>OX101752.1:3941074-5141074 GCA_944452675.1 Tachina lurida
ATCTGTTATTCTAGGACAGTTCAAGTGATGAAGGTGCAGTCACTGGTCACTGAACTATACCGACTGACTTGAGCAGATACTAATCTTAATGCACGGCCAGAGCGTCCTCCTTCGATGTCTAGTATAATCATCGGCGAAGTAAAATAATCAATAAAATGGCTACTAAACACAGCTTCAAAAAAATTTAATATGCCTCATTTAACACCAGAGTCGCTGCAACTCTGCAATATTAAGAAAAACATGAAAAAACAGACTTGTAAAAGAATGAAGCTTTCCCCTTTTTTTCCTTCATTAACTGTCTTCTCTTTCACTATCCCTTTAATAAAGAAAGTAACACCTAGTAATAGTAGTCTGTATTTATTGCCTGAGTGTTACTTCTCTTTAAACAAAAAAAAAAAAAATATATATAATTAAAAATTGAATAAACCAATAATAAATTGTTCAGGCTAAAAGATTTTTTTTTTAACAATTGTCCTCCAGGTTTTTTGCCCTAGTAATTATGCTTTGCATGTACATATATTCATATTGCGTAAACAAGCTCGGACATGTTTGCATACATCAAAAGACAATACCGACAATCAACATACAACAGATGCAAGCAAAGGTGTGCAATTCTAAACATGATTATGCCGGCGACAAACAGCAGTACGATATGTCAGAAATTGCATAATAAAACAAATGAATTGGTTGCAAGCAATGAGATGTTGTTGTTGTTATTGTTGTTGATGTTGTCATTGTTAATGCTGACGGCTTATTAAATAATAACATCGATAGAAAAGCTGCTGCATTTGACGTTGTTACAACAGTAGCCCGTACAATATGTAGTTGAATTTAAACAGCAACAACAACAACAACAACAACAACAACAACAACAACAACAACAACAACAACAACAATGTGAACACCAAATACATATGCATACATAATATCTACATGTGGCCATTTTACCGTCAGTCATATCTAAAACATAAACATCAACAACATCCGGTGTACCAAAATGCTATTAAATATTAAATTGAGTACATGGATGCAATCAGCAAACATAATATTGTTCATAGAAATGCCTATTGACAGCAAATAAAAGGTTTTATCGAAATGAAATAACTCAACATAAATTTTGTTTTGTGAATGTCATTTTCAAAGACTTGCATTTTCATCTCAACGCACGTATTAACATAAACGGCAACATAAATTTCTTCCCTCAGAATTTTGCGATTGTAACATGTTGTTTTTTTTTTAAATTAGATTTGAGCAGTGTAGATTGCAGGTATCATAAGTTTGTAAGACGCACACAGAGCGACAAGTGTAAGTAAAATCTAAATTTATTGCAAATACTCATACCTAGTGATACACCAATGCGAGCATAAATATACTCATGTGTCTTTAGTATAAGAATCCAAAATGTTGTCTGTGTGTTGAATGCTCGATTTTTAAAGATTGAACATGGTCTTTGAAAAGCTAAATTTTAAGGTCGCAAATACAGGCAGAGCATTAAACGAGAAGTTTTGCATACATAAACAAACATAAACATACACATCCACACACACACACACACACACGTACTATGTGTCCTTTTGTAGACTACATATCGATGGTCACAAGTAGAAAGGCCCTAACTAGTATTTTCACGAAATTGAGTTTTTCAGTGAAGCCAATACATTTCACACAAATTCACCTCGTCACAAAAATTTATTGCAATAGTGTAAATAATAATGCCTTTACAAGAACTTTAACAATAATTTGCTTTGAAACTTATATGGAGCTAAGGAACTCAACTATGGGGCACTGCTTCAGCTTCCAATATCGAGAGAATCCAACGAAGGCAAGACAAAGTTTTACGGTTAATAACATCGGCTCCATAATATATAAAAAAATTCAAATATACCACTAATGATTGAAGAAATTGCAAAATACGCAGGCAAACTCGAGTCACATCCTAATCCTCTTGCTCGTAATATTTTGAACTTTACTGGCCGCATCCGCCTAAAAAAGAGGAATACAAGGGCTCTTATACTCAACACTTCAGGTGGTGATTCTTGAAAATACTTATTTTTTCCTTTGGATTATCTTTACTTATGTATTATTTATAACTATCACTAAGTTTATGTCCGACACTGGTCGGGCCTAATAATAATTATATTTTAGATTTAAGATTTGAATACTTATTGTTAGTTCATATTTGAAGATACAATATATAACTACATGTATGAAAAAAAAATCCTGTCAACTTTGTGATTGATTCGCAACTGAAAACAATTTATGGCAAAAGTAAATACAACAAATACTCTGCTTAGGTACATGAAAAATATTTTTATTTTTTTCAGCAAACGAAAACAAATACTTTTCCAGGGACAAAGAGTGCAATCAAAATATTTGGCTGTTATACCGACTGCAAAACAGGAGAAGGTTATCAATTCGTTTATTTCTGTTATGCTTTTCACTTAATAATTTGATACCTATTAAACCAATTTTATTTTTTTTCTCTAAGAGAGTATTGCTTCTAGTTGGTCCCAGTGTGGAAACAATTTTGCGGGAAAAGCCCACTAATTAATTGTTTCTTTGATTTTATTTATTTTTTCTTATTCAATTGCTGCAAAACTTCCCAAATAACATTCACTCTAAATAGAAATACAATATTGTGAGCTTGTTCATACCTTGCGCTCATCTCTGGTACATACATATGTACCAGAGAACAGCAATGAGTAGTGAAAAAGTGAGTAGAGTTGAATCATCACTTATAATATCTTGAACTTATGTGCACTCATACTTATTGCAATGTTGGCACTTGAAAGTTTGAAGTGCGCATCGAACTCATACTTAGCAAGATTAACGACGTTGTTGATTTTGACTCTCCTTAGCTCAATGCCTATGGATGATGCAAAATAAGTATGAATCGCAATGCCAACTTCGCATACGAATATTAAAGTTCTTATTATGAGGTTATGTGTTTACTTTCCTTTGCTTTTTTTTTAATTTTGCAGGATTTGAAAAACAACCTTATTTACTACTATTTTAAATAAACATACATGCATGAGTTGACTGAAATGAATCAATGTGAGAAGTATAATACCTAATTAACATTAAGAATTTTTTCATAAAATTTTTATGAATTTTGTTGCATGAAACTGTTTTTATTTGCTAATTGCAGCGTAATAGAGGATAGCTTTATATAAAAAAGGATGTAGAATAAATTTCTGATGCATATTTTGCAACTTTTTTGATATGAGTTGCTCCTCCAGGCCTCCCATGGACAAATGAAAAATTCTCATGCAACTGATTTCATGAGAATGCTTAATGTAAATATGGTATTAGTATTTTCCTGAAATTAGAAATAAAACTGAGATGATTTATGAGTGTGATTGTGGAATGTCGCATTTATATTTATTTCAACCTATTCTTATAAGTCAATGTCATCCGTGAGTATGCATAAATCCGAGTAGTTGAGTTTAAATGATGTCTACTCACTTATATGTAAAATTGCATGAGTCAGTATGATAAAGAAAAAAACGATTCATTGCCGATATATATATATTTATATACATAAATATGTACAGTATAATCAAGTGCAACAAAGTAATCGCAACCCAGTAACATACAAATTTTTGCCGCGAATTGATGACTGACTTTCAAGGTAAATCTGGATTTGAGAAGTGAGCGCAGTATGACAGTTCGTGTGACAGTTATTCCTTTCATAAGTTCTATAGTTCTTATTTTTTATCTATAGACATTAAAATTAACAAACCAAAATTATCATCTGGGTTCTCAAAAACACTGTGCACTGCTGTACACTAAAACTGTATAAGTCCATATACTTTGTTAATACATATACGACAATAAAAACTAGTGAACGCATCAAATGAAAGCAATAAGGTGGGAAAATTTTTAAATAGTGCGAATTCAGTGACGAGAGAAATTTCGATCGTTTGAAGTTTGGATCAATATCGAAACTATTCTGATTTTATCCTCCCTGAAATGTATGAATAACTTTTCCCTGTGTTTCTCTCTCTCTCTCCTTCTCATATTAAATTGAAATATGTATATTACTCTATATGCGTGCGTGTTCATGTGTTTTCATCTGCAAACACCCACTTGACCTGAGATTCGATAAAAACGAATGCTCACTAAAGCGAAGAAATTTCGAAACAAAATTGTTCGATATTCCGAACTTCGCACTTCTCTCGATAGTTTTTCGAATGTGTGACGTTAGGTGCGTAGAAGTGTGTCAACCTGTTAGTCTAGAAGTACCAAGTTCGATGCATAGCAGCACTGTAAATTAAAAAATAATATAAGAACACATACCTTCATATGTGCAATAATTCAACAGAAACAAATTTGCCACGATAGCCTAGTGGATGTATGCGAGTCTGTTAGAATGGAGGTACCATGTTCAAAGCCTACAGCGTAAGCAGGAATTAAACAAATAAATAAAATAATAAAATAAGTAAGTTAAAATAAGTAAAAAAAAATTTTACTTTTTCTGCTACCTTCGATTAATTAATTCGATAATCTCTCACTTTGGATATTGCTAGCGAAATTCGAGATCGAATGTTTCTTGGGACAAAAATTAGCGACAGGTGAACATAATTCGATTAATTTTTGAGTGTCACTCTCGATAGTTTTACGCGATAAAAGTTCGAGATATATTCATTCGAAATCTATATCATTAACGAAAGCAGTGGTCCACTGGGCAGTGCTGTCAGAATGATGATTTTATCATATTTTTGATAATTTTTGGACCAAAATATGATTTCATGATTTTTTTCTCGAATGATGAATTATGTCAATTTTTGTAAGTAAATTTTCCTTTTGTCTTCTAGCATTAGCAATTTATCGTACCTTGGATTGTAATTGAATTCTTTAACATCCTTCTTGTATGAGTATTAATTTCCTTTGTCCGGATTGTAAATTTGTGATATTTAATATTGTGATTTTTATTTTATTGTTTTTTTCTAATTGGAAATACATCATTACTGATTTATTAACAAATGTTATTAAGAGGCAACTGAAATATTGTTGAGGAGATTAAGCTATAGATATTTTTAAAAAGTTATAATTTAAAATATTTTTTAGATTTTCAAAGTCTTAAATTTAATGTCTTGAAACAATTGAATGCATGTTCTGCTTATAATAAGTTTAACTTTCTTGTTCACTTGGGCTAAAACTACCACAAAAGAGAGATTAATGCAGAGAGATTGAATTTATTTAATTAAAAATATTTTGTGGTTTGCATAAAATTAAATTAAAAATTAAATTAAAAAAGTTTCAATAAGGATATTAGGGAATATTGTAATAAACTTATTAAAATAAATTTCAGGATAAAGAAGACTTCCCTTTTTGGATTTAATGGATGCATATTACATTTCTACTTCTATTGAGATAATTTATATATCCTACTCTAACTGTTTATTGTTATTGTTTTTTTTATAAATGTTTCTTAAAGTTGGAAAAAACTATCAATCATGTTTTTTAGATTGCGAAACCAAACTGTTTTGGGAATTTCGGAATTATCAAATATGTATACAAAGTATGTTTGGCATCAAATAACATTCAAATAATGCTTAAAGCATTAAATTGGAAAAAACAATTTTGAGGCATTAGTATAAAGTCAACAACAGCAGCAGTTACAACAACATAAACATTATAATCAATAAATAAATATAGTACAATAAAATCACAGTGGGAGATATTTCTGTGATTTTCATAAATAACAGCGCATGTCCAAAAAATCGAATATTTTTTAATAGCTCCAAGGAAATGTACTTTTTGAAAGCGCCAATTTTTCATTTTTACGATTTCGTTTTTTTTAGATTTGGCGGTTTTTTAATTTTTTTGCTATTCTTTCGGTTTTTGGTAATTTCTTTTACTTTTTGGGCGGTTTTTTTTAGTTTTAGGCGATTTTTTTACTTTGGCGATTTTTTCCGTTTTTCGGCAATTTTTTCGTTTTGGTGATTTTTTGGAGTTTTAAAATTTTACCGTTTTTGAAAATTTCAAGGGTTTGCCTCATACAGTTTTGCTGAAAAATTGAAATAGTTTATGTTTGGATTAGGGAGCCGCATAATGTACCTTTTATTTCATTCTGAACGGATTAAGAAGGTATGAAACAACTGGAATAAAATGGCGTCAAACGTTTAATCAGGCATTTTTATGAAACTTCTTTTTGATTGAGCGTGGGTGTGAGGAAAACAAAAAAAAAATTCCTAAAAAAGTTGAGGAAACTACAATTTTTTTTTTTTTGGCATTTTTTTAGTCTATTTCCCACTGTGTAACGTTTAAATTTCTTTTACCAAAAACGACAACAGCAAAAAATTACAACAAGAAAAATGATGCGCTTATGGGGGATGTAAGTTCATTCCTTTTTTACAAGCTTAACAACAATAACATCAACAATAACAATAACAACAATAACAGAAAAACCACAACGACAAAATATAACAAAACTAAATCTATAAAATGCCAATATTTGTCTTGAAGTTTTTGTTGTTCTACATTATCTTTGAACAGCATAATTTATCATTTGGCATGTAACGTTTTCCTGTTTTATACTGCACAATCTTCTTTAGAAGATACAAACAATACGACACATTGATGAAAACATTTGGAGAAAGACATGTGCTGTTGCAATAGGAAGTTAAAACAAATCGTTAAAAGATTTCGTACAACATTATGAAAATATTGTTATGGCGAATAAATTGTATAAAGTTCGGAGAGGAAATTAAAGATAAAAATAAAGGGTTAGCCAAAAATAGCATAACGGAAAATATGTATACAAAATAACAATTTTGACAGATTTTCTTTTCGAGCTATTCGTATAGTGAGTTGGGCTAAATACAAAGGAGCATGTATTGGTAAAAGTGTAATTTAGAATTATAATGTGAAAATGACCCTTGTAACTATTTGGTAAAAAAAAATTATGCAATATAAAAACTAAGACACATTCATATTTTCTGGTGTGTGTAAAAACCTTAGAAGTTTGGAGAAATATATCTTTAATATAGGTATGTATATTGTAATAAATTGATAACGCTTGCTTGCTGTAACTCGAGGTTGCATGAGATATTGCCACACACTTTTAGGTCAAAAAAAGACACGAACTTGCATTAAAAAAGTGGACGGCTCCACGCTCATTAAAGTTTAATACGATTTTTCATATGCTCTTTACTTGATCGATTTTTACAAAACTTGGAATACACCTTGAGCTCTAAAAAAAATTTAATATTGTGTTTAAAAAAGTGGGAGGGGCTAAACCAATGAAAGTTTAGTATTAAATTATATATACTTTTACTTATTCGAGTCCCATGAAACTTGGAAAAGAGTTTCGGCTCTTAGCTTGACATAATTTTGTGTTTAAAGAAGTGATTACTAATTGTAAGACAATATAGATATTAAAAACAAATGCATTGTTTTTTATTTTTCAAAACGGATTAAAAGAAGCAAAATAATATTCAAAGATATAATACAAAGATCCAGCAAAACACAAATCAATATATAAATATTTTTTTAAACTGAAACTAAATTATTTTCAACTCCTTACCCCCATATTCATCAAATTTAAAATAAATTTGAAATGTATTTTATTTCAAATTTTTCATAAAAAATTTTGCTTTTATTCTTGAAGTAGTTTAAATTTGCTTATAAAAAGCTTTATTTCTTTATAAGTATTTCGTATAAAAATGCCTTTAAGAAACTAGTAAAATCCTTGTTAAAAAAATGTTTAACTAAAAAATAGTACATGCGCTATTTAAGAATAATTTTTGACTAAGGCACCTTTTTAATAAATGTTGTGCAAATTTATGATTGATAAAAATGTATTAAAGTTTAAGTAATCAATTAGGTTATTGTTCGCTATGTGACAAAACACCCCACCAATATTGTTAGAGAAATAAGAAATTCGAACGTTAAACATTAAATACATATCGCCAAGACTACAAAAGATATCCCATACATATAACAATGTTTTTTTAAGTGAATTAATATTAATAAAAGTTGTTTAAAATCGAATCAACAATAAAACATTTTCATCATTTTAAAGTTTTCATTTACACGAGCTGCCCTAATTTGACCCACTGTGACTTTGAACCTCATAAGAATGCGAAGTCCAAATTGAAAACGTAAGCTCAACAATACGTCTTCTATGGCTGTGTGTAGCTTCATCAAAATCAAAACTAAAGATTTATTTCCATTCCATAGATCAATTCTCCCACTGTGTAGAGTAGTGGTGGCGTATGAGTGATGGGAAATATTCATTGAAAATGCATTTTTATATATAGTATACGCCACCGTGGTTGTGACATAATCAGCCGAGAAAACAGCAACAATTATTATACTGGATTTCTGTCTCTGTAAAATTTTTTTTACTTTAATTTTTTTTCTGCAAATTAGGAAAGCAACAAATCGTAGCTGAATTTGAAGATGGCGGTTTAATCCATATACTACCAAGATCGTTGAGTGCCAATGCAGAATAAGTGTAGAGATAATTATGTTCCTAAATATTTAGACAGTTTTGTAAGAAGGATCATGGTTTTTGGCTCTGTTCCTATTTTCATTTAAGGAAAAAATTTAAGCAAAACTCCCCTGAATCCATTTGCCAGAGAAAAATTTAATGAGCGTAACACAACAGCAACACAAATCAGTTAAACTCATCGTCATCATTTTCTATGCAGTCGGTAGGAGGAAGCAAATGCAATGTAAACAAGTAATTTAAGCATCTCATTGCACAAGAACAATAATAACACACAAAAAAAAGATGCAAAGGGAAATACAACAATATGAAAGCAAAATGTATACATACACACATACAATAAAAATTTCTTGTTCGCAAAAAGTAAAATAATATGCAAAATATAAAAAAAAAAAACACAAGGGAGGAAGAAAAGACATCAAATTTCAATGAATCAAATTCAATTTGTACGCTTTTGTTTTTCCATTAGACGGCTGCATGTATTGTAATATTGTTTTACTGCCACTACTGCTGAAATTCTTTCTACTGCTTTAATACAAGAAACAAACATTATAACATTCAAAGACTCAATATGTTTGCAGATTCAAATAAATATCTTTGTGTGCATGTGTGTGCTTGCATTTTTTGTTGCTGTTGCCTTTAAGAGTGTATCAATAGTTGTTCAATGTAAATTTTATATGTCCTCATGTCGATTATTTTGATCTGAACCGAGAACGTGAAGCACTTCTGCCACATTACAATCAAGGAAACAGCAATTTCAAAGTAAAAAAGCAAGGAACATGTGAAACATTTTGAACTCTATTGTAATTTCCTATTTCACAAAGGTAACACATCCCAGCAAAAATTTTTCAAGATTTTGTAATGGGTAGTACTCTTTTAATGGCTTACAAAGTAATGAGTGGTACTTATTTATATCATTACGTGAAAGTACTTATTGTAGTACTTTCCAGTTAATAATGAAGTTTATATAGAAAAAAATTTTTAACAAAATTCTATTTATTTTTTATTAGCAAAAAATTATTTTTGAACAATTTTAGGTAAACAGTAATCCACAAAATAACCCATTAAATTTTAAATAATTTTTGGCAATCAGTAATCTATTAACTTTTGGATATTTGTAGGTAAAAAGTATAGGGTACCGCATACTTTTTGAACTTCTCAAACAAAAATAATGGGTTATTCAGTCAAATTATATGTACTTACGACTGAAGAGTACATACACTTTTTTGCATTCTAGTAAGCAAACTTTTTTGCTGGGATGCTTACTTACACTCATATTATGGCGCTTACTATGAGCAACTTTCGATCTATGACTGTAGTCGAAAGTACTGATCGAACGAATTTCCACTTGGTATTATGACGAGCATTCAACAAAGAATGTCCTTATTGTGAATATTACTCAAAGTAATTTTTAAAATTTGCAACAACTTTACCTTAAAATAAAAAAACTATCGTTTATAATAATTTTTTTATACTAAACTACTTCATCAAAAGCTTAACTCTGTTCTATAGAAAAATCGTTGCTCAACGAAATTTTGGATGCTCATAATATTAATCAAACATTACATTTTCGATGTTTGATAGTCAGCGAAGATTGAAAGTCAAAGGCATCTCATAACAAGGGCCTATATCTGTCATTTACTTTACTTTAATAAAGTCATAATTAAAAATAACTAGCTTCAGAGCATAAACTTTACACAAGATATTTGTTTAAATTTTTTTATACAATATAAATAATGGTATGAGAATAAATGTTGAATTAATTTTTTATTTTTATTTTTGTCAAGATTATTAACACTCAGGCAATTAATGCATACGACTATTACTAGGTGTTACCTTCTTTAGGAAGAGATAGAGGAAAGCTTCATTCTTTTACAACTCTGCTTTTTGTACGTTTTTAATAATAATGCACTGATATACAAATCTAATTACTTTAATTATGTTGCTGTTGCAGCCAATGATCCATATGCCTTATATGTATACCGTAGTGTGCACATAACGTTCATTATGAAGTTGTATGTACTTGTCTATGTATTAGAATAATCCTTTAACGAAACAGAAAAGTTGCTTTCGTGTGATTTTGTAGTCTATCAGGAAAGCTCCATTAAAAAGTTTGGTGTTTTTTTTTAAATTTTTTAAATTTACCTGAGTTGATCAGACTTTGGATGCTCTCTTCCCTCTTAAGTATATTTTAGCTTTTGTCACTTAATCTCACGAAGAAAAATTTTTTATTGCTCACGCTCACTTCCTCTTACGCGTGATATCTTTTGTTTAACATTAATAACACATTCATCTTTGACATTTTGATTGATTTTCGCTTTCTTCCTCCTACAACAAATATTTCATTTTGGTTACACAGAAAAATAGGTTTTGTTTAAATAAAACAAATATTTGCAGCTGAAATATTTTTGGTTCGAAAGATGATCGATTTTCTGAGAGAACTGTATGTTGAAGAAAAAAAAATTAAATGTATAAAGTAATTGAGAATCAATAACTATAAATGGTTAATGGCACTGTTTACAAATCCAGCAAACAGTTTAGTTGTTATTGTATTTTGTGTGTTTGTTAATGTTATCATAATAAATTTTATGTTTTTACAAACAATTCATTGCATTATGCTCTTATAGTGCATTTATACTGTCTCGAAATCTAGTACTTCCAAAATTTCAAGTTGCATCAAGCTGCTGTTTTCCAGATTTCCCATACAAAACGAAATCAAATTTTTCAGTAGATTTGTAGGAAATCTAATAAAAATCTAGTGTTTTTATTTATTCCTTACTACCCTGTACAACAAAAGGTGAGTGAATTAGATACGGTCTGCTTAAAAAAGTGTGTGAATTGGCTACAATACAGTTGTTTGGTTGTAGTCTTGGAAACAAATTAGTTGATGGATTTTGTTTTGGATAAAAAAAATCTTATTAAATGTCAAAAAAAGTTGGTGTAAACGGTATAGATTTTCATAAACATTTTAATCAAAATATGCCAGATTTTGTGCTGATGTAAATGCCCTATTATGGTTTTCTGTGTATGTATAAACGTTTATCGCTTCAGCTGGGAAATTAAAAGGCAAATCGCAGAAACTATAGTTCTCTGTGTTTTAGAATTACATATGTATTGCATCAAAATTCCCCAAGTAAAGAATAATAAAGCAAAGAATAATTTAATTTTTAAGAAAATCAATAAAATGAATAAAAATAGTCATAAGTTAAGGCGAAGGAATACAAACTTGCATGTATGTGCTCGTATTTGCAATATATTTAGTTAAACTCTGTAGCTGACTTTTGGCTCATATGCTATTAATTGAACCATTGGCTGTTTCCCAGCAAACAAGAGCATTTAGTTCCAAATAAAAAATCATTAAATATTAAATAAAAATTTTAGGGACATAATTAAATGACGTTCTGCACAAGTTCTTATAACTTTAAGCTTATTTTCATTGTGGAAAGCAGTAAGTTTTCACAACTCAAAGTGTAACTTCTTGACAGATGACAAGTAAAAACTATGTCATTAATAACAATGAATTAAAATTATTAAAACTTAAAACAAATTTGATGAAATAAGTAAATAAATTTGATAAAAGTTTCAGAGTTATAGTTCGTAAGACTAAATAATTTTTGGGCTGTCGTGAGGCACCCTTTTGGACGAAAATTGTGAAACTGGCAGAAAAACTTGAGTGGTCAAGACAAGTTAGTGATGTCCAGGATTGAACTTATGCACCTCATTCATGAATAACTGATAATTTTGCTCGTTTAGTCTTTGGTAATAAGAAATTCAGAAGCTTATCTAAGATATTAAGCATACAGACTTGGGTCTTAAGACTTTTAAAGCTTAGGTAACACTGAAAATTTTACTTTTTCTCATGCATTTTGAATTATCTTTGATATTTTTTGAAATAACCAGGAATTCAAAACTCGATATTTAATATGAAATACTTTTATGTAGTTTCATGGACTATTTCCATCCCTGATCAGCTGTAATAATCTACAATTATACTTTATTGACCATTTTTCTTTTTTATATTGCTGATTTTATATTTCTACTTATTTCTTTCTTTCTAAAGTAAAAAATATGTGTAAAGAACAAAGATTTTTTCTTATATAGTTTTATTGAATTGCATATATTTATACACCAAAAAAAGCTTAAATTTTCCAGCCCTGTAACAGCTTTTAATATTTTTCTTGATTTTCAATACTATTCTGTTTAGGGCAAATTCTGATATTTGTATTAGTCCAAGACCAAAGACTCTAGCTTTTCTGAGGGCTTAGGAAAACCGAATGCACGTGTAGGAAAACGGACAGACGAAGTATTATTATGTTGTAGATCCCCTTAGAGCAATAGTAATGTAACTTCTGGAAAGTACTAGTGCGTGTGACTGACTACTCGTAAGAACTTGTTTGCTTGTGCACGTCTAATACTGTATGATAGTTCGATGCTGATGTTGATGTTGTTACTGTATTTACTGTAGTAGTTGGTGCTTCTTATTATTATTGTATACAAATGTAAAAATGTACTCGTGTACTCGTGTACATGTGTGAATACACTAGATGCTGAAGGGCATAATTTATATGTGGCTGTATTTTATTGTTGCTGATTTTGATATCAAAAAGGCAGGCTTATGCTTACTTACATATAAATGTATGTGTTTATTTAATTGTATATAAGCTTGTACTATTTATTTATTTATTTATGTATTTTGTGTGTTTCATGATACTATTTTTTCCTTCTTAACAGTGGGTAAGAAAGCGTACACTCTTTCAGATTATGAAAGCGATTTCAATTTATAATTTTTTCCTCAACATGTACTTCAAAATTTGATTTGATTCGTTAAATGGAATGAATAGGCTAGAATCTTTCGAATTGTGGAAATTCCGAAATATTTTAAAAATATCACGGCTGCAGCAATCACAGAAAAAATTATTCCCAAACAATTTTCAAACATACATTTGTTTGAAATAAAATTTAGTTTCAGTAAATATTTTTTCAATCACAATCAGACAATTTGTTGCTGAAAAAAATTAGATTTGTTTTCAAACACTTTATTACAAAATTTTACATTTCAAGTCACAAATTTCTTTGTTGGACCTGAATTGAACAAATTTATACTTGATTTAGAGAATTTTGTGTTTGAATTTGAAAATGTGTTTTTTCTGTGATGCTGCCAGCCTAAAACTTCTATAAAGAATTAACTATGTTAGGGAGCTTGGTCGGCGGTCAGTCTTCATTGATCTGTGAATTCGGCTTCAGTATGCGATTTAAAGGAATGCTGCATCTTGTCTATTACAAAAAGGATATTTACTTAGTGAAGTAATAAACGAAATAACAAAACTACTCGTAATATCAACTAAAGTTATCTGTCCGTTTTAATAACCGTTTCCCCTCTCGCTAACAGATATTGTTACTTCGGCAAGAAAGATGTCATCACCTGAACTTAAGTCATATTTTACTGTTTTTTCAGTACAAATTAATTTAGATTTTGACCAGCTGTACTTTCAAATATACAGATTACGGGGCTACCACTAACTCAAAATTAGCTTATCTTGCCACAGATATACTAAAATAGAGCCCACTGCTTCTATATTCAGTTGCATAATAATTTTACAAAACATATTTATTATTTTTTATTTTTATGTTACAACATTTTATTTGTGTTTATTTTACAACTTCATGCACTTGTTTTTTGCTTTATTACGCCAATGTGTACGCTTGCATTTATTTATTTTTAATTTTTTGCCCATTCCAGTTAGTTTTTTCGTAAATATGTACATAAAATATAAAATATTATATTGTATTGTAATAGTTTGGCAACAGAAAGCTCATTATTACAATAACAACTATAAAGGGTTAACAATAACATATTATAATATTATAATAATAATTACATTAGCAAACAATTTCATGTTCATATTATATCTGACGCAAAAAGAAAACAGTGCTTAAGTCGGGATAAGCTACTTTTAAGTCAAAATCATGCCTCTAGGCATGAACTAGAACTTTCCTCGAATTTACTTCATCTGACTAGAACAAATAAATGCTTAATGTTTAGTATTTTTGTCTATTTTCTTTGAAATCTTCACGTAGTGTTGAAATATTTATGACAAAAATATTTTATATACCTAAGGGAAGAAAAAATTTTCAGTTAGCCTGGTAATAAGCCAAATTTTATATATAAGAGTAACATTTTAAATCAAAAAGGACGACAGAAGTGAGCAACAACAATATTAAAATTAACACAATTTTAACACAAAAATCTTACGAAGAAAGCTCCACATTATTTGTGTTAAATATTTAACACAATTTAATTTCGACTGCGGTCATTGTAAAATATTTTCTCTCAATTATGTTATTCATTTCATATTTATTTATGTTTGTTTTACTTTAATAAGCAACGAATTCTTTATAGATTTATTTTTTAATTTGTAACAAAGAACTTGTACATATATACATATGTAGATATGTATGTATGTATGTATGTATGTGTATGTATGTAAGTATAGTTTTGTAATTCTTAATTTAAACCAAACAAAAAAAAATCATTATATCGCTATTGGCAAATTTCTGAAAAATGCACAATAGAGGAAAAAAGAAAAGGAGTTGTGCAAACAAAAACTTCATAAAAAAATTCCAACTGGTCAAACAGAATAAATACAAACTTAAACAAGTACGTGGTATACATGTATATAGTTGTAAGAAATGGAATGTCTATAAGATATAATTTTAATTTAAATTAAAAGACCAAAGTGCAATATCAAATGAAAATTATTCCCAACTATGTGTTTGCATTGACAGATTTCATGAAAATCGGGTAAGGCAACGTTTGACGGGCTCAGATAGTAATATTATAAATATGAATATGCATTTTTCGACATATTGATTTGCGCACCTTCATGAACATTCTGTCTTCAATATACAAACGCAAAAAATTGCACAGTGGGTCTGTAGAGACTTTACTTTCCCAGTTGGCCAAGTCGTCGCAGAAGAGATTGTCTTCGAAAATTAATGCACGACATGTCGCCTGTCGATTGGGTTTTCTAATAGACAATTTAAAAGAAATTGTTGTTCATGACTATCTGAGCGACAATGTCACACGTTTTGTCTTCAATAAAACTTTGTTGAGGACAATCTAAGCTACAATGTCCCTCGTTTTATTTTCAATAAAGCAGTGTTGACGACAATCGGAGCAACATTGTCACTCATCTCGTCTTGTGTGACCTCGCCGCCATTTGTATGAAAATTTCGTCTTCTACGACTTACCATTGTCTTGTACCAGTCGTCAAAGATGTCTTAAAGACGTGGCTAACTGGGTTGTTCATAGTCATACACGTATACAAGTTCAGGTATGTACATAAATATGTTATGCCTTATATAAGTGATGTATATACTTTTTTTTTTGAAATGAACTACCACATTTTCGAATTTATACATACATACATACATACATAAGCATATCTTCTTAATAAATGATCATATTTGCAGTGGTAGCTGCACCACTTTCTCTAGTGGTGATGTCGGAGGTCATATTGGTTTCGTGGTGCGGTTCAACTTTCGTCCATGTTATCGGTTTCTTAGTAAGTGTTTTGGTTTACTGGAGAGAATCATTGCACTATAATGATGTTGCTGGAAAGCTCTTTTATATACATACACATATGTATATTTGTACACACATCGAAGTAGTAACAAGCTGTTTTTGCACTAGAAACATTAATAAAAAATTTAAACAAAACTGAAACAATATATTGTAGATGCACATACGAGTGTATGTGTGCATACACATTAAGTAAAGTTGTACAGTGAAATGAAATATTGGCATGAAAAAAGTTCTCATCGTTATCTCCCTTGTCATGATTCTGAATAATCATACCGCATGTTATTAAATCGATGATGTTGTTGCAGCATATGTTGCATATCAAAAAAGAGGTGTATCATGCTATTTTCTTTTCAATATCACACACACATACAAAATGGTTTGAAGAACCAAACAGGATATGAGCTCATATTATATAATTATAAATACACCTAGTGAAAATAATTGAAAATTGTTATTGAGGAATTACTTGTTCGCTACTTCGAAAGTATCAATAAGAAGTTATTACTAATTTTTTTGGCAAATAAAATCAATTCCATCAAGTTTTCTTATTGCCTTTTTTGAAAGTGCGTATTAATAGAGACAAACTCCTAAAATGTTTAAAAACGCTAAAACTAAAAAATCGCAAAAAATCACCAAAAAAAAAAAAAGCGCCAGAACTAAAAAAAATGCTAAAGCTATTTTAAATCGCCGAAGCGAAGAAAAGCGTCAGGACAAGAAAACATCGCTTAAACAAAACTAATTGCCAAAAACGAAAAAAGCTCCAAAAGCCGAAAAACACCAAAAAAATTAAAAAAACGCCAAAACAGAAACAAAATCGCCAAAAAAAAAACGGCAAAAAGTTACCAGGAACTTAATTTTTTTTTAATTCCTACAACAGGTAAGATAGGCTAAGGTTTATATAGTATTATAAATATACATATATGTATGTATGGTGTCCGTACGGAACACTTCGTGTGCGTGTCAAAGGCCCATTTTACTGAGTTTATTTGCTTTTTCTGGTGAATTTAACAAACAGTTTTCAACTAAGTTTAGGCAGAATTTCGAAAACTGGCGCGGTCTTTGGCTTGTCCCAAAATAGTAACTCTGCTAAATATACAAAGACAACAAGCTATAATGATTCTGGAAAAAATTTTAATTTTTACTTATTTTTTCTCATAAAATTATTTTAAATTCCTCTACACTTTCGTCAAAGGTTATAAAAGGTGGGTTTTTGTACTTGTTTCAACTTTAAATTACAAAGAGATATTTATAACCTAAATAAATATAACTTATACGAGTATGTAAAGATAAAAAATGTAAATAATCAGGAATAGATATCAGACATTCTTATGCGTGGAGCATAATTTCCACATTTTGGGAAATCACTAGGTGCCTTCACCATTTCTGATAGTTCGCCAACTTGCAAGACTAGACCCATGCCAATGGACAAATGCCATTCATAGTGGCAGTGCATCAACCAGAAACCTAAAGAAATTTTGAAAGAAAATTTTTGCTTAATAATAAGAAAAGCCCTCTGGCGATGATAATGATGAAGGTTAAAAAAAAAAAGATAATGTGGGTGCATAAATATATATGCATTTCTGTCAGCTCAACGTACCTGGATTTGCTGCTTTTAAGCGCACGATGGCATAACCACGACTGGGTATTGACACGGTATCTTTAAAAGGGTAATTTCTGGCAAAATTAGATCTTTTTAGAACTCTGAATTTTTCTCTTTTTTTAGCCTCTACCACACTCATGGGAACGCCGTTTGAACTTTGTCCCATGCCAGTAACCAAAAATCGATTGCCATGCAGATGGAAGGGATGGCTTAGCTGATTAACAGCTATAAAATATAAAACAAATTACGAACGATATTTAATGTCTGGATTATTAACGATTTTGAAGAATACTTACAATCAGTTTCATCCACTATAATCAAATCCACAATACTGTTAAGTTTAACCTTCAGACGGTGCGTGCAATGACACAAACGCTTGTCGGCACATTTTGCCGGTCGATTAAAACTATCGCAAAATTTGCTTTCGTCAATTAGCTCATGTTGAGTCAGCGGCACATAATCGGGCAACGATAGACTGATGTTATTTATAGCACCAACTAGGGTAAGATTTTTAGCTACATCTGAAGAGAGAAAGGGAAATAATTTTCAGCTTGAGATACTCGTAAGCTCACTTGTTAGCAGCCTGACTGACATTTATAATATTTTAAAGGGAAGCTTTAAACAAGGAATATGGTATTATAATAATTACTGCGACCAATGCAAACACAATGAATTAAACTGCTATTTCCGGTGGCCATTTCGTTTCCATATCCCAGTTAGTAATTGAAAATAAATACAAACTAAAAAGCGCGAGATTATAGTTATTTTCCTTGAGCTTTCATTACACATTGATCGTTGTACACATGTCCTTCTCCCGCACAAATGTCAGACATATAAGACTGCGACTTGTATTCACTTTAACTGACAGCGGGCAAGCTAGACAACTATATGACTTCAAATGCCACTGGCTGCCAACGTTTAAAGTAAATTAATTAAGCAGCTGATATTCAAGTATAAATACATATTTCTGTGATGCCACTTTCAAATATTACAAATTTATGGCCCTTTCCACAATGTAAAATTAAAAGATAAACGGGACTGTAACGGAAAGTTTTGTATGAAGAACTTGCAGTTAAAGTTCACGTTAACTCTTAATAATACTTTGTGAAAAGGGACGTTATAGTTATAAAATTATTGCTTCAAAATCTATTCATATAACGTAAAACTATTCAGCAAACGAAAACTTGACAAAAATGTGGGTTCAAGTAGTGACGAAGTGGTTCAATTGAGGGAAAACAGGCATAATTTACATGTCATTGGATATCATGTGTTTGTGCGGGAATTAAGTGAAATGTCTCTTCAATAAAATGAATGACACAAACCACCCAGGAAAAAATTTCAAAAAATATAATTGGGTTTGGAATTAAGTATTTTTGGTGAAAACTCTTCCCTACTGGATCACCAACTTAACAAGGCATGAAACTAAGATAATCAATTCTGGAGAACTACTTACTCTTTTTATCTCGAAAATGTTCATGAAATCTGTACATAATGGTAATGAAATTGGCAATCAGAAAAGTACGTCATTATATGGTAGGGAGTTCTGATGGTAATGTGTAATATTATGCTGGGTTGATTAAAAAATAAATATTTTTCATAAGCCGATGATGAACACATGAATGTTCCCTGGTATTAAAGCTTTTCGTATGTTAATTTCCGTCACTTCAATAATGACGAGTTTATTTGGATTGAGGAAAGCGTTAAACATGAATTTTACCTTTCATATAGTGATTAATAAGGGGTGAAAATGACAAAATCTTTGAACTAATAACCTTTTTTTTTCTAGATAATAGGGGTATTCAAACGGTAGTCTTAAGTATCTTAAGTGTCATAATGTCTTAATATTATAACATAGTTTAAAAATAATTTTGTTGTGGCTCAAACAAAAAAATTATAAAACAATAAGACTTTCAGAGCTAGAAATGTGAGAGAATTTACCAAGGAAATTCAGAGAGAGAGAGAGAGAGAGAGAGAGAGAGAGAGAGAGAGAGAGAGAGTAAGGAATGTACAAAGTACAAATAATTAAAATATTTATAATTGTAAGGTACGAGTATGATGGATTCCTCACAGCAGCCATATTTTTTCCTTTTATTATTTTAAAACATGTTAATTTAGGACTACCATTTGAATATCTCAATTATGAAAAAAACTATGCCATGATTTGTTTAACATTTTGCTTTATATTGGCAGCACTATATTTGCTCATTGTTGCCAACAATAATAGAAATGACTAAAACAACCACAATAGCATGGACAAGAACCTGCTGCCGGTTTGCCTTGTTGTCGTCAAATATTAATCGTTCTGATAGAAATATGTGCAATCTATTTTTAGACATATTGAAGTAGCCTACTGTGGTTAATGTATTTAATGCTTAATGAGGAACTGGATTGGTCGCAGTAATTAACTTATGTATGTCAATAGAGTCATAACTCAACAACGTCATAATGCAGAATTAATGGTTGTATCATTTTGCATGTTGCTTAAGAATTGTACACAAATATCTTCTACAATCAAGTCATGCAAGATGAATAAAAATTTCTCTGTTTCTATATTTATGATTCGATAAGGCTAAAGTTCATGTCACTCTGTAAGCCAAATAACGTTTGTTTTTAGACGTGGTTTCAGCAAATTATCAAATTGAATCAAAATAATTCACATATTCCATTTGCTTTGAAAATTTGATACCACAAACAGTGGACCGAACCCCAGAACGCTGCCGATGGAGGTGTGGTGGCCTTCTGCTGGTGTTTGTAAGAATATTTACAATTAACTTGGCTATTATTTGTTCCTAAAAAACTATCACATGTAATTTAGCGATACGAACTTTAACTTAATCGAATCATAAATATAAAATTTTATTTTTCATTAAAATATTAATACATTCCAAACTTCAAACTCATTTGCTGCAAAAGAGTTCTTTTTTTTTGAGTTGTGACTCTATTGAATTAAAAACTGTATAAATTCAATAACAAATATTTTAAATTTTGTTTGGAAAGAAACTTACTACTGAAATGAAAATATTCACCGCTGTTGAATATTTCTTCGTTGGATACCACATAATTATCAAAACCCAAGAAAAATTTATAATCTGGTGTGGCATTGGACAGTTCTTCATCTCTTTCTATAGCTGCCAACTGAGATATGGGCTTATTGGTCATACCGGGATTGCATGTTGTATTGGGATGATTTAGAAGCTAAAAAAAAATTTAACTCAGTACATGCAGTAAATAGCTAAAAATAGCAAATTTCTTATACTTACAGCAATGTAAGGATAAGGTTCATCATACTTGGGAAATGGTGGAATTTCTGAATCATTTTCCCTATTTAATTTGTCTTTGGTGCTATATCTTATCAGAGCATATGATTCTGTGGGACGTTCATTGCAAAATCCCATACCTCTGACACGTAGCCAGAAGTCACCTTTTGTATGATTTGCCTCCAATATGAAGTCATAACGTTCGCCAGAATTTGAAATTAGAGTATCAAATTCTTCCGGCTCTACAGCAAAAGAGTCAGACGCAATAACTTTAAAATTATGCTTCTCTATCTGAAAGATTTAAATAAAAATTAACATATGAGAGAAAGATATTAATTAAATGGATACAAACCTGCAATTGGAAAGGACAATTATGACTGATGCCATTAACTAAACGGAAACGATAGCGCTTGCCAGGTGTCACATAGTAAATGGTGGGCCGAACTTTGGTTTGTTCTCCTATTTTGGGCTAAAAACAAGATAAGTAAATCAATAATTGAATCTAATTTTCCATGGGGGAAAAAACTAACATCGGTATAAACTCCGCGTCCATTGATTAGTACAGAATCGGGATATATACCCCGGCTGCCAATACCAGGAAAATGTTGTTCGGCATACTCGTGCATCCAGTCCGCTATAAAAATATGATGCTCTGGTAAATCATAGTCATACCAACTGCGCAAAGGTTCCATAACATCGGGCTGTCTAATAGTTAATACTCCATATTGTCCATTGGCCTTGTGGTGACCTAAAAATCGAAACCCATAAAATGTTTACATGAGAAACATTTAAATGTATGAATGTATAATTTAGCAACCCACCTGCATGAGAATGATAAAATTGAGTTCCAGCCTGAGTGGCACGGAATTGATAGCGGAATGTATTGGCATATGGTATGGGACACTGGGTTACAAAAGGTACGCCGTCCATGAAAGGTGTATCCACCATATGTACGCCATGCCAGTGCAAAGCAGCTCCTGTACCATCAGCACGATTATGAACATCTATAATTACATGATCATCCTTGCATACTTGAATGGCTGGTCCGGGTATCTTACGATTAATACTCATGACTCCCTTTGCCCAACCATCGGCCACTATGCACTGTGGGTGATTGCAATCCTTCTCAACACCTTCAGCGCATTTACCGCACGCACTAATTATAATGAAGCAGAAAAAATATATTAAATATTTATAAGAGTGTTTAATTTTTAATCAAATCAAAGAAACTTACGGTCCCATGGCGTGATAAAATTCCAATGTGAACTCAAAGTAACATGTGCGCTTAACGCCTTGTCTACAAACACGATTGCACCGCTCACCAGGATGTTCGGAGATATTTAAATAAGGAGAAAATTTTACTGGGTTAAGTATTTTGCCTATATCAAAAACGCTTAAATCTTGCGCGCCATTATGGCCGTTACTGCCTGGTCTAATATTTGTAGAAATATGCAATTCACTTCTCGACTGAAACGTGTCGGTCTTACTGGTTATGGACTCCAACAGTTTTCTTATATCAAAACTGTTCACATTTGCACTACTATCAGTAGCACGTGGATTATATAGTTCATCCTTCGTTAGATATTTGTACTTACTGGCTGGCCTTGCATTTGAGCTTTCTCTGACAGCTGCAACAGTTCTAGGCGTATCTGCTGTATAGTATCCTTCATTCCGATAAGGACTAAGCATAGCTAACAACTTGTTGACATTTCCGGATTGGATTGTCCCAAGGTCAGAGCCTGAACAGCAATTTCCGATGGCGATCGAAACAATAATCAATATACCAAAATGCCGAGGTGTTAAGTTAAGCATCTTAGTCTTAGTCTTTTTTCGTTTTTAAATTGTTGCCACCACCGCGAGCATTCAACTGTTACAGATAACTTTCTCTTCTAACTATTGAGTTCTTAAACAGTCTGCTTTAGACGTTTGCTTAACATGTTTTCTTCTTATATTTATTTATAACTAAGAAGTAGATAAAAGTTAAATTATATGCTAGTTTATGACAAAGATGGTAATAAAGCATTAACTTCTGCACTCAGAGAAAAATATGATTGTGGCATTGTTGCGACAACGACATTACGTTTTAGTTTTAACAGATTGAATGAATTAAAATGTTGCAGTAAACGAGGTCATGTTTTCGAGAGTCAATTTATTGCTGCTATTTGAGAAAATCTAATAAAAAATTGGACTGAAACCAAAGCTTTTTTTTAGCAAACAACAAAAAAGTTTTAATTTAAGGGAAGCCAAGCTACGTGAGATAATTATTAATGAACAAATACGAAAAATACCACCAAATTTTTTGAGTCAGGGAGAAATGCCCAAGAAAAAAAAACCATTTTGCATTTAATCGAAAATTTTCGTAAACATGCCAAAAATTTTCGTAAACATGTCTCGAGAACCGTACGAGTTATCGACCTGAAATTTTTACAGTATATGTAAAACTTATATATAATAGTTACAAATTAAAGGGTGAACTAAAGCGAGCAATGAAAAATGTTGAATTCCTAATATGATATACATACATACAATTATATATACACACTTGAAATTTGCAAAAGGTAGTGCCTCAGCAAACATATATTTGGTACAAGTACGCAGAGATGCGGGAAAGTGCACAGTGCATCCCTTCTGCCTTACGAGGATGAAATAACGTAAGCGAATGACGAAGCGAACAAAAGCTATTTGATTTGATATTGTATTTAATGTATAATAAATATAAATAAAGTATAGGAAGTTAATCTAACAGTAGATATAAAATTATGATCTAAAGAGCAAGTTTTTTCATAATTTACATAGAAAAAAAGACATGAAATAGGGGCTTGTTTCTGCACATCCTATATGCATTAAGAAGCTAATAGCTGGAGAACGACCAAGTGAAACATCATGAACAAAAATCATGTGATACCGAATCAGGTTGGTAAGCGAGAGTTGTACTCTATCTCTCCCTTACCAACCTGCTTCCATGTAGACGAATACTTTTGCTGGGGTATTTTTTACAACAATTAACACTGAAATCAAAATTTAAGGCTATTCCAACAGTTAACGTAATCTTAGCTACTCATGCAATTTTTACAACTTGCTGTATCTTGAAACTTTCAAAAACTCTGAAACTAAAAAGTCCCAAAAAAAATAATCACCAAAACAAAGAAATTGTAAAAAATCTAAAAAATCGCCAAACGAAAAAAAAGGACAGAAACCTAAAAAAACACACTAAAGCGAAACTAAACCGCCGAAAACCGATAGCAAGATTAGCGTGTGCTAAAAACTAAAATAACGCCAAAACTGAGAAAAAGCACTGAAACTAAAAAATCGCCAAAAAGCGAGAGACAGATTAACGGGTACTTAAAGTTTTGTAAAAAATTGCTACATCAGGTAAGATTTCCGATTATATAGACTAAAGTTCGTATAGTATTACATATGTAATGTGCGTACGGAAACCTTTAGTTGGAAGTCAATGATGTCCTTAACTGAATTTATTATAACTGGATTTCGTCCAAAATAAGACGCTGATTGGCTTGATTTGATCGCGTTTCGGCCACTTAAGGCAAACAAGAAGTATGCTGAAATGCCAAGCATTAAATATGTTAAAAGGACCAAAGTTGATGAGCAGTTATCAAAGCAAAAAATTTACAGAGATGTCGCGATCATTGTGTTTTCGGACTGTAGCGCTCATTCAGTACTTGTGTCTTCTTTAATGTTTCTTTTGTAGTGACATTTATTTTAAAAAAATTCATTCGAAGTGTGTTAAAATTAATATATATGTATGTATATATTTTTTCTTGCAAGTAAAAGGTTAAAATTAATATTTATGAATGAAAATGTTTAAATTAAAATGAATCTTAATCGCTTTTTCAATATCAACAATATTTTTTCACGTTCTGTTTTTTAATTCAATACAATAAATTCTTTCATTTAATTTTGTAAAAATATTCTCTTGTTCATTTCACATAAGACAAATTTTCTCTCAATTATTTTGATTATTTAGTTTTTCATCAACAATTTTCTTCAACTCTATGTAATTTGTGCATCAAATTGAACACATTGCGAACACGTTTAGTGGAACTGGATTGATATATTGCAGTTTTTATTTTCAACATAAAACTAAAACCTGCTTTCATCTCTATAATAATCTTTAATACTTTATGTTCGGTATTATAAAATAATTTTTTTTCTTAGCTTCATAATTAATTGTCCCAAGTAGACTGTCTTATCAGAAAAATACAGCTTGGACTTAGTAGTGGTAATTTGCATAAGATATAGTATCGAGATTATAACACCTGTATATAAGTACATTAAATCTTTATTCAAAGAAAATAATGCCGACCACACACTATGGCATTTTGTGACACCGCAATAGTGTGTACTAGTGGCAATGTTATCGATTCCTTACCAAATATACATATAAATTTTTTTTAAGTACATTTCTATTTATCTATTTATCGAAAAGAAGTTGCATATTGAAATAAAATAATAAAAATCACTTAAGTTGATTGATATTTTCCACAGGAGTAGTTTTAAATGGATAAATTATGATGGTATGTGTCAATACTTTAATTTTAGCTTAAGTAGACTTAAACACTTTTTCCTTTATGTCACAGATATATGATATTAATCAGCATCTAAACAATTCGTTTTGTAGAGCACGGTAAAATTTTACAAGGTGCATGAAAAGTGGCAATTGTCCTTCTGCTAAATCATCGTTGAAAGTCGAGGAAAATAATATGAAATGAAAATAAAATAATTTGAAAACTACTCGTACACCATTCATTTTAAATAGACGATACTATTCTCAACACGAAAAAAAATTAACTGAATCAATTAACATTTTGTTCTAGCTGGTGCCTTTTACCAACATGATACCTACACAGAAAAAAGTATTCACCAATTAATATTTTCAATTAAAATATTAATTGATTCAATTAAATTTTTAATTGTATTTATTAATTTGAGTGGAAAAATTTAATTAAATTGTAAAATTCTTCATAGGTGAAAATTTAAATAATTTTTTAATTGATATTACAAATATTTTAATTAATATTAGAAAATTATTCATATTGCTTTTTTCTGTGTAATGTTAATCATTGAAATTCCAAAAATTTTAAATTTGAAAGAAACATTTGTTTAAAAAAATATATCATCCCAATTAAAACTTTAAAGTTTTTTTTAAATAAAAAAATAGTTGAAAATAAACTCAAGGTCAATTAATCTAATGTCCAGTTTAAGCAAATTAAAAATTGAGCTGTTGACAAGGGCCCTTATTCTGTAAGTCCGTCTATCGCTAAATATCTTCAGACTTAAGCTTTGTGACATCTTTTAAAATGCTACATGAAATTTCATAGCAATCTGACGTTTAAAAACTGCAGAATTATTTAAATTTTTTTAACAAACTCCCCCACTGTGGACCCACTAGGCACCATCGGAATGAGCTAAGAAATTACGACCGCATTTGTCACAGCAAACCTCACATTGAAGATAGTGCAAATATATCAATTAAAGAAAAAATATTTACGACCCGTCTAATATCCACTTTTGAACATAATATTTTACGAGTAATGCATTAAACACATTCGACACAGCAGGCTACGGGCTACAATCTGTCAAAAATAGAATACCCACATTCTTATGGTAACAATTATTTTAACGACAGCAGGCTACACGACTGCACGACCACCGTTGTAGCTGTCGCCAACTTTAAACTAATTTCTATTTCTCTGGCTACAATGAGCAAATGCAGTGTTACCAGTATAATACAAAATGGTGAATGAATGATATCGTACAATTATTTCATACTATTTTCTAGAAACAATATCCAAAAATTGATGTAAAGAATAAATTGATTCATTATTGTACTTTTATGTGAAATAAGTACATTTTAAAAGTGTACTTATGGCAATACTGAACTATGTATTTGTACTTGAATATCAGCTGCAGATGGTGCTGCTGCCGTCTCCAAAATAATTAAGTAGCTGGCTACGAGGCGACAAATGCTGCTAGCGGCATTTGAAGTCGTGTGTTCGTGTAGCCTGCTGTGGTGAATGTGTTTAATGCATAAGTTATGTTAGTATTTTTTTCAAAGTTCAGCTCAAAATATGTGAAAAAAAACTTTAATTTAGTGATGACTAGAAACCTAAGGGGTTTAAAAATGTATTTCTAATTAAATCCTAAATATTTACTGACAATACAAAATGAATATGTCGCATCACAAATAGTTGTATTAATTAAAAGCAAGTGAATTCAAGGCTTAATGTTTTCAGCCAAATGTTAGGAAAAGCATTAAAATGTAATAAAATATAAGAGTATTTTGTCAATCCAATAAATATTTTCTTTATATTTTTTTTGTTGTAATTTTGGCCAAGAAAAGTGGGCTGGGAGACCATAGTGCGTCGTAGCGATAACAATAATGTTCCATGTCACTTTTGGTGTACGTAACCCTAAAAGAAACATATTGAATATTGAGTTATCGTTTCAATTTTGATATTAGTTGAACTTCTCATTTGTTTAAATGAAAGTTTAGCATAATATCTGTAGTTCTTCTAAGAAATTTTTATGTAAAGGTTCATTAACATTAACAATAGTGAATTGCGCGTAGTATCCAGCTAACCCAACAATATTCCATTTCAATGTATTTAAAAAATTTTTTTTACTGATTAAGTAAAATAATAATTTGGTATTATTAGTGCGTTCATAAGTGTTAATCTTATTTGTAACAATTTCCAATTAATATCTTAATTGAATATTACTTGAAGCTCAATCAAAAAGTTTTTCAATAAAATATTACATTTATTCACTTCAACACCCGATAGGATCAGTTAATTAATGACTTAAGTAAATCTGGGTACTAAATAAAATAATACGTTTCGTACATATGAGATTGTGGTTGGTTAGGCAAATGTTATTTTTATTCATTAAAATTTTGTAGTAATATTCTGGATGCTACATTTGTTAAGTAACTAAAGCCAAGTTTTATATGCCTAGAGATATTGTTAAATATGGGGAGATAGCGATAATTCGATTAGCAAATGGATTTCTGATTTTAAGTTCAAAATACAATAGCATCCATCCATCATGTTTTGTATACATACAAATGTACGTATGTAAGATCAAATTGTGAGTTGTTTTAAAAATTGGGTCTTCGTACCGGTGGCATGTAATTTCCACACTTGGGAAAATTGGACGGCGCCTTGACCATATCTGTAGTGTTTCCAACTTGAAATACAAGACCCATTCCAATGGAAAAATGCCATTCGTAGTGACAGTGCATAAGCCAGAAACCTGTGCGAAAATTTAAAATGAAATCAAATCAGAGAATATTTTACATACATATATATATGTATGTGTGTAGATATGTAACTAGATGAACGGACGTACCAGGATTCGATGCTCTAAAACGTATGACGGCATATCCAACACTGGGAATTGCTAATGTGTCTTTGAATGGTGGAGCAGGATTATCATAATCTCTTGGCAACAAACGACTTCTTTCCAATTGCCTAGCAAGAGGTATCGTCATGGGTATGCCATTTGGATGCTCTCCTAAGCCAGTAACCATAAATCTGAAGCCATGTAAATGATAAGGATGATACATGCGACCCGGAGCTGCAGCAAACAATCGAAAAAAATATAAAAATTGTAAAATAATTTAAATGAAAGTATATTATAATATAAAAAGTTATGCTTAACGTGAGTTACATATTTAAAAAATTCTTAATTGGAAGTACAACGTACCTTGACTTTCATCCACAATAATTATTTCTACAATTGAGTCGAGTTCCACCTGTAGACGGTGTGTGCAAGGGCACAAGCGGTGATCACTACATCCCTTCGGCCGGTTAGTATTATTGCAAAATTGTGATTCATTAATTGATTCAGGCTGAGTCAAGGGTGGCGAGTCGGGGAATATCAGAGTTAAATTATTAATTGCAGCCACAATAGTTAAATTAGAGTTGAGGTCTTTAAATTAGAAATGCAAGATATATGTATATAAATGGACACTGTCAAACGTATTAAATACTTTCGAGCTCACTTGCAAAGTTGTTGTAATAGCCGGTGTTAAAAATTTCCTTATTTGGTACAACATAGTTCGAGAAGGATAAAAAGAATTGATGATCCGGTTTGGCATAACGCAATTCTTCGTCCTGCTCAAGAGCTGTCAATTCCGACACGCAATGATCATTATCACTACCAATACAGGCATAATTTGGATTATTTAATATCTGTTGTAAATAATAAAAAAACACAATTATAAGTAAAGAAACGAAAGCTGCAAAATATATACGTATACACTCACCGTGCCATCGTCGTATGTAACGCTGTAATTAGGATATGGCGGCAGGGGTGCCTCATGATGGCTGTTATTATTTTCACTTGTTACGTATCTTATTAGGGCATAAGATTCTATAGGATTTGTGCTACAAACACCTAAACCTCTGACACGTATCCAAAAATCGCCCCTAGTGTGATTTGCTTCCAAAACGAAGTCATAACGTTCACCAGCATTTGACACCAACGTATCAAATGAGCGTGGCAATACATCAAACGAATCAGTAGATATTACAGTCACTTTGTGTTGCTCAATCTAAACAAAAACCAAAAAGCAAAAATGTTTTATTAATTTTTATAATTGATGAGCAAAATCTTTTTTTAGAGTGCGTTCCTACCTGCAGTTGGAAAGGACAAGCATGACTTATGGAATTGATTATGCGGAAGCGATAACGTTTGCCGGGTGTTACGGAATAAACTTTTGGTTTTACTGCGGTTCGTTCTCCGGTTTTGGGCTGAAAATATTTGACTTTTAGTACATTTCTTAGATAGGCACTAGAGAAAACTAACGTTGGTATAGACGCCTCGACCATTGATTAGCACAGAGTCTGGGCAAATGCCTCCAGAGCTGGGAATACCGGGAACGTATGTTTCACCATACTGATGCATCCAATCAGAAATGAAAATATAATGCTCTGGCAAATCAAAATCATAATAAATGCTTGTTGGTTCTTCTGGTCGTCTAATAATGAGTGCACCATATTGTCCATTGACCTTGTGATGACCTTTATATAAATAATATATAAATAAATATTTTCTTTAGCTCTACAGTAACCATTGTGGGATTTACCAGAATGAGAATGATAGAATTGAGTTCCCGCTTCTGTGGCATAGAACTGATAGCGGAATGTATTGGAAAACATTATGGGGCACTGGGTAACAAATGGTACCCCATCCATGAAAGGGGTTCTTACCATATGTACACCATGCCAGTGAAGGGTAGCGGCTGTGCCCTGAGCCTTGTTGGTAACATCCACTATGATTAAATCATCTTTACACACTTGAATCGCTGGTCCAGGTACTTTTCGATTGATGCTCATCACTCCCTTTTCCACTCCATCACCCACTACGCACTCTGGATTATTACAATCCTCCTCAACACCTTGCGCACATTTGCCACAAGCACTAAATTAATTATAAAATATAAAATGGAAATTATATGACTTGTTAATATGCTGCAAGAGAGCAGCATTTTATCTAAATAAATTTGAAAAAATAAATCCTAAACAAACTCACACTCCCATGGCTTGATAGTGTTCCATAGTAAAATGAAAATAACATACACGCTGTTCGCCACTTGAACAATTTCTATTGCAACGTTCACCAGGATATTGAGTAACATTCAAGTACTTTGAAAATCTTTGTCCCGTCTGTATATCTTGCTCACTGTAAGTGTAAACGTCATTGGGAGTAACTAAGTCATCATCATATACTCCAATATCCATGTTGTTGTTCCCAACTGTAACTGCAGCATCGGTAGAGTCCTCAACACACCAGCAACCATTTTCAATTGCAGCGAAAATTGCAATCAGTATAATGAAACTTTTGTGAAAAATTTGATTTAAAGAAATAATCATTTTAATATTTGGACTAGTTGCGGCGCTGTGTGGTGTTGCTTCAAAATACACGACTTATATATGATTTGATTTGAAATATCTGTCTGATTTATTTCTCACATTGTTTCATTTGAATATCTAGAAATTGCATGGAAATATTTCACATTATGCAATATACTTACATATGCATATGTATGCATATGTATACACATACATACGTACATAAATTTTTTTATCACTTAGAACAACTTTGGCGTTTGTTTGTTTTTTTTATATGAATATGTAGTATTTGAGAAATAAAAAAGATTGCATAATTGGCTTTGCAGATCTTATTGCATTAACTAAGTCGCATCCAATAATTGAAGGGTACACATGGCAAGAAATTTTACTTTTTGGTGTCATAAACAAATACTTTTTATACCCTTTACCAACAAAAATGGTAAAAGGGTATATATAGGTTTGTCATTCCGTTTGTAATTTCTATAATATCAATAAGCGACCCATAAAATATATATATTCTGGATCCTTATTCATAGGGAAGACGAATAAGCGATGTCCGTCTGTCCGTCTGTCCGTCTGTCTGTACGTGAAATCGGTTTTCCGAAGCTCCCAGAAAAGCTTGAGACTTCGTTCTTGGACTGGTGTGTCAGAAATTTTCCAAAATAGATTGGTATTGAAATTCAGCAAAATCGACCAGACGATTGCAGAGCTGGAAAACGTAAACTTCATTTTGCCATATAAAAGTAACTACCGAAAACAAATTTTTATTTTTTTAATAAATAAACTTATTTTACACTTCTGTATAACTAAAATTGGAATTCTAAATTAAAAAAATATAAAAAAATTAAAAAGACGTTTCCAGGGTTGGAAAACTTTAACTTTTTGTGTTATGTAAAATTAACTATGTCTAAAACTATATTCGTATTTTCTCGAGAACCGTAAGAGCTACAGACCTGAAATTTGGACACAATGTGTAGACCTCTGGCCGCTACAACAACAAATACATGAGAATTGGAAATTAAAGGGTGTTCCAAAACGAGCAACGAAAAATTTTAAAATCCCATGTTATATACATACAATTGTATGTATGTATGTATATACACTTGAAATTTGTAAGGCTAGTGTATTTTTATACAGACTACAAAAATTAACACTAAAATTTCCAAAAATTTAAATTAAAGGGTGTTCCATCAGTTAATGCAATTTTGACTATGCAATTTTGACAACTTGCTGTATCTTGGAAACCGTAAGAGCAAAACTCTTGAAATTTTCAAAAACGGTAAAACTAAAAAAACAAAAAATTATAAAATCGCCAAACCGAAAAAAATCGCCAAAAACCGAAAAAAATCGCCAAAAACAAAAAAAAATCGCCAAAACGAAAAAAAGCACCAAATTAAAAAAAAATTCTAAAGCTAAAATAAATCGCATAAAACGGAAGAATTGCTAAAATGAAAAAAAAAATAGCCAAAATTAAAGAAAATCGCTGAAATGAAAAAAACCGCCAAAATAAAAAAATCGCCAAAACGAAAAAAACCCAAAAAAAAAAACAGAAAAAAATCGCCAAAATGAAAAAAACCCCAAAACAGGAAAAAATCGCCAAAAAAAAAAAAATTGCCAAAACGAAAAAAAAATCGCCAAAATGAAAAAAATCGCCAAAACGGAAAAAACCTAAAAAACAGACAAAAATTGCCAAAATGAAAAAAACCCCAAAAAAAAATAAAAAAATTGCCTAAATAAAAATAAGCCCAAAAACAAAAAAAAAACGCCAAAATGAAAGAAAATCGCCAAAATGAAAAAAATTCGCAAAAATGAAAAAAATCGCCAAAATGAAAAAAATCGCCAAAACGAAAAAAACCCCAAAAAAATCGCCAAAATGAAAAAAAAACATAAAAGAAAAAAATCGCCTAAATAAAAATAAGCCCAGGAACAAACAAAAAATCGCCAAAATGAAAAAAAAATCGTCAAAATGGGAAAAATCTCCAAAATGAAGAAAAGCCCAAAAACAGAAAAATATCGCCAAAATGAAAAAAACCTCCAAAAACAGAAAAAAATCGCCAAAACGAGAAAAAACGACAAAACTGAAAAAATCGTTTAAGCTGAAAAAAACTTCAAAAAAGCAAAAAAGCCTACCTTTCGTGCGCGATTCAAAGTCGCACTTTACTGAATTTTTTAATATTAAAGGAATTAAATGAATTGCTTCGTTCACTTAACATATTTTATGTATTTTTTAAAGAACTAGATTGGTATCAATAATCAGAAAAATCCAAAATTATGACTCCAAGGTTGGAAAACTCACACTTTTTGTGTTATGTAAAATTAAATAGGTCTAAAAATTTTTTTCTTTTTCTTTATAAATTGAATATATTTTATGCTTCTGAAAGAAAAGTTTGGCGTATGAAATTTGAAAAATGAAAATTATAGCTCCAAAGATGGAAACTTTAAAATAATTATAAATTTTTTTACAAAACAAATATATATGTACGTACGTTGGTAAAGGGTATATAAGATTCGGCACAGCCGAATATAGCACTCTTACTTGTTTTTTATGTTTTCCAATCCCGTTTTATTTCAAGGTTGAATATTGCTTTGACAATAAGTCGACGGTCCTATTCCAAAACATGCCAAGTCGACATAACATATTATGCTGGGTATAGCATTTCTGAATTAATCCTTTATTAGCTTAGATTCTGTAAAATTTTGATAGTAATCGGACTATTCTATCAAAAGTTATGAGCAAAAATGTACCTACTTAGCATAATTTGTCAAGTTTAAAAAACCTCTCTTTTAAATGTTTCAAATCCACTAAGTGTCATTATTACAACATAAAGTTAGTTAAAAGTTTTTCATTACTACAATTTTAGCTTAACCTAAAGTGAGCGCTAAGTTAAAGACAAAGGTATCCTTTCTGCTAAGTAAAATTAAATTTATAACAATGAATAGCGTTTTATACGTCCGAAAAAATCATACTTTTAACTAACTTTAAGTTGTAATAATGGCCCTTAGCATGATTAAGTTTGCAATTAAGTAGTCAAACAAAAATTAATTTAAAATTTTCCCCAAACTAAAACATGCTATACGTACTTAGATGGGCATTGTAGGTGAGAAAGGACCCCCAGATAGATGCTAAGTCTACTAAGACGACAATCTTAAGTATTCTAAGTCACTTTTAACTATGACCTACAACAAATTTATATAGTTCAAATAAACTAAAAAAATTCTATTGCAATTATTATATGATAACAAAAAGTCTTAAGTGTCTGTCTCATATCATTCCCGAGAAGGCGTTTATCTCAAAACTAGCTTTTTTCACTTAGCATGTTTTAGAATGGAGCCGTCGAAGTGTACTTTAAAGAAAGTAGAAGTAATATTTGTTTTTCTGTGTTTGTTGATTTTGTTGATTGTGCTTAAGCGTTTTTCGAAATTTTATAGTTACACAAACACTCAAATGTTATGCATAGCTGCAACTTCAAAGAGCGAATATAAATTGCATTAAAAGTTAATATATTTTCAACCAAAAAAAAAAAAAAAAGAGTAGACATACGTTTAGATAACATTACATCTTTAGAAGACGTGTAAAACTGGCCCAGATGGAGTTCACGCAATGATCTTGAAGCAATCTTCTTCTTCTTGCCCATGCTGGTAACTTTCTTATATTAGAAAACAATCTGCAAAAAAAGGGAGAAGCTAATATGTAACTCTGAAAATTTCGCCATATGTTCTGCAATACAGTGTACGTAACGGTCAGTAGTATTGCTTTTCGTTCGAAGCCTTTTTTTTTTTGATCCACTGTAGTACTTAGGTAGTGTTGGTTGCATTTTCTGGAATATGCTCTTCTTAAATAAAGGATCTTCTTCCTGAAGCCCGCATTTTTTTACGCATAGCGAATTTTTCATTAAGGCACACCCATTTGTGTTCAATTGGCCCATGAATAGCACTACTTATTGCTGAAAAAATTCGTTTTTAGGAATAATGTGAGTAAGTGTAGCTAGCGGTCTTCACTAGCCATGAATTTGGTATGTGCCATGTCCAAGTTTCGTCCATGCTCTGACATGGATGCCCGAACATATGTATGTCTGAACAACAATGTTCGCCATGAGATTCTCAGTCCGCAATCATTTGGAATAGAAAGAAAAGAGACAGAACAAAACTGGTAAATATTCCATCTTTATTGCACTAGCGTAAAACACTTTGATATGCCTGAACATGGACATCGCACGTATTCACCACAACAAAGAAGTTGATAAAGTTTTCACAGTTGCTCTGCCGGCGTCATGTTCAAGTCATGTCCAAGTCCATGGCACTCTTTTCGCTGCTATTAGAATATATATTTAAAAGCTTTTTGTGCAACGAAAAAAAACAGTAAGCAAAATTTAACAAATAATATTAGGCATATTATTCTTGAAAAGGAATAGTTTGAACACAGCACATATCGCTCATTTACTCGAAGAACGTCATAACTTAAAAATGGAAAAAGAAAATTTCATTTCGCTATCAAGAGTTGAGTATGCAAGATATTTGTATAAAATTTTTGCACAATATAATGACCGACATGAGGATTAATTCTGCATCATTAACTCAAAAATCCATTTTTTGAGTTATAACGTTCTTTGAGTAAATGAGCGATATGGTGGAGTATTAAATTGTTAAGCTCAACTCCTTTAACAATACTGCTATTGTGAATTTTGTTTACTTTTGATAGCATCGTTGCAGCGCCTCTGGTGTCAAGTAAGCGAATAAATTTAAAGAATACAGACATGACCAGCAAATTTTAGTATTTAATTTCAGGTACTTCTACCCCGTCAATTCTAACTAAATCGTGCACATATCCTGGACTCTTCCAATGACATAATGTTGAGTTTTATGTTCTGTTTATAAATCGATTTCAACGAGAACTTAAACTAGAGAGTATTAATGTCATTGCTGCCAGACTTAAAAAATGGACAATGAAAAATTTTGCAATACAATTTTTCTGGAAAATGTGTTTACCATTTTACAATTGTTTGCATTCGAATGAACGCAATTCTGTTCTAAAGCATGACCTATTTTCTATTTTTGGCATTGAGAAGAATTAATTTTAACTGCAGATTTTACTCGAAAATATATTTTTATCCTTAGGCAACAAAATATATTTTCATTGTACACGTTTATTGGTAAAATGTGCACAGTGTGTTTGCCATAAAATTTTTTACAAATAAAATTTTATCTTCAAACTGGACAACTCAGAAGAACTTATTACTACGGACCTCCTATAGATTATTTTGATTCACACTATTCTTATCTTATAGAAGGCCTCAACATATAACATAATTTCCACATTCCCTTCTATAAGAAGAAAGAAGAGAATGAGTAACATATTTTGTTTTGCTTTTTAACAGATGCAAATGCAAAATCCATTAATTTGAAAGTTTTTCAAAATCTCTGGTGGAAGAAGTGAATGCGGAAGGCCTACCCCACAATGACAACGCTTATAAAAATTATATGTACATGGAATGGTGCCATATGCCCTTGTAAATATAAAAGAAGGAGTAGAAAGGCTTCATTTTCTTGCTGTCTTAATTCACTTAGAAATAAATAATTAAATGTGTTTCTGAATATGAAATTTTATTGCTCAACTTTAAATACAGACAGGGATTACTGTAACGCAGTTTATTTTTCAGCTGGAGTATGAAGGTAGAATTAGTAAAATCGTATCGTGAAGTTGCGTGTCAGCTGACAAAAGCCGTACCATATGCAATGCATGTTACTAGTTATAAAATATGTAGTGATAGCACTGCTGACGTAGAAATCTATAGAAAACAGATTTTTCTGTAGCGAATGTTAAAAGAGCCGCAATCAAGGCCAGACAAAAAAAAAATGTGCTGTGCAAACTGTTACATTTTCTATAATTTGTACACAAAGCTGAACGATGCGGCAAGCTGTAAAGTAGAACGATACGATTTTACTAATTCTACATTGACTCAGTCTGCCCAGGGTCTAGTCAAAGGCCTGCTTCCTTTGAATAGTATGTAGATGTTGTTCTACTAACACAATCAGTTTTATATACGAACTCACGACTCCGAACGCCTACACTATTAAGGAGTGGAGGATATGAAGTATATTCGAGATGTGATAATATGTCTAGTTAATTTTATATGAAAGACAATTAATACGAATATAAAGTAAATTCGGGGGACTTTATATTCGGCTACCGTGCAGCTAACTACAACGAGCACGAAGTAAATTTGGGAGACTTCGTATTTGGCTACTCTACGAATTAATATTAGTAATACGGGAAATACTGTTAGGTAAATTCGGTAGACCTTACGATCGCTAAAATACGGTTTATCTACAGGTTAACTACTAAAAAAGAAGAATCGGTAAAGCTTTCGGACGACACGTTTAAGTGGCTTGCTTATAGTTGTCGTTCGTACGATATCGGCACTTGTCTCCTTATTGTGTACAAACGTTGATTACTTATGCCAACTAAAATACGACCTGACTGAGAATCATACCATGCGTTGGCATGTTGTGGCTCGATTTCAATAAATGGTACGTGAAATTTAACTACGGTATACGGTAAAAGGTACGTTGCATTTGCACTTTTTATTGAACAAGAGTATAAGTGTATAAGTACTTGTAACGTCACGTTACAATACAAAGAGCTTTGCAGGTTTTTAAAAGTCTCGAAAAGATCGAGCTTAGTTAAATAGAATTGCAATGTTCTACTAAAACTATTTAAGTTATGTTTATTCAAAGAGCTGCAGACGCAAGAATCTGAAAGCTGTGGCGTTCATATGCCAGATGTCATATTTAAATTATAATGCCAGAAGATTCTCTTTCGAAGAATGTGAATATCATTACCTAATTTACATTAAGAATTTTTTCATGAATTTTGTTGCACGAAACTTTTTCTATTTACTAATTGCAGCTCTATAAAAAAAATATTATATAAAATCGGATGTAGAACGAATCTCTGGTGCATTTTTGGCATTTTTTTTATATAAGTTGCTTCTCCAGGCCTCCTATTGACATATATAAAAAACTTTCATGCAATTAATTTTATGAGAAAAATGCGTAATGAAAATTAAGTACATGTCAATTTAAAAAATTTATCTTTGTTTTATTCCATTTTAAAGTTGTATACCTCTATAAAAAAACACGCCGTACTATTGACGTGCAACACGTGCTGTTCTAATATTTATTTTTTTTATAAGAGTTTGCAAGCAAAATTGTTTTATAGTTGTTGAAGTAATATAAACTATTTTAGACAAAATTTTATATATTTTATCATTGAAATTTTTCCACTCCCTGCGCAATCCAGAGACCTTAACCTTTATGAACATTTATGTCAGGAATAGCACTTGTTTACGTCTGGAATACCTACTTTCATTTATATTTACAAATTATTATACCCTGAATTTATTCTTAACGAGATTTCTCTTTTTCTCTCAAGTATACATAAGTTTAGCTCTTTCCAATATTAAATATTTTGTACTCATTAGTTTTAAGTTCTTACATGAATTTTGATTTTGCTAACACTTACTTATATAGTAGCGACTGATAAGAAAGGAAGAACTCCCGCAAATAACTTTACAATAAAGTGAATTAAATATAGTTAAACCAAAAAGTGGATTTTTTGTATAACGCGATTATCAGCAAGATATTTTCCTTTTTAATCGTCATCCCTCCCATAATCAGCACTGAAGAGCTCAATTTACATGAAATCTGAGCTAAAAGTAGTATTAATGGCAGAATGTTTTATAACTTTTTGTTATACTCGTAGTAAATTTAATTAATTATTAATATCTGTTTTTACTCTTGATACTTTGTAGATAGATCTTTATTCGATTTAGCTGCTAAAAGTCTTCGCGACATTGATTTTACCAGGTTTAAGCAGTACGAAGCATAAATTTTTGCCCAATCTTCTCTTATTGTTCTTTCTAAGTGGGTATGGTTTGATATGTTTGAATTTTTTTACCTGTTTTTCTTATAGGTGGGTCCACAGGTGCTCAAACGGGATCAAATCCGGTGATTGACCAAGTGTTTGTTGGCTATGTAGGCAGTTGTAAGAGCAGGAATCTATCAGTATGGGCTTTGTATTTGGGATCGTTGTCTTTGTAATAACAAAAATGATTAGCGGTTCCCCACTTTCGAACCGAATCCTTTAAATTAGCTTTAATTATATTCAAATACACATTTTGATCCATATTTTCATCAACAACAAAAATGTTTACAGGCCCTACAGCTGTTATGCAGTCCCATACCATTATCGACCCTGTTCCATTATTTACATCTCTCCTAAGTCGAGTTCTCTCATCTCTTAATTTGATCTCGTTTATCTGACCGAAACAGATTGAAATTACTTTTACAAGCAAAAAAAAAAACTATAGTTACTACAGAGCGATAGATCTTTAGTTTGGCGTTTTCTGGCAAATTTCAGCCTCTCTTGCTTGTTTTTCTTGCTTACCAATGGCTTTTTTGCGCTTTCCTTTTTTCTTAGAATATTTTATGACTACCACTATTTTTAAAATAATAGGATGCTAAGACTGCAAACTTTGACGCACTAAGCTTTCAATGTTACATTATATCTCCTTTACAGCTCTCTATAATATACCTTACAAACACCTGCTAAATCACCCAATTTGAACCCATTTGACAACTATCAAACAAAATCCAGTTAAAAAGAATAATAATAATAATAATAATAATTTATTTTTTATATTTTAAGATCTTGTTAAGTAAAGCTTTGAGAATAATTAATTTAATTTAATTAAAAATATTTATTGTGTTAATGGTTTTCAAGTTATAAAATCTTAAGTCCCAGTTTCATTTTGAGCCTCTGTATATAAAAGAGTAACGTTATAGAGTGACTGACTGTCTGATTCGTCATGGCCCAGCCCAAACGACTATAGCTAGAGAGCTAAAATGCGAAGTAGGTAAAAACTATCAGAAACTACTATAGATAGACTCCAAAGTCGAAAAGCACACAAATTCTGCTAAAAATGCAGCTGACACGTGCTTTGTACATTTTAGGCTTAAAAGGGGTAAAAACAAAATTTGTTTACCTTTTTTGCACTCGACATATCTTCTTAATTATTCATGGTAGCAGAAAACTTTTAAGTACGTTCTTTGCTTCTGGACAGAATCTCAAATAAATTTTGGTACTTTTTGAAAACTTGCACTTATAAGGGGTAAAATCGCATCCGATTTCGGTACTTTTTTTGTTAATGATAAGGTACAAATGATATAAGTACATACAAAAATACTTTACAATGACTTCCTACCGCTCAGTAGAAGTTAAGATACTAAAATGTATGATCGATGGGACCAAAGAGTGCTAAGGGAGTAAAAATGGGTAAAATAGGGTAAGTTCGGTAAAAATTCGATGGATTAAAAATTTCAAAACCATAAGAATGCTGCTAAAAAATAAACCTACTAGGGGTTAAAGGGGGGTAAAAACTGAATTTTGGTACATTTTTTGCACTTGTCATATCTTTTAAATTATTCAACGTAGCAGAAAGTTTTTTAGCGAGTGTTTTTCTTCTGCACAGAATCTCGAATAAGTTCTTACTTAAAAGGGTTACCCTCTTTTCATCGTACCCGTTTTCGGTACTTTTTTGTTAATGATAAGGTACATATGACTTCCATGTAAAAATAATTTACTATGACTTCCTACTGCTCAGTAGAAGCTGGGATAATAAATTTTATGTTTTTTTTCGAAGGGCCCAAAAGTGGTACCAAAAAGTGTAAATACAGGAAACGATGATAAAAATTTTAAACTCAAGAGAATTCATATAATTGAAACATTTCGCACACTAAATCATAAACAGTCACAACTCAAAATTATCAAAGTGGTTTTCTTTTTTTATTATAAATCAGTCACCTGAACAAAATCATAACGACCGTAACAGTTTATTTTGCAATAAAGTCTTCTTGAAGAATATAAAATACCCTTATTCTTGTTTTTATGTTGCATACTTGCGTCATTTTTAGAGTATCAACAGTTGTTTGCAACTACTCAGCCAATAAAATTTTTTGAGTTGTGACTCTTTATGATTTAGTTTGCGATTTTAAATTTGAGTTAAGTTTTATTAACTGATATAGTGTATTCTTGGACATTGTCATTAACGGGGTACTTGGTTATTAGATTAGTACTTTTCGAAAATACTTTTCGGAAAAGGTACCCTTGGAAAAAAAGTACTTTATTAAAAAAAAAAATAATTTCAATATTATTTTTGGAAAGGCGCTTTTGATCAAGTGGTTTTGGATAATGACACTTTTTTGAATATTTAATTTTTGAAAATGTACTTTTGGAATATAAAAACTTTTGGATGAGGTAATTTTTGAAAGATGTGCCTTTTGACAATGGTATTTTATAAAAGAGTACTCCGCCAACAAAAGCACTTTTAAGAAAAGATATTTACATTTAAAAAGGTGCTTTAAGAAAAAGACTTTTTTTAAAAGATACTTTTTGGTAAAAGCACTTATTTATTTTAAGCAAAAAAGTACTTTTCAGGTGAGATACTCTTTAAAACGATACTATATTGAAAAACGTACTTTCTATGAAAAGTGATATTTGAAAAAGATGCTTTTAGGAAAAAGTACTTTATGAGAAAGGTACTTTTTTGAAAAATTACTTTTTCAAAAAGGTACTTTTGGAAAAAGTGATTTTGCGAAAAAGTACTTTTTGAAAAAGTATCGATGTTCCTGTTCACGTTTGGTGTACGTAACATTACAAAAAAACATATTAGCCCAATTCACACTCTAGAGCAAATGGTCTTGCATCGTTGCATGTGCAAAATGGTATATTATATTGATACTCACTACTAAGAATTGTTAAGGGGCGAATTTCAATATATCGGCTATTGAATATTGAGTTATCGTTTCAATTTTGATATTAGTTGAACTTCTAATTTGTTTAAATGAAAGTTTAGCATAATATCTTTAGTTCTTCTAAGAAATTTTAGTGTAAAGGTTCATTAACATTTATAAGAGTGAAAATCGCATGATCCAGCTAACCCCTCAATATTCCATTTCAATGTATTTAAAAAAAAAATTTTTACTGAATAAGTAAAATACTAATTAGTTCGTTAATAAGTGTTAATCTTATTTGTAACAATTTCCAATTAATATCTTAATTGAATATTATTTGAAGCTCAATCAAAAAGGTAAAGTTATAAATTTATTCATTTCAACACACGATAGGATCAGTTAATTAATGACTTGAGTAAATCTGGGTACTAAATAAAATAATATTTTTCATACACATGAGATTGTGGTTAGGCAAATGTTATTTTTATTCATTAAAATTTTGTAGTAATATTCTAGATGCTACATTTGTTAAGTAACTAAAGCCAAGTTTTATATGCCTAGAGATATTGCTAAAAATGTGGAAATAGCGAAAATTCCATTAGCCAATGGATTTCTAATTTTAAGTTCAAAATACAATAGCATCCATCCATCATGTTTTGTATACATACAAATGTACGTATTTAAGATCAAATTGTGAGTTGTCTTAAAAATTGGGTCTTCGTACCGGTGGCATGTAATTTCCACATTTGGGAAAATTGTGCGGCGCCTTGACCATATCTGTAGTGTTTCCAACTTGAAATACAAGACCCATTCCAATGGACAAATGCCATTCGTAGTGACAGTGCATAAGCCAGAAACCTGTGCGAAAATTGAAAATGAAATCAAATCAGAGAATATTTTACATACATATATATATATATAACTGGATGAACGGACGTACCAGGATTCGATGCTCTAAAACGTATGACGGCATATCCAATACTGGGAATTGTTAATGTGTCTTTGAATGGTGGAGCAGGATTATCATAATTTCTTGGCAACAAACGACTTCTTTCCAATTGCCTAGCAAGAGGTATCGTCATGGGTATGCCATTTGGATGCTCTCCTAAGCCAGTAACCATAAATCTGAAGCCATGTAAATGATAAGGATGATGCATGTGACCCGGAGCTGTAGCAAACAATCGAAAAAAAAAATTAAAATTGTAAAATAAATTAAATGAAAGTATATTATAATATAAATAGTTATGCTTAACGTAAGTTACATATTTAAAAAATTCTTAATTGGAAGTACAACGTACCTTGACTTTCATCCACAATAATTATTTCTACAATTGAGTCGAGTTCCACCTGTAGACGGTGTGTGCAAGGGCACAAGCGGTGATCACTACATCCCTTCGGGCGGTTAGTATCATTGCAGAATTGTGATTCATTAATTGATTCAGGCTGAGTCAAGGGTGGCGAGTCGGGGAATATCAGAGTTAAATTATTAATTGCAGCCACAATAGTTAAATTAGAGTTGAGGTCTTTAAATTAGAAATACAAAATATATATAAATGGACACTGTCAAACTACTTTCGAGCTCACTTTCAAAGTTGTTGTAATAGCCGGTGTTAAAAATTTCCTTATTTGGTACAACATAGTTCGAGAAGGATAAAAAGAATTGATGATCCGGTTTGGCATAACGCAATTCTTCGTCCTGCTCAAGAGCTGTCAATTCCGACACGCAATGATCATTATCACTACCAATACAGGCATAATTTGGATTATTTAATATCTGTTGTAAATAATAAAAAAACACAATTATAAGTAAAGAAACGAAAGCTGCAAAATATTTACGTATACACTCACCGTGCCATCGTCGTATGTAACGCTGTAATTAGGATATGGCGGCAGGGGTGCCTCATGATGGCTGTTATTATTTTCACTTGTTACGTATTTTATTAGGGCATAAGATTCTATAGGATTTGTGCTACAAACACCTAAACCTCTGACACGTATCCAAAAATCGCCCCTAGTGTGATTTGCTTCCAAAACGAAGTCATAACGTTCACCAGCATTTGACACCAACGTGTCAAATGAACGCGGCAATACATCAAACGAATCAGTAGATATTACAGTCACTTTGTGTTGCTCAATCTAAACAAAAACCAAAAAGCAAAAATGTTTTATTAATTTTTATAATTGATGAGCAAAATCTTTTTTTAGAGTGCGTTCCTACCTGCAGTTGGAAAGGACAAGCATTTTTGCCACAAACCAATGATCAAACCCATGTAATTTAAATGGGTTTTATCATTGGTTTGTGGCAAAAATGAACTAGTGAACGAGTTCGACCCAAGTCTAGTTATGAGTAGGGCAAGGAATCTCATGCACTAAAAAATCGAAAATATGCGCATAAAACATGCACTTAAAATTTGAAAATATGCACTTAAAACACAGAAAATATGCAATTAAAAATATTTTTATAATATTTTATTTAAAAACAATTTAACAAAAAAAAAAAAAAAGGCAGAAAACAATTCATTTAATATACATATTTATCTACATATAAATTAGTATAAAGAAAAACAAAACAATAAATTCAACAACAAAAAATTAAGTTAAATTAACGGCCTGGCCCACGATGTCACCAGATATCGTTCGATCGACAACTTGTATTGCAAACAACAATAACTTTAGAAAATTTATTTTTGTTTGCAATACAAGTTGTCGATCGAACGATTTCTCGTGACATCGTGGGCCAGGCCGTTAATTTCCATAATTTTGCAGAAAAAATCTCAAAACCAACTCACTTTCCATTTAAAATGTATTATGTTGTGTAAAGTTACAAATTTTCAGCGAATTCCCGAACAAAACAATAAAAATGTTGCGTAAATATAAAAATTTAGAGTTCAACAGGGTGATTCAGGTAAATATTTTGTAACAAATTATGTGTCAACTTTTACCAGAAGATGTCGCACTAATTATCAGGAGCGTTTTACTTTTTCAAATGGATGCTAACCAAAATAGCAAAAATATGCGCAAAAATATGCAAAAACGAGTATTTTTAGCAAAATATGCAAAAACGATTGAATACCATTTCAAAGGAAATTTCACGATTCGCAAAGATAACTTAACCGTTTCCGTTTTATGATGCCCAGTGAAAACATGCATTTGCATGAGATTCCTAGCCCTAGTTATGAGTATTATATATTTTACTTTTTGTCTTTCTCTGAAATTCATGTGAAATTATATATATTAGATATTACAAAAGAACAATATTAAGTTTTTTGTCTGTCTGTCTGTATGCTCCGGCTAATCTTCGAAATGACTATACTAACTTTCACTGTAGTTAAGATTAAGATAAATCGGATGACGAAAAAATCATGGAAGTGGGTCTACGCTTTTGTTTTCTAAAGTGTCGCAAAGGAAAGCATATCCAACATACACACATTCATGGGCTGATAAGCATACTACCCTTCTTTGTGTCGTACCATCGGTTAAAAAACAGTATCGTGGTCTTAGTAGTTGCCATGATGAGAGATAAGATTACTACAGACGCCATTATAGATAATAAAAGTAGATAATAAATAATAAAATATAGATAATAAAAGAAAATAAACAAATTAACGTCATTTAATACAAGAACAATTTTAGATTTTTTTTTGGTTCTAGCATCCCGAAGTTTGCTATCTGGGATTTATATTTCTTTTAAATTGTAGACTTTAATATTTCTTTTCACGCGGATTCCTACATAAAGTATATTTTTTCATTGCATAAAGAAACTCATATACCTTTTCATAATAAATGCTCAAATGCCACACATAAGTCTATCAGCGTGAATACCATTTATAATCAATTGTTGATGTGTATCAATATTTCCGGCCGTATTTAAAAAAATGATTAAGGCCTTATAAAGGAGTTTTGAAAACATATTTCCATATAAAGGTTTGCTTATGAAGAGTTTATAAATTTTTATTTCGCTTGATATCTATGTATACATATATATAATTATATTTTATTAAATATTCTTTATGGTGTTTGGCAAATAATTGATAATAAATAGCACACGCTCTGTCAGACTTATGTCTGACATTTGAGCAAAAAGTTTTTAATGACTGCCTGCCGCGTGGATGGACTAAACGCTTCAATTATCGATTGAATCGAATGTCTTAAATCATTTAAATTTATAGTTTTGATTTAAAAACTTACTGCTTACAGTAAAGAAAATTTTTTACAGCTTTATGGGGAGACCGAGACATCAGTGATATAATAAGAATTTAAAATAATATATTTTTATTTGCCATAAAGGGGGCCTGGCTTTATATCCTATTTTTTGAAACCATACAGAACTTAAAGGAGTTCCCTTTCCGTGCAGCTCAGGATTCGAGACTTTGACTCGAAAGGTTCTGTACGGACACTACATACATATGTAATACTATACGAATAACTTTTGCTTTGGGTTTTTAGTGATTTTTTTTTAGTTTCGGTGCTTTTTCTTGGCCTTGACGCTTTTTTTTAGTTTTTCGCGTTTTTTTTTCATTGTTAGTGATTTTTTCAGTTTGTGGCGATTTATTTATTTTAGTTTAAACGATGCTTTATTTTTATAGTGGGAACAACTTCTTCAAAAAGTATGACCCGATACTACCGCTTGAAGAATTTTGCTAATACTAGGTGTTACCTTCTTTAGGAAAGGGATAGTGAGAGAGAAGACAGGTGGTGAAAGAAGAGATAGACTCTGCTTTTCGCACGTTTTTAATAATGCAGTGTTGCAGCGCCTCTCTGATGTTAAATGGGGCGTATTAATTTTTTGAAGCTGTGTCTTGTAGCCATTTTATTGATTATTTTACTTCGCCGATGATTTTGCTACACAACGAAGGAGGGCGCTCTGATGTTACATTACGATTAGTATCTGCTGAAGTCGGTATAGTTCAGTGACCAGTGACTATGCCTTCATCACTTGAACTTCCCTACAACAACTGACACAAAGGGACACTAATGCACATTCGATAATTTTGCTTAAAAACATTACAATTGAGATTCAAATGGCCTTCGCCTCACATAAAAATATCGTTTACCATGCTTGCATTCTCTTTCTGGCTAAATTTTAAGCGGGCAGGCAAGTGCATGAGGTTCAATTTGCTTGTGATTTTAACCTTGTAGGAAAACATATTCAAATCTTTGTGCAGAATTGTCAATTCATACCCTTTTGAGCAGATACATTTCTTGTCGAAAACTCTTGTCATGATACAATAATACAGGTAGCCGCGAATCTACAACAAGTGCACAACAAATAAAACAACAGTGATTTTTATTGCTGTTTTGTGATTGACAAGAGAGACAACCAAGAGAAAACAATATACATGTACTTGCGTTTTCTCTTGGCCTTGTAAAGTATGTTTGTATTAGTGCAGTTTTAATAGGCACTGTGCGCGTGTTTTGGTAAAAAAGAAACACCATTTGGCAGATCCCATCACGAAACAAGCAAAACAGCTGGCGCTTCGCGGTTACCTGTATTATTGTATCATGACCCTTGTTGGGTCAGTATGGCAGGGGCTATCACACCATTCGTTTCTTAAGTGCTAACAAATTAATTTAGCAACCTTTGGAGTAACATTTTGACTTGAGTGCGTGATAGTGGGAGCTTCATTACCATGTTTAAGTAACGACCTAAAAAAAATTAAATGATAACTGACTAAGAAAAAATTTATTACTTTTCCCAGTAAAAAAAATTGGAAGTCATTCTGAAGGAACCACATTTTCATTGCTTCCAAAAAATCGATATTTTTAAAATGCCGACAGTTAGCAGAAAACCAATTATAAGGTTATTTTAGTTATACAAAACCTTGTAATTCCTTCATAGTTTTAGAAAATAATCACTAGAATTTTTAAATCATCGATTTTTTGACAGAAATTTATGAACTAATTTTAGTCTAAAATGTAAAAGTAATTTACTTAAATTTACATAAAAACACTGTTTCGGGCTTAAATTCGTATAAAAAGAAACGAATTGGTGAAATAGGTAACTATTTACCATTTTTCCTAGATGAAAATATTATCATAGAACACAAAAAAGGAAATTTTTCTTAAAATCGCTTCCAATTCGGTGACCAGGCATCGAAAAAGAGAACTTCTTGCAATGACAACCCCATGTAAAAATCATTAGAACGGATCGAAATTTGCACTACTTCCAGCTCGCAAACTCTACATTTTCATGACTTTTTTGGAGTGTCTTTTTTTACTGGGTTTTATATATGTATATGATATGTATATGATTTGACTAGGCTAAGGTTCGTATCGCTCTGTAAGCCAAATTATCAGTATAAAATTCATGGTGTTTCAACTTTGATTCAACATGATTCTTCAAAGAAAAAATCTTCTTTGAATGTTATCGTAAATCGTAAGGATCAGAGTCCTTACCAAAAAAAAAGTGTTGCATTAACCTTGTTTTCTGCGATTTTAATATGCAGTTTTTATATGTGTAAAATAAATATATAGAAATGTATAATATTTCGCTCGTAGAGACTCAAACAGAAATTCGAATAGACTAGACTTTTATTTCGGGTGAAGTGTACAAAAACGTGTTAGTTATTATTTTTGATAAGGTTAATGTTCTTTTAAATAGCGATAACAATTTTACAGTAATATCATGAAGTATCTTTAACTTTGCTGTATGATAACCTTTATTTTATTGTTTGTTAAATATTTTACATTCATTTAAAAAACAAAAGCAAAACAAGCAATTACATAGCGTCAATGAACTAAAAAAATATTTAAAAAAAAAAAACCAACAACAATTAATGTTCTACTTCAAAGGATTAAAGAATTTTCCCACGGTTTACTCAGAGACAGAATGGATGATAAGAGCAATTGACCGCGAAATACTCGTATATAACCATTATTAACTGATAAATTCAGATTTTAAGCGTATCAAGCACATGTTTCTGTTGGTGCAACAATAAATAAAATGCAATTCCCATTTAATTTATGTTATTTATACTTAAGCAATTGCTGCGGGAATAGAAGCTAATGGAATTGTACTTGCAGTCACTTTTCGAAATATTATCAAATGAAAATTCTCGAGCAAAATTTGTTTCGTTCCTTTGACAAGAAAAAAAAAAAAAATAGACGGACTAAGCTCTTCTTATATTATAATATATTATTTTATTACTTAGATCATAATAAATGAACCGAATTTGCCATACTTTCAGATAAAAATGTTCTTTCTGTCTATGGAATTTTTTTTTAATATAAAGCTTTAGCAGCCAAAGAATTGCAATATAAACATTTTTGTCATAACTTTGCATTGAAACAACTTATAAATTCTGCATGAGATTCCACGTAATGCATGTACGGACTTAACTGCTTAAGCAAGCAACTCATTCTAAAATAATAAAACATTGCACATCATACCATAGCAGTCATAATAATTATATTGCAATTATCAACATTTAAAAATCTATTGTATAAGATGTTCTTCCTCAAGAGAAGCCAGAAAAAATATCTGAGGTTCCTGAGGTGGTGGTGCTTAAAATTGTAGATATGCAACTCTGGTTTTTTTTTTTGTTGCGCGTGACTCACTCGAAATTAAACTGGAAACAAAGTTGAATTCAAGCATTTTTTCAAGTAATTTTCAAGTTTGAAAATATTTTGAAATACAAAATCAAACAACATACATAATATGTTCAAACATTGTCAAATACGTAATTTATTTATTAATAAAATTGAAATTGTGGTGAAAAATATCAAAAAATAAATAAAAAAGTGAATTAAAAAAAAACGAAAGCTAATTAAAATCGTGAAAACAATTGCGAAGGTAGATATGCATAATATTATTATTAGAAAACAAATGAATTGCATTTTCCTTTCTACGAGGATTTTAATAACATTGTTTTTGAAGCTAGAAATATACTTGATTTCAATTGTAATAAAAGGCTGAATTGCAGTATAATTCAAGGCTTGAGTTGAACTGTAATACAACTGAATTGTTCGTATTGAATTCAAGTTCCCTGCTCACTGGAGAATACTATTAAATTAAAGTGTAAGTCCAGCATAATTCAACACTTGACAATTGAATGTGTGACTTGAATAACAATTGTTTTACAATTGATTTCAAGCAAAATTGCTTATTGGGCGCTGACTTGCCATAACGCCAAAGACATAATCATGGAAAGCATTTTTTATTTTTCGAAGTAACCATAAATAGCTGTTTGCTAATTATATGGTTATATGAATTTTGAATACGCCATACAAATGTCTCAATACCTTTCAAAATCATAGACATGTAAAGTGTGTTCTTTACACAGGCAACACTTTTTTAACTGGCGGCCATTTTGTCAGTCAGCTGTTAAGTGTTTTATGTTTATGTTTCAACACGAATAGACACAGGCCTGAACAACTCTTCTAATAGTATGTTTCCACCTACTTTAAATCAAGTAAGTTTAAGTAAATCACTTCAAAGTGTTTCCACCGAGCTTGTGAGTGATTTGTTGTTCGAATTTTTGTATTAAATTTATGTACGTACATTAGAAGGTGGGCGCAGCAGCTGTAGTGTGAATTTTATTCACATGTGGTTGAAATTTAAAATTGATTAAATATTCCTTAATGTCATTTTTTCGAAATTTTCAATCACTATTGATGGATGACCCAGAGTTGGAGTTTGTAATTTTAAAAGCAACGCATGGTTGCATAGATAAATCGAGTCCGAAAACTATTTTTAACGACATTATTTAAAATAAATCAACCACTTTGAGGTGGTTTATCCATATGCAAAATGTATGGTAAATCATGTATAAATTAACATGATTTGCACAAATCATCATGATTTGTCTAAATCATGCCGGTGGAAACATACTAATATAAATTGTGCAAGTTTATTTTCAAAATCCTGCTGCTGTTCGAGATACGTATCGCGCACTACGTCTATTTTACGATCTACATAATCGTCTATCGGAGCAAATTAAACGTTAGAAAATAATTGTGAGAAAAGGTCATGGAAAATGGGACCTCCAGATTAGACTACGTCCTAGCCGGCCGTGCCAGAAGTCATATTTAGTTTATCTTGCCATTTAAAAAATTTATATTTATTTTATTCCATTTCAAAGTTCTGTACCTGTATAAAAATACCCTTTGCATATAAGCGATTTAAATAAAAAAAATTTTAAATGACAAAATATCAAAAAGTAGGTTTCTTAAAAAATTTGCCATGTCAGATAAAAATGAAAAATATCAATACCTCCCATTACTCAAATAGTCTTGTCAACTTTTTCTTTTCTTAATAAATTATAAAAGGTGTAGTCACATGATTTTTCATTTGAGGTGACGATATGTAAAAAAAATGCGAACATATCATACTTGCTGTTCTAAAGGGGTCAACTAAAATTTTAAAAATTTTTGGTAGAAGTAAGTAGATAGAACTCAGGGTTCAAATCGTCACATCCGTGATCGTATCGACAATCTTACGAAAACAAATCAATTGATACGTCAATCGTATAAACTGAATGGAATTTCAGTACATTCACGTATGTCATAATCCGAAAATGGTATTTCACGTGTCATTCACGGATGTGACGATTCGGCACCGGTATTAAGTTAATAAAACAATTTTTGAAACTAAACTTGAATTGTGAGTTTTATATAACGTGTATGGTCATAAGTAATCATATAAGCGTCAAGCGTGAGCATGCGTGATTGAAAATATCTTGTTATAGAGAGTGAACAATTTTGGAATGCTTCATGCGTGAGTGAAGAGACCAGAAAACAATTACCAGCTCATCTCTACTTAAAAGGTCCCTCTCTTTTGCCTTTTTATTTTTTTCCTCTCTATTGCTTATCTATTTTTATTTTTATTAGTTTTGATGTCATCCAAATCACATAGCAACTAAATTTTTTTAACAATTAAAAGCAAAAAAAAAAAAATTTTAATTGTTAAAGTGTTTGCATCATTTTGGAGACGAGCTGTACTTTGGTAGTTTTGGGCACCAACTAAACTAAAGAGTATCAAAGTTGACATATTCATATTTCAAGGCTCATAAACATATATAGGTCATACAAATGAAGACGGATTTAAAGGATGTTTAGTTTTTGATAGAGAAACTAGGCTTAGTTCGCACTGTAGCGTGAAAATGAAAAACTAGTTCACCGATTTTAAATTATGGAACCAATTTATATTTTTAACCATTATATTAGAAAGCACCTTGTTGCTTCCCAAGCACTAAGCAAAGTCAACATTAAATAAAATTTTTTCGGGTTCTGTAACTTTTTTTAGTTGGAGGAATTTACTTTAAATGACCAAACAAAAAAAAAAAATACTACGGCTGCGAACATTTCAAACTCTCTAAGAAAAACTTTTTCCTCTTTTCTTCAAACATAAATATACAATGAATTAAATTAAGGATCATGCCCATAAATATATAGCAAAAAGGAAAAAGTGCTTAAGGCGTGATAAGCTGATTTTAAGTTAATTGCATCTCTGTAATTCTCGTATTCAAACGTACCAATGGACAAAATCACAATAACTTTGTGCTCTTTATCAGGAAGTTATAGCGCTTATAGTTGCTCCTTATATTTTTTCGCTTTATACTCTTATATGGAATAATAGCTTAATTCGGCTTATACTTTGGTATATTTAAAATTGGGTGTATTATTTGTAGTGTGTACAACGATGGTTTTAATTTAAAATTTTAAATAATAACAATTGAACTGCAAAATAAATAAATTTCTGAAAATCAACTTGACAGTTTCCAAGTGCTTTACTGCAAAGTCCCAATTTACACTACGCAAGTCTTATTGCTAAGCTGATTAGTTTGTGGGAGAGAGAGAGAGACGAGGGGAACAGAAACGTTTTTTCCCCTCGTCTCTCTCTTTCTCTCTCTCCTAAACAACTAATCAGCTTAGCAATAAGACTTGCATAGTGTAAATTAGAACAAAGCAGTAAAATATGACTTAAGCACTTTTTCCTTATTGCCACAGAGATATGTGTATTTACGTATATACATACAGACTTTAATAATAAACGAAACTGCAGTGAAAGCACTTATGAAATAAATGGCGTAGTTATTTGCGATTTTTAGGATTCCGTACACCAAAGGTGAAAAAGGAACCCTATTGTTTTCGCTACGCTGTCCGTCTGTCCGTCTGTCCGTCTGGCCGTCTGTCCGTCTGTCCGTCTGTCCGTCTGTCCGTCACAGGGTATTTTCTCGAGAACCGTAAGAGCTACGGACCTGAAATTTGGACACAGTGTGTAGAGCCTTGGCCGCTACAACAACAAATACATGAGAGTTGGAAATTAAAGGGTGTGCCAAAACGAGCAACGAAAAATTTTAAAATCCCATGTAATATACATACAATTGTATGTATGTATGTATATTACATGGGACCCTTGGCAGCTACAACAACAAATACATGAGAGTTGGAAACTAAAGGGTGTGCCAAAACGAGCAACGAAAAATGTTAAAATCCCATGTAATATACATACAATTGTATGTATATGCACTTGAAATTTGTAAAGTTAGTGTATTTTTATACAGACTACAACAATTAACACTAAAATTTAAAAAATTTTAATTAAAGGGTGTACCATCAGTTAATGTAATTTCGACTATGTAATTTTGATAACTTGCTGTATCTTGGAAACCGTAAGAGCAAACTTCTTGAAATTTTCAAAAACGGTAAAACAAAAAAGTCTCAAAATTATAAAATCGCCAAAATCAAAAAAAAAATCGCCAAAATCAAAAAAAAAATCGCCAAAACGAAAAAAAGCACCAAATTAAAAAAAATTTCTAAATCGAAAATAAATCGCGGAAAACCGGAAAAATTGCCAAAATAAAAAAATTGCCAAAATGAAAAAAAAATCGCCAAATTGAAAAAAATCGCCAAAATGAAAAAAATCGCCAAAATTGAAAAAATCGCCAAAACAAAAAAAAGCGAAAAATAATCAAAAAAAAAAAAAACGTAAAAAAACACTATTAAAAAAATGCTCAACGCCCAACGTACGGAACCCTACGTGCGCGAGTCAAAGTCGCACTTTAATTAATTTATTTCTATAATTCAAGCAACTAACGATTAACAATGGATTACATGTGTGTGTATATGAAAATTATTATTTTCACAACAACAAAGCCACAATTGCAGTTAAACGCCATAGAAGAATAATTTATAATATTGTTGGGGACAAAAAGCGAATTTAGTTCTGCAAATATAACACAACATCTTAAATGAATGTTAACAAGTTACGAAACATTGTAACCGTGAGTATTAATTTTGAAATCGATTCGCTGAATGCCTATGTTCTTAATACTTATAGACAAAGTGTGCATTATCAAGGCTTTATAATGAGGCGTTATAAAACACTAAATCTTACTCGAAGAATATTCATAATTTTTAGGGTTCCATACACCAAAGATGAAAAGGAACCCAATTGTTTTCGCTACGATGTGTGTCTGCCCGTTTGTATGTCACAGGCTGTTTCCTAAAAACCCGTAAGAGCTACTGACATGAACCGTAACAGCTACGGCTACAACAACAAATATAAGACAATTTTTATGGTGTTCTAAAGCGAGCAATGAAACACGTTGAAAAGTAATCTACAAACTATTATATACAGACACTTAAAATTTTCAATTTACACTGAAATTTAAAAAATCAAAATTAAAGGGTATTATATCGGTTAATGTTATTTTGACTATATAATTCTGAAAACTTGCTGTATCTTGGCAAACTCTTAAAACTTTCAAGAACGCTGAATCTAAGAAATCCAATCACACAAAAAAAAAACGTCAATCAAAAAAAAAAACGACAAAATTAAAAAAATTTGTAAAACTAAAAAAAAAAACGCAACATTTAAAGAAATTCCAGACCAAAAAAAAAAAAAAAAAATTACAAAAACCGATAAAAAGTTTACCGGGTACTTAAAATTAAAAAAAATTCTACACCATGTAAAATATTCGATTATATAGGCCTAAGTTCGTAGAGTATTACATTTGTACGACTTATGCCCGTAATTTTTACACACAGATAATTTACCTAAGAATTTTACCTATGAGTTTGCCTTATAAGATTTGACTTAGACGATAGATATCTTTACACTAGTAGATATCTATGGGTAGAAATTACGGGCATTAAAGTCGCACTTTACTAAAATTATTATATTTTTAATACGATAAATAAGTAATTGTATCGTAATCGAACATCAGCTGTTGCCGTCTCCAAAAACAAAACAGTTGTTCCTAACTACAATTGCAGTCCTGCAGTCGGTAGCCTGCTATTGTATACGTTTATTTAAATTTTATGTATATTTCAAAAATAGTTATTTTTTAATCACTTCTCCTAACCGTAGGCAAAGTATATATAAGTATGTATGTATGAGTATGTATCTCAGAGTAATATTTTTTAAAACATAATTATTTTTTTTTTGAATGACTTGAAGACATTAACATAGATTTGGCATCTTAAGTATTATTGATATTTTTCAGTTTATATATTTTGTAGATCGTTTCTAGAAATTTCCTTGAATTTAAGCTTCAAGTCAGTTGATAGCAACACAAATCGGATTGGCCAAATTTTAAAATTATTTTCCAACAATCAGAAATCACAATATGCCCGCAGGATTCTGGTATAAAATGTACACAAAGAAACTTAATATCCTATTCCTTATGTTGCTGTTAAATTCCTTGAAGACAACAACAGCTAGTTCTTGAGCAATTTACCTCTGGATTCGTAAAGCCCATATGACACTTAATTTTTCTTTCATTTATCAAGTTTTAAAGAAATATGCAAATATATTCAACAGGTGCAAAGGGTTCAGCTATATTAAAGCCCTTATGACACTTCATCTTTTCTTCATTGATTTGATGTTGAATTGGTAGAAACCAACAATAAGTGTAAGGAAGAACAAAAACTAAAAATCGCTATGTTTGACCATAAACCGCTAAGTAGTGAACACTTTTATGTTTGAAGCTTGAAATGTCAAGTTTAAGTTGAAAAATTTTAAATTATTTTTGACAGACCTTCATTTGTTATCGATAAATTTAGTCAATTTGTTGACATTATTTGACCTGTTGAATTTTCCTATTACAATATGTTCGCACTTTTCTCTAAAACTTAATAAATGAAAGAAAAATGAAGTGTCATATGGGCTTAAGAAAAATGAAATAATGTCAACAACTTGACTAAATGTATCGATAACAAATGAAGGTCAGTCAAAAATAATTTAAATTTTTTCAACTTAAAATTAACATTTCAAGCTTGAAACATAACAGTTTATGGTCAAACAGAGCGATTTTTAGTTTGTTTTGTCTTAATACTAGCGGTTTCTAGTTACGAAATTTTGACAACATTTAAACATTTTGTTTTCGTTTTATATAGTTTGTTCTTTCTAACATTTATTGTTTCTTTCTATTAATTCAATATCAAATCAATAAGGGCTTAAGAGCCAAAAGCTAACAAATAATAATAAGTTATGTCTTGTTGTGTATAATTCTTTTTAAGATTCTTTGGAAGGGCAATGAACTCGTATTATTCGAGCTATGTAAAAATTTTAAACAATTTCCTCTGTTATGCTAGGAACACAATTGGGACGAACGACGAATTTCGTCCACGTCGACGAATTCGTCGATAAGAGTTCGCTGCGTAAATTCGTCGTGTGAAGCACAACAACGACGAATTTACGCAGCGAATTCCTCTCTCATATTTGATAAAGTTGGTTGTTGTGTGTACAAAGACAGAGAGTGAGAGAGAAAAAATTGTTTTTTCGTCGTTCGTCGGCGTACAAATTAGAAATAAATCTATCTCAGAACTCGGCACGCACGACGAATTTCGTTGTACGGCGGTGTTGTGTTCACTTTCATATGCACTCATGTGTTTTATTTTTTATGACGAAAGTTTGCACCGAAAAATTCGTCGTTCGTCCCAGTTGTGTTCCTAGCATTAGTCATAAGTGAGAGAGAGAGATCAACAACCTGCTTTCCCCCCAAACACAATTTTTTCAGTTTATTCACATAAACATTTTTTAGAAAAATACTTTTACAATTACGTTTATTGTGTTAAATCGTAATATTTTATACTGTCACTTTTTATATTACGAATATCATTGCCTGAGAAGAACCAAAATTAAATTCATTTCTAAGATAATTTATATTATACATATATTAAGAGGAGATTAACTTTTCATCGCATGATTGACACTTATCTTTATTTGCTAATTGACACAATTTTTTTTACATGTTCGTGTAGATTAATTTAGCTTATCTTAATGACAAGCAGGCCTATACAAATAAAAACAGTCCTTATTTGGGCTTTTTTTTATAGAATTTATATGATAATTTGTTTTTAAATATTACTTAGGCTGTTCTTAAAAAGCTAAACATTAATCTGTTTAAGTTCGCGTGATCTTTGCGAACTCTTTATCGGTACATGAGCTATTTGAACACATAATTTTGGGAATTTATTTCTTAAAAAATTAAATATCGCATTTGCTTAAAGTAATAAAGTTTCTTATGATGGATTTGTACATACATACATACATACATAGATATTACATTTCAAGTAAAGAAGAAAATGGTTGCATGCCATGCAAAGAGTTTATGTTTTGAGCCGTTAGGTGAGTTTCTGCTGCACTTTCAGGTTACCTTAACCCTGAGGGAGAATTTCTATGAGTCCAGTTGAAAAATGTAGTTAATGCATTAGCAGAGGCGGAATATATTTCAGAATTGAAACACCTGAAATTGTTGTGCCTTCTATAAAATTTGAATTTATATTACATATAAAAACATTTTTAACTTTTAATAAATAACAAACCAGCTGATTCAAATATTTAGAGATGTATTGTTGTTTGATATGTTGGCTCAACACACGATGTATCCCAGTAAAAAAATTGGAAGTCATTCTAAAGGAACTACATTTTCATTGCTTCCAAAAAATCGATATTTTTAATTTGCCGATAGTTAGTAGAAAACCAAGTAGAAGTTTATTTTTGTCATACAGAACCTTGTAAGTCCTCTATAGTTTTAGAAATTACTCACCAGAATTTAAAAAAAATCGATTTTTTTCAAGAAACTTATGAATTAATTTTGGTCTAAAATTTGGAAGTTATTTGCTTAAATTTACATGAAAATACTGTTTCGCGTTTAAATTACTATAAAAAGAAACCAATTGTTAAAATAGGTAACTATTAACCATTTTTCCTAGATGAAAATATTATCATAGAACACAAAAAATTACATTTTTCTTAAAATCGCTTCCAATTCGGTGACCAGGCATCGAAAAAGAGAACTTCTTGCAATGACAACCCTATGTAAAAATCATTAGATCGGATCGAAATTTGCACTACTTCCAGATCGCAAACTCTACATTTTCATGACTTTTTTGGAGTGTCTTTTTTTACTGTGATATTGTGTGTATCTGACAATCTCTGTTCAGGTTGGAATTAAAACTTTTTTTCTAAAAAAATGTTTCGCTTTTATTTGATTTTATCTCTTCTTTTGTTTTTTTTTTAGTTATGTTCTATAATTTGATTATCATTTAATTTCTTATATTATATAATATTTTAATCAGTGGCATTATAAATGGGAAAACGAAAGCACACTTTTTATCATAAATCCTTAAAAAAATACAAATAAAATTTTTAGTTTGAGCGTTTTTTAAAAATTCATTAGATAAAAACTTTCCCATTTTCAGTAACAGCAACGTAAGTCTATATATGTATGTATATATGCCAATTTTGAGTTATTGGTGCTAAATTATTTCATTCTATAGAACCTTTAACTAACGTCAAGTTATAATTGAGGAATGTTATAATGGCCTGTTGCATAGTGACCACTGCATAAAAAGTATTTATTTGCATACTACATACTTTTTTATGTTTTATTTTATTTTTTGAATTTATATACACAACCTGTCGGAGAATGTGTGGTTGACTACAAAAATAGTTAACTTATAGTTAACTTTTCTTAGACTAACTAAAAGTTAGCTGCAAAGTCATCCAGAACAAACCCAAAATTAATGCTTAAGTTGAGTACGTAATCGAGTTTGTTGAGAGCCAACAAGTTTATTCTCAGCTACTTTAAAACTCATTTATCCGAGTGGTAGCGTATTGAATACACAACGTGTGGTGTTACATGTTCGAAGCCCAGAAAATTTTTTTAATTTACTGACTACCAGGTGATTTAAAAAAGTCAACTTTAAGTTAGCTGAAAGTAGTGCAGAGTGAGACAATTGACTACCGCCTAAGACATCGCAATGTTAAAATAGTCAGTTGATTACATTGCAAAGTAATCCAAGTATCAGTCAGTACTAGTTGCGAAATAGTCGGCTTAAAGTAGGTTTAAAGTTAGCCAAATTTCCGACAGGGTACATACATATAGGTATGTTTGTATGTAAGTATAACCAATTGCGAAATCTTCAAACACTAACAACTAAATATTAGTGGGAGTTGTTACTTCTCACTATTTAATAGAAAAAACCCCAGACTATGCACTGACTGTCATTGCCATCACTATAGAAAACTTTATAAATTTGTGTTAGATCATAGTTAAAAGTGCCTTAGAATACTTAAGATTGTCTTCTTAGTAGAATTAGCATCTATCTGGTGTTTGGAGAAAATATTAAATTAATTTTTTTGAGTACTTAATTGCGAACTTAAACATGCTAAGTGTACTTAAAACATTTTAAAGGGAGGTTTTTGAATTAAATAAAATTGGTCTGCCACAGATAAACTCATCGATATATTATATTAATACTTTAATATCTGAATGTAAATACTGAAGCTATGACAAATTTAAAAAGGCCCCTACGGTCTGCAACAATGAATTTATAAAAGGATTTTTAAATAGTTGTGCTGTAATTATCGAAATACTTTCTAAGCAAAAGTTTTATGATTTTTCACGAGCTATAAATTTCTAATTTATTTAGGGTGTTACATTAGGATGGCAGGAAATGAGATTTAGGGGGTAAGTACTAGAACGGTACACTTGAGGTCAATGAACCTAAGAGAAAAAATATTGGCCTCCCTAAGACAAAAAAATTCGCTATATCAAGCCTTAAGATCGGACTGTAAATATGGAAGATATAACGAAAAAAACTAAAAAGGCGACCCCTACGTTCGGCAAAAGAAAAATAAAAATTTTTTTTTGAAAAGTCCTTAGAACAATACTTTATATTCGCTGGTGTACGGTGCACTTTTTTTGTTGCCTGTTGGGCGAGACGCTCTAATGTAGATATATATGTATATTGATATTTGCCAGACTAGTTTCGAAATGATTTTGTTTGTTTATTTGATTTGTTTGATTAATACATATGGGCATTTCCATATCAGCGTACGTGACATTTGCACGCCTACAAATTGGAATAGATTCTGAAAAAATAGAGGTAACTCAAAAATATTTTGTTGTTATGTTCCATTCAGGGCGTACTATATGTGAAAAAAAAATTATTACACTTGGAACCCTGTTGTCCAAAATATCAAGGGAAATAAGGGCATAGCGTACGTGACATAAAACGGAACTGATATAAAAGTGTATGTAAAAGTATACGAAAATCTGCGAATTGTGAAGTTTTTTTTTCTTGTTTTAAATTTCTTACACGAAGCCAACTATTTTTCCTTTATTATCAGTAATTTTTAAATAAAAAAGACTTTTGGCTGATTTTATAATGAATGAACTTTAATAGCGTACGTGACGGATTTTTCTCTTATAATATTCTTAAGTAAAAAAATTTTTTTTTAATCTGTGGAAATAAATAATAATGGCTTGAGTCGAAATTTTGTGTTTTGAGATATTATGGGTTTTGTCTAAAATAAATTGTGTTTGGTTCTTATATAAAATTTTTAGATACCGAAAAAAAATGCACATTTATTTATAACAAAACTGTTAATTTTATAAAAAAAGAAACGATTTTATTAGTTATTATTCGTTGTTTTTTAGTTAAGATATGAAAAAATCCATTTGGCAGAAAAATAAAAACTAAAGTGAACTTATTATATTGAAAGGCAAAATAGTTTTTATTGATAGTAAGTCGAGAAAAGTGCTTTAGGTTAAATTGAAAAATGCGGAAAACCTGAAATAAGATAATTTTTTAACAGCTTATGTGCTGGTATGAAAATCACTCAAAAATATGAGTGCTTTCCATACAAATTTTATACTCAAGTCAACCGTCTGCGTTGTAGAAACAGGGAGTTAGTTAAATATAACTCCCTGTTTCTACAACCCAGGAGTCGACTTGAGTATAAAATTTACATGGAAAGCACTCATTTTCTTGAGTGACTTTCATACAAATTTTCTAGACGAGTCGTTATTATTGAGTTATTGAACTCAAGTGTATACAAGTTTTGATGCTCAAATATTTTAATATTGATGTAGCTACCTTATAAAAATTAAGTTGAGTTAAGATGTTATGGCTTATGTATTATTTTCCAAGAAGACTTAAGTTAAAATATAAATGGGTATAGTTTAAATGATAGATCTTGAAGAGGAGAATAAGAATATATAATAAAATGAAAAAGCACTTATGTCAACTTAAGCCATTATTATATATTGCCACAGAAATTTATGCATACAAAAACTTAAAAACAAAACAAAAATATGTATTCAGTGAAAATAGCAATAAAACAAGAAAGAGTCAACTTCATTTCTTACTACATACTGTTTACTTGGGCGCTGAGTTTTCGCCGCCATCTTATACAGGCATGTTCTGGAAATCACAAGTTTTCTGTTTTACATTTAAAAATAGATGAAAACAGCTGACGTTTTGTTTTGTAAATGCAATATCACAAATGTAAATCACAAAGCAAATAACAAAATTTTTGCAAAATTAAGAGTTTTAAATTTTTTTCATAATTTCATAAATTCTTTCGTAGAAAATTGCTCGTTTTACTATAAAAATCAATAAAGAAGATATTAAGTTATTCATTTAATTAATCTATTGAGAATTTCAAAATAAAGTGATTGAAAAAATAACCAGGTGATTTCAAATCGGCAGGCATTTAGGTGACCGATTTAAAATCACAAAAATTCAAAAAGTTATGTGTGCAAAAAGTGATTTTCAGAACATGCCTGATAATTATCAAGTTAACGCTGATACATTTAATTGCAATTTTAATACTTACAATAGCGTACGTGACAAGCTTTAAATGCTTATATCATTTTTATTACACTAAATTGAGAAAAAATTTTCAACAATATTTATTTGCGACAATTATCCTGCTTTGAACTTTTATTTTGAAACAGTTGCGACCGGTCAAATTCAAATGATATAGATATATATAGCGGTTTTTGCACCGCGTACGTGACATTAGAATAGCATCCAAAGCAAACCAAAAAATACCGCTTATCGAACTCTAAATTTTCTCTTTCCTCATAGATATTGTTCATTGTTGTTGTAGCATTAATTTTAAAGTATAATTGTAATGTTACAAATACCTGAATCGAGTCGCTAGTTAAGAAAAAATAGGTGATTGCAATTTCTTAACATAAATCAAAGAGATGGTCAGTTTAAACTGCTATTTTTGCTCTTGAAAAATTTTTATAAGCTATTAATATCTCTGCATAGTAAAATTTGATTATTTTTTTCCTCTTTGACATATTTAAAAAAAAATTTCAAGGTTTTTTAATTTTTCAGTCGTGGTTGTCATTTTCATGGAAATACCCATATGATACTTTTTAAAAGAACAAACGCAATTTTAACTATTCTGCTAATTAGCAGAAGGGCTGCTGTAAATTATTGATGGCAAATTTTATAGTAATTTGTCACACTGAAAGTTAAAACCTGATTTTAATCTTAAAACCATAAACAGCTGATTTTGCAAGTTTGTTAAATTCAGGTTTTAACCCACAGGTTGTCTAATAACTTTGCTCAAAATAAAATAAATTTGCTGCAGAAATGCGTGCATTTCGTCAGCCCATTATTGGTTTGGAGCATACGCCAAAAATTCAGAATGCTTCACTGTCTTCTTAGTGTTTTTGTGCAAAAATTCTTCATTGTGCTTACGCCACACATAACGCCGGCCATCGGAACCAAACAAACTAAATTTGCTTTCATCCGTAAAAAGAACCTATAAGATATTAAAATATTTATAGAGAAACCCAACATAACGTGGCATATAAATTGTACCGTGCTCCAAAACGACAAATCTTTTGATATGTGCTCTCGTCAGTGTTACCAAAATGTATATTTAAAATTACACCTCGAAGGAGCCAAAATTACCCGATTTCAACGGAATTACACCCAATATTAAAATAAATATTTGACACATTTCAAAAATCTTGTTTAAGGTATACTTATGATTCGGTATCAGCCCCAACGAAATGCAACGTATCGAGAGCGTATATTCAAAATACGTCAACTCAAATTTGGTCAAAATGAGTTTCCGATGGCAAAGAGCTCCCTATGTAATATCTAGTAATATAAATTTCGAATCAAAAAAATAATTTTTTCTCGTTTTGTATAAATTTGTTTATTCTGCTATCTCAAAGTATAATTTTTTTGGTGAAAATAAATCCTAACTCTCATGCAAATTTCCAAAATTTAACAAAAAAGTAGTTCATTATCAGTCTATGTATCTCATATGTTTCTTCATTTGGCATGTTGAATACGAATCAAGTAAGGATTTTGATATCCTATGGCTAGTTTTTTATAAAAGAAATAGTATTTAACAGTAAATAAATACATTAAAAGTAATTCAATATTTGTTATTCTATACAGTAATTAAAGAGAAATATACGAACAAAAATTACAAAATAGAAAGCAACAGACAAATCTTAAACTAATAAGGACATTGGAACTATTTTACTATTGTTTAGGAGAGGTTTAAAATTATTATTGCCATTTTTCTGTATATGTAGGTACCTTCTTTAAATAATAAAAGTGCAGCAACGGTATCAGACGATAATTTATTATATTTTATTTTATTTATTTATGTATTTAATATATTTTATTAATGTTTATTATATAAAACAAAAACATTTCAAATTACCCGTGAACTACACCTGAGAGCAATTACCCACGCGCTACACATGAACATAAAAATTACACCTGATTCGGGTAATTACCCGCGATTCGGCAACACTGGCTCTCGTGCAAATTCCAAGCGATCCTTTCTATTTTTTAGACTGACACATGGTTTCTTTCGAGCCACTCGGCCATGAAATTTACTTTTTCTTAAAACTCTTCTTATTATTTCTGCATGTACTTCCTTTCCAAAGTTGGTTTTTACCATTGTGGCAAGTTTTGGAGCGGAGATGAATGGGTCACTTTGTACTTGGCGAACTATAAACTTCTCATCTCTCGCGCCTACCTTTTTTTTACAGTGGCGCGTTGTTTGTTTGTTATCCGGTTGTCTTTTTTTGTATCGCGTTATGATGTCGTGTACAGTTGATTTGCTTTACGATTTACGATACTTGCGATTTCTCGTTGAGTCTTACCTTCTAAGAAGTTATAAATAACTATTTTTCGCTCTTCCAATGTTGACGGTTTAGTTGTACGCGGCATTACAAAAAAAAATAAATAAAAAATATTGTTGCACTACGAAAGCAAATATTCAACTGACCATTTATAATATACAAATAATAAGAAATAAACGAATATAACGATAATTGAAATTATTTTCTTGTTTCTTTTTTGCTTTGCCCGACTTTCAGTGTGACCATAATTTTAAAAATTTTTTGAGATTATTTTTAAAGTGCCGTTTCATAAAATTCTTCGTAACGTTTTTGGGGGAAAATTTTATTGTGTAGTAAAAGCTTAATTAAATGTATTAAAATTTTTCAATACTCGTAACCAATAAGCTATGACACCTAAAATAGTTGATAAAAATCTATCAATGATTTGCCCGGCTTTCGATGTGAGCCACTGTAACTGTTACGGTAACTTGAATTGAAAATTTCTCAAATTTGGTTTTAAATCATATATTTATAAAGGATTTCAAACGTTTGACCTTCTGTTACTGCGTTTATACGCACGCCGTTTAAATAAAATTTAAAAGAACTTTTTAGCACTTCTATTGAAAAGTTGCTTATGCTTAGAAGAAAATTTTCCAAATGTATAATGTAAAAAATAATTATTTGTTTTTATTGTTATTAGATATATTCTACTATCAATGGTTTCTTGTGCAATATTTATCCATTTACTGCTTTTTACATTTATACTCAAGCATTTTATTTGCAAATAGTTCGTAAATCGTGAATAGTTTTCTAAATTAGTAAAGCCGCAGTAAAACAATCATTTGGCAACAATTTACTGTCTTATTTGCAAAAAAGTCGTGCGTATAAACGTGGTATATACATACATATTTGCATCGCTTATCTGAATTTATAAAATACCCAGCAATGCATAACAAATTATTCTCTTAAAAGTGAAATAAGACTAAGTGCAGTAATTGTAGCAGTTAAAAATCCAATCTTAAAAATCTCCTAAATTAGTTTACTTAGTATAAAATAACAAATAATGGTTGGTTTGCCAGTTACTTTATCAGTCAGTTGGTAATTTGTTAAAAGGAGCATGCATTAGTAACAATTTGTTTTCTTTACTTGTGGCTGCATTTGATGTTTTTCTGGTAAAGACTCATATTCTTAGCCATCTCCTTCAAACAACATCCTCTATTTGTTGCAACGTAACCTTTGAATGTGCTTGGCGGTTGAAGCTATCAGAAGGCCAACAATGCTATTATCTTTTATGGCAACGTTTGAGCAATTTTCAATTTTCATGGCTTTTAAGCACATTTGCAACTATTGTATTCGTACAAGTATCTACATATGTATGTACATTTTTATTTATGCTTGTAAATATTTATATTTATATACTATTTATAGTTGAGAAAATAATGTTGTTTCAAAGACTATTATGTGCTTACTATAGCCTGGAACTGATGCTGAGTAAAATATATATATAGTAAGTTTAGTCGCCATTCAAAGTTTATTCAAAAATTATGAGATGAAACAAAAAGCATATGTACATATGTACATACATACATGTACAATAAATATTTGCTGGCCTGTTAGCTTTTATGTGGTCAGCTAACAAGCTGTCTGCCAAATGGTAATGGAGCATTTGTATTTCGTTTATTTTGGATTTGGTTAGAGTATTTATGCTCTACTACAATGAACGAATATTGATTTGTAAGAGTATGATGTTGAAGAAAAATAAAATGAAAATAACTGCCTCTAACGTTTAGAGTCTAAATTGTTACAGTTTAGTAGTTTTATGTTGAATTTAAAATCGCTGGTTGAATGGATCATGGAATAAGTAAGAGTGCAATATTCGGTAGTATATGTATATACATACATACATACATACATACATACATACATACATACATACATACAAAAAGGGTGTTTTTTATAGAGTGACACAGGTTTGATCATAATAAACAAACAAGCAAATATACTTTTAATATCAGTAAAACGGGCTTTATTGCAAAGAAAATTTTATGAAATTAATGTTTAAATATGATTTCTGCCATGTGGCCGCCACGGTTTGTGCTCAGAACATGCAAAGAAAAGATATGGTTGTAAAATGGTTCAAAAAACAATACTATGTTCTGTGAAACAAATTTGTGGTCATTGAAAACTAGTTTAAACATTAATTTTGTTACGATAAACACAGTAATGTTTGAATTTAATAATTACATTATTATATTCATAGAAAATGCGTATGGTTAGAGTTTAACAATAAAGTTTTGTTAAAAATTTATGACTACAATATAATTTGTATTATTGTGTAAAAATAATATGATGCAAATAACAATATAATGTTATCCAAAACCATACTATGTTAAGTTTTTACAAAAATCTTTTTCAGAAACACCTCCTATCAAGTTCAGTGTTTCGTTTGTAAGCTATCGGTGGTACATGCGTGGTGTAAAATAACTAGAAAAAAGTATAAACAAAAGGGTAGATAAATAAAAATAATATGTACATATGAATGAATGTATATCTCTTTATACAGATATGTCTGTATTTCGTGTACACACATATATGTAAGTATACATTTCTATACATACATATTGACATACGATTTCTTTCAACAATATTAATTTACTTTTATTTCGGACTTACCGCACAGCTGTTTTGAACAAAAGATTTGCCAATAAATATATGATTAAAAAACAAAATATTATTACTATATAAAATAATACTATTTAACAATATTATTATAACATTAGAACATGGTATGGTAAGTCTCAATTATATTTTAGTCACATCTAACAATAGTGTTGTCTTATTTACAATAATAATTGTTTTTGTAGATAATATTATTATTAACTCAGAAAATAATATTATTTAAGCTTTGCTTTTCCATTTATAATAATATGATTTGATTGCAACCATATAATTCAATCATAGTATGTTGCTGTTTGATTATGGTTACCTCAACCATATTTTTTCTTTGCGTGAAGGCGCAATCTGGGACACCAATTTTCAACAACTTTTCGCAGCATTTGCGGCCGTATTTCGCCAATAACTCTTCGGATTTTGATTTCCAGTTATTCACTTGTTTGTGGTTTATCGACATAGACAAACAATTTAACATAATCCCAAAGAAAATAATCTAATGTGGTTAAATCACACGATCTTGATGGCCAATTAATTGGGCCATTACGTGAAATTATTTTTTCATCAAAATTTTCATTGAGTAAATCAATTGAAGCGCCCGCTGTGTGACATGAGGGTCCGTCCTCTGGGAACCTTATATTAGCAATATTTATGAATGCCACGTAATTGAGGTATGAAACAATTTCGAATCATATTCCTATACCGTTCACCATTGACAGTAACATTCTGACCATCAACGTTTTTGAAGGCATATAGGCCAATGACTCCGCCAGCCCATAGGCGCATCAAACAGTAATTTTCTGTGGATGTAGTGGTATTTCGACAAGAGCTTGTGAATTTTCCTCAATCTAAATGCAACAATTCTGCCTATTTACGTACCCATTCAATCAGAAATGAAGTGGACGATGAGTTTGATGAATATAACAATTATTTTGATTAAAAAATTTAACAATTTGCACGCGATGCTTTGATGTAAGTCGATTCATAATGAAATTTGAATGCAAACTAAACAAAAATCAGCTATCAGCTGTTAAATGGGTGGTCAAATAAAGCAGTGATGCTAACTTAAATTTGTGACACTCTAAAAAAGCACCCTTTATATATGCACATACATACAGGCAAATCTCGGTAAAATGAACGATATAATGTCAGGCCCATATGTTATACCGAAAAATTTGTCATATCCAGTGTTTAAAACTTCTCATTATTATATTTTTCCTTGCTTCTGCTCATACCTCTGCTTCTGAAAATTCAAAAAATCGGAGTCGAAGCTAAAACAATAAACTAGCTAAGCACCACGAAGAGCTTCAGATATCGACAAGATGTCCGTGCGTCCGTTGCAGGCTGTTTTCTCCTGAAACTTTAATAGAATATGTAAAATTTTTTCCCCTACAACAATAAAAATATATCACAATTAAAAATTAAAGGGTGCTCTAAAGCGAGTAACGAAAAATATTAAAATCTTAATAATAATCCTATATATATATATATATATATATATATATATATATATATATATTTGCACTTGAAATTTTGAAAGCGAATATATTTTAATGCAGACTATACTAATGAACATTGAGATCTAAAAAAGTCTAAATTAAAAGGTTTCTATCAGTTAATGTTATTTTAAAAAATTCTCAAATAAAAAAAAATGGCAAAACGAAAAAAGCGCCAAAACTAAAAAAAAAAATCTTTTAAACTAAAATAATCGCCAAACCCAGAAATAATCTTCAGAATGAAAAAAAGCGACAAAACTAAAAATTAATTTTTTAATTAAAATTTAAAAAAAAAACTTTTTACATCAGGTAATAATAAGACTCTGTTTTTTGACTCAGAAAGAGTAAAAAAATACACTATACATATGTATATGAATGTTATAATTTTAAGAAATTTTTTTGATGTAATAAAAATACTACGTTTTACATGAAAATATAATTCTCAAGTATTCATGCGCACACCAAGGCCGCCCAATAAACCATTTATGCCATCTAAGAGTGAGGATTTTCTTCTTTTTGGAATATAATTGCTGCATTTGGGAAAATTTATAGGTGGCTTAACCATTTGCGATGTTTCGCCAACTTGAAAGATTAGACCCATTCCAATGGCTAAATGCCATTCGTAGTGGCAGTGCATCAACCAGAAACCTAAGAAAATCGATTCGAAAATTTTCGTTGGATTAATAAAAAAGCCCATTACGACAATGCGATTGTAATAATCATAAAAAATCTGAAAAAGTATGAAGAGCGGTTACTTAAGCGTACCTGGATTAATCGCTCGAAGGCGCAATATTGCATAACCGCGGCTGGGTATTGACACAGTGTCCTTAAGGGGGGGATTATGGATAGAAGGATTTCTCATTAGCAATTTCTGATCTTCCAGTCTTTGAGCTCCTTGTACATTCAAACGAGTAGCATTGGGAGAACTTCCCATACCAATAACCTTGAAATCATATCCATGTAAATGGAATGGATGGTTAATAGGGTTTACACCTGTATAAAGAAAAATAACGTAAAGAAAGTAAAATAAGTATATAATAAAATGGACGACCATCAGATATTTATAAGAAAATCGTATAAGGATACTTACTCGCAGTTTCATCTACAATAACTAACTCCACAATACTGTTGAGAGGAACTTTCAGCCTGTGTAAGCAGTGACAGACACGTTTGCCGGCACAATTATCTGGCCTTTCGACGAAATTACAGAATGTCTTTGAATCAATTAGTTCGGGTTGTGTCAGGAGTGAAAAGTCTGGATATACCAAACTGAGATTATTAATGCCACCAACCACAGTATTATTCGAGATAACATCTGCAAGAAACAATGAAAATTAATTTAATCCAAAAATTAATTGAATTTTTGAACTTACTAGCGAAATGTAAATATTCACCGCCTCTGAATATCTCTTCATTTGGTATATTATAATTATCAAAACCTAAAAAGAATTTAAAATGTGGTGTAGCAGCAAGCAGCTCCTGATCTCTTGTCGTAGCCGACAACTCGGTAACACATTTATTTCCATCACCACTCCAGCATGAAGCGTTTGGATGATTTAAAGACTTTAGTAAATGATAGAAATCTGGTCAGACAAAGAAGAGTTTAGTGTAGAATCATATTTACTGTTACGATGGGATAAGGTTGATTATAATTGGGAAATGGTGGAACCGGAGTATCATCAACGTTGTTAACATTTTCATTTATATTCGTAGTGTATTTAATCAGCGCATATGATTCTAGGTTACGATCAGCGCATGTTCCAAAGCCTCTGGCACGTAACCAAAAATCTCCACTTCCACGATTTGCCACCAAAACAAAGTCGTAACGTTCGCCGGCATTTGACACTAAAGTATCAAAGGTTTGTGGTTCCACATCAAATGAATCGGAAGCAATAACAGTCATGCTGTGGTCTTGAATCTAACAGAAGCAATGTAAATTTTTGTTATGCGTGTATAAGAATAGGAATATCTAGAAATGGCCGAACTTGGATACGAATAGGAATATTCGTGATACACGAAGAACTCGTATATTATATAGTTTAGTTGCCAATCTTACCTGTATTTGGACAGGACAAGCATGATTCATACTATTAATCAAGCGGAAGCGATAACGAATGCCCGGTGTCACATAAAAAGTATTTGGTCGTACGTTATTTCGTTGTTGTGTTGCAGGCTAAAACATACAAATATTTACTTATGCATATATATACATATATGTGTGTACATATAAAATGTGAGAGAATAGGAAATTTACGTCTGTGAAAACTCCTCGACCATTGATTATTATAGAGTCGGCAAAAATACCAATGGGAGTGACAAGACCAGGAAACTGATGTTCGGCCGGCGTATGCATCCAGTCGCTTATAAGAATATAATGCTCTGGCAAATCACGGTCGTACAAACTTCTAGATCGACTATTTGGAGGCTCTCTAATAATTAAGGCTCCATACTCTCCATTGGCCTTGTGGTGGCCTACAAGTTTAAAAAATTAAATTAATTAAATTTTGTGAACGTATAAAATTCATATCTGGTCTCACCCGCATGCGAGTGATAAAATTGAGTTCCTGCCTCAGTGGCACGAAATTGATAGCGGAATGAGGTCGAATATGGTATTGGGCACTGGGTTACGAATGGAACGCCGTCCATATAAGGGGTTTTCATCATATGTACACCGTGCCAGTGAAGAGAATCTGCTGTACCATGTGCTTCATTATGAAAATCGACTATAACAATGTCGTCCTTGCATACGTGAATAGGTGGTCCCGGTACCTGGCGATTAATACTCATAACATTCTTTTCAAAACCATCACCCACTACGCATGCTGTGCCCCTGCAGTCTCTCTCGATGCCTTGTGTACAATTGCGACACCCTCTGATTGTAGAAGAAAAATAATATTTTTGTTAAGCTTTTTTAATAGATCAGAAAATTTTAAACTTTAAATACATAATGCGTATTAGATAAAAACACACTAGGTACTATTTTCAACTGAGCTCAGATAAAACTAAACGTTTGGCATTAGATAGTGCCGAAGATACTTACGGCCCCATTGCATGGTAGAACTCCAATGTGAACTGGAAGTAACATCTACGTGCTTCACCTCTTTTGCACTCCCGATTGCACAGATTACCAGCAAATTTACTTGTATCCAGGTAGTCCAAATAAACAGGATCAATTTGAGGTAAAGTACCGTGAGAACTCAGAAAACAACTTAAAACTATTGCTAGACTAATAACTAGTCGGCTAAATGAACTATACATATTGGTCCTGTCCTTTTACTTTTCTTAATTTACTGCCACCGCAAAAAAAAAGTCGCATCCGACTGTGCGACCAATAAGTTAGTGAAACTCTTGTTAGTGGTGCTCTTGACTTTATATGTTCTAGTTCTAAGAATTTTTGCTTAGCTTATCTATGCCTACTTTTTATCGAGCAGAAGATAACTACTTAAAACTAATATCTTAGAAATGTTTATGAAAACATAAAAAACATAATAAATTAAACAATTTAAAACAATAAGGGATTTCATGCTCACTTGTGTAGTTGGGCAAACTTGCAAAACTTGTTTCATGAGGCCCTTTTTTAAAATTTTTACGCAAGCAGTTAATGTAAGTTAGAAACAAACGTGAAAAATTTCATTTAATCAAATTAAAATGAGAAAAGTTGAATAAATTTTTAAATTTAAATACGTATCGCACACTTAATGATAAAGAGTCACAACTCAAAATTATAAAAGTGCTTTTGTTTTTTTATAAACCAGTTAATTGAAGAGATATATAACGACCTCAACAATTTCTTTTGCAATACAGTCTTCTTGAAGAATATAAAATACCCTTATTATTGTTTTTATGTCACATACTTGCGTCATTTGTTTGCAACTACTCAGCATCTGAAAGTTTTTGAGTTGTGACTCTTTATGATTTAGTGTGCGATATGTATGTATCGAGCTTTCTTTCGATTTATCGTAAGCGACATGTTATCGAAAATAAACTATTTTATTGAAATTAAAATTTTATGGGCCTACCCACAGTTTAGAACTATCAAAACGCCAAAATTCTTGATATACTTGAATATTTAAAAAAAAAACTTCTCTTGAAAAATTAAATCTTTGCCGCTTACGATTAAATCGAAAATAAGACTCGTATTATGTATGTACATATAAAAAGTGTATATTGTGCTAAAAAATGTCTAAAGAAATTCAAATAACTAAATGGCTCAGACTATTCAAAGGCGGTGTAATTTAGAAAAAGTACAATTGATCGGCAAACTAGTGCCGATTAAACATTATGCCGATTAAACATTAGTGTGTACTAATAGCAACATTTGTCATTTCTGATATTTTTCGTTGTGTGGCATTGCATTGCATGCAAAAAACATAATGTGAACGGCGCACTGTGGCGCCTTTTCCCAAAAACCGTGGCAAAAATACAAAATTTGATGACAAAATTTTGTAAAATGAATGAACACATCGTATAAAGACCATTTTACTGATCAGAATTCAAAAACATTTTTCTTAATTGGATAAGAATTATAGCTGGTGAAGCTGGTTAAAGTCGACAGTTTTTTGGAAAGTCCAAAAAAATGTGATTTTGAGAAAAAAAAAACATTTTAGAATTGAAGTGTCAGATATATTGCCATGTGATCACTACTTTTTTGGTATTGTTTTAAAGGTATATTTATTGTTTATTAAAAAAAGTAAGAAAATATGCACCAGATACCCTACTTTTTCGGCAGTTGCCGTTTTTCAGACACCCTATATTTAGGTACTTTTTACAAATAAAATAGAGAATATCTAAAAATGGGCAAAAATGGTCACGCCCATATTTTTTTAGCATATTTACTACACAGTACTTTAAATAATTAAGCTAAATTGGTCCACAAAAAATTACAGGTTTTCTTGAAATTTGAAGAAAGATGTTACAATCTTATAGCCAGCGCTGCCACAGCCAAGATATTTTTGCAACCAAAATATAAAAAAAATTGCCAAAATAAGGAAAAAAGCTACCAAAATTTTAATAAATTTTATATTTTATGTTATCTTACAGCACAAAAATGTAAATATAAGTGGAACTGATTGACATATTTTTGTTAATGTATGCATATGTACCTACTTAGAAATAGGTATGTAGCCTTATTTCATTGAAATATAGAAATATAGAAAGATCAAATCTTAGTTTTCTTTTTTTAACAAAAATAAGAGAAAAATAACTTGTACTTTGTGTTATATAATGTATTTTATTACTAAAAGATAAAAAAATTATTTTATATACATATGTAACAAAGATGCGTTCCAAATATGAAAAGAAATTATTCTCTCTATAAAATTGTTTTTACTGCATCACTTGTTACTAATACTTATTGCTTCTCGTTAATACGAAATTTTCGCAGTAACTTTTTACCTACATTTTTCTTTAATTCTTAATTTTCTTTAATATACAAAAAAACGTAAACTTCAAAATGCTACAAAAGATATATCTACATCGAATCTGTCAGAAGTCTTAAGTACGTAAAAGATAAAGATAAATCAAGGTCTGATATTACAGATCGACTACGAAGGATTAAAGAAAGTATTCCAAATCCTCTGAATGCATTACCCACAAAGTATAGCATAGAAGAAGCCTTAGCGTTATTTATGGACTTGGGATTGTCAAAGGAGAAATATAATATTTTACGAACAAATTTTTTACCCACAAAGTATAGCATAGAAGAAGCCTTAGCGTTATTTATGGACTTAGGATTGTCAAAGGAGAAATATAATATTTTACGAAGCTCTTTAAAGAATCATAATGTGAATGTTCTTCCTGGATATAAAAAAGTTTCCTCTGCCAAAAAAGAAGCAGTACCATCTAATTTAAAAGTTGCTGAAGTATCAGCAGAAGTTGAACTGCAAGACTTAATGGATCATACATCTAAACGGTTAGTTCAAAGTTTTCCTGAAAAAGAAAGAGCATTACTTCCAGATAGGCTTACATTGATAAACAAGTGGGGATGTGATGGATCATCTAGTCAAAGTGCTTACAAACAAACAATATCGACAACTGACATAACTATTACAGATGCAAATATGTTTATGGCTTCTATAGTTCCTTTACGACTTAGAAGTGAAATCTCTGAGCATTGGAAAAATCCTCGCCCATCGTCAGTCCATTTTTGCCGTCCGATATTTTTTAAATATGCAAAGGAGTCTTCAGAAATAATCAAGTCTACAGTAAACGATATAAAAAAGCAAATTTCCGAACTAAAGTCTTCTGTTATTGAATTGAAGAATGGAAAAAAGGTTGTCATTAATTATGAATTTTCTCTTACAATGATTGATGGCAAAGTCTTAAATGTAATAACAGATACTTCTTCAACTTTGAAGTGTGCAATTTGCAAAAAGTCACAGAAGGACTTTCAAAATTTTAATGATTCAAGTGATGAACAAAACTATGAATATGGAATTTCTCCGTTACATGCCAGAATTAGGTGCATGGAGTTTATTTTAAAATTAGCGTATACAATTAAGAGAGAAGGAGAAAGTTTTCATGAGAATGCAACACCAAAAGAAAAACTAACTGCTCGAAAAAGTATTATACAAAATGAATTTTTTAAGAACCTTGGACTAAAAATAGACTGCCCAAAGCAGGGATATGAAAATACTAATGATGGTAACATGTCCACATCGTTTTTTGAAAATGATGAGGTAACAGCCCAAATTACTGATGTCGACAACCATATTATAAAAAGGTTGGCCGTTATTCTAAATGTTATAAGCTCTAGAGAAATGGTAAATGGCCCAAAGTTTCAGGATTATGCATCAAAAACTGCCCAGCTTTTGGCTCAAAAGTACCCTGAGAAGAAACTTACTCCTACGGTCCATAAGATTTTGGCTCATGGCCAAAATTTAATTGAATACCATTGCTTACCAATTGGAGAGTTATCAGAAGAAGCCCAGGAATGCAAAAACAAAGATTACAAGCACTTTAGATATGCGAATACTTGCAAAATATCACGAATTAGACAGAATGAGGATCTTTTTAATATGTTGGCGGCCTCTTCAGACCCACTGATTTCATCGCGGAGACATGTAAGATCTCGAAAAGATTTGGAAGAATATAATTATAGCTCCGGTATGTTAAGTCTATTACAAATCGATCAAAATGTTAATGACTATATTGAAGAAAACTAAGTATTAAAAAAATTAATAAAAATAACTCATTATCATATAATATATCATACTACAAAATAATATTATAAATTAACATTAGTATTAAAAATATTTCAATAATTTTTATCTGTAATATAAATAAAATGAGTTATATTAATATAACATGTTATATTAGAGTATAATTTTTTTCTAGACTTCCCTATGAGAATGTCATTTAAAGCACAAAAAGTTGTATATTAAATGTTTGAGAAATTTTAAAAATATCATTACTTCAAAATATATGATTTTTGCGACAAGAAAGGTCAAAGGTGTCATCGTGTCCAATGCCTATCACAATAAGGGAGCACTTATTTTGATCCTAAAAGAGTTAAAAATTAAGTGTTTTTCCCCATTACAAATTTTTTGGTAACTTCAAAAATTATGATGTTTTCAACAAAAAACCCACTGTGCGTAGTGCCTCCACAAAGCTATGGTCAATAATGATACTCATTTTTATTAAATTTATTTTATTTTATTTATTTATTCTTACCTTAAAAGTTATGATGTTTGTAATAAAAACAGTCGAAAGCAGACACTGTGCACAGTGCAGCGCCTAACCTATGACCGTGCAAATCATGTATATTAAAGCTAAAGGAGTTTCCTTTCAAATGCTTTTTAAAATTTTTAAATATCTTTATCAGTTATATCTTTAAAAGTTATGATTTTTGCAACGAAAAAAGTCAAAAGGCCCCACTGTGCGGCGTTGCACACATTTGGAAAATGACAACAAAATAAATGCCCAATGTGTGCTCAGAATTACTAGGTTTGTGTAAAACATGTCCATATAATTGTTGACAATTTGTTTACAAATGCACAATTTCACAAGCTGCAAGACTTTTGAATGTTATCATGAATACCCTTAATATCTAAATAAGAAAGAAAAAAAAAAAAGCATAAAACATTCTGTTTTTTTATGGGGAGGAGTAAAAGTAATTAGCATTTCTTGATATCATGTTCTGTATATGTTTCTTCTAGGGGGTGATATAAATCGTTTTGGAGAAGGGGAATAGCCCAAAAAATAATTTTAATATTTTTTATAATATACACAAAGATATTAGGCTATATGATGGAACTAGATTTTAAAAATTAATCGATTTAAAGTGGAAAAATTGCGACGGGCGCATTATTTAATTTTTGAATTTATAAAAGGGTTTTAATACATTTTCATTTTTAAATAATTTGTGTGTAACTCGTAACAAGGAGTTATTTAAGTATTGTGGAATCAGTCTTAAAAATACTTTAATATTGACCTAGGCACATGATAGTGTGAAAATTTTACAGTGAAAGCTTCACTAACTGACTGACTGACTCACTACTCATCAATAGGTACTAGGTTAGGTAAGGTTAGCAGGCTGCTGGTAAGGAAGGGTGAAATATAGAGTCCAGCTAACTTTGGTCCAATAAAATGGTTTTGGTTATTTTACTTCGCCGATGATTCTGGTACACAATACCGACGAAGTGACCACTACCTTATGCCTGTATCATTAGAACTTTTCCCACAACAACTCATTCAAAGGACACTAATGCACTTCAGAAAAATGTGTGGTGTTGTTATTTAATGACTATCAGAGACCCGGCTTGAGCCCAGTACCATCAGTTTTGTAGTCAATGTACTAACTACTTCAGCCAACGCATGAGGTACTTCTGCTATAAGTACAGAGTATGAAACTAGAAAAGCCAACTATAAAACTGACATTTTAAAAAAAGTTTTGTTGAGGGGAGACAAAAAGTGGCTTGGATCACGCCAAGTAAGTATTCAAATATATTTCGTATATCTCTACAGTGGTTATAAAAAAATTTTATATTGTTTTTTTTTTTTTTTTTTTTACACACATATATTTATTTATTGTATCTTCAAAATATGAACTAACAATAAGTATTCAAATCTTAAATCTATATATAATTATTAGGCCCGACCAGTATCGGACATAAACTTAGTGATAGTAATTAATAATACATAAATTTCGTATTAAGCACAATAGATAATTATTTTCAAGAAGTACCATTTGGAGTGCTGACTATTAGGGCCCTTGTGTCCCTCTTTTTTAGGCGGATGTGTCCAGTAAAGTTCAAGATATTACGAGCAAGCGGATTAGGATGTGACTCGAGTTTTGTTAAATATTTACCTGCGTATTTTGCGATTTCTTCAGTCACTAGTGGCATATTTAAATCACGATGTATATTTGAATTTTTGATGTACCATGGAGCCGATGTTATTAACCGTAAAATTTTATTTTGCTGTCGTTGGATTCTATCCACATTTGAAGCTGAAGCAGTGCCCCATAGCTGAATTCCGTAGCACCATATTGGCTTTAAAAGCGACTTGTATATCAAAAGTTTGCAGTCTAGACTGAGTGTTGAATTTCTGCCAATCAACCAATGTATTTGAGTTAACTTAAGTTTCATTTGAATTAGTTTAGCGTCAATATGATGTTGCCATGTAAGCCTTCGATCAAGGTGTATGCCAAGGTATTTCACTTGAGAATGTTGAGGAATATTTTGATTATTGATTCGAATGGGGGAACAGGTATCTTTTCTAAGAGTAAACGTTATATGAACACACTTTTGTTCATTTACTTTAATTCTCCATAAGTTCAACCATCTTTCAAGCTGGGTAATGTGTGCTTGGAGATTGCGGGATGCCTCATCAGGGTTTTTGTGCATACTCATACAGGCTGTATCGTCGGCAAATGTAGAAGTGTGGATGTTATTGCTCACAGGCATATCACAAGTATATATTAAATACAAGACTGGTCCCAGAATACTACCCTGAGGCACACCAGAAAATATAGATTCGGGCACACTCATGAAGTCTCCTTCCACAACAGTAAACTTCCTATCAACAATGTAACTTTCCAAAAGTTGTTCTATATTTATTGGAAAATATGTCTTCAATTTTAAAAATAGGCCTTTGTGCCATACTTTGTCAAATGCCTGAGAAACATCAATAAAAAGGGCAGAACAATACTTCTTTTCTTCAAAAGTCCTCCTTATAACTTGAACCAATCTATGCGTTTGCTCAATAGTGCTATGCTGACTTCTAAAGCCAAATTGATGGTCCGGGATGCACCCATTATCAGCTAAAATTGTGGACAATTTAGTCATGAGCAGCCTTTCGAAAAGTTTTGAAACTGTTGATAGTAAGCTTATAGGCCTATATGACTCAGCCTTGGTAAGATCTTTGCCCGGCTTCGGAATCATTTTAATCTTGGCAAGTTTCCAGTTATATGGAAAATACTGCATTCGTAAAATGGCATTAAAAATAAATAGCAGGATTCTTATTGCAATATGAGGCAAGTTCATCAGCATCTTGTTGCTAATTCCATCAATACCTGGAGCTTTCTTCGGATTAAGTTCAGCAATTAGTTTTTGTACATCGCGCATCTTAAACTTTATGGGTCGCGGGGGTAGAGCAACTACAGTCGGCAAATCAGAAACACCAGTACATGTGTTTGGGGTAAATACGTATTTTAAATGATTTGCAAATATGTTAGCTTTTTCAGTATCGCTTCTCGCCCAACCTCCGGTAGATGTGCGCAGAGGTGGTTTAAACTCAACGGGGGTTTTCAGCTTTCTAGCAGCGCGCCACAAGGAGTAATTAGATGCTGGAGTGACATCAAGACCTTCCAGATAATTTTTAAGAGATGCAGTTTTTTCAATTGCAAGTAACTCTTGGAGTCGTTTAGTGCACTCTTTAAATCTGATTTTAAGTTGTGGTGATCTGTGCTGTTGCCATTCCCTTCTAGCCCTTCTTTTTTCACGTACGAGACGTTCAATGTCTGTAGAATAAATTTTATTAAATCCAGTCTGCGGATGGGAGGTAGTAGCATGCTCAGCAGCCTGTGTAACCATTTCGTTAAGGTTGACGATGTTGGCTTCAATATCCTCGGGTGTTCTTAGAGTAATGTTTTCCGTGCAATGACTACTAAGATATTTTTTGAATCGCAGCCAATTTACACTACTGATCATCTTCACATACGAGTGAGGTAAATCACTTCTCTGTGGGCTACAGATTGTAACAATCGTGGGAGAGTGATCGGACGAGAGATCTAAAGAAGCTTCAACGTTAACTAATTCCCTAGAAATGTTTTTCATGACGCCAAAATCTATAACATCCGGAATTTTATTTATGTCAGTAGGCCAGTAAGTAGGCTCCCCACTCGAAATGACGTCCAAGCCCATTTTTGAAATTGTGTTGAACAACGCTCGACCTCTGGGTGTAATATGACGCGAACCCCAGAACGTATGCTTAGCATTATAGTCGCCAGCTGCCACGAAACAAGGGCCAAGAGATCTATAGAAATCCTCGTATTGATTCTCAGTAATTCCGAATCTGGGAGGGGAGTAAATTGATGATATCACAAAATTTGTGCAAAAATTTTCAACACAAATATTCGTTGCTTGTAGATGTTCCTCACAAATGTTGTCAATAATATAATGTTTGAGTCTTGACTTTATTAGAATTGCTGATCCACCGCATGCTCTTCCTCTCGGGTCCTTTGAATCATATAAGGTGTAGCCAGAAATTTTAAAAAGGCTTCTCGAAGTCAAATGAGTCTCTGAGACCAACATTATATCGATATTTTTTTCCGTGAGGAAGTGCTCAAGTTCATTTTTATGTTGGCGAATGCCGTTTGCGTTCCAGAAACATAGTTTTAACGTGTTCATGGTTTGTTGACTAATGCTTGAAGCAGAGTATTCTGCATTCTTAGCATTTCTTGCATCATGCTAGTCATATTTGTTGTAAAGTTGTTTATAGTTAGCACCAGATTCTCAATAGTAGCTTCAAGACGACTAAAGTTAAGGCTAGAGTTTGCATTCGTTGAATTACTTGGCGGTGGAACATTTTGTGTGGGAATAGAACTAGTCTTAGCAGCATCGGCATACGATACACGTGAAGTAACTAGTTGGCTAGTTTGGGGAAGAGTAGCGGAGTAAGCGTTTGCTGATTGAGCTGGAACTAGTTTAGGTTTTTGACCCATAGCCTGTTTAACAAAAGAATATACAGGGCATCCTCTGTAGTTAGCGGTGTGGTTACCTCCACAATTACTGCATTTTTTTTCTGCTTGATCTTTTGGCTTCGTGCAGCTAGCAGTACCGTGCAATTCACCGCAGATAACACAAACTGTAGGTAAATTGCAGTAAGCCTTTGTGTGACCATATTCTTGGCAATTGTGGCACTGTACGGGACCTGAACGCTTATGTGGCTCTTCAACTGTAATTTTTCGGTATAAAAGGTATTTTAGGCTATAAATTGGATGTGTCTCGTTTTTTTTCAATTGTATATCATTTGGCTCCAGTTCAACACGAAATAGAGGCTGGGGGATCTTCTCTCTATTGATTATATTAGTAACACTTTTTACTTTAAATCCTTGTATGATGAGTGCATCTTTTATTTCGTCGGGATTAACATAAGCATCAATGCCCTTCAATACGACCTGCATACCTTTAGCACTTTTAAGCTGATAAGTATAAAAATTAGTTTTACTTTTTTTCGAAATCAGTAATAATTTTGCGGAAATCTTTTTCTTCGTATATTTGAATTTTTGTTTCATCAATTTTACCACGTTTTATTGGAATAACGTGAAATGCGTTCTCACCAACTGCCGAGACTAATTTTTTAATAAGGGCGTTCGAATTTTTTTCTCTCAGGTATATTGGTGGTGGCTTGGAAGTTTTTTTGGATGAAACAGCGGGTTGGTCGTTATTTGCTTGCAATATTGAAAAACGATTTTGACGGTTAACTGCTGCGACATCGTTATCCCTGGATATCTTGGGAACCGATGAAATTTTTGATGAATTTGGGCTTCGCCCGCGCTTTAAAATTGTGATATATCTGTCCATTCCGACTTGGACCTTGGGTTTTGTGCTACTCTTATCTTCAGTGACAACTTGGTTAAGTGATGACCCCGAGCCCGAAGCGGGTGATATCGCTGAGTTAAATGCAGATGTACTAGGCAATAATGTCAACGATTCACTAGTTGGCATTGGACAAAGCGAAGTTGATCGCTGACGAAACTGTGGTTTTGCCGTTAGAAAAAGTCTATTATCAGATTTTTGATACTTATTAAGAGCTTCAGAACTCACAGCAAGTCTATTATCAGATTTTTTATTTTTATTGTTATCATTATGAGTATCAAAACTCACAGTAAAATAGGCATTTCTGCCGTTAGAACTCACTTCACTATTTTTTTCCTTTGGGGTACTCATAAAGAGTATTCCTCAAGGGTACTTTGTATGTTTTTTTGTTTACGGTTTTTTTTTTGTTTTTGTTGTTTCTATATGTAAAAAATATTTGCAAAGCAAATAAAGCTTATTTATTAAAGTCAATATGTACTACGAATATTTTTTGTATTTTTTTTTGTTTAGTTTGTATGTAAGAAAAAATTCCGCTATTACGTCTGTTCACTATGAAGGTACAACGAGAAAATTTTATATCAAAGAAAAATTTTAAAACAGGATTCACAATGTGATATTTTAAGGCATTAGGAAAAATATTCATATATTGCCGTAGGCATTAGGAAAATCATGTATTGCCGTAGGCACTAAGAAAAATAAATTTTCACTATTTCACACCCATTAGTATTAGGAAAAATCATTGCATGATTTTCCCGTTGGTATTAAGAAAAATCATTTCATGATTTTCCCGTCGGCATATATACTTATGAAATCTTAATCTTATGAAACCCCTTAATCCAAACATACATATAAATTCCCACGGTCATAAAAACCCGGACTTATTGAGCCACCCTCGTATGTATTAAACAAACAAAACCCCTTATGTAAACAAAAAATTCCTTATGTAAACAAAAAGTTGGACGGACTTATTGATCCACCCTCGTAGGGTATCAAATTTCACAAATTTCCAAGAATTTTAAAATTTTAAAATTTTAATTACCCAAATTTTAAAATTTTGTACTGAAATTCTCAAATTTCAAATTTTAATTACCCAAATTTCACAATTTTAATCGGCGCCAGGATGAACAATTCCCTACTACTTACTTGAATATTTAAAAAAAAAACTTCTCTTGAAAAATTAAATCTTTGCCGCTTACGATTAAATCGAAAATAAGACTCGTATTATGTATGTACATATAAAAAGTGTATATTGTGCTAAAAAATGTCTAAAGAAATTCAAATAACTAAATGGCTCAGACTATTCAAAGGCGGTGTAATTTAGAAAAAGTACAATTGAACAGCTTAAGTTTTGGCGCCAAAATTTGTCGGCAAACTAGTGCCGATTAAACATTATGGCATTTTGTAAGATCATAATAGTGTGTACTAATAGCAACGTTTGTCGTTTCTGATATTTTTCGTTGTGTGGCATTGCATTGCATGCAAAAAACATAATGTGAACGGCGTTGCACACATTTGGAAAATGACAACAAACTAAATGCCCAATGTGTGCTCAGAATTACTAGGTTTGTGTAAAACATGTCCATATAATTGTTGACAATTTGTTTACAAATGCACAATTTCACAAGCTGCAAGACTTTTGAATGTTATCATGAATACCCTTAATATCTAAATAAGAAAGAAAAAAAAAAAGCATAAAACATTCTGTTTTTTTATGGGGAGGAGTAAAAGTAATTAGCATTTCTTGATATCATGTTCTGTATATGTTTCTTCTAGGGGGTGATATAAATCGTTTTGAAGAAGGGGAATAGCCCAAAAAATAATTTTAATATTTTTTATAATATACACAAAGATATTAGGCTATATGATGGAACTAGATTTTAAAAATTAATCGATTTAAAGTGGAAAAATTGCGACGGGCGCATTATTTAATTTTTGAATTTATAAAAGGGTTTTAATACATTTTCATTTTTAAATAATTTGTGTGTAACTCGTACCAAGGAGTTATTTAAGTACTGTGGAATCAGTCTTTAAAATACTTTTATATTGACCTAGGCACATGATAGTGTGAAAATTTTATAGTGAAAGCTTCACTAACTGACTGACTGACTCACTACTCATCAATAGGTACTAGGTTAGGTAAGGTTAGCAGGCTGCTGGTAAGGAAGGGTGAAATATAGAGTCCAGCTAACTTTGGTCCAATAAAATGGTTTTGGTTATTTTACTTCGCCGATGATTCTGGTACACAATACCGACGAAGTGACTAGTACCTTATGCCTGCATCATTAGAACTTTTCCCACAACAACTCATTCAAAGGACACTAATGCACTTCAGAAAAATGCGTGGTGTTGTTATTTAATGACTATCAGAGACCCGGCTTGAGCCCAGTACCATCAGTTTTGTAGTCAATGTACTAACTACTTCAGCCAACGCATGAGGTACTTCTGCTATAAGTACAGAGTATGAAACTAGAAAAGCCAACTATAAAACTGACATTTTAAAAAAAGTTTTGTTGAGGGGAGACAAAAAGTGGCTTGGATCACGCCAAGTAAGTATTAAAATATATTTCGTATATCTCTACAGTGGTTATAAAAAAATTTTATATCAAAGAAAAATTTTAAAACAGGATTCATAATGTGATATTTTAACGCACAGTGGGGGATTTTGAAAGAAAAAAACAATGGAAATAATTCTGTTGTTTCTAAACGAACCATCCGATTACTATGAAATTTCATACAGCATTAAGCAGGTGTCACCAAGTTTAAGTATGTCTTAAAAAGGGGGCGGAGCCACAAAGCACTAAAGTGGGCAACCTCGGGTTAATGAAAAAGTCAAACCGATGCCCAGCTGGTGCTTTTGATCTGATAAAAAATATTTTCTGCAAGTATATTTCTCTATTCAAGAGCTAAAAAAAAGTCTGCTACACTTATGCAGTTTCGCAAGCAGTTTAGGAAATATTATTTTTACCAACATTTGTTCACTGTTCTGCTAATAGAGAAGTCAAATCTTGTTTGGTTTAAAAACAAAACTTAGTCTTAAATACAATTAAAACTTTTAACGTGTAAAAAAAAATTGGTATCAAAAGCACAACTAAGTCAAAAGTTATACGCAATTTAAATTAAATATTTGAAAAAAGTAGATTTCTTGTCGTTTTTTGCAGAAAAAAGTGGGTTAATTATTTCGCTTTTATTATTAAGAAATATTGCAAAAATATCAACCCCATAGTTTTATTAATACAAAAGGTTATACTATAAGAAACATTACGAAGAAATTTTTTGATCAAAATTTTCGTTATTAAAGGTACCAGATCGTTTCGAAATAGACCTATTTGTATTATAAATATCACATGTAAGGCACTTTTTCTAAAATTCCAAAGCTGGAACCAAAAAATTTGACATTTCACCTTGAGACATGATATGCTTTTAAATATTTGCCACTGTGCAACATCTATAACTCAGCAATTTTTTAAGCGATTAAAATCACTTTTTGGAAAAAATTTCGATTTAATTTATTTCGTGGTTAGCACATCCTAACTAAACTTAAAACTTTTTGATGATAAAACTGTCTTATTTGAACAACAGTCAGCCTATAAAGATAAAAAAACATCATCTGAAAAAATTTCATATGTATTTGAACCATATAATATATAATATGCATGCATACATATATGCATATTGTTTCTATAATTTCATGTAAATTTCTTTTAATGCTTCAAGTAATTTTTTTATTCAAACTACAACCTTAAAACTATTATTGTGTTATTTTCTTCTTAATATATGTACATTAGGGGTATAGCCAATTTTTTTTGGCATAGTACCATGAGGTCAACCATGCCCTAGTAACCACGAAAATCATAATCTTTTGTAATTTTTCTCAAAAAAGTTCACGCACCAATTGATTTTTCTAAGCAGGTGTTTAAAAAATTTGCAACACTTAAAGCACGGACTTGAACTAACAAAAATATTATTTAACATAATCTAAAATTATTTCGAGGTCTTCTTAGTGCAATATTGATTATTCGCAATTTTATACGGTTGTTTTTTATTTATTTTTTGTTTTAAATAAACACATTATTAATTTTTCTCAACCAAAAATTAAATTAAACATTTTCAAAACTTTATCGCGGTTGGTGTGTGAACTATTTTGATCTTAGCGAAAAAATAAATATACGTTCTCTTATAATTTTTTATGCTCTATCGGACTGTGCTATGCCTATTTTGATAGTTATTTTAGAAAATGTTTAAAAAGTTATATCCCTAATGTACATAAGTGTTTGCTTCAACTGAGCCAACATTTTTTACACTAACGAACTATAACGATGCTCTAAAATAAAAAAGATAATCTAATCATCTTCAATATACATACATACATATGTGTGTCTATGTACTTTCTTTATTAGTTTGTTTTTATCTATATATTAAACAAAGTTGTATTATCTAAAGATGAGCTGGATAACTTGGTGGTAATGTTAAGGATAAGTGAAATAAGAGAGAGGAGTAACACAACTCTTTTATAATGCACATACAAATCTCAGCGACAAAATCAGATAAATATTTTGCCGAAATTGGCGAGTTAATGGATCGTAGCCGTTTCACTTTTAAAGGCAAATCTAATTTTGAAAGTGATAAGCTTAAAAAGAACATACCCAAACAGTACGAGATTTCAAAGTTGATCCCAAATTAAAGTCTACATAGGTTACATGAAATATAAAGTGATGTTTTGGAAAAGACGTGTGCTCTGAAACTGTTTAGATTGTTGCATGAAGTTGGTTACAACTCACATTTGGATATCTACTACCAATTAGAAGAAACGAATGTCGTATGAAAAACAATTTGAAAATGAGCGAAGTAACTTCTGGGATAAGGGATGTTGTCAGGTGATAGCAAGTTTAATATTGTTCAAGCTAATGGGTATTCCAGAGCATGACAAAGGCCAAACACTGCATATGAAGAAAATAATCTTACATTAAGAGTAAAGTATGGTGGTGCGGGAATTATGGTATGTGTCAGTGATCAGCAATTAGTAGTGAAAAAGTGAGTAGTGTTGAATCATGACTTATAATTTCTTGTACTTATACGCACTCATACTTATTGCAATTAGACTTGGGTCGAACTCGTTCACTAGTTCATTTTTGCCACAAACCAATGATCAAACCCATTTAAATTACATGGGTTTGATCATTGGTTTGTGGCAAAAATGAACTAGTGAACGAGTTCGACCCAAGTCTAATTGCAATGTTGTCTAACTTCATATCCACCCGAAAGTTTGAAGTGCTCATCGAACTAATACTTAGCAACACTTAAGAAGTTGTTGATTTCGACTCTCCTTAACTCAATGTGTATAGACCGAAAGCAACACAAAATGAATGTATTCGCGTATTTGTATTCATTTGTATAAGAAAACGATAAATGTTCGGTACTCTGGTGCTAATTTGGGCAGCACAGGTATAGACGATACAAAATAAGTATGTATGTTCGTATTCGAACATTAAAATACTCATTGTGGTACTCAAAAATTTATTTAGGAAATTATATTAAAAATTAATGCAATTATAATTAGAAGAAAAAATAATCCGTTTTTATACTAATACTAGTTTTTAATATTGTTTTTTGCAGTAATATAAACTTTGTTTCTTCAAAGTACCTAGAGTATGCCGTTCTTTTCAAATTAATGATCGAATTATCCTTTTGATTTTTTAATTTATTACAAGAAGAATAAGGATATTTTAGTTATTAATTTTATCACAAGGATTTTCCTTTTTTAACGTTGAGGCTAGACGTACATATGTATATAAACTTTGCATACTGTATGTATTTTCTCATTCTTTTCCAATTCAACAGTTATCAAAAAAGAGTCAATAAAATGCAAGCGTTTTTGATTGCAAAAACGATTTTATGTGCGATATAATTTTTTTATTTTATTTTTTTTTTATTTTTAATAAACACAACCCGCAAAGCGATCAGCTTGTCTGCAAAAAACACCCCGGGTCTAAGGCGGAAATTGAACCCACAAGCTCTGGACTGAGACGATAGAATCGGTACCACTCAGCCACAGAGGCACCCATGGCATGCATTAGCGCGGCCGTTAGTTGTAGGAGAATTTTTTTTTGATTTATAAGATTCTCTCCCCCCAAATCGGTTCAGTTTTATGTAAAAAAAAAAATTACAAAAAAATTTCATAGCGATAAGTTGTCTTTTAGGGGGTGCATCCCCCCTCAAAGTTGGCCCTCAAGCCCACTTATTCAAACACAATTTATTGCTATGAAATATTTTTGTATTTTTTTACATAAAACTGAACCGATTTTTGTATATCACATCGTATTTCTATATATGGATCCACATATGTGCTCTGATTTTAGTCCAACTCAGAGCTCTCTAACTTTTTTTTGGGAGCTTCTAAAAATGCATTTCAAGCCACGAATACAATAACCCATGGTAAAATCCTTAACGACAGACCAACAGATGATCATAACATATTATGAAATTATAAAAATTCTGAAAAACCTATATATGAATGTATATATGTATATACTGGTCCCTTTTGTGGTGAAGGTTATAAAAATATATTGAATATGTACATGTGTATGTTTGTCATATAATTAAAATGTTTATTAATATAATAAAAATAGGACGATTACTATCACGACATGAAACTCAAATATTTACGGGTAAGCCAATGAGATGTAAGAAATTAGCTAAAGTATCTTTGACTGTGGATGTTCTTCTTTTTGGAATATAATTGCTGCATTTAGGAAAATTTGTGGGTGGTAGAATCATTTGGGATGTCTCGCCAACTTGAAAGATTAGACCCATTCCAATGGCTAAATGCCAATCGTAGTGACAGTGCATCAACCAGAAACCTAAGGCAATTGATTAGAAATTTTTTTTTATTATGAAATTATAAAAATTCTGAAAAACCTATATATGAATGTATATATGTATATACTGGTCCCTTTTGTGGTGAAGGTTATAAAAATATATTGAATATGTACATGTGTATGTTTGTCATATAATTAAAATGTTTATTAATATAATAAAAATAGGACGATTACTATCACGACATGAAACTCAAATATTTACGGGTAAGCCAATGAGATGTAAGAAATTAGCTAAAGTATCTTTGACTGTGGATGTTCTTCTTTTTGGAATATAATTGCTGCATTTAGGAAAATTTGTGGGTGGTAGAATCATTTGGGATGTCTCGCCAACTTGAAAGATTAGACCCATTCCAATGGCTAAATGCCAATCGTAGTGACAGTGCATCAACCAGAAACCTAAGGCAATTGATTAGAAATTTTTTGTTGAATTAATAAAGAAAGACCATCATGACAATGCGATTGTAATAGTCCCGAAAAGACTTGGCAAGTATGAGGAGCGGTTATTTAAGCGTACCTGGATTAGTTGCTCTAAAACGCAAAATTACATAACCGCGGCTGGGTATTGACACAGTGTCTTTAAGTGGAGGATTATGGATAGAGGGATTTCTTAGTAGCAAATTTTGAGTTGACAGCCTTTGAGCTTTGCTTACACTCATACGAGCGGCATCTGGTGAGCGTCCCATACCAATAACCTTAAAATCATATCCATGCAAATGGAATGGATGGTTAATAGGGCTTACACCTGTATAAAGAATTATAAAACTAAGAAAATGAAATCTTTATAAGAAAGTTGTATAAGAGCGCTTACTGCCAATTTCATCAACAATAACTAACTCCACAATACTGTTGAGAGGAACCCCCAGCCTGTGTGTGCAGTGACATACACGTTTGTCGACACAACTATCTGGCCTTTTGAAGAAATTGCAGAATTGTCTGGAATCAATAAGTTCGGGTTGTGTAAGGAGTGGAAAGTCTGGATATACCAAACTGAGATTATTAATGCCACCAATCACAGTATCATTAAGCACAACATCTGCAAGAAACAGTGAAAATAAATTTTTCAATTAATCTACACAACACGATTTCCATAAGCAATTTTTCTAGAAAATTTTTATAGTAACCACTCAAACATTTGAGAATTTTTCATATATTTTTATTCTAGATAAGTAGCTTACTTGCACTGTGGAAGCTAAATGTAAATTTTTGAACTTACTACCGAAGTGTAAATATTCACCGTCCCTGAATATCTCTTCATTTGGTATATTATAATTATCAAAACCCAAGAAAAATTGATAATGTGGTTTAGCAGCAAGCAGCTCCTGATCTCTTGTCGTAGCCGACAACTCGGTAACACATTTATTTCCATCACCACTCCAGCATGAAGCGTTTGGATGATTTAAAGACTTTAGTAAATGATAGAAATCTGGTCAGACAAAGAAGAGTTTAGTGTAGAATCATATTTACTGTTACGATGGGATAAGGTTGATTATAATTGGGAAATGGTGGAACCGGAGTATCATCAACGTTGTTAACATTTTCATTTATATTCGTAGTGTATTTAATCAGCGCATATGATTCTAGGTTACGATCAGCGCATGTTCCAAAGCCTCTGGCACGTAACCAAAAATCTCCACTTCCACGATTTGCCACCAAAACAAAGTCGTAACGTTCGCCGGCATTTGACACTAAAGTATCAAAGGTTTGTGGTTCCACATCAAATGAATCGGAAGCAATAACAGTCATGCTGTGGTCTTGAATCTAACAGAAGCAATGTAAATTTTTGTTATGCGTGTATAAGAATAGGAATATCTAGAAATGGCCGAACTTGGATACGAATAGGAATATTCGTGATACACGAAGAACTCGTATATTATATAGTTTAGTTGCCAATCTTACCTGTATTTGGACAGGACAAGCATGATTCATACTATTAATCAAGCGGAAGCGATAACGAATGCCCGGTGTCACATAAAAAGTATTTGGTCGTACGTTATTTCGTTGTTGTGTTGCAGGCTAAAACATACAAATATTTACTTATGCATATATATACATATATGTGTGTACATATAAAATGTGAGAGAATAGGAAATTTACGTCTGTGAAAACTCCTCGACCATTGATTATTATAGAGTCGGCAAAAATACCAATGGGAGTGACAAGACCAGGAAACTGATGTTCGGCCGGCGTATGCATCCAGTCACTTATAAGAATATAATGCTCTGGCAAATCACGGTCGTACAAACTTCTAGTTCGACTATTTGAAGGCTCTCTAATAATTAAGGCTCCATACTCTCCATTGGCCTTGTGGTGGCCTACAAGTTTAAAAAATTAAATTAATTAAATTTTGTGAACGTACAAAATTCATGCTTGATCTCACCCGCATGCGAGTGATAAAATTGAGTTCCTGCCTCAGTGGCACGAAATTGATAGCGGAATGAGGTCGAATATGGTATTGGGCACTGGGTTACGAATGGAACGCCGTCCATATAAGGTGTTTGCACCATATGTACACCGTGCCAGTGTATGGCATCTGCTGTACCATGTGCTTTATTGTGAAAATCTACTATAACAATGTCGTCCTTACATACGTGAATAGCTGGTCCCGGTACTTGGCGATTAATACTCATAACGTTCTTTTCAAAACCATCACCCACTATACACCCTCTGCCTCTGCAGTCTCTATCGATGCCTTGTTTGCAACTGCCGCAACCTCTGATTATAACAATATACGAGTACAAGAGAAAAAACAAATAGTTTTCATTAGTGTTATATTTTTGGGAATTGTTACAAATTAAGTTTAACATTTATTAACGCACTAATAATCCTAATAATCATTATTTTACTTCTTCAGTAATTATTAAAATGTATTTTTAATAAAAAATTATTTTACTGAATAAGTAAATGTTAAACAAATATTTTTCTTTTAAGATTTCTTAATAAATCAAAGAATTTCAAACTTGGTACTATTTCCAACTGATTCAAACAAAACTAAAAATTTGGCATAAGATAGTGTTGAAAATACTTACGGTCCCATTGCATGGTAGAACTCCAATGTGAACTGGAAGTAACATATACGAGCTTCACCTGTTCTACACTCCCGATTGCACAGATTACCAGCAAATCTACTTGTATCCAGATAGTCCTGGTAAACAGGATCAGGTTTAAATAAAGCTCCTCGAGAACTCAGAAAACAACTTAAAACAACAGCTAATATAATAAATAGTCGGCTAAATGAACTATACATTTTGCTACTTTTACTTTTCTTAAAATTCTACGTGCGACTGTGCGACAAACAAGTATATGAAACTTTTGTTACTAGTGCCCTTGATTTTATATGTTTTAGTTCTAAGGTTATCTGCTTAGGTGCACCCTGCCCACATCTTATCGAACAGAAGATAACTACTTACAACTGATATCATAGATACGTATGTATGTATATGAGTAGTTAAAAATATAGTATATAAAATAAGTTACAACAATAGTTATGTAAATAAATTGAAAGCAAAACATAAAACATTCTGTTTTTTTTTATGTGGAGCAATAAAAGCTATTAACATTTCTTGATATCATGTTCTGTGTATGTTTCTTCAAGGGGATATTTTGGTGGTTTTGGGAAAAACTCTTTCTCGCATCTGGTGTTGTCAACATACGAATGTAGTAGCGCAAAAAATTAAAATATCTCTTGCAATTGAACTACTCTGAAATAGCTTCAACTATTTTTATGAATTATTTTATGTGTACTTAGTAGGTCTGAGAATAGGTCGTCATCTATTTTTCATGTCCCTAAGTGGGCTGTGTCACGCCCATACTAACGTAATATCTTATGTCTTGAAAGATATAGGAGTCAGAGTACTCAAATGTGGTATGGAACCTTTTGAGAGCGAGATGCAAAGCAACGTAAAATATTGGTAGGATAGAACCGCGGGAAGGGAGAGCCCCACACAAAGTAAATAATAATAAATGTATATCTTGAAAGTTATAATACCCAGATACTTCAAATTTGCTATAGACTCTTTTCAAAGCGAAGTTATTCAAGGTATAAGTAGAATAGGACCACGATAAGGGGCCCAATAAGAATCTTATATCTTGAAAAGAATTCTATAATTGATTTTTTTTAATCAAATATATAATTCATAGCATTATATTACTTATACATTCATACTCGTAATTAATTATACCTACATTAATATTATATTTACTAATTATTATATTATTAATAAATAAATAATTAACCCTTAATAGCCTACTGAAAATATAAGAACATTATTCAAAACTTTTTTGTTTAACTTTGCTTTGCGACTTTTAAATTGTTTTTTGATTCTCCTAAATCGAAATGGAAAAAAAATATTTGTATTGTATTAATAGACCAACCATACATTCCGCCAAGTAACAAAAAAAATTAAAATTTGATATACTACAATGGAAAATAGCTGATATTTTATTTGCATTGTATCTTAATATCTAGTTAGTACCCTATATCTATAATAATTAATGCGTTTTGCTCAGCTTGAGGGCCGCAAGTTGCAAATCACTGTTATACTAAACTTAAGTTAGAGTGGTATTAAAAATATGCAAAGAGAGCTTAATTTATGTAAAACCGCTATAATTAATAATAATTTTGCCGATTATTAAGGTTGGTATATGTGAAAAATGTGATTCTTAAGAAAAAGGTTTGGCGACCACTGTTGTACCAATTTTATACTCTTTGTTGATATATGTCTATTAAATTGTACTTTCATCATCCTGGAAGCTTAAATACACCGAAAACGTATAAATAGAACGCGAAATACATCATGCAGGTAGTTTTTTTTTCTTAAAAAGTTTTCTAACAAAATATTTAATAACTCAGTCAATTTCCGAGAAATTTTTTAAAACAAACCTGCAAATTACTTTTATTTAACTATGTTTTATAAATAAAGTTATAAACAGTATGGGTCCAGTACAAAAATATTGCCTAAGAAATTATATTTAGTGAAAAAATACAGACATATATTTGAAATTTACTGAAACAAGATATACATAAATAGTTCAAAAGGTTTTAGTTTCTTCTTTCTAAATCCGTTTATAGATTTTAAATCGACTTATATTTAACTTAGTTAGAGGTTGATAAGTGCCTACGCATGCGAAAAACCAGTTTTTTTACCCGTAACTCAAGAGTTTGGGGGTGTTTGGAAAAATTCAAATACAGATTACGGTTATGCTTGACAATACCTACCAGAAAAATAGTAACACGTACCAGGTATTTCGATTTCATGAAAATGTGTCACACAGTGTTATGAATATTTTATGAAAAATTTGCCGATGGACGTTTTTGGTGTGTCTTAGGAACTTTTTCATAATATCAATGAAAAACCTAATAATAAAAAACAAAAAATTGTGGGAAAATATTTATGAAAAATTAATGAAAAATGAATAAAATAAATGAAAAAATTCTTACATGATATATTTCATATAACATTTTCCAATGTTCTAAGCACAGCTGTTAAATTTTCATTACCACTAGTGATCAATTAGATTAAATTTTAAAAAGAATTGTAATGATTATATAATTGCCTTCAAAAGAATTGATGATAAATAATTGATTACTATTACTAATAATAGAAAAGTAATCTGAACTACCTTAAATTACTAAAAATAATCAAAACGAATTAAAAGTAATCAAAAAGTAATCGGACTACTTTCAAGGATTACTTTTGATTCTTAATAAATAATGAAAAAGATTCCTTAGAAGTAATCGGATTATTTTTTGATTACTTTTGATTCTTTTTGATTATTTTCAGTAATTTTAAGTAATTCAGATTACTTTTCCATTAGTAATCATAATCAATTAGTAATCGTGCGAAACTGTATATAATCACTATGTAATAATTTTTTCACCTTTAAAAAGAAGTAATAAAATTAGTAATCATTACGATTACTAATCATTACTTAACAGCTATGGTTCAAAAACATTTATTGTCAGTATAATACCACGAGTATCTGAATTGAAGAAGGTATTTATTAATAATTTGTATTAGTTGTTTCATTTAAATAGATTTAGATTATACGTACGTACTCTCCTAAAATTTGGTTTCGATTTTATTAAATTTTAATGCCCAGTTTTCATGAATATTTTCGCAGCTTGGATATTTAATAGAAAAGTCAACATGCACTCTTAAGTCCAAACCCGTTTTTTGACACACTAGGTCCCTTTTCTCGGAAAAGGTCAAATATTATAAATTAATTATTGATGGAATGTTATACCATGCAAATCCCGTTTGCATTTGTGTACTCTGGCCAAATTTCGAAGACGTCAGCAGCAGGTTTGCATTTTTGTTTTTGTGAAAACCGAAACTGACTACATTTGATCCAATAGTCTATATACTCGTCTTCAGTTAGCTTGTCGTCATTTAGCGAATTTCTTAAAATTATACAATCTTCCTCAGGCACTAATATTAAGTAAATATATACACATACATAAAGAAATTTATGCAATTTTGCTTGAAATCAAGTGTAAAACCAGTGTTATTCAAGTCTCACAATCAACTGTTAAGGGTTGAATTATGCTTGATTTACACTTTAATACAAAAGCATTCTCCAGTGAAATGGGAACTTGAATTCAATACGAACACTTCAGTTGCAGTACAGTTTAATTCAAACCTTACATTATACCGCAATTTAGCCCTGTATTACAATTGAATTCAAGTATATTTCAAGCTTCAAAAACAATGCTTTTAAAATAGAAAGTAAAATGCAATTCATGTGTTTTCTAACTATAACTTTATATACTTCACTATTCTTTTCACGATTTTAATCACCTTTTGTTTTTTATACCCTTTACCAACAAAAATGGTAAAAGGGTATATATAGGTTTGTCATTCCGTTTGTAATTTCTATAATATCAATAAGCGACCCATATAATATATATATTCTGGATCCTTATGCATAGGGAAGACGAATAAGCGATGTCCGTCTGTCCGTCTGTCCGTCTGTCCGTCTGTCCGTCTGTCCGTCTGTCCGTCTGTCCGTCTGTCCGTCTGTCTGTACGTGAAATCGGTTTTCCGAAGCTCCCAGAAGAGCTAGAGACTTCGTTCTTGGACTGGTGTGTCAGAAATTTTCCAAAATAGATTGGTATTGAAATTCAGCAAAATCGGGCAGACGATTGCAGAGCTGGAAAACTTAAACTTCATTTTGCCATATAAAAGTAACTCCCGAAAACAAATTTTTATTTTTTTTTAATAAATGTACATATTTTACACTTCAGTACGACTAAAATTGGAATTTTAAAATAAAGAAATACAAAAAAATTAAAAAGACGTTTCCAGGGTTGGAAAACTTTAACTTTTTGTGTTATGTAAAATTAACTATGTCTAAAACTATATTAGTATTTTCTCGAGAACCGTAAGAGCTACAGACCTGAAATTTGGACACAGTATGTAGACCTTTGGCCGCTACAACAACAAATACATGATAATTGGAAATTAAAGGGTGTTCCAAAACGAGCAACGAAAAATTTTAAAATCCCATGTAGTATATATACAATTGTATGTATATACACTTGAAATTTGTAAGGTAGTGTATTTTTATACAGACTACAAAAATTAACACAAAAATTTAAAAAAATTTAAATTAAAGGGTGTTCCATCAGTTAATGCAATTTTGACTATGTAATTTTGACAATTTGCTGTATCTTGGAAACCGTAAGAGCAAAACTCTTGAAATTTTCAAAAACGGTAAAACTGAAAAAATAAAAAATTATAAAATCGCCAAACCGAAAAAAATCGCCAAAAACAAGAAAAAATCGCCAAAACGAAAAAAAGCACCAAATTAAAAAAAAAATTATAAAACTAAAATAAATCGCAAAAAAACGGAAAAATGCTAAAATGAAAAAAAAATCGCCAAAACGAAAAAAAAACAGAAAAAAATCGCCAAAATGAAAAAAAAAATCGCCAAAATGAAAAAAATCACCAAAACGAAAAAAACCCCTAAAAAACAGAAAACAATCGTCAAAATGAAAAAAAATCGCCAAAACGAAAAAAACCCTAAAAAACAGAAAAAAACCCTAAAAAACAGAAAAAAATCGTCAAAATGAAAAAAAATCGCCAAAACGAAAAAAACCCTAAAAAACAGAAAAAAATCGCCAAAATGAAAAAAATCGCCAAAAAAAGAAAACAACCTAAATAACAGAAAAAAAATCGCCAAAACGAAAAAAAGCACCAAATTAAAAAAAAATTTCTAAGACTAAAATAAATCGCAAAAAAATTGAAAAATTGCTAAAATGATATAAAAAATCGCCAAAATGAAAGAAAATCGCCAAAATGAAAAAAAAATCGCCAAAATGAAAAAAAATCACCAAAACGAAAAAAAACCTAAAAACAGAAAAAAATCGCCAAAATTATAAAAAAATCACCAAAATGAAAAAAAACACCAAAACGAAAAAAACCCAAAAAAACAGAAAAAAATCGCCAAAATGAAAAAAGCACTATATTAAAAGAAAATTTCTAAGACTGAAATAAATCGCAAAAAAACGAAAAAATTGCTAAAATGAAAAAAAAATCGCCAAAATGAAAAATATCGCTAAAACGAAAAAAAACCTAAAAAACAGAAAAAAATCGCCAAAATGAAAAAAAATCGCCAAAAAAAGAAAAAAATCGCCAAAACGAAAAAAAACTAAAAACAGAAAAAAATCGCCAAAATGAAAAAAAATCGCCAAAATGAAAAAAAAAATCGCCAAAATTAAAAAAATCACCAAAACGAAAAAAAAACAGAAAAAAAAGAAAAAAATTGCCAAAATGAAAAAAAATCGCCAAAATGAAAAAAATCACCAAAACGAAAAAAAAAACAAAAAAATCGCCAAAAAAATCGCGAAAAAAACCCAAAAAAAAACAGAAAAAATCGTCAAAATGAGAAAAATCTCCAAAAACAGACAAAATCGCCAAAACGAGAAAAAAGCGACAAAACTGAAAAAATCGTTTTAACTGAAAAAAACTTTAAAAAAAGCAAAAAACCTTCCTTTCGTGCGCGATTCAAAGTCGCACTTAACTGATTTTTTTAGTATTAAAGGAATTAAATGAAACTAAGTTTTTGCTTATTTCGTTCTTGCTTTTTTCACTTAACATATTTTATGCATTTTTTAAAGAACTAGATTGGTAACAATAATCAGAAAAATCCAAAATTATTACTCCAGGGTTGGAAAACTTACACTTTTTGTTTTTTTTTTCTTTTTCTTTATAAATTGAATATATTTTATGCTTCTGAAAGAAAAGTTTGGTGTATGAAATTTGAAAAATGAAAATTATAGCTCCAAAGATGGAAACTTTAAAAAAATGATAAATTTTTTCACAAAACAAATATGTATGTACGTGTCTGTATACTATATATATGTACGTACGTTGGTAAAGGGTATATAAGATTCGGCACAGCCGAATATAGCACTCTTACTTGTTTTTAATTAATTTTTTTTATTTATTTTTGATAGTTTTCACCACAACTTAAAATGGATTAAAAAATAAATTACATATTTGTATGATGCTTGATTTTTTATTTTAAAATATATTTAAACTTTGTTTCCAGTTAAATTTAAAGTGCTTGAATTTTACTTTTTTGGGTGCTTATTGGGTGGGTCCTATAATATCATGTAGATTTGCTTTAACGCTTCAAGTACTATTTTTTTCAAAATGCAATAAAACAGAATATATTATAAACATTGTGGTTTTTTTATATATGCGTTTGAGTCAACTACGCCGACAATACATTTTTTTTACACTTATCAATTATAAAAAAGATAATGTAATCATCTTCAATACACATACTCGTGTGTATAATTTCTTTATTAGCTTGCTCTTATCTATGATAAATATAATCGTGATTATGATTATGAAAAATATGTAATAATAAAATGTAAAATAATTTGCTAAATTTGCCTTTGAGCTCATTATCTACAGTTTTATGTATTAAAGTCGTGCATAATTACACATTATTGCAAACATTTGGATCTCTTTAAATTGTAATTGAGTAGTAGTGTATAGTTAAGTTGCAAGTTGATATTAGATAATGATAATAAGTACTCAAAAAAAAGTATACTTAAGTAAATAGCCTCAACTTAATAACTACTTATAAGCATTCTCTCAAGCAACTATGACTCTAGCCGATTCCAACACACAAGAGCATCTCTATTTCGTTTATGTGAAAGACTTAAAGTCGTAGTATGCTTATAATCAGACTATGGATATTCAGTCGGACAAAAAAAAAATATATGCAGGCTACTCAGGATATTTATTCATCATTCAACACCATAACAATACTTTTGTGTTTTTAGAATGCATAGAATTCATACGATGACTTTTATGAAGTCTATTTGTCGATGTCATTTTTTTTTTTTTTTTTTTAAGAGAAGTCACACTTAGGCAATTAATGCCTACTGCTAATACTAGGTGTTACCTTCTTTTAGGAAAGGGATAGTGAGAGAGAAGACAGGTGGTGAAAGAAAAAAAGGGGAAAGCTTCATTCTTTTACAACTCTGCTTTTCGCACGTTTTTTTTAATAATGCAGTGTTGCAGCGCCTCTCTGATGTTAAATGGGGCGTATTAATTCTTTGAAGATGTGTCTTGTAGCCATTTTATTGATAATTTTACTTCGCCGATGATTTTGCTACACAACGAAGGAGGGCGCTCTGATGTTACATTAGGAGTAGTATCTGCTGAAGTCGGTATAGTTCAGTGACCAGTGACTATGCCTTCATCACTTGAACTTTCCTACAACAACTGACACAAAGGGACACTAATGCACATCAGCAAAATGCGTGGAGTTGTTATTTAATGACTGTCGGATACAGGGATTGAACCCAGGACCTTCGGTTTTGTACTCAACGGGCTAACTACTTCAGCCAACGCCACCAACGTTTGTTGGCGAACGGTGTAAAGAAGAAAGAGAGGTAGAAAAAATTAATTTTTTTTTTCATAAATACCCTATACCGAAAGGCATCTTGTAGGATCAAACATGGAAAATTGTTGAGTTGAGCGGTGAGAGTTGAAATCGGTGTCAGACAGGGCTGTGTTCTATCACCACTTCTATTCAATATAGTTTTGGACACAATCCCTTGTAGAGCCGTTGATAACAGCAGGAGCATAACGTGGGGTTTGCAGGATCACCTAAATGATCTTGACTATGTAGACGATAGTTGTCTTTGGTGCACTGCTAGTCAGATCTAGTGGAAAGCAAACAAACAGCAGATTGAAGGTGGCGTTGGCTGAAGTAGTTAGCACGTTGACTACATAACCGAAGGTCCTGACCTCGTTCCGGTCTATAATATTCATTAAAAATAACAACATCACATATTTTGCTGACGTGCATTAGTGTCCCTTTGTATTATTGATTGTAGGAAAGTTAAAGTGATGAAGTCATAGTTACTGGTATCTAACGGACTTCAGCAGATACTAATCCTAATGTAACATCAGAGCTCCCTCCTTCGTTGTGTAGCAGAGTCATCGGCAAAGTGAAATAACCAATAAAATGGTTACTAAGCTCAGCTTAAAAATAATTTAACACGCCTCATTTAATTAACAGCAGAGGTGATGCAGGCCAACAAACCCTATCAATTGAGATAAGGAGACGGAAATGACACTGGGTTGGTCACACCCTTATAAGACACACTAACTACATTACTACACGCAGAGAAAAAACAGCTTAAAATCAATAAAAACCATATTGAATTAATAAGAAACATTAACGAAAGTTTAGTCACGTTGAAATTTCTTATTTCAATATGGAAAAATATTAATTTACAGTATTAATTTATTAATTTTATTTATTTTTAAGTATCTCAATATATGTATATTTTCTGTTATATTGAAAATTATTGAATTAATGTGACGCGTTCTTATTTTTAAGTTTCAGTGTTTCTCTGAGTGTATCAATGCCCTAGATTGGAATCCTCATGGGAAGGAAGGGGACGTCCAGATCACACATGGAGAGGCTGAATTGAATAGTGTTATGTTCAGGGATTTTATTGAGGCCCTGTGCTCCTTGTAGGAACGACGGGAACCTATATATTATATATAATTCCTCGACTAATCTCTCTTTTAAAGAAGTAGTATAAGGCGTGGCCGTGTTACATCAGATTTGCCAACACTTTATTTTATACTCGTGCGCATCTTTAAAATATATATACATATATGTATATGTGTATATTGTTGTATGTTATTAAATTTTTAGTTTTTAGCTAAAAATGAGAACTATTAATATTAGATATTTTATTTAGTTAACTAAGTAACGTTCGTGTAGTAAAGCCAGCCAAATTTTTATAATTTTTTTGTTTTTGTAAGAAAAAAAAAACACGAAGACAAGTGAAAAATAAAAACTAATAACATGAAAAATAGCCTGTTTAAGTAGTATATAAATATTTTTTTACATATACATATATATATATATATATATATATATATATATATACATATGTACAACTACAAAAGTTTGCCAACGAACAGGAATATTATGGTTAAATTTCGGTACGCCATGCTTCTTACAGATGACATGTTAGTTATGTGACAGAGCAGTAATTTCACATTCCTTCGGCCGAAGAACAACTTTAATATTTGTTTAATTAAAAAAAAAACAAAAAAGTGCTGAAAAATACGTTGGTGGCTCTTCCTTCACAACCTGTCTTCTCTATCACTATTCCTTTACTAAGTCATTGCCTGAGTGTCTGTCACTTCTGTTTACGAAAATAAAAACTAAAAATATATACAGAAAGAAAAATATTCATTTATATGACCGAAATCGATCTTAAAAACGATTTAATTTAAAGTTAAAAAAAGGTAACGTGCTCAATATTTCCATTTTGCAAAACTTTCATGAGTGGCTTTTAAGATAAATATTTCAAAAATATTTTTGACGAATTTCTTTTCAAAAAGTTTTCTATTTTTATTTAAATTTTTTAAAAATTTATCTCAACTGGCTTTTTTTGGCAAAAGTTTTGCAGCACTTTAAAATTTTTGTTATATGATCGTCAAAACTATGACTGCCTCTCTACCGATTAAGAAACTTTGAGGTCACTATAGATAGAAGATTTTTAAGAATCATGTTGATGTTCAATAAAAACTTTATTCAAACTTTTTTTATTTACATTAATATATAAATTACATATGATGCATATCATACATAAATACATGCTGACATATATTTTAGAATTTCCTTGATTTGTTCTGTTTTGTTGAAAAGGAGAAATGTGTATTTCTTAAACCCAAACTTAAAATGCACAATGCAAAAATGTCAATTCAATATAAAATATGTGCTTGAATTTAGATTTGTACATACTTTCGTGAAAGTACAAGAAACATAAAATATTAAAAGAAAAAATTAAGGGAAAAGAATAAAACTGCAGGTATAGAAGGTTTCATATTTATATCAATATATAATCAGTTCAATTGTTTATGGGTTTTGAAAAGAGGGAAGAAATATATAAAACCTTAAAGAACGTATTGCACTCTACAGCAGCATTCATGATTTGAAACTTTTACAGAGTGTTTTGTCCACACTATTTGTAATGTTAAAATTTTTAAATATAATTTTGAAGAAGCCCCAACTGCAACACCTTAGTGGGACTTTTGATCCCGTAGCGTATGAGCTACTAAACTTAAAATGTATTCATCAGTTTACTTGTTGTGTTGTGCGAGGGCGTACGTTGAAATAAGTATATGTATGTATGTATGTGTTTAATTCAATCTGTTTGTAGTTTTTTCAAATATAAATTGCACCATTTTGCATGCCTATTGCGAAAAGAGACTATCAAAAATATATACATATGTATATGTGTGTATATTCAATTCCATATGCTCGAAATATAAATAATAATAAAACTTAAACATAGTGCCAAGCAAATGCATTCAAATCACATTAAATTTACAAGAAATAATATGTTGTTTGAGTGTGTTGGTGTTTATTTGCTTCGTTCATACCCTGTCGGAGTATGTGTGGTTGACTAAAAACTAGCTGCAAACTCATCCAGAAAAAACCCAAAATTAATTCTGAAGTTGAGTACGTAATCGAATTTGATTAGAGCCAACAAATTTATTGTCAGCTATTTTAAAACTCATTTCAGTTTTATATTAACACTTTGCTGTTGTTATTTTAGATGGCAGCTTAGCCGAGTGGTAGCGCGTTGAGTACACAACGTGTGAACCCAGGAAAAAATTTTTGATTTACTGACTACCAGGTGATTTAAAAAGTCAACTTTAAGTTAGCTGAAAGTAATGCAGAGTGAGGCAATTGACTACCACCTAGGACGACGCAATGTTAAAAAAAGTAAAGTAATCCAAGTGTCATTCGGTACTAGTTGCGAAATAGTTAGCTTAAAGTTAGTATATAGTTATTGTTGTGTTGTTGGTGTTTGTAAACAGCCGACAAACTGCTGCTGGCTGGTAGGCAGTGTACTAGTCTTGCAGTCGGAGCATCGCAGGTTCGAATCCTGGAGTCAAGTCAAAGTATTTTCTATTTTTTTCTTAACGTAAACTTTCCAGGTCAAAGCATTTTGTTTTGTTTTTAACTAAAACTTAAACTTTTCAAACAAGATTCCTGCATCTCATTTATTTGTTCCATGATAATATTTGCAATTTTTTGATTAACTTTCAAACTTTTCAAATCTTTTACTCTCTCTTCACATTCAGTAAGAACTGATCCAGTGACAGTTTGGTACTATTTTGGTCTAATTACCGCAATAGTAATTAGTCAAAATATTATTCCAGATATTTTCTTAAGTTTCAAATTATAATTTCAGCTATAAATTTTAAAACTACACGTTTTTTACACGAGCTACTAGAATTATTTTGCGAGCTCTATCTACACCTCTAGAGATAAGTAACTAATTATTTTTATGCTATCAAACAGAATTCTTGTGTCTGCATTACACATGCATTACACATGCATTACATTAAATTACGATATTTCTCGACTTCACGTGTGAGTTATAAAACTTTTAGATAAGTCAAATCTGTCATTAGCAACTTGAAAGATGAAATGTTTTTATTATGCTTTCATTTTTCATAGTTTTTATGAGGGCATGTTATTTGGAATGTGCTTTTGGTGAATTGCGAAAAGCACGGTGATTATTATTAGCATTTAAGGCCTTGTAAAGGGCAATGCCAAGCATTGACAAACCCGTAGGTATTTTATTTTAGTTATTTAAATCTCTTTCTTAAAAAATGTGTCAACGCTTAGAGCTGGGTCTTACAAAATTAGCCCCATACACCGAAAGAATTTTGCTTCATGGGTCCAATGAAACAATTTCATTAAAATTTTTTCACAAATTTAATGATAATTTCACAAATCCAATGAAAATTTCATGAATATTGTGAAAGAATTTCATTAGAATTGCTTCGTTGGTATTCTGGTTTCGTAAGAATATTTTATTGGATTTATGACAACAATATTTTCTAATTATTAAGAAGCCCCTTTATATTTAAGTTATTTCATTCTTTTCATGAAATTATTTTCTTGTTTAGATGAAGTTATAGCACTGCATTAATTATACTGTTAAATAAATTTGATGAAGTTTTCAATAAAATAATTTTGACGAAACTGGTTTCATTAATCCAACGAAATGTTTGACGTTGGTTGAATTTTAATAAATTTTTCATTAGATTAATATCGATTTTCATAGAATTTAGGCCGAATATTATTTCAGTATAGCTTGAATACAAATTTCTAAGTAAAATGTGTATTTTAAAAAACTATTTGTGGCAACTAAGAAACATCTGAGTATACTTCAACAGTAATTCAAAAAAGTTACAAAATCTCAATACTTATAGAAAAACTCTCAATAGATGATTGATAATTATCAAACTATAATTGACGCTATCAGCGCAGAAGTCGTTTAATCCACATCTAGTTATTTAAACAGTTTGCTCTTCTTAATTATTTAATTGCTTTATTGCTTTGCAATGCTTTAAGAACGATTTTTCAGGTCCATTTTCTTTAGAATAAAACAAGGTGGCTTACTCTATTTTTTTTTTTTTTTTGATAGCTGGTGTTGTAAATAATGTATCATCATATCAGCAGTTAAAAAACCAATGTGGGTTACAATTAATAAATATGGTGATCTCTCTTTCTTTATATCTCCGGAAAAATGGAAGAAGTGCTTAGGTCGAGATTTTTCTGGAAGTTATAGTGCAATAGATTGGTGCTTATCTCTTTTCGAGACTTATATTCTCATATGGAATAATAGCTTAATTTAACTTAAACTTTGAAATCTTTGAAATATAATGTATTATTTTCAGTGTGTAGGCCGATGTTTTCCTAAATAAAATAAAAGCGAAAACCAAATTTCTTAATTTAACTGCAAAAGAAGTAATTTTCTGAAAATCTACTAAAAAGTTTAAAAATGCTAACCTGCAAGACAGTAAAATATGACTAAAGCACCTTTTTTCTTATTGCCACAGAATATATTTGTAGAGTTTTAAACCTTTATAAAAGTAATTATTTTTTATGAATAAGGCTGTTAATATTTATTTAAGAAAGGTTCATGAATAACTTGTTTTCTTAATTTGCTCAATAGCCAAGGTAATTAATTTTTCTTATTACTTTACATGCTCTCAAATTTTCCATCGAATAATCCACTCCAGAATTTATGAGAAATGTGAAAAAGTAATGGGTACAACCCAGGTTGGGTTTAGAGAAGTCATGGGTACTCGAGAGGCACTTTCTCAATACATACGTTGGTTCAAAAATGCCGCAATGTACAAAAGGATGCTTTCCCATGCTTCATAGATTATTAAAAAGCTTTTGACAAACGTGAAACATTATAAATTGATGGAAATTCTAGTCTATCCATTGGGATACAATGCATTAAAAGTCTATATACTGAAAGTATAGCTATATCCAAGGGCGTCAGACAAGGATGCATTCTGTCTCCTTTGTTATTTAATATTTATTCCGAAAGGGCATTGTAAGAGTCTATCAGCAAAGTTCGGAATGGTATACATATATATAAATGGAATTTTTCTCAACAACATAATATATGCTGATGATACAACCTTAATAGCTGATAATATGCCTGCACTACAAGATCTGGTGAACAAACTCGCAACAAACAGTAAAGCATATGGTCTAAATATTAATATTAGGAAAACAAAATATATGATTGTAAGCAAGAAAAATAACCATAATAATACTTCATTAAAAATACAAAACACCTGCATCGAAAGATTGAAGATTTTTAAATATCTTGGCATTACAATCAACAACAAATGGGAGTGTTCAAAAGAAATAAGATGCCGGATAGAAATGGCTCGAGACTCCTTTTTAAAATACAAAAAAAAAATACTTACAAGTCAAGACATTTATCTTGAAACAAAATCAGTGGTCAGTTTTATTATATGCGGTGGAGACATGGACCATAAACGAATACTCAAAATACCGAAGTTTTGATAAAAATGCACTGTGACAGAGAACTGTTTACCATCATAAAGAAAAAAAAGATATCATACCTGGGACATTTTATGAGAAACACAAAATATAAGCTGTTACTATCGATAACACATGCGAATATTGAAGGACAAGCTGCTAGAGGAAGAAAAGAAACAACATGGATTGATAATTAGTGTTTTTGTGGGAATTGTTAAAATTTAAGTTTAAAATTTTTAAACGCACTAATAATCCCAAATTATTATTTTACTTATTAAGTAAAATATTTTTTATTAAAAATACATTGAAATTGATTATTGAGGATTGATAACATTCAAGCATGGACTGGTATCAGAGATACTGGCAGACTTCTGGGCGAAGCAAGAAATAGAGAGGCTTTTGCGGAGCTACTTAATAATATATAAAATGATATCTTTTTTTTTTTGATATATAAACTATGTTAACAAATTATAATTGCATTGGTCGCTAAGATTCGAAGAACGAATTAGCAAATAAAGAAGAAGATTATTTTACAAGGTCGATAAATTAGCTCAGCACGCAGTATTGTGTAAAGAACAGCGAAGTTAACATCGCGGTGTGCCAGCAGTGAATAATATAACATCATGTGCTTAACATCTCCGTTGAGTAAATAAAATAATCTAATACGATAAAAAAAGTCCAACTTGTAACTTACTGAATTCATTATTTAATTGCAAAAATTCTAACGTACGAAAAATTTTTTATTATGTCTACGAAACAGCTCTACATCCTTAATTGACTACTTTATGCTTAGTCAACCGACTATTATTGATTATAAGGGACAATTTATGTTTCCTTTTTTCTCTTCACATCATAGTCTTATTTTTATTTCACTTAGGTTCTCCACTCAAATACAAATGAATGAGTATTTAGTAAAAGATTATAATAAAATAAATTATGAGGAATTTACACAACATGTCCATAGGTTTGATATATCTCCAATTTATCCTACAAATGACCCAGACTTGCAACTATCTACATTGAATGATTTAGTAAATGAACTACATGATTTGGTTCCCACCTTTAGACCTAAGACTAAAATTATTGATATTAATTGGATTAACTCCAATGAAATAGTAGGAGCTAGGACAATGCGTGATATTGCATATGGAGTTTATCTCAGAAATTCTAGTGAAACAAATTGGAGAATATTTTGCAAGCTTAGAAATAAAACAAAATCTGTTATACGTAAAGCTAGAAGAAATTTTGGTAATACACTATTTAATGGAACCATTAACTCGCAGATATGGAATAATTTACGTAGAGTTGGATGCATTGGTCGTGAACGTCCTGAGATTGATGAAGCAGATGTTGAATTTATTGCCACTGGGTTTTTAAACAATCTATGTCCAAATAGTCTGGGTAAATATAATTTTGATCTCTTAACTGAACAGTCAAATTCTTTTTACTTCAATACTGTCACTGAATATGACATTATTGTTGCAATAAATTCTATCAAATCAAACGCATTAGGATATGATTTGGTCCCAATTAAGTTTTTAAAAATAATATTTCCGCTAATTTCTAACTTTCTACGATATCTGATTAATAATATTTTTACAGTTGCTAAATATCCGCTTGCATGGAAATTAGGGCGTATAGTCCCAGTTGCTAAGAAGAATAACTATGATCTTAATAATTTGAGACCCTTAAGCATTCTACCTGCTATGTCTAAAATTGTTGAATACATTATGAAAACACAAATATTGTCTCATTGTGAACGTTTTTCACTAATTCATCCTAATCAATATGCCTACAGACGGAATCACAATACTAATTCATTATTGATCTCTCTTACTGATACAATTAGAACACAGCTTAACAGACACGAAAAATCTATTATGATATCTCTTGACTTGACTAAAGCCTTTGATCGAGTAAATCATAATATTCTAATCACTAAACTACATAATAATTTCTACTTTTCCAAATCTGCATGTAAATTGATTTATTCGTACTTATGTGAGCGTTCCCAGTTTGTGTCGATTGGTGGATATAGTTCTAGTGTAGGACAGGCTACCTCTGGAGTACCGCAGGGGTCAGTATTAGGACCTTTGCTTTTCCTTGCTTACTTAAATGATTGCATTCCTCTTATGGACTCATATCTTTGTAAATCGTATGTTTTTGCGGATGATATTCTTCTTGTCTACAATATGAATTCTGCTATTTCTACTAATTTTGAAACATGTGTTAATAATAATTTGGACTCCATACTAAACTGGATGCGTCTGAATTATCTTGATATTAACTCATCAAAAACTAAAGCCATGTACTTTCACTTGAACTCTCAACATATAATTTATCCCAGACTTTTTATTGGAAATCAGCCTATTAGCTATGTAGACTCTCTCAAATGCCTTGGTATAGTTGTTGATTCTAAACTAAACTTTGACAAGCACATAAATTCAATATCACGCCAAGTTTCTATGACCTTAAGAAGGTTGTATGCATTAAAATCATACACACCTAAACATATTAGATATCGATTGGCCCATGCTTTGCTGATGACTAAGGTTAACTATTGTCTCGAGTTATACTCTGGTTCATTAAGAGGCAATATTGATGTTCTTGAGAGAGTTATTAAAAAAATTGTTAGATACGTTTTTCAAGTTAGAGTCCGTGAGCATGATCGTGTTACAACCAGGGACCGTAACGGTTATAATTTTTATTTTAAAAATCACTTTTTAATCATTATTTCTTGATTTTTATTTATCCCTCACAAAATAACTCTTATTTTGTGACTTTTATTTATTCCTCAGAAAATAACAGTTATTTCTTGATTTTTATTTATCCCTCACAAAATAAGAGTTATTTTGTGACTTTTATTTATTCCTCACAAAATAACAGTTACTGTTTGATTTTTATTTTTTTGCTTAACTTTTAAAATGTAGAAAGCGTAATTTTTGCGTTAAAATGAATATTAACCGATTTAAAATTGAATTTATCGCCAGAGTCTTTAAAAAAAACTCTTATATGTTAAATTAAATTTACTTTTTAATTATTTATTAATTTTAAAAGTTAAAATTTTTTTGAGCAAAAAAATAAAAATCAAAAATTAACTGTTATTTTGTGAGGAATAAATAAAAGTCACAAAATAACTCTTATTTTGTGAGGGATAAATAAAAATCAATAAATAACTGTTATTTTCTGAGGAATAAATAAAAGTCACAAAATAAGAGTTATTTTGTGAGGAATAAATAAAAATCAAAAAAATAAAAATCATTGCATCTATCGGTAGTCCATGTAACATGGAGTATCTTGGTATATTCCTTGTGCATGTAGCACTTCTCTATTATTGTGATTTTTTTACTTTAAATTTGGAAAATAATCGTTATTTGCGATCCCTGGTTACAACACTTGTGTCTGTATTTCTTGGCTGTAATTTTCATGACTATCTTGACCTGCGTTTACTTATTTATTTTTACAAAGTTATTAAAATGGGACAGCCTACACTTCTTACAAATGATTTTTCCTTCATTAACTCTACACGTAATGTTCAGATTGAAATTGCTCGTATATTCCTCTCTATTTTTGAACGGTCATTTAAAATAAGAGTCTGCAGGGTTTGGAATAACTTACCATCACCTTTGAAACTATTCTCATATTCTATTTTTATCTATAAAAAGATGCTTTTGAACTGGTTTTCCTCCAGAATATAATATGATTGTATGACATTTAACACATCGGCGGCAATTTTTTTGGATCTTTTTTTACTATTATTTAAAATTTAATTTCTTCTTACTAATTTTGTGTGGCTGGGGAGTCACTGACACTGAGACTTATTCATTTAAATAATTTATAATTTTTTATTTTTTTATATAATATAACACATATTTACTTACTGTAGCTATAAGTGACTATTAATATAATTCTATAGGTACATGTATAATTGGCCTTTTAGGCTTCCTATGTATCGGATTGAAATAAATAAATAAATAAATAAATAAATAGAAATGTAATTATATAATGAAACGTGTCTTATGCCCTCCTAATTCAGTAAGAAGATTTAGGACGTTTTTGTTTGAAAATGCTTCTGAGTTCTTGTCTTTGAACCCCCTTATGCAAAAACGCTTGTTAAAATTAAAGTTGGTTTAATAAACGAATTTTGTATGGCAAAACCGGTTTTAAAGCATGCTTTAACTTTAACAATCGTTTTTGCATAAGAGCAGTGCCTCGTTTCTGTAAGGAATGTGAGAACTTTTCGAGTCGAAAAAATTGTTATCATCCTGTGAAACACAGGGTGAGTAAGAAAAAAACTGTATTTGTTGATATTTTTTGTAAGTTTATATAAGTTTTTATGTGAGTAACCCTGTGTAAAATAGGATAACCAATATAATTATTTAATTTTTCTCGATGCGAGAACTTCTCACAAGTTACAGAAATGGGGTACAGAAGTCTCTAAATTATTTTCTTCAAAAATGGTTGCTGTCTTTGACAATAAAAAATATAAATATTATTGCCATGTTTTTAAAACATAAAAATTCAATTAAATTATTATACAACAGTTTGAAAAATATATGAAAAAATATGCGTTGGATATAATGTTTAGGACAAAATTACAAAGCAAATACACGAACCTTCTAGCATATACAATAAATTATATTTGTTTTAAAGAATCAAAAATGCTTCTTTTTTTCGTCCATAGACAAGACGATACATTCGTCGAACAGAATTAGGGCATTAATCATGTACGAGTATGATTAGGCTTATTTAAATATTATTAAAGTTATACATAAAACTAAAGCCCATTACTTTTAGGAAATTTGTGCATTATGCTTCATTCTTCTTACTGCGACAATAAAAATTCGGAGAAACAAATTTTGGCGTTCACTTTTTAGTGTCTGACTTGTGATGGAAAAAAAATCTTGTTGAATTATTACTAAACACTTTACTCATAGTACCATCACCCTATAATTGGACTGCTAATGAACTCTTGAACTTACCATAATTATAATAATTTATAATTTTTTTTCTAGCATTTCTCTTCCAAACATCAAACAGGAAATAACCGGAAATCTAGACAAAATGCTCACAATGGATACCAATTATATGTAAACAGTTAAGCAGGCAGACAGAAGTGAAATACAAAAACAATCAGAAGAATGCTTTCGCGCTTACCTGGCTCAATTTTATTAAGTTTAAAAAAAAAACTCTAAGATCTCTTATATTGGTGTGCTGCCGCCCTTAACCCCTTCGGTTTGTAAATAGTGATAAATTGCAACCGTGGATTTATCATATATACGTACATATACATGCATATGTTTATATGAGTATGTATTCATGTTCTTGTGCTTGGCTTGTGTTGGGTTTTCAGTTTATTCTTATGTTACACTATTTTGTTTTTCCAAATGTCTTTCCTTTGGAAATAAAGAAATTAAGAAGAAATCATTCATTTGACATTCATCTGTATCGTTTCAAATTACAATGTTCTTCTGACATGGATTCGCAAATAGTGGAAAAGTGTTTTGTACAGATACATTTATTCAAATGAAATAAAGCATTAAGCACATTCACTACAGCAGGCTACCGACTTGAATATGTCAAAAATAGAACAGAAATGTTTACAAGTGAATGATTATTTTGACGACAACATGAAAACACGGCGACAGGTTGTTGTCCATGCTGGTTATGTCATTGTAGTGCAATTATACCAATTTCAGTTGTAAATTTAGAGATGATGAGCTTTCATTACAAACAAAAGCTTTCAGCAAATTGTAATACAATGAATCAAAACAATTCACGTATTCCATTTACAATAAAATCTGAGTATATATATATATATATAAAGCAAAAATCTACATCAACTGACACCACACACAGTGGACCAAACACAAAAGAACGCTGATGATCAAGGTGTAGTTTCCTTCGATAACAGCTAATTGTTCCGTTCTACTAAGTATTTGGTAGAATATATACAATTAACATTTGTGTTATTGTTCATTAATAATTATCACACGTAATTTGAGTTACAAAACGATACGAATTTTAGCCTTATCAAATCATAAATATAAATTGATTCATTTTTATTCGTTCACATTATATAAATACATTTCAAAAGATTACTTTCATTTTTATAAATCTGAAGTATTTGAAGGTGGAACTACTGAAATATATACTTATACTTAAATATCAGGTGCTGAAGAAGCTGCTGCCGCCTTGAGAATAATTAAGAAGCGGGCTACAGGGTGACAAATTCAGCTAGCGTCATTTGAAGTTGCGTGTTCGTGTAGTCTGCTGTGATGAATGTGTTTAATGCATAAGTGTTATAGGAATAAGCATATACATGTATTATACATACATACAGATATCTGTAGTCTTTGTATTTATATATCGTTACCTTAATATAGAAAGGCTCTAACTCATTAATTTTTTGAAATCGAGTTTTTTGTATATCGTCGTTGCTCTGATGTGTTCGGTTATGTGTAGATTTTTGAATTTTTTATTTTTTTATTTTACCATTACAAAACTTCATGTGTCATAAATTCACCCACCAAATAGTTTAAACTTTACATATACTTTACACATTTATCAAAAAATATTCAAAAAATATTTATGTGTTAAAATAAAAAAATAATTTAATAGAAATGCTTTTGAAGCTGAACAACAAAATGAGATATGTGTAGTTTTTGAAGCAATTCTGCTATACCTACCAAATCTACAACTATTTAAGATTAATTTTACGAAATACTTTTATAAGTGATAAATATGCTGCAATACAGCGTTGCAGTTTGCAAAAATATTGAACGGTTTCAAAATAAAACATTTTTTTGTTCTCCTGAAAACTTATGCCCTAATTCAGTAAGAAGATTTAGGACGTATTTGTTTGAAAATGCTTCTGAGTTCTTGTCTTTGAAGTCTCTAAATTATTTTCTTCAAAAATGGTTGTTGTCTTTGACAATGAAAAACATAAATATTATTGCCATGTTTTTAAAACATAAAAATTCAATTAAATTATTATACAATAGTTTGAAAAATATATGAAAAAATATGTGTTGGATATAATGTTTAGAACAAAATCATAAAGCAAATACACGAACCTTCTAGCATAGACAATAAATAATAATCGTTTTAAAGAATCAAAAATGCTTCTTTTTTTCGTCCATAGACAAGACGATACATTCGTCGAACAGAATTAGGGCATTAGTAAAAAACACATAGCTGATTTTGTCGGAGCAACGACGATATTTCGTTTGAAATGTAACAAGAGTTAGGGCCTTTCTATATTAAGGTAACGATATGTATATTTGAATGTGCCTAGCTTGCTTAACTGCAAGTATCTATCTATGTATGTACGAATGTACGTGGGTCTGTCATTAAGCGCTTTCCATTTGTAAATTTAAATAAAACAAAGTGTATTCGAAATATTATCGAAGTTTTTTAATGCCCTAATTCAGTAAGAAGATTTAGGACGTTTTTGATTGACAATGCTTCTGAGTTCTTGTCTTTGAAGTCTCTAAATTATTTTCTTCAAAAATGGTTGTTGTCTTTGACAATGAAAAATATAAATATTATTGCCATGTTTTTAAAACATAAAAATCCAATTAAATTATTATACAACAGTTTGAAAAATATATGAAAAAATATGCGTTGGATATAATGTTTAGAACAAAATTACAAAGCAAATACACGAACCTTCTAGCATATACAATAAATTATATTTGTTTTAAAGAATCAAAAATGCTTCTTTTTTTCGTCCATAGACAAGACGATACATTCGTCGAACAGAATTAGGGCATAATTGTTCGAAAAGCCCATCGAAGTCCTCTTTGCCGGGTAGTACGCATTCGATATGTCTAGTTGACATCACCACCACTGGAGTGAGATGACCATGCTCGAATTGCTCGTTCATAATGTCCAATATGGCATGCTATGTGGTATCTGGCGGCACTCTGTTAAAACCACATAACTATATCATCCAGTTTTTGGCCAAACTAAGTTAGTAGTCATCGAGATATAGTCCTCGCTAACAGAACACACAGTTTGATAAAAGCAATAAGAATGATGTACATTCACAAACATGTAGAGCTGGTTTCAACTCATTTAATTGTTAATCTTAAACATAAACCGATTATCAAAGCCATTTAAATTACTTGGGTTTCATCATGGGATTATGTCTAAAATGAACGACTGAAAGAATTGCACCGAGCTCTACCTATTGGAAGATCCTTTACATTTGCCTCTGTGTTTTTTTTTTCTTATTCCATAGTTTGGAATAGCTGACACATAGTTTGAGTACTAGCTTGTGCTTGATATGTTCCTTAAAATAACATACATACATATCGTTACCTTAATATAGAAACTCCCTAACCCAATATTTTTTTTTAAACGAGATTTAATTACATTATACATTAAATGTTCTTGTATCCTAATATACAAAAAAATATGATTTCAGAAAAATAATGAGTTAGGGCCTTTCTGTATTAAGGTAATGAGCGATATGTAGATACATATATAAGTACTTATGTACATTCACACACAGAGTCGTTCGTTCAGTTATATTCGTTTATTTTTTCACTGCCTTCATTTAAGTGTTCATGAGCTTGTATGGGCTCTTCTTTGCACACAGACATTGTTAAAATACCTACCCTCTAGTCATCCTAGAACCATATGTCTCTATGTCAACACTCTTTTCTCTAGCGACAATTGCACTAGTTGAAATGTCGACATCTTTTATTTTATGCGCGAGTAGAGATACGTTAGAGACAACAGTTCTAGTGTATTTCTGGTGACATTGTCAATGAACGCGTCAATAGTTTGTTTTTTTTATTATGCTATTCAATAATGTTAAAAACTTACGTACATATGTACGTATGTATGTATGTATTTAAGTTTGTTACCGCAACCCTTATAAAATTGTAGACGAGGGTCAGTATAATGTACTAGTGAATCCTTAGTTCGAATGTCTCCATATGGTCGTACAAGAAGGGTGCTAAAGTCTAATGGTAGATTTTCAAGGACAAGCCTATGTTATATATCAATAGGCGATTACATTGGCTGCGGTATACCTATTCAGTTGTACTATTGACAATGTCACTAGTAAATCACTACAATTTCACTATTCGCATTTTCTGCAGGGTACATACATACAGACAATACTATCTCAATTTTTATATGTACATGCATTTCTGCAATTTGTAAGAATTGTACATTTGCAAATGTCACATTGCATGTCAATCAGTTTACAATAATTTGAATGTTGCTCAACCAAAATACTGCTTCCTTCAGATACGAGTACAATTACGAGTGCAGGCATATCTATAAGTTTTGACTTCACACTAGAAACAGTAGTATTACTCGTATAAGGCAAAGAGTAGAAAGTCTATTTTGCAAACGAAGCCATTACACGCTAAACTTTGCTTGTTACACACACACACTCACACACCATTCTATGAAAAACATTAAGCTTATTGCATTTACGTATGTACATATGTATGTGTGTACAGCTGTTCTTCCGTTATTATATTAATATATATACATATATATATATATATATATATATATATATATATATATATATATATATATATATATATATATATATATATATCATTTACTCAAACAACGTCATAATTAAAAAAAAACTAGTTAGGGATTAATTCTGCATCAATTATTCAAAATTTCCATGTTTTGAGTTACTCAGTTCTTTAAGCAAATGAGCGATATTTATGAACATTTGAGCGACTCATTGGAAAAAAGTTTTTGTTATCCCTCTTTATTCAAAGTTCGGTTTTTAATGAGAATTCCCAAAAAATTTTAGTAGTCTAGCGATCAGTGTTCGCGAGATAGACCATATCTAAAAGAGCTCTTTTTATGTAGGTTTTTGCATAGTTTAACACTTTCTCCGAAGACAACATCATTTGAAAGGGTTTTTCAAGCCATTTTAATTTTATTTCTGCTAAAAGTTTTCTAAAAAATTCGTGCGAGGATAACTGATAACTGTGAATTTCAGTTTTCAAATAGCAATAATCCTTAAAGCACAGTCAGGCTCTGGTTCTATATCGTCATACGTATACAGTAAAATGTATGTATAATTCGGAATTCCGGTCTAGGCTAGTTTTAGAGTGCTTTGTAACTCATTACAAAAGCTATCCATACGGAACAAGGTTTCCATTTAATGGATACTTGGCCACAGCGATCATCCAGGGAATGAGGAAGCAGATGAAGTGGCCAAGAAGGCCTCTGCTGTTCCTTTTATGGGCCCAGAGCCATTTTCTGGCCTAAGTCAGTCGACTGTTACATCTCTGATGAAAGAGGATGACACTTCGACCGCTAAGGAAATGTGGCTGTCTTCTCATGGTTTAGGGCAGGCCAAAGCTTTAATGCAGCCACTCACATATAATGACATTCTAAGTCTCAACAGGAATAATTTACGTCTTGTTACTGGTTTTCTTTCTGGTCACTTTGGACTGAACTATCCTCTGTGGAAAAGTAACCAAGTTCGTTCACCTTTGTGTCGTTTACGCTCGGAAGATGACGAGACGACGACACACAGTCTTTGTGAGTGTATCGCACTATGTGACAGTAGAAGGCGTGTTCTTCATTCTGAGTTTCTGCGTTCAGATGATATTAGGCGGGCTTCTCCAATATCTTTACTGACTTCGTAAAGAGAGTCATACAGAGATTGATTTAATTTAATTTACAGCTCTATGGTACAAAAGATACATCAGGTGTCGCAGTGCCGGTCTTTGAATCGCTAGGAAACATCATTTATGAGGATAGTATGCCTCAGCAAAAATCAAATAATCAATTCTAAAAGATGATCTGTTGTCAGAAGATCACATCAAAGCAAATAATATGAAATTAATACATCAACAAAATTCGATCAGGCATCTGAAGCGAATCATTTTGACGATTGATTGCCCCAAATAGTTTGTTAACTTCAAAATAGGAGACATTATTATATATATGCTCCAAAACATTTTGTAAATATGTTTGCAGATAAACCGTTGAAGCGCCACACATACGACCTCAGACATTGAAATTACATCAGTTCTTTTAAACAACTACTCACCTTCATGCAAATCACTCTCTTCCATTAACTTTAGCTCCGTCCACATCACCCATTATTATTTCTTTTTTGGCATCAAATAAAGCTTGTATTTCGCATGAGACTTTATTTTATGGTGAAAGCACTGCACTGTTGCACAAAACGATTCAGTTATAAAATACAACAGCTACAACAACAATAATAAATAATCTGGGTAACAGTTTTATTATTTCATCTCCATGCTGCTGTTCTGCTTTCATTTTGTCATACGAGTACTTTTGTTGTATCCCATATAATGTTCTGTTTTGCATTATCTTGTGGTGCATGTGACACAAGGATGGACAAATTATTACTCCTATTTTTAATTTTTTTGTGTTTTGCATAAATAAAATAAGGATTATCAAAATTGTCACAATAACCTAGTTCACAATTGTGAGCATTTGAGATGGCAAATTTGTGCAACTTTAAAAGTTTTCCAATAAATTGTGAACACCGTTTTTTTTATTTATGCATGTACTTTGCAATAGTGATTTTAAAATATAAAACTTACAATTTATTGCATAGAATATAAGTAGATCGATTACGATATTTTTTACCTCTAGATACACATGTTCATATATTCGCAGTTTACTGAAGATAATTTAATAAATTTTTCTGTATAAAATTTTTTTCTATATGATCAAAAAGGGAGTTATATCAAAGAGTGACTAAGGTAACAACAGACCTAAATCCACTACTGGCAGTTAGTGTGTAACCTACTCTACTCTACTCTCACCAGCCACTATCACATGACCCATGGATACTTTTTTTTTTAATTTTCTTAGGGCCAAACCACGATGTGGACAACGTGCGACTTGTCACACACTTACATTCAAAACAAAATCAAATTTTAATATTTTGTTGTTGTTTGAAATGTACGTGCGAGACAAGTCGAACGTTGGTGATATCATGGGTCGGGCCCTTAATTTGTTAATAGAAGACAAAGGAAAAAGTTCAGGAGAAAAAAGCTTTCTTTGAAGTGAATTTCACTTCACTTAATAGAATGAAGAAGATTTTCTCTATGAAACGTTTTTAGGCTAAGGGGTATCGCAGGAGAAAGAAGCGAAGATTTTTTCATAGAGATTCATTGTTGTTTTTATGTGGTAAATCTTGTTAATTTTATCAAGAAGAAAACCACATAAAATCAAGAAGAAATCTTATTATTCACAACTTTTTTTACTCAATTTCCGCCACCAAAAAAACAATCCATAGAGAAAAACTTCTTGTTTCTATTGTAAACTATAGGGATTTCTTATTGATTTTATTAGGTTGCCTTTAGAGATGCTAATCGGGATAGGTTTTTGGAAATCCCGGGCTTCGGAATTTAGTGATGGAGTCTCGAAATCCCGAACCGGGACCCCGGTATTTTCGGGACTTACAAAATCCCGAAAACATTGTGAACAAATGTGCGTCTGTATATTAAAAATAATTTGTTTTTTACAATTAAATTTTATTGCATATTTAAAAGGTGCATACAGACGAAATTATGTATGTACTTATACAATTCAGACATTTAATTGCAAAATTTTCATTGAAAAGTGCAATGTATATAACATTTTTTCCTAGAAAAGAAAACGCCATAAGATATACTATGTATATAAAATATAATATTATCTACTAAAATATTTATTAAAAGCAAATTTTATATTTTAACTTTTTATAACAGGGAGTTTCTAATAATTTTTAATATAGAAGATGACAGCAAAAACATTATTTATGCAAAAACGGCATTCAGATAATCCCCAAAATCCCGGGCTCCGGGATTTGCATAGTCCCGAAAATCCCGGGATTTCTGGGCTCGGGATTTCCCGTTTAGCATCTCTAGTTGCCTTATTGATTTTTTCAATAAGGTTTTCTTCTTGATTTTATTAGGTTCCTGTATGATTATGTGTCAAGCATTTTATTGATTTTTTTAATAATAATAATCTTCTTGATCTTATGAGGTGTCTTGTTATTTCATATCTATAAATAGACATAGAGACAATTTTTTCATGATCTTTTTCATTTTTGTATAAGAATGCTTACACAATAATTTCAATGGTTATTCAGGCTGCTTGTTAGCATATTGGTTAGAGTGCTTGTCTATCAATCAGAAGTTTTCTGGTTCAATACTTGGGTGAGTAAGTTAGTTAATAATATAACCAATGTGTGTGTATGTATAAATAAATAAATAAGATCTACAATATACTACATACATACATATATATGTATATGGTATAGAATTTAAATGAAAATACATAACTACAGAGAATAAAGACGCATTTTTTTTTTTATTTTTTATGAGGTCGCCCAATAAAAACAAGAAGAAACAATTATTGAAAAAATCAATAAGATAACCTAATAAAAACTAGAATATTTCTTCTTGATTTTTTTCAAAAAGGTTTTCCCTATGAAATTAATAAGATTTCCTTATTGAAAAAAAAAACCATAGAGATTTCTTATTAATTTTGTTCTATTTTATGAGGTATTTAGTAGGCACTATTTTCTTTGTGTTCGCTAGCTCTTTTGATACAGTAAGTTTTCAAATTCACCCAGAAATAAAACATATAGTTTTTGCATTTTGTACTTTACACACTAGCAATATCATAGATATCACAATATCGTCCTTTATCATCCCTGGTGTGTTACTTTTGTGTGTGTGTATATATATATATACATATGTACATTGGCGTAGCTATAAAATTTTTTTTAGGTTGAGCATTGGATATGACTGGTGATTTTCATAAGTGATATTAAAATAAACATTTACGTGTAATTTTTAGTAATTCTATAGGGGGGAGGAAAGTCACCCCACAGAATGGACTTTCTACGCCTATGTTCTCACATTAGGTTAATTTAAGTTTAAATTTCCTTAAACGACTATTAAGCATGTGGTTTGTTTTAAGTTCAGTGAGTATTGTATCTGATACGAATGTTATGCGATACTCTTGCAACAGCAGTCGGTGAGTAGTCAGATTTTCAAAAGGAAAACGTATGTTTGTGTGCATGCACATGCATGTACGTACGTACATATATGTATGTGTGTTATTATTGATGCTGCTGCTATAATGGTGCCTTTTATTTGTTTTTGCTGACTGCAGCTGCTGCTTGCGTTGTTCTTCTATGCCCACATAGCGATTTCACTGCTGAATCTGAATGATGATGGAGTGATATTTTGTTGTATAGTTTTGTCTAACTTGACATGTTTTGGCTTTCAAATGTAGACAAAGATAATTGCATTGTCTATGTATTTGGCTTAAACAGCGTTGCCGCCTGCATTGACAGCCAGTTAGATATGGAAGTTTTTTTTTGCGCTAAATACATATAAAGTATTTAATAGCCATTGAGGAAGATTTCCTTAATAAACAAAATCAATTGAATTGTGAGCTCGTGGGTGGCGTCAATGCGGGGAGTCGTGGGTTCGACTCCCACCAAAAACTATGGCCTGTTTTACTATAATCGTCAAAATAATTGACTTAATTGTATTTGTTATATTTAATAAATAAAAAAGTAAACTAAATTATAAAAAAAATTTAGCAATTTGGTTTATTTTATAATAACGAGATTGGTAACACTGAATTTAAGGTATATGAGTGTGTGTGTGAGTGCATAAACATGTGTAGGTTAACATGTGCTCCTCAGTATTTAAGGGTTTGTGGATTTGTTACTGTCCCTGTAGTAAATAAAATAATCAGTTGAGAAAAAACACTAACTTATAAATTAATTATTTTGCAAGTGACTACAAATTGGTTTAAATATCATGCAGATATCAACCAAACATATTGAATAGAAGCACACGTAAGGAATAAATAAAAGCAAAATAAGTAAATGAAAAGAAAATAAAAAAAAATAAAAAGAAGCATGCCATGAAATCAAATGCCAAATGTTTGTGCTGAAAAAAAAAACTAAATAATTTCAATAATATTTTCTATGAGCGGTTCGTATGTATGGATATATTTGTGTACATATACATATATGTATGTACGGAATATTTTATTTTTCGTGACATATATGTATTTATATATTTAGATAGATATGTATATATGAATATATACATATATATATATATAATACATAATATAAATATACATATATCTTTTTTTTGCTTTAATATTAATTAACTACAAATTGGTTGAAAACTAATTAGTTAGTAGTCAATTTAAAAGTCATGCAGAGATGGCCAATTGACTACCGCCTATGACATGCCTATGTTAAAATAGTGAGTTGGCGACAAGGAAAAAAGTCACTTAATCAACCAGTTGTGGTTATTAAAAAACCAGTTTGAAGTTACTTACAAATGGGTTTGAGTTCCTATAGGGTGTGGTACACGCACGCACACACACACACACACACACACACACACGCACACATACACACCCACCCACTGTTCAGCTTGTGCACATTGAATAAAGTCACTATTTGCTTTGGAAACGTGAGAGCTTATATGAATGACATCGATATGTTAATATTGTTTTTCTATAGATTTTTTTCTTTGATTTTTCCTCATTTTTTTCCATAAAAACTGCTTATATAATCAGTAAATGTTTTAAATAAATTGTCAAGCATGAACCTTAAGAGTAACAGAAAAAACAATAACATGTTAAAGTCAATAAAATTTAAACAAGCACAATGTTTATCTTAAATAAAAAAGTGTTAGAAAAACTCGATTCGTTTCATTTGAAAAATTTAATTAATTGTTTAATTACAAAACTTTACAAAATATTTCATATAACTTTCCTTTACAAGCTTTTATTTAGTTTCACCTATCCCATTGTCTGTTTGTAGTCAAGTCTTGCAAATTAAATTTGATCCACTTCCCATTTTCCGGTTGAGCTGAAATTTTGCATGCATGTATAAATCGGATGACAATGCTATATTATTTTGACATAGAGCTGATCTGATGATGGCTGATATTTTTTTTTTTTTTGGATATTTATACTTTTAGTTAATTTTGTTAACAAATAATAAAATCTTGTTTAAAAAAAAAAGTTTTTTTCTCTGTAGTCTTGTTTGGCGTATAAAGTTTTATAAAAAGAATTTTCTAAGAAAATTAATTTACTTTGATATTAAATCTGATGAAAAGTGAAAATCTTTTCTTATGTATTTGTATTATAGATATTGCATGAAGACATAAATAAGCAAATATCTTGAGGGACCTGATACCTCACTGAATATGTATTTAATTATATAAAACACATAAACTGACATATATTCGTGTATTTCATGAAAGAGCTCAACAGCAAAATCTAATAATGATGACAATGCGTAGGGGGCTAAGAAGCTTGGTAATAATGACAACTGGGAAAAAAGTTTAACACACGTTTGGAATATTAAAAAGACTAAAATAAAATAATTTTACTCTTTTACGTGTCAAGTGTTTAGAAAAAAACAAAAAAAAAAAAAAAGAAATGCCTTAGTGACAAACAAATCATATATAAATTTTTAATGCTCCACAATGTATTAACTCCGTTTAAGATTTCTAAACATCGAAAGCAGTGGCGGTTGTGGTGTGATTGGATATCACGTAGACAAACAAGAAATGCTATCGACAACTTTTTTCAAGGATTTTCTAATTTTTGCTAAGCAATTATTAGTTATATGCAGGGAAACGAGAAATATGCTCTAAAAAAAGTGTTTTATGCGCATTCAATATGTACTAAAAACTTGAAAATATGCACAAAAAACTCAAAAAATATGCTCTTAAAATAAAATAAATTGGTTTATTTTAAATGAAAATATATTTTTAATTAAAAAATTCAACAACAATTGCATATAAAATAAGCAAAAAATCAAATAATAAAAAATTAACAAAGAATAACTGCCGTATTGAAACAAAATTGCCATACATATTTTGACTAAAGCAAATAATACAAATAATTTTTTTTTTGATAATCTCGTAAAAATTTAACTTCAAGTTCAAAAGAGATCACGATATCAGAACTAAAACTTTGGAACTATATTTTCGATAAATAAGACAAGATTTGTATGTATAATATTTATTGCAATAAACAACAATCTAGGACAATATAGATTTTCAAATAAAATCGTTGCATACCACATCTAAATAAACAATGTTCCTTCAACGTCTACTCGGGGTAGAGTCCGTCACAAATAGAAAAACCGAATTTTTTATTGAAACTAACGTCCGTAATAACTACGAAAGTTTATACACTACATGGAACATTTAAAATGAGACTTAGATGGCGAAAAATAAAAATAAACATTTTGTGCAACACTTAAGCTTGTAAGCAAATTAAAATAAAAATGTTTATTTTTTTATTTTATTTAATTTCAAAATTTAATTTATTTATTTAATTTCAAAATATGCCCTAAAAGCGTAAATTATGCTCTAAAAATTAGAAAATATGCTAAAAAAATATGCGTGTTAGAGTGATAAATGCAAAAACATGCTTTAAAGGGTAAAATATGCAAAAATATGCTTTAAAGGGCAAAATATGCAAAAATATGCACTAAAAAATCGATGCCAAAATTAATAAAAAGTTCTGAAACGGATAAATATCTTGTCCCCGCATGAATACGTCGCACAAGAAAAAACATGCAATTGCATATTTGCGGTTTCCCTGGTTATATGTATAAGGATTATTAAAAAAAAATATTTTCTTATTTTTTTTTTGGAAAAATATTGAACACACATATCGAGGCTTTGCTACAGAAAAGAATTTAAAATTTGTATGAAATTTTTGCACAACCAATAACTACAGGTACGTTCGCACTTGTACAAATAAATATTTGAACATAAAAGAGCAACCAATAAATACTAATGAAAAACCTTTTGATTCGCTCGTATCACAAAATGCCACAGAAGAGAAATTGTTTGTCAATTAAGGAAACAATGTAAATTACAAACGTGTTTAAAAAATAGAAATGTTCGGTGAGTAAAATTGTGATGTAAAATGTCTTGTGTGTTTTAACAAATTTTTTATACAAATTGCCAGTTTGAAGCATTATTTTAGACACGACCTTGTTGCATTCAAACAAATAAAAATTATTGAAAGCAATTTTGAAACTTAAAAGCTGCAACTCTACCAATCTAAGTTGAAGCAGTCTACTCTAAATACATTTTGTCACCCTTAATAGACTACCAAAAAAGGCGTGCCTTTAATAACCGGACAAAAATACCATGACGCTGAGTGTCCCATTATGGGAGGTTTCACTGTACACAAGAAACAAAAATCCTTACTTACACGAAAGTTCTAAAAAGTTCCTATTCTTCATAAACTAATGTTTAAAGTATGTGATGTGTTATAAAAATAAAATTAGAACACAAATTGCAAAGTGTGACAACTCAACAAAAATTAACAACTTTCAACCAGCGTTGCCACAACTGAAATATTTGAGTAACCAAAATATGAAAAAGTAACCAAAGGCGAAAAAAGTAACCAAAATTTTTATATATTTAATATACGGACTTAATTGTACTTCAGTTGAGAAATATATCTGTGGCAATATGCAATAATCGCTTGAATCCACTCCATCAAAAATGTGCATTTCAGAAGCTTTGACGCTAGGAGATTAAAATACTCCAACGCATGATTATACTCTTGTGTGATAATTTATTTACAAATACAGCATTGTAACCACTGCAAGTTTCAATTAGAGCGTAATACAGGTTAATAAAGCTAACCTTGCTTAAGTACATTTAAGAGATTATTCCATATTCCCACATATGTATATAAATATTATAAAATCCTATACTACAAATTAACTATTACATCTAAATTTGTACTTTAGTTTTATAATTATGTGTACTATTATTATCTGCTAAATAATAAACAATAACAAAAGAAAGTCAGTTTTAAGTAATAAAAATAAAATATAATTTTATTACATTCGCTATCCAAACACATGATTGGATATATAAAGTATTGCAAAGTAATGCATTTTGTAGCACTTTCGACTTGATCTTAAAATATAGCTTATTTCTGAATTATACTTGACTAGACATAGCTGAAAAAATATCTTCTCAAAAGCAATGTGGCAATGATATTAAATTAAAAACCAAATTAATAATTAAATCATCAAAACATTTTCTCTTCAATTCTTTTGCAGATTTGGAAACTTTCTCCCAAAATTCAACTATGTAAATAGGTCAATATCAGCACTTTTTATAACCAATTTAAAAATTTTTAGCAATTCTATTGGGATACAGTTCCTTTTTCTTTACCATCTGCTAAATTCGTAACCCACATCATCATTTGTTTTCTAGCCACGGAAACTCATTCAAAAATGTGGTAGTTTTTCACGATAATTAGGCCGGGTTTACATCGGTGTGCCAAATGCCACACAAGCGTAAAAAAAGCCTAACCAACTAATTACTAATGAAAAACTGTTTGATTCAGACATGTATTTATTAAGTTAAACAGTTCTATACATAACTAATAGACAATTTTATAGAATCCAACATGATCGGAAACTGTTTAAATCAATAAATACATGTCTGAATCAAACAGTCTTTCATTAGTAATTAGTTGGTTACGCTTTTTTGGGCAAATGACACACAAGAAATGCCAGATGTAAACTCAGCTTTAGTTATATCAAAGAATATGATTTATATTCTTTGGTTATATGCAAATGCAATATACCACATAAAAATTATTATTTCTGTGTTAAAAAAGTAGTCAAAATGGGAAAAAATTACATATTGGAAAAAAACAAGTAACCAATCAATTTTGGTTAAAAGTAATCAAAATGGCAGCACTGCTGGCAACGTTATTTTTTCCATCTCTTTCGATGAAATATTAAATAATAATAATATTTTCTATGGCATACTTCGCGGGATTTTGTTACATTTCGTTTTGGATATTGTGTTGCCAGATGTTTTAACCAGTTTTGTCGTGAGAACGAAAAGGGATTAATTAATTTACATCAGTTTTTAAACAAATTTAGAGCGAACTAAGAAAAATGCCAAGAAATTAAATTTTAATTCTATTTCTATTTGTTGTGAGCTCAATAAATAATAAATAAATTTATCAACGTAAGCATTTAACAAAAATTGCAGTCGGCCCGGCCAACAACACCAAGAACAATATAAAACGTGGAATGTGCGAATCAGTCTGTTTGCGATGATCCTAACTTTTCGATTACGAGGTGAGTAACTGCTTTAAATGTGCATAGATTGTCATAAGGTCGCATTTTTAGATACACCTACTGTTGAATCAGTACACAATTCAATTGGAGCAAGAATTAAAGCTTCTTAAAAATTCATTCGCAAATATGGTGACTTACAGTGGTTTTCATGCAGTTCACGGCATTCGATATCTAATAATATTTCGATACATCTGCGGGAATATTGTTATTCGAGCAACAATTATTCGAATATTCAAACAACTCTTTTTCATTTTTGTTTGAACGAAAAAACGTTTTAAGGCCTAATTCAGAAAAAATAATGCAGGTTTACAAAACGTTTAACAAACAAACTTCCATACAAAATTAGATTTGTAAACCTTTTGTAAACGAAAATAATTTTTTCTGAATACGGCTGTTACAATTTAGAATAAAGCATGATTCGAATAATTTTTAACGTCTTTAGTGCATATGTATTTATATGAATATGGTTACTTTGTGATAAAAATATTGCGGCGAATGACCTGTAGTGCGATGAAGAATAGAATGGCACTTCTGAGTTAAATGGTAATGTTTTATAAATTGATCTAAAAATGTCTATCAATAAAGTAAGCAATTGTAATAATGTAAAAGTCGTTAACAAGATTAAGGTTGGTTTAATTATGTGGAAACATCAAAGAAAAAAGAAACACATATCCCCAATATATTTTTTAATTATACTTTAACCGCAGCCCAGCATACAAAATTTGTGAGAGAAACTTTCCTACTCATTCCTTTACATACCTATTGCTCCTTTATTGCAACATAGACATATATACAAAAATAAATTGTTGGAGTCAATAATGCCAAAAAAAAAATTTATATCACAATTCATATTTTGTAAGACTTTCATACAAAAAGATTGTACATGCATATCTTAAGAAGAGAAAATGTTTAAGTTTTAAATTGAGAACTTTAAACTTATTTTTAGTTCTTTTTGCAATAAATTAGTGATACATACACTGAAAGAATTTTCTTCATAAATTCTATGAATTTCGACATTAATCTAATGATAAATTCATTAAAATTCAACCAACGTCACACTTCGTTGGATTCATGAAACCAGTTTCATCAAAATTATTTTATTGAAAACTTCATCAAATTTATTCAACAGTATAATTAATGCAGTGCTATAACTTCATCGAAACAATAAAATTATTTCATGTAAAGAATGAATGAATGAATAACTTAAATATAAAGGGGTTTCTTAATAATTAGAAAATATTGTTGTCATAAGTCCAATAAAATATTCTTACGAAACCAGAATACCAACAAAGCAATTCTAATGAAATTCTTTCACAATATTCATGAAATTTTCATTGGATTTGTGAAATTATCATTAGATTTGTGAAAAAATTTTAATGAAATTATTTCATTGGACTTATGAAGCAAAATTCTTTCGGTGTACGCATAACTTTTAATCAGTTCCGTGTCGTTATAAATATTTTACGTGAAAATAATATAAAATGGAGGTGATTTTTTGTTCGTTCGAATATTCAAAAAAAAAAAAAATATTTGAAAATTATTCCCGAAAAATTCATGAAATTTTATTTGATCACATAAAATTACGAATAATTGACACTTGTCACGAGTAAGTGAATCACCGCAAACGATATACATATATCTAGTCATGATTTTAAGTAAAATGTAATAGATTTATGAATATATCGCACACTAAATCATAAACAGTCACAATTCCAGAAATACCAGATGTTCAGGAGTGGCAAAAAACTATGGATACTGCACAAATGATGCAAGTATGCAACATAGAAGCAAGCATAATGGTATCTTATTTTATTCAAGAAAACTGGTTTTTTAGAAAACAAAAGCATTTTGAGAGAACGATACGTTTTTGAAATATAAGCAAACAAGCAATATAAACAGCAATTGTGCAAGAAATAATTATTGTATTAACTTAATCAGGCCTGAACTCACTATATGTATGTAAAAAAAATCTGGCAGCGCTGGTAACACTTAACATTTTAAGCTTAAATTAGACGTGACATAGCCATAATGTCATATCCATAACCAAACCAAAATTCACTTGGTTTCTATGGTGAGAGTTATGGCGTTATGGCGAATCACCTATAATCAAATACAGTGTTGCCCATTAGTTTGGTTCGAACGGCTGCTTTCTATGGCTACGGTTATGTCACGTCTGATTGAGCCTTAAAGCACAATGGTAACAATGACAACAATAACATAAACTTAATACATATATATTATCAGGCATTGCCATCAAGATAAATATGAATTTTTGTAGCAAAAATAGTAAAAGCAATAGTATCTAATACATAATAACAACAAGTACGAAATGACTAATAAATTTTTATGGCCGTTGGCATTCTTTTGCCAAAAGAAGATATAGAGCAAATAAAAAGCTTGTAAAGTTGTATGTCTCAGTAGAGTCGTAAGCAGTGTATCGCACACACCCACACGCACGCACACAATCACACATATACATAGGGTGGCACAAAATGAAGACATGAATAGCAATACTTCTCAAGAACTCGGAATAATTCTTCAGATTTCTTTTTGCACCCAAAATTATCATGTGCGAAGAGCAAAGATTTCATCTCTATGGATACGTGAATAAACAGGATTTGTCTATTTGCTAGTTACCTACAAATATTGCAGCACTTTTCCTCCAACAGTTGATATTAAGATACGTATAATGTTCGTTGTTAAGAAAAGCGTATTTGAAGAGTTTGTTGATGAAACTTAAAAATCGAGTGTGTGTAAATTGTTGAAATATCTTATCTTATGATGATAATCCTGTGCAAAAAATTGTGATATCCTGGGGCGGTGCAACATAACTGGTAATAATCATTAAAATCAAGTGCTTTGCAATATAGTATATGTTGTTGTTCACTCTTAGTTTTCGTTGGATTTTTATTTTGTTGACTTTAAAAATTACATTTTTTTGTTTAAAGATTAACACTTGTGTTCTTTGTTTTGCTGTGACATGAAGTGGGGGGATGTATTTGCAAGTGCAAACGCTCAGGAAAAATATCTTTTTAAAACTGCAACGTTCTCGTTTTGTTAGGGTTCCGTACACCAAAGGTGAAAAAGGAACCCTATTGTTTTCGCTACGCTGTCCGTCTGGCCGTCTGTCCGTCTGTCCGTCTGTCCGTCTGTCCGTCTGGCCGTCTGTCCGTCTGTCCGTCTGTCCGTCTGTCCGTCTGTCCGTCTGTCCGTCACAGGGTATTTTCTCGAGAACCGTAAGAGCTACGGACCTGAAATTTAAACAGAGTGTGTAGACCCTTGGCCGCTACAACAACAAATACATGAGAGTTGGAAATTAAAGGGTGCGCCAAAACGAGCAACGAAAAATGTTAAAATCCCATGTAATATACATACAATTGTATGTATATGCACTTGAAATTTGTAAAGTTAGTGTATTTTTATACAGACTACAACAATTAACACTAAAATTTAAAAAATTTTAATTAGAGGGTGTACCATCACTTAATGTAATTTTGACTATGTAATTTTGATAACTTGCTGTATCTTGGAAACCGTAAGAGCAAACTTCTTCAAAATTATAAAATCGCCAAACCCAAAAAAAATCGCCAAAATAAAAAAAAAATCGCCAAAACGAAAAAAAGCACCAAATTAAAAAAAAATTCTAAATCGAAAATAAATCGCGGAAAATCGGAAAAATCGCCAAAATAAAAAAATCGCCAAAATGAAAAAATCGCCAAAATTAAAAAAATCGCCATAATGAAAAAAATTGCCAAAATGAAAAAAAATTGCCAAATTGAAAAAAATCGCCAAAATGAAAAAAATCGCCAAAATGAAAAAAATCGCCAAAATTTAAAAAATCGCCAAAACAAGAAAAAAGCGAAAATTAATCAAAAAAACGTAAAAAAACACTGTATTAAAAAAATGCTCAAAGCCCAACGTACGGAACCCTTCGTGCGCGAGTCAAAGTCGCACTTTACTGAATTTATTTTTATTTTTACCACCCCCTTCTAATTGTTAAAGAGAAATGCTTTTTTTTTCTTAATAATTCGTATTTTTTTTTTTGAAAAAGTTAAGCACTGAGTATGATTTTTCTACAGCTGAGTGAGTGAATGCTGGTATAAACATGTTGAAGATGATGAAAATAAGTACTTTCCAATTTCTCATGTATTGTATATGTGTGTGTTTGAAACTACACTGTGATTCATTATGTTCTTCGTACGATAGTGGTGGAAAATCAAAGAGCTGTTGATGATGTTGTTGACATTGGTGTTGTTTTGTTTAATTTTTGCTTTGTTTGTATCCACTTGAGCAACACCATTCCAGAATATACACACTAGTACATCATGTAGTAAGTATGTATTACTTGCGTTTCCATTTCCCTCATGTTACTTGTTTTTTTATTCGTTGATTTTTGTTCTCATTCGTACATTTTTACTGTAACACATTTAATCTTAAGTAATACAACATTTTATTGCATGAGATACACAAGCAAACAAACATAAATACATGAAAACAATTGCTGCCAGCACTGCAATCACAGCTTGATTTGTAGATGGAAACTAACACGCATTCACACACACATACATACATAACTCATCAAGAAAAATCCTTGTACTACATATCATTATTTGTATTTTGCTCGTATGCGTGCCTTGCTTATAAATGCAATCAAATTATAGTGCAAGTGTATAAGAGAGTGTCTGTGTACTTAAGTGAATTGAATTAAATTAATTTATAGTTGTATTGTCTTATTTTATAGCTCATGCAACACAATTCATTTAAGAGATCAAATATTCGCACAACACTCCCCTTACGATTTTATCATTCATGCAAAACAAGCAACAACTCAAGGTCTTTTCGGAGATAAATACTTTTCTGGTGTACAGCAAGGGTTGAAGTGTTTTCTTTTTATACGAAGAACTTTGTTATTTTTATGAACTAGTTTGTATTAACTTTATATTCACAAATGTTTTCTTTTACAAATAGTACAACTTTATATATTTTTAATCTTGAAAAATTAATTTTTGTTGAAAATATTGAAATAAAAAAAAAGTTGGTTATTTAAGTACTTCTTTAAAAGGGCACTAACAACTGTACAAAATCTTGCAGCTTTCTATAAAAGTCTTTTTTAAACATCCTTAACGTTTACACCAAGTTTTTTTTTTATTTATTTAACAAGATTTTTTATCCAAAAACAAAACCCACTAACTGAAAATTTTTGTAAATTTGTGGAAAAATTGTGCTAGATTTCTAGACAATGTTAATGCCCTATTATATGTATCTAATTGAGTGAATAGTTTACTAATCTGAATAATAAGTTGCTTCCTTGAAAAAAAAGCATAATGGGAACCCTTCGAAGTGTTTTGAGAAAAACAACTTGTGTTGCTCATTGTTGGCTGTTGGCCAAAAACTAATGACATTTTTTGAAGGTGCACTGATTTTCGAAATCTTGGGATGCTCATAAAAAAATTGGTCATAAAAATCGGCAAATTGAGTACCCTTTGGTACTACTATCGAACCAATACTCCGTGTGTTTCCAAAACTCTTTATTTGTTGCATACTGTTATTGTTAAATAAAATAAAGTCCACTTTGATTAAAAAAGGCACATTCATATTTAACAAAACAAATAACTCAATTTTATGGACTCAAAAACTCTTTCCACACATATTAAATACTAAAATCTCTGTGGCAAAAAGAAAAAAGTGCTTCAGTCGAGAAAAGCTAATTTTGAGTTAATGGCATAAAACTTAAAATGTGGTTTATTTTCTTGTATGAATCAAAGTTCTTATTCTGCAAAATTCTTAAATATTGCTGTGCATCTATTTGTGTCGCTACGAACGCTAAATCACCAATCTCTAAATAATGGCGCATATTCATAAATCGTAACTAAAGTCGAAATTTATTAAACAGATACTAAAAAATAGTTAACAGATAGTTACAGGTTCTATTCACAAATCTAAACTAACGAAGTAACGACTCCCAGCTGATAAAAGAAATAAGAAAATAAAACGTCGATAATACTATGATCGATATAAATTGCAATTAAATAAAAAACTATTCAAACTATCAAAAAACTATTTCTGACATGTAAAGTATAAGTATAACATGTATAAGTTAGTTAACATTTAGTTACAGCTTCACTCATAATTAAGTCTAAACTTTCGTAGCCGTCTGTGAATAACTTAAATAGGTATTTAAAAAAGTTAGCACCTAGTAATGATTTCTGAATATGCGCCAATTTCACTAACGTTTTATTTTTCGCAAATTAACAAAAAAAAATTTCTGTGCCATTTTCTATTATTTGTAGAGAATTTGGCAGCACTTCTCTGACTGTCTGCTCTGCGTTTTATATTAGTTTTTTAGTAATTATTGATTTGCATACTTTTAGGGATAAGCATTTAATGTCTTTATTTTAAAGCTTGAACTGTAATACCTGGATAATGACCAACTGAGAAATATTTGTACATATAAGTACGAATAATTTACGTTGAAAATATTTAGGTTTTTGCCCGAATACAGATTTAAATTCCAAAGTAATATTTTCGTTATATGTATAATAAATTAATAAGCTCTTGGCATTTGTTGTAAATTACGAATGTTAAATAACAACAAAAGCAATAACAACAGCAAGTGTTAAACGTAAGCAAACATTTTTGGTCAGATAGGGCAAATATTTGATGAAATAATTACAAACAAATTTATTTTCGGTTGGACAAGTTCATGTTATCGCTAGAAGCTGCTTCTTTTTCTTCTACCTTTTTTCTCATTTTTGCTAACTAAATAATAAAAATAAATAAAAAAGTTCTGAATTTTATAGGAAATTTGCTTTAACGCTGACAAATCAGCCAAACAAGTTTCTGAAACAAAGTCTCTACTACTATTATGTATATATTTACCACAGTCAACTAACTGTACCTTAAGTATTTACGTGCCCCATTGAAATGTTGCTTGCTCTGTCTTCATGAAATCAAATGAGAGGAAAATTAAAATAAATAAAAGAAAACATAAACTAAAACAAAATAAAAATACAAAGTAAAATGACATTGACATTTTGAATAATGACCGTTATTTATAAAACAACAAATGTTTCAACAACTGCAACAAAAGAAAAACAACACAACAACAACCTACAATGTAACCCCTAACGTACATTTACCTACAATGTTTAACCACTCAAATGAAACAATGAATGGAGAACAAAAAATACTGTGAGACACCTAAAGTCCTTTTCTAAGAAAAAAAAAAGGATGTTAAATGAATTGAAGAACGAGGTAACAACCATTACAACAACTACTTACTCGTACACGTAACACAGAACAAGACCAAAAATAATTTAAAAAAAAAGGAAAGTGTAAAGAAAAATCTAAATGATGAGAAGAAATTAAATTTGATACAAGTACAATAACAAATGACAACTACATGAAATGACACTTCAACGTTACAGTAAAACTCTTACAAAATACTCTTGCAGACACTTCTAGGAATGAAAGTACCGCAGCTGCAATTGCTGCCATTGTCGTAAATGCAACAGCAACAGCAACAGCAACAGCAGCAGCTACAACAACAGTGACTACATTAACTATTAATGCAAATGCAAAAATATATATGTATATATATAAAGATGATTTTAAAAGCTTACATATACATATATTTGAGATGACAAAAAAATGATTAAATGCATTACCATCCTTTAAAAACAGAATGGAAAGAAATCAATTCTTGTTTCTTATACTTCAGTTTCACAAACATATAAACCTTTTCCGTTTTCAAATATTAACCTTCCTAAGTCAAAAACATGTTCAACTTTGCCAAGTGCTGTGTTTATTTGAGATGTCAAATAAAGTCTCTAATATCGAATTTACACTATGCAACTTTTCATGAAATTTATTTCACGAAATTTTTTCTATTTGCAAATGTAAAACAATGCAAAATAAAATGGCTTTTGCATTGGCCAAAAATGTTAGAAATATAATTTAAAAAAATATAAAAAAAATTTATACAGCCTGCCTTAGTATGCACGAAAACCCTTAAGAAAAGACACTTGTTCCCCCGTTACAATCAATAATCAAATTGTTCCTCAAAACTTACATGTGAAATACCTTGGTATACATCTTGATCGAAGGCTCACATGGAAATACCACATTGACTCTAAGCTAACGCAAATGAAACTTAAACTAACTCAGATACATTGGCTGGTTGGTAGAAACTCAACCCTCAACCTAGAATGTAAACTTTTAATATACAAGTCGCTCTTAAAACCTATATTGTGCTACGGAATTCAGCTATGGGGTACTGCTTCAGCTTCTAATGTCGAGAGAATCCAAAGAAGGCAAAACAAAATTTTACGGTTAATAACACCGGCTCCATGGTATATAAAAAGTACAAATATACATCGTGACTTAAATATGCCACTAGTGACTGAAAAAATTGCAAAAAACGCTGGCAAATATTTAACAAAACTCGAGTCACATCCTAATCCGCTTGCCCGTAATATTTTGAACTTTACTGGACACATCCGCCTAAAAAACAGGGACACAAGGGCTCTTATACTCAACACTCCAGATGGGACTGCTTGAAAATACTTCTTTTCTTTTTTTTTCCTTTTTGATTATCACTACTTATGTATTATATATAACTATTACTAAGCTTATGTCCGACACTGGTCGGGCCTAATTATATTTTTATATTTAGAATTTGAATACTTATTGTTAGTTCATATATGAAGAGACAATAAATAAAAATCATGTATTAAAAAAAAAATTCCTGCACATTATATAACAAGGGCCTAATTCATAAAAAATATTATGATTTTATAAAAGGTTTATTAATCAAACTTCCATAGAAAATGTGTTTCATAAACCTCTTATTAAACAGAAATATTTTTTATGAATAAGGCCGTAAATATGTAATTATAAAAAAACATATTGAATTAATTAATTAATTTTTTGAAATATTTGTAGTTAATAGCCACATTAGACTAGTCTATTGTTGTTTGTAATAGTTATGTAAGCCACAGATTTTATTTTCTATTTTTATAATTGTAGTTATTGTAAAGAACAACTCCAAACTGTCATTTTCATGTTTTATCTAATTTGCTTATTATCATATTATGCCATAATAGATAGCAATTAAAATAATATATAAAAATAATTAAAGAGATTAATATTATGAAATCATTACACAGCGTATGGGTAAGAGTAAGAGATTGTTTATCTGGAAAATACATTCAAAAAGGCAATTAAATGCTACAAATTATTTCAGCAGTTCTGAACAAATATAAAAACTGGCACAACATAACAACTAGAGATGGGTTAAAGCAATTTAAAAGTTTAAAGAATGTCACCGAAATTGGCAAGGTTTAGACAAAGTTTTCCTTTATTTTTAAATTTTTTATAGGACATTTATACATGCAAGAAATCTAGCAGATTTAAATTAAAATTTTAATGAAAATCTATACCGTTTACAAAAAGTTTTTTTTTACATTTATCAAGATTTTTTATCCACAACAAAGCCCACTAACTGAAATATTTCCAAGACTACAACCAAAAAACTGCAATGTAGCTGATTCAAGCACCTTTTTATGTACACAGGCTGACTTTTTAGCACAAATTCGAAGAGAAAAGAACCACTAAAGTTTTACTATATTTTAAGCAGGTTTCTACAAAATCTAGTGACGAAGTAGATTTTCTTGAAATCTAGTCAGCACAAGATTTTGTTTAAATATAAACGCACTATTACTAAGTATTACTAGAGTTTAGGTAGATTTTGTTTTGTATGGGAATCCTACTAGATTTTGCTTGATCTGTTCAAAACCAACTGCATGGGAATTTGGCTTGGATCAGAACAAGTTCATGAAGTATTCTTTGCTGCTTCTTTGATCAGTTTTGCGTCCTTATGCCAATCGAAAAATTATGCAACTATTTTCATGTAATGCTTTATAAAGTTAGCCCGGTTCACACTACAAAATTGTTATTTCTGAAATTTCTTAAATTCTCTTTTAAAAAGTGATTCTTGTCCACATCCTGTTTTTTTTTTTTTAATGAAATTCGAAATTTTCGATATTTTCAAAATAAAAATTAATTTGGCTCAATTTGCTTTGAAAAATGTATACTTTTGATGTAAAAAATATGTACTGAAAAACTCCCATTTTTGTTATTTTAATATCCTTCAGATGTTACCACACAATGATTTCAGCTTTTGTGCTACAAAAATATATATTTGTTTGTATTTGTGTAAACCTTACTGTCTTTATATTTAATTGTATATCTGGAATATAAATTTGAAGAAATCATTTTCTTAAAATTCTGAACTATAGAAATCAAATAAAGAAAGGACACAAAAAGCAAGAAAGATAGATGAAAAAAATAAGCTTATTTCATTTAATAATAAAAAGTGAATAGCTATTTAAAATATTATTTCAAATATAATGAGTTAGAAAAGAAAAATATTTAAATGAAAAAATGAATCGTAAAACATGTTCTGGAGAAGAACCATTAAGCTGTTTAACTTAAAGCCACATTCTTAACTTATTTACTTTTATAGAAATGAGTACGAGGTAGTAAACGTACTATAATACTCGTACATATAAACTGTATCTTTTTGTTAGCATAATAACTATTTTATATAGTGTGTGAATGTATGCTAATGAATAAAATGATAGTAAATGTAGAACCTTTAGATAAGTAACATAAAATGTCGAGGAGTTATTATTTCTGTATGTTTTGTAAGAGGATGTGGGATGGGTTAGTGCACAAGAGCTGACAAACTTCCAGTTCCGAAAAATAAAAGTGAGTGATAGAAATCAAACCAAGAACATTTTTCATGTGCACTTGTATTTAATTCATTTATTTGCATTTTTTAAATTAATTTTTTGTTCACATCTATTTTATAAATAAACTGACTGCAATTAAAAGACACATACAAGAGTTTATGCTAAAAATTATATTTATTTATATGGCGAAATGCAAACAATATTTTAACTAAAATATTTAAAAGTTTTAATATCCTTCTACAGCATTACACTTTCTAGCCAGAGGTTCAAAGGCTTATTTTTCCTTAACCATTTACCAGATTTAACAATTCTTGGTAGCCAGAATAATTGCAAAAGAAATGCAACAGACTGTGTCTGTCTGCGAAATAAAAAGAGTGAGAGCAAAAAAGAGTGAGTGAGAGAGAGAAGGTGTGAGGGAACAAATTGTAATTAGTTTTTATAACCTCAAGGCCAAAACGACAAACAAAAAAGCCATAATTCCTAAACCTTAAGTATTAAAAGAAAAAAAAAATCACAAGTGCGCTTAAATTCTGCTGTATGGAGTGGAAGTTTGCAAGAATAAAAATCAGCTAGAAAAACTATGACGACCTCAACATAATTAAAAAAGAAAAAGAAACTAAGAATATAGAATGAAAAGAAAATGATAAAAGTAACATTAGTACAAAATTTATAAGCTGGGGAAAGACACACTTAACAACAGTGAAAAGAATCACTCAGATAAAATATATAACCCTTATATCCACAACACGGGCGGTTGACTTGAGTAGAAAATTTGAATGAAAACCACTCATTTTTTGAGTAATTTTCATACAAACTTCCCAGACGAGTCGCCTGCCTGATGTTGTGGAAGCAGGGTAATAATCCTTGTAAACTTTATGGAACCATTTCGAAACCTTTGAAATCAACTCTGAAAGGAAAATATTAAACATTTATACTTATTTATATTTGAAAAAAATCTGAAAAAAAAACTTTCTTGGTGTGAACGCAAGTCTAAGTTGCAAAATTAAAATTAAAATTTTGCCACGAAATTTTGTATCATTTAAGGTTCAGCTACTTAGTTTAGAAAGAGAAGTGTCGTACCACACAATCACTTGCAGAACCTACTGATTCCATTAAGGCTCCCTTCTGGTTGCCTATACACATCCAACATGACATCGAACACGAACAAATGCAAATGCTTGGCCAAACCTTAGGGATACTTTGAAGGAAAATGATTTTTTAAAATTATTTCAAGCAACTTTTTTTTAAACTCTTTTTCTTATATTTATACATAAATATATGGAGATGAAAATATACTGCAAGCAGTTTGTAAAAGTGTTAACTCAAATTTGCTTATTGAGGCAAAGTTCCCTAGTCCTTTTAATATAAAATATTTTAATGTAACAACCTCTTACTACATATTTTATGTTGCTGCTATATTTTTCAGCGTTTTTTTTTCTATTTGATGTTGTTGTTTGATGCTGTTGCACACTAATGAACACGCTTGTTTTTCCTTCATATCCTTTTGGTTTTGAGTGTGTACGAGTGGAGGTTTTAATTCTGTCTAAGAGGAGAAAAAAATCTTATTAAGATCTCAAGAGTTGCACAGTTCATAAATACTACTAAAGTACTTGTATGAGTAAATCTAGAAAAAAAGAAAAATCATAATGTATGTGAGTTTTAGAAAATGTTGTGTTAAATATCAACTCTACAAGAAGTCGTTACTGTTATTATATTTTGTATAAGATTTTACTGGAATTCTATTAAAAATTAAGTGATAAAACAAACAAGTAAGTCGTTAAGCAAGACATGCAAATAATACTTTGGTTCCACTCCAACTTATGCAAATATAAAAATGGAATAGGAATCTTGTTTCTATTTAAAAAAAAAATAGAGACACATAAATTTTTGCCAGAAAATTATTCCCAAATGTCATAGTGTTGTAATGTAACGTATTCGCATACATATATTCATAAATATTTGCTTGATACATATCGCACTTGCTCCTCTTAAAGGAATCAACTCAAATTTTAAAAACTCTTAGTAGAAGCAAACAAGTGTTTATAAGGGTTCCGTACAGCAAAAATGTAAAGCACACTTATTGCTTTCCCTACCATGACCGTCTGTCTGCCTGTCTGCCTGTCTGCCCCTCACAGGCTGTTTGCGAGAACCGTAAGATCTACGGACCTGAAATGTTCACAGAGTATGTAAAACTTTGGCTTCTACAACAACAAATAAAGAATACTTAAAAACTAAAGATTATTCTAAAGCAAGGAACAAAACTTGTCGAAATCCTGTCAGTACGAATTAGCGCCCAAAACAGGAACGCCCAAAATTGTTGAGTGATTATTCTATATGAAGAAATGCCCCTCCCCCAAAAAAGTAAAGAATAACCCAAAAGTGTAATAATCGGCCGTAGTTTTTGGATGTCTGTTTATTACGTACAGTGTAACCCGAATTTGGCTTAAATAATCGCCAAAAACTTTTTTTATGGATTCTTAAACGTTTTGCCGAAATTTGGCAATTATACATTGTGAACAAGTACCCAAATTTCTAAAAATGTCGATGAACAATCACCCAATTTTTTACAAATTTTTTTTTTGGAAAATTCTATATTTTTTGCACTTTGGCGATAATTCGTACGTAAAACAAAAAAATCGCCAAACGGGGAAAAATCGACAAAATGAAAGAAAGCGCGAAAACTAAAAAACAACCGAAAAACGCTAGAAGAGCGAAATAAATCGCCAAAACGGAAAAAACGCACAAACTAAAGTACATCGCTTAAACTGGAAAAATCGCCAAAAACTAAAAAAGTACTAGAACTAAAAAACGCCAATTTTTTTTTAGTTTTAAGTGCGATAAAAATCGCTCGAAATGAAAATAAGTTTAAAAATTTTAAATAAAATGTCTACATCAGGTAAGAAATTCGATTAAATATATAGGCCAAATTTTGTACTCTTATTGTCCGTACGAAAGGAAAGAAGCCTTATGTGCGAGTCAAAGTCACTCTTTACTGAATTCATTATTAATATGCTCTGATATAATAAAGAGTAATACAACTGTATACATTTTTTGAAGCAAGAGTAGAGAATGTGAATTAAAATTTTTACAGTGGGTAGACATGATCACTATATATCATTTTCATGCAAAAATTAAAATATACTCGATCAAATATTGAGATGACCCTTTTGGAAGTACAAGTGCGATATGAATTGTTTGAGATGAGAAACAACTTCTTGTTAACAGTACATAATTTTTCTCTTGTACGTAGACTTTATTTGCATAAATATTGCATTTAATCACTGAGGTTACGTTTTAGATATTTCTTTTATTTTATTTGAGAAAAATATTAATATTTTACAACTAAGTATTCATTTCTGAAATATTTTAACAGCCATAGAATTATATAAAATAAAATTTAAAATAAGTAAGATTATATGATTAAACAGAATAAGTCCGTAACTGTCAAATTAACAAAGCCCATAATAAAATCTACGTCAGTAACTTCAAATACTCTATAATTTTTGTTTTATTTTCTTTTTGCTTATTTTTTTTCTTTGTAGTTTTGAACACAAAATGTATGAAATTTATTGAAAGTATGGTAGCATTGTTGAGAGAATATTTATTTATATGTGAGAGCATAAGAAAACACGCTGTCAAAGTAAAATAGATTTTAGCTCTCGATTACTTTCTGGCGCTGCTTTTTTGTGTTAATTTGTACGGAAAATGTGTTTATGCCGCAATTCTGTTTGATCATTATAACACACATTTTCTTTGCTCCAAAAACTTTTGCTTTAATGGCCTTAATCGGGGATAGTTGAACATTTTTTGTTCAGTTTTTTTTCACGTGTATGAAAACAAACAAATTTATTACATAAGGAAATATTTCATACATCCTTTTTATTTATAACGGACAAAAAATTTTTTTAGATTTTTTAACATTCACTCAGAAAAATTGTTTCTATATTTTGTATGCATTTCATGCATGCGTCTTATTTTTCTATTAAGCGTTGGTACCAAATTGAAGGACTTCTGCTTGTACATATGACACATTTTATGCTAAGAAATCGATTTAGATTCCATTGGCGGCAGCTGGTGCTCCTAACCGATTTTTATGAAACTCCACTTTTTAGCCAATATATATAGCTCGATGTCCAGTTTTGCACAAAAATTTATGAAACCATCCCACTGTGCAGCGTTACAGTATTTATACTAAGTAAGCAGTAAGCAGCTGAATGGCATGATAACACAATCAAATTTTGTTAATATTGCACGCCTCAACGCCAATCCAATTTTAAATTTTAGATGAACTTGTACGTAAAATAATACTTATTAGAAATATAATATATGGTGAACAGAACATTATTAATTTCACTTTAATTCGTTTTACATATCCAGTTGTATATTGAATCTTGATTCTTGCATGCACTTATTTTAGCAACTTAATTCAAAACTTATTATTAGTTTCCATTATGAAACTTTTTGAATTAAGTGCGAATACTAGGCATGTATATATTATACGTTTTATTAAAATATATTAATATCCCTCTGCTTTTTGATGTTTGTGGATGATTATTAAAAAACCTTTCAAACTTAATATTTGCAAAGAGAAGACAGAGAATGAGTAAGTGGCCTTTATATTTAAGTCATAATTAAAATATTTCATTCGTTTGCTACTTTTAACCTCTTCTTGCAACCATCCGCTTTAAGCTTTATTTTTTCTCCCTTTTTTGTGTTTACATTCAAACAAACAAAATCCAACAAAAAATCTCATTAATTTTTTTATTAAACTTTTCCTTCTCATGGTTTTTAGATTTATAACAAGATTTTTATATGAAAATTTTAGCACAGGAATTTAATTTTTCCTGTTTTACTCGCAACGTACTAGTGAGTACGTTGGCTTTCATTATTTTTCATTTTGTTTATGCTTCTAAAAAAATATTTATTAACATGCACATAAACCTTGTAAATGCCTTACAGTCCTTTTATTACTAAAAATAGTAAGGCGGAGAAATATACAAATATAAAATTTAAATAACGTGTCGCAATTAAGGTTTTGGGGAAAGCCAGCAGATATTATTACGAGATGTTATTTTTTTTCTAAAGCTCTCGCTAGATCTGGGAAATGCATCTTGATAGAGAAAATATTCTGTACTTACCAGTGCATAAAACACCGACTTATTTCCTTTTGATTTCATTTACTTACATAAAGATTTAAAAAATTCAGTAAACTGCTCTTTGACTGGTATACAAAGGGATCCGTACGGATACTACATACATACATTTATTTAATACCAGACGAATAATCAAATATATTAAATTAAAAAAAAAGCTTAAAAACTTAAAACTTGAATTTTTTTTTTAATTTTTGCGTTTTTTCGTAGTCTTGGCGCTTTATATAGTTTTTGGGATTTTTTCTCGGTTTTTGGTTTTTTTAGTTTTGCCGTTTTTTATGATTTTTTCGGTTTTTGGCAATATATTTTAGTTTTAGCGATTTAATTGGTTCTGACACATTTTTTCCTTTTGGCGATTTTTTTTTCGTTTCTAATAGTTTTTTCGTTTTGGCGATTTTTTGGATTTTGTAGTTTTAACGGTTTTGAACATTTCTGCGAATTTTTTGGCGATTTTTTAAGTTTTGGGGTTGTTTTTCGTTTTTGACGATTTTTTTTTTGTTCTTGGCGATTTATTTTAGTTTAAGCGTTTTTTTTAGTTCTGTTGATTTTTTTCATTTTGGCAATTTTTTCAGATAAATATATTTTTCAAATAATTTTTCCTCTAGGGACATAATTATATACATATGTGCAGGGTACTAAACGGACAGAACAAGTTGAAAAATGTCAGCACATGTACATACATATGTATGTATGTACGAGTATGTATATAAGCGCAAGCTTACGCACATAAACTAAAATGAGAGCAAAGTAAAATTAAAATTAAACGAGATATAAGAATATTATCCAGCAACAAAATCATCAACACTGTAATCATCACTGTATTTAGAAGGAGCAGAAAAAAAAATTCGCATACATTCTGAGTATGTGTGTGTCATAAATTCAATAAAATACTTTTGTAATCAATGTGCAACACAAAAAATAAGAAAAAAAAAAAAAAAAGATAAACGTGTTCTTTGTGTTTTAACCGCCAAATCAATTACGCTCCATTGTTATTAGCTTTTAGTGTATCGTCGTGTGTATGAGTGTGGGTGCGTATGTGTGACACAGAATATTGTCGAAAATGTATTATGGTTTATATTCAAACAAAAACCATTAATTACACATACTTTGGCGCTAACATTCACACACACACACACACACACACACGCACACATGGGAAGCAATCAATGAAACAACCAATAATACCCACCGTATTACTTACAGTGATATAAACACTTTAACACAACGCGCACACACACACAAGCGCGCGTTCGCTCTCCCACATTTTCACGTATCCTTGTATAGATTATTCATGCCACTAAGGACGCTGGCAAACATTGTAAACATAATTAATTATGAATCATTTTCTTACAGCACGCAATTTCGAAATTATTACTGTTGTTATTACTGGTGCTGTTTGTTGTTTTTATTTTTATTTATTTTTGTAAACTTGGTTAATTGAAATGCCTTGACACGGTAACAGATACACACTCTCCCACTACATACATACATATGTACATACAAATCTACATATTTATTTATTAAATTCTCGTTTTTGTCTCTTTCTAAATTCATTATGAATTATTAAGTAACGGCAGCACTTCCAACAAAAAACCAATTAATTCAAGTTCTTGCCTGACTGTAACCTTCCTTCCATTACAGTTCATCCAAATGATAAGTGTGATGATGTTGCTGTGGCTGATGATGAATTGAAATAATTCCACTTCTTGCTAAATTATTCAAGACATCATTTGTGTATTTAAATCCAGATACTCGTAAAAGATAAAGTTTGTCAGCATCATTGTGCGATATACATATAATCGTTAGCATTCGCTGACATGGTTTTTATCACGATCAATATTTTTAACATACAACATAAGAAACAGATTACGCGCTGGCATGTGTTTTATCTTCTGTTGTTGCTTGTTACAATGATATAATATGACAATTCACTGTCTTGTGCAAATAGTATTGCAAAGTGGAATAACATATGTTCGGGTCGTTTCGTGTTGAGCAAAATTGACATGAAAAATACGAAACGGTTTTAGATATAAAATATGTATGAATGAATTTCCATTAAAGAAAAAATTTAATATTTTGTATAGTCAAACACACAACATCAGCATATGTGTTGATATTGTATGGGCCGCTGAACCTTAAAGTTCTGTACGGAAATCGGTAGTATCAGCTGTGGTGGCAGATAGTATCGGTGAAATATTTTGAAAAGCGCATCTTAAAAAAATCAATAAAATTTTCTGATTTTCAATATCATACCAAATGCAAATATCAAGACGTACGAAAGTGTTAAGCATCTTGGTATTTGTGTTCGTGTCACGTCGTGTCATTGAGACTATCGTTTGAATCCCACAATTGTGCGCTTTTGTGTGGCAGCATTTCGACATTTCTACCAGCTTGAGTCTAGTCTAGTCGAAAGACCCGCTGCGCAGGAAATTTCTTTTACGATTTTTTTAAAATCTCCAAAAACAGTTTTTTCTGGACTTATTTTGTATTCAGCTTTGTGACAAAATGAAATATTTTCCAGAAAAAATTTAAAATGATTGAAAAATAAAATCAGTTTTTAGAATTTGGCAGTCGCTTGCAAAATTTATGAATCATTTTATACATAAGTATATATTTTGGCAAGCGAATATTACAGAGTTATGCAAGTGCATATTCATATAAAAAAACTACAAAATTATCTATCCTTTGTATATATTTATGCTGAAATCTCGGAGAGTTAACAATCACATCTACATATATGTGTCTACATATGTGACGCACAAAATAGAAAGGGACCTAAGGGTAAAACCCGGTTTTGTTCAGGAGAGCCATTTTAAAGATATAAATACGTATATCTTTGGTGTACCATCACTGAGCGTGTTGGTATTGGTCTCATTTGAAAGCGACACATCTCATAACGTCAGGAACGTGTTGGTCAAACTTGAAAACAGGCGTAGCTCGTCCCTACCTCTTGTTTTGTGTAGTTTTTTTTTTGTTTGGGTTTTACTGTTTTCTACCTAGCGCGCGGTTTCCATGAGTTTGATATCAATTTTGCTCGCGTTTTTTCGAATCCAGGTTTATTTTCTGAAATAATTAATTGTGAATTCTAATAAATACTCATTTATAATTCTTTTAAATCGTGAATATCACTCTGTTGGTACGAAAATTTTTTCAGATAACCTTAGAATCGTGGACTTCAATTTCATAAAACGCGCATATCTCTGGGAGGGAACACTTTTGGGGCATGGGATCGGTCTCAGTCGATGCTCAGATGTTGTCCATATATTCGACTAATACTGGAACTCAAAATCTTAATTAGTAAAATTTTAATTTTATTTTCCAGACATTTGGTCATTTGCAGATATTTGCTCTTTATGAAATTTCTGATTTATATAAATGTATTCACATGTGTTCATCACTTTTCTTCTAAGTAGACCGCAAAAAGTTGCTGCTGACATCACGTTTATAAATTATCAATGAATACATTAATTCTGTTATATCTTTCACCACACTATGTGGTGTCAAAGGATAAAATTTACTACTCATCCTTATTCTATGCAGGAAGTTTCATAAAACTTAGAAAGAAAAAAAAAATAACATTAACCAAACATTTTAAATGCGAATGCTTTAGTGCTTCTCGCAAAACCAAAAAAACTTAAATGCACAATATATGGCTAAATAAATATGTACATATGCATGTATGTATTTACTTATACATACGGACGTATAATTTATAATAGTTTATCGAGTCATAGAAGTGAATCTTAAAGTAAATTCTTAAAATTTAATCAAAACAGAGAAAATTTTGATGTAAAATTCAAATTATTATTATTTGGTGATTATAATATCATATTTGGCCTTAAACGATTGATTCTTATTGCTTGATTCACAATAACGAAAGAAAACTTTCGGCTAAAAATTTATATTGAAAACAACAATAAAATATGAAAATTTTTTTTTTTTCAATATAAATTGTAAGTGTTTGTGAATAAATGAATGCAGAAAAAAAAACTAAAAATTTGTTATAGATGTGAAATCGATATGATTCAACAAATGTTAAGTGTTTTAGATAAGGTTAGGTTTGACTAGTTGCTGAGCAGAAAAGTCAAGTTTTCACATCACTTGGGTCCTCGCCACACACAGATGGTGCATTCCGCTTTCCAAAATAATTTTCTACTGCGCTTGACGTCAATAAAGACCACCAGTGCTTGCATACTACGAGTATAAAAACTGTTTGAGACTTGCTGTAGAAAATGAAACAAAAAATTATAATAAGCGTTAATTTTTAATAAAATCAAACCCAAATGCATACAATTTTATTTTCTGACATTTACTCTAACATATTAACAGCCTTATTTATAAAAATTATTAAGGCTTCTTAAGAAAAATTTTGTATGAAAACCATTGAATAACCATTGAAATTATTGTGCAAACATTCTTATACAAAAATGAAAAAGATCATTAAAAAAATTGTCTCTATGTCTATTTATAGACATGAAATAACAAGACACCTCATAAAATCAAAAATATCTCCTTATTAAAAAAATCAATAACATGCTTTACACATAATCATATAGGAACCTTTGAGAAAAATCTCAATTATTTTCTGCGATTTTTCAGGAAGCTATAGCGCAAGTACTTCGTACTTGTCTCTTTTAATCTAATAACATCATATGGAATAATAGCTGAACTAAGCTAATACTTTGATTAATTTTTTTAAATTAAATATATTAACTACAGTGTGGCGAACGATGTTTTTCTAAATAAAATAAAAGTGAAAACCAAAATTCCCAATTTAACTGCATAAGAAGTAAGTATCTGAAAATCGAATTGAAAGCTTAATAGTGCTCTCCTGCAAAGCAGTAAAATAGTACTTAGCACATTTTCCAAATGGTATTTGACTAATTGAAGCAATCATTTTATTTTCCTGCTTAAGATAATTTAGCATCAAGCGGTTAGTGATATACATATGTAAAGCGTTTGTAAGATAATATCATAACTTAAGATAAAGTTTAGTGTTAAAATAAATATATTTTGTTGTTGTTCTTATTTAAAACTGGCTTAGAAGCAATTGGTAATAACCATTCACAATAAACAAGTACAAAATACGCAAATAGTTTGTTTATCTATTTGGCTTTTATACAAATATGTCTCTCTTTTTGCATTAAGCTCTCTTAGCAAGTTTTTTTATTTTTATTTTAAACTCTTACTTTTAAACTTGCAAATTGGATTAATCTACTCGAACTATTTTTCATGACTCATACTGAAAAACCCATGTGTTTATTCTCTACTGACAGCCTTAGCAATTGTTATTGCTTTCCCAACAAACGCAAGGACAAATACTTGAAATACTATGGTTTTCGTATTGAAATGGGACGTTGATTCTTAAATATTTTTCAAAAATGATATGCTCTGATATTTGCATTTAAGGTAAACAGCTTTGAAAGCTTTTACATTTGTTGTTGTATCTTTGCAAAGTAAGAGCAAGCATTGTTGTTGCTGAGATCTGATTGGCTGTTGTTTCCTCGTCGGCGTGAAAGCTCTTTTGTAGGAGTTTGCACATTGTGCATATGGCTTGAACGTAACTGATTTATATGATTCGCCTGCAAGTCTAAAATGTAGTTTACACATTGCACATACATAGTTGACTTGAGTAGAAAGTTCATAAGGAAACTACTACAGAAAAATTAAGTCCCCTCACATATATTTTAAGGACGAGCGAATGTGAGGTAAAACAGATTGCTGAGAAGAGAAAGTGTGTTTTCAAATCACTTGTAGTAGCGTATGGATTAGATTTTCAAAGAGTACAGCTCTAATCGAAATTTTTTGTGGCCCATTATTATATAAAATATAACGAAGCTTTCAAAAAGCTTTTTGGTAAAAAATTATTAAGTATAATATTGCTTTACTGCAGCTACGTCCAAATACATATACTCTGACATTTTCATTTGAGGTAAGCAGCTTTTGTTCTTGTTTCTTTGCAAAGTAAAAGCAAGCATTATTGCCGCCGACCTCTGATTGGCTGTCGTGCTCTGTTGTGCTCTCATCGGTGTGAAAGCACAAAAGCTCTTTTGTAAAAGTTTGCACATTGCGCATATGGCTTGGACGTAGCTACTTTAATGTGTAATAAAAGTTCTCGATATACGAGAAAGCGAAATATACACAAGAGACATAAATATTTTATAAAAAATTCTGCTAATCTAATTTTTTTAATTTGATATGATTTTCGCACATAAAAAATAAGATTGAATAAATACCAAAAAATTTCGCTTTGACTTTTTTTTTTTGAAATCATATTGGGTAGAAAAAACTTCTCAAGTAAGCTGTATTGAGCAGTACTTTAAGTGTTATAAATTTTTTCTATAAAAATGAAGGCCTTATTCTCAATAATTAATAAAAAATTTACCTACACCATACTAAAACTAAAAGAAGTACCTTAAAATGAATTCATTTTGATATTTAATACATTACTCAGTTTGACATCAAATACACAAATATCACAAGCGAGAGAAACATTAATAATAATATTTAACACACAACAACTTAGTTGCAATTTCGTAAGAGAATAAAAGAGTTTTTTCAAAGCTTTTGCAATTCGATGCAAAATCTTTTTGTTTTCTGGGTTATTGGCCGAAAGAAGTATTTGTTAGAAACAACTTTTAGTAAAGTAGATATTAACAAAACGACAGAAAAACACATCAAAGAGAATTCAACAACAAAAGCGAAAGAGGAAAATAAACAAAAACTTAAGTAAGAAACTGGTTAATGGGGTCTTGTTAATGCAACTTCTCAAGCAGGTTAAATGCTTGTTGCTTTAGTTATGAGAGAATCTGATGAGGTCTGAATAGACGATCGATCGCAATTGCAATAAAAAAAGCAAGCAAATAATAAAAAAGAAAAATAAAACAGCTGAAATGTGCAATGGAATTTTTTCCTTAAATGCACTTCAAGCTTAAACGGGTTAACAAAAACAACAGCAACAACAGCAACAACAGCAACAACAGCAACAACAACAAAACTACTAGACGGTGAGAACTACAAGCAGAAGTCGCAAAATAACTAGAAACTGGCATCTTTAAACAAATACTTGCTAACATACATAATATGTGTATGTATGTATCTATCTATATATATTTAAAATTTTTTAACAATAGTTTTAGTTGCTAACTTTAGCCAGCAACGAGAAGCTGTGATCAAGTAGTACCTACAACAACAACAGCTACAAATTTCCGTAACACATATTTAGTTACTAAACTTTTAAGCTAAATTTTTTTTAACCCATCGCAGTAGAAGACAGCGGTATGCTACATTCAGTCTAGAGCTTAACGTTGCCTTAGACAGTCTAAAATCACTGTCAACGCGGAAGAATCCATTATTTTTTTACCAAACAAAATCAATTAAAATTTTTCTTTAAATATAGACAAAAATTATTTAACTAATCTTTGTTGCTAAATTGTTACAAAAAATATACATATAAAGCAATAAATATATAAAAGTTTAAAGGCGTGTGATTTGAAAAAAAAAAAAGATCGTGCCAAGAATTAAATTGTTTGATTAGACAAACGATTTAATTTTTTTTTTCTCCCAAAGAGCCTTTAAACATTTAAACAAGAATTAAATAAACGAAAAAAGACGAAAAAACTCGCAAAATTGGTCTTAAAACGTTAAAAAAATATATAAAAAAAATACGCAAATTAAAATGTAGCAAATTTGTGTTTAAGTATACATAAATGCTGCATATAAATTAAAATAAAAAAAAAATTAATAAACATCCTTTCTCAAGGATAAATCTTTTATACGACTATTTACACACATCTGAAAGTTACACAAGGCTTAATGCGTATTTTATTTAAAGGTAAGAAAAATAATAAAATAAAATATTAAAAAAAATATCAAGCAGCAGCCAACGAGGGCATCTCTTTGAAGTCTTCGTTTATAGAATTCTAGCTAAAGTTGTGAACAGAAATATAGTCAAATCCTTAACATTTTAAAAAGATTTTTTTAAAGTTAATAAACTCATACATGCCTTGAAAAATCGCCTTTTTTGTTGTCAAGGTTATTTTTAAAATAAAATAAAAATTATATTGCATAATAAATAAAAAGAATCACGCAAACAACATAAGAATTGGCATAAAGGTATCTTAAACTTCAAGAGACAAGTGATGTTTTTACAGTAGTCGGAGACTTGTAGTTTTGCACTCTTAAATTAAAAACAAGAATTTTTTCGTTTGGCTTTTGATTAAGCTAAAGTTCATATTTTTGGGAAGCCAAACTATATGTGATAATTTTGAACGAAAAAATAACCACACCAATAACAAACACTAGCATTTTTTAGATTTCATTGCAGAAAAGCTTTAAGCAAATTATAGTACGATGAACTAAAACAATTCACATGTTATATTTGCACTGAAGAAAACGTTTATTTAAAGCTGAAATTTGCATCAAATTTGCTTCAACCGACTGTGGTGTGCCGTCAGCCAAACACAAGAATGCTGATGATGAAGGTGCGGCAGCTTTCGAAAACAGCATGGTGATCCGTTCTGCTAGTGTTTGGTAGAGAATTTATAATTAACTTTGGTGTTATTTCTCTCTTAAAAATTATCACATGTAATTTGGCTTGTCAATAGTATGAACGAGTGGCCTAATCAAAATCTAATTAAATGAACAACAACAAAAATTAAAAATTTTAAATACCCCGAATATATCTACAAAAGATGTGATACCTTTTAAACGGCTAAACCGTTTTTGTTTAAAAATAGCTAAGAACCTTCTCGACCAAGCCACCTTTCAAACAGAAAAAACTAAATTAAAATTGGATCAGACGTTTGGTCTGTACATGGACTCGTACAGACACACACATACGCAGATACACAGACACACACTACAAACTTATAACACTGCTTTTTTGGCCAGGGGTTAAAAATAAGTTGGAACAAAAGTTGACTAAAATTGATTTTTATTTATTTTATTTTGCAATTGTTTTGGGCTAAGGATGCGATATTTATTTATATTTTTACAGAAAAAATTTTCGTTTGTTGTTGCTTAAGCACGTACATACAGAAAAATGTTATATTAAAATCTACGAAAACAAGGTTAATTTAAAATATTTAGGCAATGATTCTAAATTGTATGTGTTTCATCTTAATTGAACATGATTTATAGTAAGCTTCCAAGAAGAATTTTTCTTTTGAAATAACTTTATTTCATGTTGATTTAGAATAACATTACTATTAAATTAAAGAGAAGAATCATGTTGAGTCGAAGTTATTTCAAGTTGAGATAGCGTGAATTTAAAATTGAACTTACACGACTTAACATACTGAAACAAAGTTATTTCATGTTGAAATAACATGAATTTAATCACTGTAGTAATTTTATTGTATTAATGATTAATGATACGTAATTGTGTTTGTTAAAAGATATGTTTGAAGTCTGCTGACGATGTGGTAAAGCACCAAAGAAATTCATATAGACATGCTTAGCCATCAACAAAATAATATATATAAATAATATATTTTTTGTGAATAAGGCTTTTAAAACTTTTACTGCACTTTTTCCCATAATAACCATCATATTCATTAAATTTAAGATGAGTTTGAAATGAATTCTATTTAAAATTTTTCATATAAAATTTTCTTAAAATGGATTTAAAATATTTTTTTTTTCATGAATATGGAGGTTAATATTTAACTTGTTTAGTAAAATATTAATTATTTAAAAAATGAATCCTATGAGGATTCCAATTTAATTTGTCAATAAAATTTGCTTGTGATTTGATATCCAATAAAAAAAATTAATCGGTTTAATAATTGGCACATTTTTTATAGATCTTTTGATGACTCTATATTTAGACCATGCAAGTCCTATAAATAAGATTGCTTCGTTGTAGACGAAAGAGACGAGGATAAAAACAAGTACTCAGTTTCATTTACTGGCAATATATTTTGATTTCTCATTTATAATGTCATAAAATCACACATTAATACAAGACACTAAACATAAGAAACACGTTGCCAACAATAAAATAGTTCGAAGAAAAACAAACAAGTATCTTATTAATAAGACTTGCATAGTCTAAACATAGAATGAGTTGGCACCAGCTGTACACAAATTCAACCTATAGTCCAACTAAGCCAATCAAATTGTTTAATTTACTTAACAAAACTATTCTTTGGTTCTAGTTAATACTTTAAATATCAAGTCGCTCAATTCAATCATTAGATTAATTGTTAATGAATTATTGTTCTATAAATTTATTAATTAATGGAATAAAACACTTTAATCAATGTTAGGAAAATTATATTTTAATTTTTTTAATTGTTTTTTTATTATGTGTAAAGATGTCGTTAAATGGGGAAATGTACGCTTAATTATTTGTATGTTTTCGGTCTGATAAAAGTTTAAAACTTTGTTTACCACTTCCAGCAATTTGATTATTTATACCAATTTTTAAAATATTCCATGGTTGGTCATTATATAGTATGTACTATATGCTAAGCATGCATATGTAGTACGAGTATGCGTATTTATTGTAACAAATCAATTCGGACAATTGGATTTAAAAAAAAAAACGTTAGAACTGCCCAAATTCTATAAAATTACACCACCATAATATTGTCCACAAAGGCATATACAAGGTGGCTCAGAAGTAATGACATAATTTGAATTGGCTGACATTTTTCACTGTTCTTTGACATTTTTGATGCAGATTTATAAAGAATTAGTTGTCATCAAGCAAGCCATTTTACTACTTATTTGGAAAACTTACAGCCTATTGTCTTAACGCAAGCTTATCAAAAATCATAATGAGCAACGATGCCCATTTCTACCTATGCCGGCCATACACTACACAAGTTCACTGCACAAGTCTGGCACTGTTCAGTGTGTTTGTGTAGTGTATGGGGGTGGTTGTGCTAAATATTAAAATGATTTTGATATTTTCTCAAGTTTGATAACTGTACAGTGAACTTGTGTAGTGTTTGGTGCAAACGCTCAGTTCTGTAGTGATTTTTTAAGAGTTCACAACAAGAAATGAGCGCAGAACAAATATTCTGGACAGAGATCCTAGAATTAAACAAATAATCACCAGCATTATGGCGAATTAAAATAAAAAATGCACAGTTTACTTGTATAGTGTGTGTCACAAGCTTAGTTTACGCAGTGCCAGACTTGAGCACTGAGCTTGTGTAGTGTATGACCGGCATTAAAGGCCCAGTGATAACAATTTAAAGTAATTTTTAAGGAATTACATTTTCATTACATCCAAAGAATCTAAATTAATATAATGCAGATAATCAATAGAAAACTTAGTAAAATGTATATCAGTCATACAAACATTTTTAAATTGATTTTATAAATTTTTTTAATTAATTTATAAACTAATTTTCATCTAAATTTTCTTTTCAATGTACAGCAATTTATATGACAACAGTATTTAGCATTTACATTCGTATTACATTATTTTTACAAAGGAAATAATGATTATAATATACCAAAAAGAAAAATTTCTTAGCATCGCTTTATAAGCGGTGATTAGAAATCAAAAACGAATTTCGTTTGCAATGACAAGCAATAGGGATGATCCAAATCTTAAATTCTACATATTTATGACTTCTTGAGAATGTCTTTTTTATTGGGTGGTTATATATTAAAAGCTGGGGAGGCGGCCATTTCAGTTATATAGTATTTTCCAATTAATCTCATAAATTTTTCGACTTTCAACTAAAATTTTATCATTTACTGCCGTATTCATAAAAAATATTTTGGGTTTATTACAGATTTATTTGACCAATTTCCCATAGAAATACGTCAAATAAGCGCTTAATAAACCTAAAATAATTTTTATGAATATGCCAGTTAGTATAACAAACTGACAGCCAGTTTAAATTTATGTCATTACTTTTGCGCCACCTTCAACAACAAAAGAAATCATTTTAATGCAATTTTGCCATTACATTTATTATAAACATTGCAACACTAAAAATTAATAACTAGCAAACATTGTATTTGCATAATTATTGACCCTAAAATTAAAAATGCAAATAATCGAAATAAACATGTGTTAGAAAACCATTTGATAGAGATAAACGTTATTGAATACACAATTTTGCATTTTCATAACAATGAAACATTAACACAAAAGCAAACACGTACAAAACAACATTGGCTGAGTGCTCTTGTTATTCCCACAACTGTGGCAGAGAGTAAAATGCGTACGTGAGTGCGTGGTTGGTTGATTGTGTTTCGGGTATTGAAAAAAAAGTGTAGGGAAATTCATGTTTTATAATTGCAAGTGCATCAGTAAGCATGTGTGTGTGTGTGTGTATGTAGTACAAGTACTATTGATTATGATTATTGATTTTGGTATTGTTTTTGTTCTGGTTGCATGACTGGTTGGTGGTTAGTTGTAATATTTTTACTGTACTGTGCAGCATTGCCTTATTCATTTCTTTTATTGTTACTGTTATTGTTATTGTTATTGTTATTGCAGTCTAAATCGGCATATATGTATGCTCTTGTTCTAGTACATGTCTTTGCATGCTTTTGTGCATTTTGAAACGATTCTCGTTTGCAGTGGGACACAATTGAAATAAAATGAAATGAAAAATAAACTACACAAAAGTAGTAGATTTACTGCTTGAATGACTTGACTCTCGCTGTATCTCCGCAGATATGCATAAACATATCCATATACATATTTATATATGTATGTATCTATGTACAAACACGTTCACATGCCATATAGTGGGTATACATACATACATACATAGGTATTCAGCTTTGAATTTGTATTGTGTTACACTACCATTGAAATGGAGCTCAAGGTCAGGGTTTATACACGTTAAAAGCACTCGCACTTGCTGATGTTTATTTGTGTGTGTATGTATGTAGATATATAACTGCTATACCACGTACGGTATGTGTTGTTAAATCCAAAAACTGAATAACAACAACCAATTAAAAAAAATATTTATTCATATATGTATACTTACATACATACATACATACATACATACATACATACATACATATCTGCACCATACATACATAGTATATGCAATATTCTCTTAATGTTAATGGCCCAAAAAAAAAATGCTACAACTGCTTGTGCTGCTGCCGAGGCGACTTCTGTTTTGTAGGTGTCGCTTTCTGAGCCCGTTTAAAAAATAATAATTGCAATGAAAACGGAAATACAACAACATCAGCAACAACAATTATAAAACACCATAAAAATGAAACTTTATACACGATTCAAGCACATTTTTTTACACTCAAGCACTTTGGCTGCTTGGCCCGGCTTATTGACACACAAACATACATACATACAAACAAACATATCAACCGTTTAATACGTTTATCGTTTGATTCGACTTTTGTCGCTGTCGCTGTCGCTGTAGCTGCCGTTGTTGTTGCAGTGACTTTGTGATGTCAAATGGATTAAAATTGTTTCCCCTCTATTTTCAAATGTACAAAAACATAAACGATACGATGAACTTGTTGAAAAGTCTTAATTAAAAGTTGGTAAAAAAAACACAACAACATTCAGGTCGTTTAACTTTTTTTTCCAAATTAAAAGAAACAATAACAGTATCAAGTGTTGTTAAAAACTTTTGGTTTTTATTACTCTCGCTTTTTAGCTGTTTTAATTGTTTTGCCATAAAAAAAATTAATGTTGAGTGAGTATTTTTGATTATTTCAAATTGCTTTAGTCAAATGTAAATTAAAGTGGTATAGGAGGACATTTTTCCCCAGAATCACATAAGAAGTAAGAATTTAATAAATAATTTATTAAATTTAAAGTGATTGCAGATTAAGGATTGCTTAGAACGACAAAAGTTTAGTATCTATATAAAGTTTTAAATTGTTGGTTGATTAAAAAACTTTATAAAACAAATATTCAATTAACACTTGCTGTATGTAGAAAACTATTATTAAACAAGGTTATTTTTATGAATGAGTCACTACTAATTTCAACATTTTGTAAGCCAAACTATTTAGATATGTGAGTAAAATAAAAGTTTTGCGGTTTTGTTTTTAATTGAATACACCCAATATTTTATTTTAAGGTATCAGGTTATTCCTATTCTATTGAGAATTAGACTTGGGTCGAACTCGCACACTAGTTCATTTATGACAAGACCTAATGATCAAACCAATTTGATTTAAATGGGTTTTATTATAGTTTCGTGTCTCAAATTTCCGTTTGAACAAGTTCGACCCAAGTCTATTGGATAAACGTTTGATCTGCTGAGGTTATCTGGATATTTCTAATAGTCTTTTCTACTCTTGATGTAAGTGTAATAAAAAATTTAGTTAAAGTGCCACTTTGACTCGCACACCAAGGGTTCCCTATGGACGCTACATATGTATGTAATACTGTAGGAACTTTGGCCTATATAATCTAATATCTTACATGATGTAGGCATTTTTTTAAAAACATTTTTAGTTTATCGTTTCTTTAACTTTAGCGCTTTTATTCTGTTTTGCAAATTTTTTTTTTGTCATTGGCGATTTTTTAGTTTTTGCGATTTTTTTAGGTCTGGCTTTTTTTTTTTTGTTTTGGTGATTTTTTAGGGTTCTTCACTATTTTTTTATTAATTTGTTTTTATCGTTGTACTTCTGATGATTTTTTTTTGCATTTTAGCGCTTTATTTTATTTTTGGTGGTAATTTTCATTGAAGCGCTATTTTCATTTTGGCGATTTTTCGTTTCAGAATTTTTCATTTTGGCATTTTTTAGTTTTAGCATTTTTGAAAATTTCAAAACATCTTTAAATATTTTTTTTTTTTTAATTTCAGTGTTAATTGGTGTAGTTTGCATAAAAATAAACTTAAAAATTTCAAGTGTCTTTATATAATTGTCTGTATATTGCATTAGGATTTCAACATTTTTCTTTGCTCGCTTTAGAACGCCCTTCAATGTTTAACCCCCTGTTTGTGTAATAAGTTTGAGTTAAAAATCTTGGCGTTTCTGTAATAGATTAAAGAAAAGTTGTACAAGTTTCCTTTAATCTATTACAAAAACGCTTAAATTTCCAACTCAATCGTCTTACACAAACAGGGGGTAACTGTCATATATTAGGCAGTTTTCTTTTCTAGAAAAAGTGTAAAATTTTTTATTTTTTTATTACAAAAAATACAATTTACGGTTCGCTTAAAGCAGTAATTTATGGCGGCAAGGGATGATACAATAATTTCTAATAAATTCTCTATCAAAAAAAAAAAACATTTTAACTCAAAATTTCATTAAAAATTGCAATAAATGAAACATTTTTTTTTTTTCGAAAATTTCGAGCCCATAACTCTACGGTTCTCGTGAATAACAGCCTTTGACGAATAGAAGGACAGTAAAACCTTCTGACGAAAACAGTAGGTTTTTTTTCACCTTTAGTTTACAGGAACCTAAAAAGTACAATACATTTGCTAGGAAGAGTCAAACGAGTTAACTCGGTTAATTAACATCGTGGTATTCTAGCTGTTAATTATTTAACATTGCGATATCAGTGTGAAAGCACACGAAGACTTTTGATTTAAATGCAAATTTCGAACTTTCAAAAACAATTTTCGTTTAATAACGTAAAAATTATAAATCAATTAACGAATTATAAATCAATGTTGATTAAAATCAACTTAAAATTTGCTGTAAAACAAAAAAAAAGCAAACAACTGATCCAATCAACAATTAGTTAATTAAATTCAGTTATTATGTCAAACAATGGAGGAATGGAGATTGGAAAAACAAAACTAATAAAAATTCCTTCGGTGTACATATTGGAAAAGAACAAAATGTTGTTTTCTTAGTAGATTAGATTTGATCTAACTCATTAAAATCTTAAACATAAAATAACCGTAAAAAATTTAAATATAGTTATTCCCATCTTTAAAAAATTAATTTGAGTTTTTATCATCCACCATAAAAAGAGAAATTAAATTTAAGTTTTTATATCTTTCACCATAAAAAAAACTAATTAAATTTGTATATATGCCAATTTAAATAACTAAATATCATGCAAATTTTATTGAATATTTACCAATAATGTGTGATATATGTTTTAAATTCTAGATACACGAAAAACGGAAGTGATACATAAATATTATTAAATGCAAGAAAAACATAAATTGAAATTCATCAATTAAAATTAGGGGTTTAATTTTATTAAATATTTATTAATGTTGTCATTGCAATAATTTCAAAATTCATGCGGGTGTAATAAGTGTGTGTGTAGGTAAGTTCATAAATATGGGCAAAAGTGTTTGAACTTAGTGTAGAACGACATACATTTATGAATGAATGAATACTTATGTAAATATGTGAATAAATTATTAAACAAGTTGCAATTAGGGTTTGGGAAACGGGAATTCCCGGGCGGGAAATGTCTGTCTAATATTCCCGGGAAATTTTTCAGATTTTCCGGGAAATTAAAAGTGCATGTTATTTCCGAAATATATAGAATTTGTAATCCAATTTTACTTTAATATTTTTTTATATATTACAAAAGTTCGTTTGAATGATTGTATGACTAAATTTACACGAACGTTGACACGTTTTTCATCGTCTGTTTAAACAAATAAAAATACCTTGTTCGAAGGATATTTTTTAATCTTAAAATTTAAATTGAGTTTTTGCCTTGTAACTGTAAGAAAGAAAGAAAGAATTCTTTCGACTCCGATAAACAAGAAGTAAAATGTCCATGTTTTTTTAATATAAAATAAAAATGTGAGCTATTCAAATCTAGTCTGAAATTTCATAAAAATTCCATTAAATTGAGGTCATACCATATCTCCTAAAAAAAGTGGAATAAATTATTGTATAAGTATCAATGATTGCAATGATATAATCGTTTCCTAAAGTAAATAACTCGATGCTAAGCGAACTTGAAGTGATTTTTCGCCGAATTAGTGAACGAATTTTGAAAAGTGTAGTGAAAATTTTAAGCTGTAAGAACTCTGAGTTGACGAAACTTAAATTGATTACAAGTAGACGCTATTATGGAAACCCTGCAGAAAATATTTTAGGAGAAATAAAATGAAAGACACTTAGACATACTGTCTAAATTCGGCGCAGCGCAGTATGGTACTGTAACCTGCTTGTAATTAATGATAAGAAACCGCCTGGAACTTTTTCAAAAAGAATGAGAAACAAGCAAGACAAATTCTTATTAAAATGAAGGTAGGTCTTATTAGATAATTGTCTACTAATTGTGGTAACAGTCGTCAATTGGTTTTTATATGATCTTTTGCTGTGTAATAACTTTATTCCATTTGCTTAAATTTAATTAAAAATTCTTAAAAATTTGTCTTAGAACTGCTTTTTTATTAAATTTTATTTCAAAAGAATGCTTACATTTATAAAACAATCGAAATTTCACCAACTTTCATTTAATAAATGTATTTAATTTAGAAAAATAGCTTTTCCCGGGAATCCCGGGAATTCCCGGGAACTTGATTTTTTAATTCCCGTTTCCCGGGAAGTGCAAAAGTCCGGGAAATCCCAAACTCTAGTTGCAATGCATCAAATGTTTCATCTACATTGTGTGCGCGCGGGCTAACACTTGCACACAAAATAATTTACAGCATACAGAGCAAATATATACATATATTTATAAATATGATAAAAAAAAAAATACGTACATGCATATGTTTGTATGTACGTACATATGTATATGCATAAGTAAGTGTAAACTGCATGATTTTGCATTTAAATGCATTTTATTATAAAAGTATAAATATAAATTCTCTCTGCAATCGCACACTTACATTTCATCTGCATGCACGTGCATGTCTATAACAACATATGTATGTATTAATGCTTGCTATTAATGAAAACTTTTAAATATGTTGGTTTTGGCCAAAGGGGCAGTTTTCACTTTAGCTCTTTTTTCATAAAATATAACAAGGCCATTTTAAAAATATGCATAAATATCGTTACTTTTATATAAAAAGGCTTTAACTCATTATTTGTTGGTAGTTGAAAATGTTTAATTTTTCGTTACATTAGAAACCTTCTATTCGAATATACAAAAAAAAACCCCGATTTGAAAAAAATGAGTTAGGACCTTTCTATATTAAGGTAAAGATAAGTATAATTGAAATAAGTACAAGTGCTCGTTGGGGTGTGCATATGGACAGCAAATGCATAAATTTATGTGTACATACATTCCGATATTTAAATCCCTGCAGAAAATGTGAATATTGAAATTGTAGTGATTTGCTAGTGACATTGTCAGTAGTACTACTGACCAAGTGTACCCCAGCCAATGTAATTATCTAATGACATTTAACATTAGCTTGTCATTGAAAATCCACCACTAGATTGTATGTAGCATAACTGACTAAGTAGTTCTTTTTGGGACCACGTGGAGACATTGACACCAAAGATTCACTAGTAAATTTTGGGGGCTATAGTCTAAAATATCGATATTTCCTCGCTCGATGTCAATAGTAAAATTGTAGTGATTTACTAGTGACATTGTCAATAGTACAACTGAATAGGTGTACCGCAGCTAATGTAATCGACCATATGGAGACATTTGAACTAAAGATTCACTAGTACATTTTAGTGACCCTCGTCTACAATTATATAAGGGTTGGGCAACAAACTTAAATACATACATACATATATATGTACGTAAGTTTTTAACATTATTGCATAGCATAATAAAAAAGAAAAACAAACTATTGACGCGTTTATTAGCAATGTCACCAGAAATACACTAGAAATGCTGTCTCTACCGTATCTCTACTCGCGCATAAAAGGAAAGTTGTCGACATTTTAACTAGTGCAATTGTCGCTAGAGAAAAGAGTGTTGACATAGAGGTCTATGGTTCTAGGTTGACTAGAGGGATATTAATAAGTTTGTGCGTGTGCGCAATTTCGGGAAAGTACTAGCGTTGTATGTATTGTAGCATAACCGCTAAAAAACTTAAGCGACATAATTTTTGAGTTTAAATTATTGGCGAAAATTTATTATTTACCATCGTAGATAAAATATTTTCATCAAAATCCAAAATTCCAAAAATATGTCGCTTAAGCTTTTTTTTTGGACTATGGCTCGATATGTACAAAGTATTCATGCGAACGAGAATAAAAATGATAAAAACATTGTTTTGAAATAATTAAATAACCGCAAATTTTTAACCATGATTACGACATACTTTTGCCATAACGCGGTCTTTTTTTTGGCTATTATTGCTAACGCAACGCAAACACTTGCGCAAATGCATTTCACTGACACACACTTACGTACATACATGCAATTGTGTGTGTTTACATACATACATATGTGTTTAAAGTCCTTTCGCATTTTCTAGAAGAGTGATTTCTAAAATCGAAAATCTCTAAAAATTATGACGACTAGGGCTTCGAGTTACTTCTGTCTAATCGACTTCAAAAAACAAAGAGCTAGTCAAAAGTCTGGCTGTCTTTCAAAATAGTCTATTTCGCTATATACACAAAGGACTTTAAACACATATGTATGTAAACACATACAATTGCATCTATGTACCTACATAGATAGATGTGATAGAGGCTTTTGTTCTATTTTGTTGTTTGCAGTGATCAAATTACAAGACGAAAAGCAATGAGAAAAGTGGTAAAAAAATTTAAGTTAATTAATAAAACAGTTTTGCAAAAAAAAAACTATTGAAATACACAGAGAAATCAGTGCCTACTAAATACCTAAATAAAATAGAACAAAATTAATAAGAAATCTCTATGGTTTTTTTTTAATAAGGAAATCTTATTAATTTCATAGGGAAACCCATTTGAAAAAATCAAGAAGAAATCTTCTAGTCTTTATTAGGTTATCTTATTGATTTTTTCAATAAGGGTTTCTTCTTGTTTTTATTAGGCGACCTCATAAAAAATAAAAAAAAAATTGCGTCTTTATTTTCTATACTTATGTATTTTCATTTAAATTCTATATATGTATGTATGTAGTATATTGTAGATGTTATTTATTTATACATGCATACATACATACACATGTTATATTCATAACTAACTTACTCACCAATGAGTAAAAAAAATTGTTTCTATGTCTATTTATAGATATGAAATAATAAGACACCTCATAAAATCAAGATCTCCTTATTAATAAAATCAATAAGATGCTTTACACATAATCATATAGGAACCTACTAAAATCAAAAAGAAAGCCTTATTGGAAAAATCAAGAAGGAACCCTTTTAAAAAAAATCAATAAGGCAACCTAATAAAATCAATAAGAAATCCCTATAGTTTACAAGTTATAAGAAAACTTAATAGAATCCAGAAGTTTTTCTCTATGGATTGTTTTTTTTTGGTGCCAAAAATAACGGAAATTGAGTAAAAAAAGTTGAGAATAATAAGATTTCTTCTTGATTTTATGTGGTTTTCTTCTTGATAAAATTAATAAGACTTACCACATAAAAACAATAAGGAATCTCTATGAAAAAATCATCGCTTCTTTCTTTAGGCTAAGGGGATACCCCTTAGCCTAAAAACGTGTCATAGAGAAAATCTTCTTGATTCTATGAGGCAATTTTTCTCTGTGTATACATTTCGTTTTTAAGAGAAATTAAAAAAAATCTTCTAAGATTTATGTTTTTATTATAATTAAACCTTTGCTGCCGGATTCTTCAACAATAACTTTACTGCAATTTCTTGTTTGCGAAAACATATCTGGGCCTACTATGGTTCTCGTTTTGTAATTCTCAATATTTAATATATAAAGTGCGACTTTGACTCGCACACAAAGGGTAATATGTAATACTATACCAACTTTAGACTGTATAATACATAGAATATCTTAGCTAATATATATTTAAAAAAAATGTTTTTGTGTTTTTTTTTTAGTTTTGGCGTTTATTTTTGATTTGCCAATTTTTCGGTTTTTGCCAGTTTTTTTAATTTAGCGATTTTTTGTGTGGCGCTTTTTTCGTTTTGGTGATTTTTTGGGTTCTTGGCAATTTTTTCGGGTTTTTTTAGTTTTGGCGATATTTTGGTTTCTGGCGATTTTTTTAGTTATTGCGCTTTTTATTTTTGGGTTTTTTTTTTGGGTTTGCATTTGCAAATCGCTAATTTGTTTAATTGTTGTGATATATTTCATTTTAGCGCTTTTTACTTTAGCGATTTTTTGTTTCGCCATTTTTTTTAGTTTCACGTTTTTTTTTAATTTTACCGTTTTTGAATCTTTACTTCTTACGGTTTTCAAAATGCAGTAAATTGTCAAAATTTTATGGTTAAAATTACATTAACTGATAGAATGCCCTGTAATTTTTTTTAAAGAGAAGTAACACTCAGGCAATTTATGCTTACTTCTATTACTAGGTGTTACCTTCTTTTAGGAAAGCGATAGTGATACGAGAAGGCAGGTGGTGAAGGAAGAGATAGAGGAAAGCTTCATTCTTTTACAACTCTACTTTTTGCACGTTTTTAATAATGCAGTGTTGCAGCGCCTCTGATGTTAAATGAGGCATATTAATCTTTTGAAGCAGTGTTTTGTAGCCATTTATTTGATTTATTGATTATTTTACTTCGCCAATGATTCTGCTACACAACGAAGGAGGGCACTCTGATGTTACATTAGGATTAGTATCTGCTGAGGGCGGTATAGTTCAGTGACTAGTGGCTATGCCTGCATCACTTGAACTTTCCTACAACAACTGATACAAAGGGACACTACTGCACATCAGAAAAATGCGTGGTGTTGTTATTTAATGACTGTCGGATACAGGGATTGAACCCAGCACCTTCGGTTCAGCCAACGCCACCCTCAAATTTTGATTTTGTTTTCATTTCATTGGTTATTGGTGTTGTCTTCTTAAATATATACTAAGTCTGTAAATTTCAAGTGTCTATATATAATTGTCTGTATATTACATTAGGATTCCGTTGCTTGCTATAAAATTTAGAACACCCTATAGTTTTTAACCATCATATGTTTGTTGTTGTAGCAGTCAAAGTTTAACATATACTGTGAAAATCTAAAAAAAGCTTCAAATTTTATATTCTTTACAATCGCTTTATTATAATCAAAGCCATTAAATGCACAAAATGATAAAAAAAACTTAAAAAGTTTTTTCCAATGCAGCAACCGTTTGTGTAATTTTTTTTTTTTAACTGTCTGGAAGAGACTAACTATACCGTCCTCAAAAGCATTCTGAAACATTTAAGATTTGACAAAGAGTTTGATTGTGTTAAAAGTTTTCATTTCCGTGTAGATCAAACTTACCATTTTGCTGGGTATACTTATGAGAGCGACAGTGAGGGAGACAGTCGTTTGTTGGTAATTGTTTGTATGTAGAACATTTTGGTGTTACCGCAACTGCCATGGCAGTTCAGTTGTAATAAAATATTTCATTTTGCTAAATTATTACAAACACTACAACAAAACTGTATTGCAGAGCGTTTATCCGTGAAAACTCACACATGCATACAAATAAACACACGCAATTCGAAACCAAATTATTTTACAATTAAATTTGACAAAAAAAAGAAATCGGTTAAATATAACATTTCAATTGATTTTTAATAATAAATTAATGAAAAGTAAAATACTTGCAAAACTAAAACTATTGAAGCTGCAACGAAAAGTGTGCTCACAATATCTGCAAAAGCAGACTTAATGTTATAATTTTTGCAATAACTATTCTTATTTGTTTGAGCCATAACCGCAAAATTGCTTAAACGAAACATTATTTTTTTTTTTGCAATAGGTCGAAAATCATGTAGCTTAAGGTCTTTTGACCTTATTTTTTAAAAATATTCTTACACTATTTGTCCAGTGGATTGTGAGTTCGATTATTGTCACAGCTGGCGGCCTGTTTGTACAGACGAGTTGAAAAAGTGTTGTTTGCTTACATTTGATTTCAGAAAACAAAAGTTTTGAATAGCTAACGATGCCAGCTGTTGTGGTAAAGTGTGCAAAACTATTTTTAGTTGTCGCTACATTCGAACAATTTTCAAGGGTTTTTTTTTTTTTTTGGTTTTATTGTGGACACTAAAATAATTATGTTGGTAAATTTATAAAAAGTTGTAAAAACATTTGTAGTAAAATGTTAATGAGCACGTAAAACAGAATAAAAACCAAAAGGGAAAATCCCTTCTATTGATTTATTTTTTTTTGTAATTGAAAAGTATTTTGTTTGGCAGTCAAATGAAGCACAGCCGCGAATAACGTTGGAAAAGACATTTTTGAAAAAAAAAAACAGTTTTTTCACAGATTAACATTAACATAACTCTCTTGCGTTGTTTAAACATCAAACCATCCAAAATTATGCATCTTATCGCCGTCAAAATACAATTACAATCCAATCAGTCGGTGGAAAACTTGTAAGTAACTAATAAAATCATGCAAACAAAATTGTCGAAAATAATTGATAAATGCAGCAGAGATGCAAAAAGAAAAGTTAGTGCTAGTTATCATTATTTTCGATAAGCTAAAAAAATTTAAACGAAAAAACCAATCTTGCTTTAAAATACGTTTTTTTTGGCACTCCTGAAAAGTTATTGTTTTGCCACTTAAAACCTTATTCGCGGCTAACCTTCAAATATAGAATATTTCTGCATGAGAATATTTAAGATTTCTGCATGTTAGTAGTATGTAATCTTCCTATTCGAGAAATTGCCATGAGTGTAATTTATTTCCCAAAAAATAAAACGTACATTGAAATGCTGAAATAAGTTAAATTAAAGAAGTTTTTTTTCTTCAAAATGACATTTTGTAACCATAATTAAATATAAATTCTAGGTTTTTAATTGAAATATTTTAATATAATTAATTTGGATTTTTTTTATCTTTTTTGCAAATTGCATTAAATTTTTTGCAAGCCAAAGCATAAAAAAAGAACAGAACTAATTACCCAGCCATGACAAAAACAAAAAAAAAAAAAAACAAAAATGCAAGAGAATTAGAATACATTTTCAAATCAAGATCACGAACATAAAAGTGTGAATAAGCCACTTTGAAAATCACCAGAGCAATACCGTCATTCAATTGTCACTAACTACCCTTTTCGAAAAAGGACAATTATTCACACAAAATTAATTTCCATAATCTCACTTAACTTTGCAAAAATGCAAACACCCGTTCGCACACAGCGAACGAAGAGCATTTACAGACGAATTAGAAAACCCTGTTCTAGGTTTGATGTCATGACGGAATTAAAATGAAGACACAAGAGTATGAACAAGGAATAATAAAGAAGTAAAATGTACAATATAAAATTCAACTTCATTAGCATTTTAAATAAAAGAAGAGCAAATAAAAAAATATTTCCTTTTTATATTTTTCTCTAATAGTTAGTTTTACTCTTTCTTGTGGACAAGAATGAAATAAGATATCCCAAGCATATAGCGGTGAAGGGTATATAAGATGCGGCATAGCCGAATATATTTCTCTTACTTGATTATGGTGATAAATATTTTTTTGGTGATGAATCTGAGAATTTTTACAAGCTTCGCTAATAAAAAATATGCAAAATGTAAAAAACAATGGTAATGAAAGACTCTCATGTTTGCCATGATGCTCGCTGATGAATGTTGAAGTGAATAGAAGGACCATTAGCTAGTAAAATAAAATAATGAAATACGGAAATAAAAATTATTAAAAAAAACTTCAACAAAGCTAAAGTAAAGCGCAAAATGCAAATATTATATAGAGGCAGACAGTCATTCTAAAAGTTTTGTTGATTTACTATTTAACAAACATTTGTATGTATGTGTATGTATATGTACGCACCTCAATTTATTTATTTATATTTGCTTTATAAATAACACAATAAAAATAGCTAACAGCTTTTCCGTTCAATAGAAAACTTAATTATGTATAATCTGTTGTTCTTTGCAGCAAAGAGGCCAAAGCAGTTTTCACCAGAATTTGCAAGTTTCATAGTTTTGATTTCTATAGTTTAGAGAAATTCAGAAGAACCAAACCACTGTTTACACTTTTTTTTTAAATAGCTTAACGAATTCGCCTAATACATGAAGTTTTTTCAACATGTATAGTTTGAAATCAAAAACAAATGTTAGCCAGTCTATGTGGCGTCTTTCGTTTTCTTTCGAACGGCATTAAAATGTCATATGTTAACATAAGTGGCTTTAGCAAGTTTATACTCTAAACCGATAATTTTGTGTCTCAAGGTGCAATTTTAAATGTTTAGCGGGGAGCCGATCAATTGAAAATCAGCAAAAATTACTAATCATCTGCAAAATTGCATTTAAAATAATCCTCAAATCACACTATATTATTTTACTTTGATTTAAAATTTTCAAAACAAATGTATCAAAACCTACAACAACAGCAATGATTTACAAATCACAGTAATGATTTGTTTCATTTTAAAGATTTTGCTGTGCTCTGTTGATTTGAGAGAAAACGTTGAAGTAATGTTTTGCAGCGATGCCAACTTAGCTATTTTGGAGCTAGATTTAGCTCTTTTTGATTGCTTCTAACTCGAAATTTTTCCCTTTAGCTCTTTTTTTAAAAAAAGAGCTAACACAACTCTTTTCAATTGTAAAAACAGCACGTTTAGCACTTTTCGCATCTTATAGTAAGTTTTCTCGTTTTTACCCTATTGTTTCGTGTTTGAGGCATTTACATTTTTGATAAATATGTTTTTTGCAAAGGCAGATACTTTTCTGCAACCATATACCTAAGATATATTTATTGTGTTCGTTTCTAAATAATTAAAAAATGCTTGACAAATTATTGAAATGGATTCTTACTGCCAAAAATATAGGAAAGCTTAGAAATCAAATTCCTCGTTTAACAAATGGATTGAACTAACTAAAGATCCATCTAAAGCTTTGTGCAAATGTTGCAATTCAACTATAATATCGAAATATTTTGATTTAGTACGCCGTTCGAAAGCATAAAAAATGTATGGCTCTCTTTAACGTTATTGTGCTATCTTAGCCATATAAGTATATAATTTTCACCAGAAGAAGCAAACGCAAATTGCGCCATCAAATCTTGCATTATATGCTGCAGTACATACACCATTTTTAGCAATGGGTCTTTTATTTTTTCTTACTATTATTTTTATTAATGTTAAAAAATCTTGAAGTACAAATTGAATAATAAATATATTCATAGATTTAAAACGGAAAAATCTCAAATTTTTAGATTTAGCTCTTTTTAGCTCTTTTTGACTACTCCGTTGGCTCGTTTTGCCTCTGAATTGTTGGCATCATTGATGTTTTGGTTTCCTTCAAGCAAAACATGAGTTGATTCTCTTGAAATTATTTTTTGCTTTAATTTGATTTGTTTTGCTTTGTATTTTAGGAAAAGTGTGCATGTGCTTATTTTCATAATTTACTGTGAATTTGATTTAATAATATTATTTGAGATATTATCTAAATAATCTATTTAATATTAGTTAAGTATTAAAAATAATTAAATAAACACTTAGCATATATTACAGCAAGAAGGAAGAAAAGAACATTAGTTACAAACTAATTATTTTTTATGTGTACGGCTTGTATGCTTATAATAATATAAATATCTAGTTAAAACTTTCTCTTAAAGTAATTTTATTGAGGCACTGTGGAGCCCAAGGTGGCCATAACCGCCAAAAAAGCTTAACAGAAGACATATTTCTTGATCTCGTTTTCGTTAACGAAAATCTATTCTTAAATACCGCAAATGATCAAATACGAGTATAGTAAAAAAATCAAGTTCGAAAATTAACAAGAATTACGTTTTTGGTAGGCGCGGCCATAGTTCCTGCCACATATTGAGGATTTTTAGCCCAGGGAACCAAAAATGGTAAAACTATATCCGATGTTAATTAATATTCAACCCACTTTGTTAAATAATATATTTTCAAATCCAATACACAGAGAAAATAGTGCCTACTAAATACCTCATAAAATAGAACAAAATTAATAAGAAATCTCTATGGTTTTTTTCAATTACGAAGTCTTATTAATTTCATAGAGAAACCCTTTTTGAAAAAATCAAGAAGATATCTTGTAGTTTTTGTGAGGTTATCTTATTGATTTTTTCAATAAAAAATAAAAAAAATTGCGTATTTATTCTCTGTACTTATGTAATTTCATTTAAATTCTATACCATATACATATGTATGTATGCATGTAGTATGTTGTAGATGTTATTTATTTATACATACATACATACATACATCCACATTAGATTATATTCTTAACTAACTTAGTCACCAAGTATTGAACCAGCAAACTTCTGACTGATAGACAAGCACTCTAACCAATATGCTAACAAGCAGCCTGAATAACCATTGAAATTATTGTGCAAACATTCTTATACAAAAATGAAAAAGATCATGAAAAAAATTGTCTCTATGTCTATTTATAGATATGAAATAATAAAACACGTCATAAAATCAAGATTTCCTTATTGAACAAATCAATAAGATGTTTTACACATACTCATATAGGAACTTACTAAAATCAAGAAGAAAACCTTTTTAAAAAAATTAAGAAGGCAACCTAATAAAATCAAGAAGAAATCCCTATAGTTTACAATTTATAAGAAGACCTAATAGAATCAAGAAGTTTTTCTCTATGGATTGTTTTTTTGGTGCTAAAAATAACGGAAATTGAGTAAAAAAGTTGTGAATAATAAGATTTCTTCTTGATTTTATGTGGTTTTCTTCTTGATAAAATTAATAAGATTTACCACATAAAAACAATAAGGAATCTCTATAAAAAAATCTTGTCTTATTTCTGCTGGGATACCCCTTAGCCTAAAAACGGTTCATAGAGAAAATTTTCTTGATTCTATGAGGCAGTTTTTTTTTGTCTGTGTAGCATTATGAAATTGTTAAAACATTGCAATACAACTACTATTGCGTGACATTAAAACAATAATTAATGTGTACAATAACACAAATAGAATTATTTGTTGGAAAATAAAAAAAAGTTCCATTTACACACTGCCTAACTGCGCGTGCTTCACTTACAAACAAGATACGAGATGATTTACTGCACCCAGGGGAATTGAAAAGAACAATGAAATTTGTAATGTGAAAAGTTCATGATGGAGAAATGATTCACGTTTTTGGATTAATCACGCTTGATCACGTTTAATTTATAGCTAAAAAATATCAAAATCTGATTTAAACTCAAATAAACTGTTGTCCACGAAGATCACTTACAAGACAAAATTAGTATAATTTTTAAAAATTTATTAGGAATCAAAAAAAAGAAACTGAAGTTAACAATGAAATTATGGTAAAAGTACTGTTATTATAATACTTTGGCGCATATTTAACCCCCGACCAAAAAAAGTGGTGTTATAAGTTTGTAGTGTGTGTCTGTGTATCTGTGTATCTTTTTTTTAAATAACACAACACAGCCCGCGAAGCGACTAGCTTGTCTGCGGAAAACACCCAGGGCTTATGGCGGGAATCGAACCCACGACCTCTAGACTGAGAGGCTAGCATCGCTACCACTCAGCGATAGGGGCACCCTGTGGGTCTGTCCGTGTCCACGTACAGCGCAAACGGCTGGACCGATTTTGATTTAGTTTTCTCTGTTTGAAAGGTGACTTGATCGAAATGGTTTTTAACCATGTTTGAAGAATATCCTTGTAGCCGTTTAGAAGATGTCACATATTTTCTAGATATATCGGGGGGTTTTAAAATTTTTAATTTTTGTTATTATTATAAAATTTAAAATGAGTTTGGATTGTATTTTATTTCAAATTTTTTCATACAAAATTTTCTCATTATTTCACATTTTATATTTTGATTAGTATAAGGGTCAATTTCACCAACTCTATTTAAGTATCAATTTATATTTAAATGTCGATTTTCATTAATTTTTTTATGGAAAAATAACTTTTAAATATGAATTGATATTTAAACTGAGTTGGTGAAATTGGCTCTAAACCGGTATGTTTTCAAAAAACACACTTAAATAATTTTAAAATGTATATAAAATTTAAATTAAATTAAAAAAAAAACGGCCCTGCTGCAACTTACGATCATAAAAACTTATGTTCTTCAAAGAGAATATTAACTTTTCTTTTGTTTTATTTTTGGCCTCGAAATATCTTTTATTATCATATTTTTTTACAGAGTGATAAGTCTTCTTAATTCAGATATTTTTATTTATGTCGTAAACTTTGAAGAATAAATCAACCGTCAAATGGTTGTTTGTTATTTGGTTGCCCAGTTGCCCATAGATTTCTTCTTCAGAGTCAGATGCAGTTGATTTTGATTTTTCCCACTGAAACTTCTAATATGCAAATACACACACAAGCATATTTTTATTGCATACCAACACATGCATAAGATAAAAAAAAACACGTAAAACCCAATGTTAAACCCAGCAAACACACAAGGGTATAATCGAGTGACCAAACAAGATTTCGCATTGTCCAGATTTATCTAAACAATCTGGACACGTTTTTAGCATACAATTTTATTTGTGTTTGTGTGGAAATTTCTATTGAAATCGTAGGCGGTAGTTTGTGCCCTTTTCAATTTATATATACAATATGCTTAAGAATGATTAAATATCTTATTTAAGTTTTTGTTTTAAATCTTTGCTTGAGTTACAAAAAAAAAATATTGATTATTTTGAAATCCCTGAATATGTGTTTGCTGGGTTAGGCTTGTCACAGATGTTGTTGGGACAATTTATATGATTTTTATATGCCAGAGACGTCTAAAATATTAAAATGTAATAGACTTAGACAAAGGAAAACGTGGCTTGGTAGATTTGCTCTACGACCCTGTAATTTTATTGCTGCTTTTGTTTAAACTCACCCAAAGGACTTTGATTTTTTTATTTTGTTCCTTTTTTTCATACAAGCTAAATATAGTTGTGGGTATACTAAATTCACTTGTGACTTTTTGAGACATTTTATAGTTTTATATAGACTTGGGTCGAACTCGTTCACTAGTTCATTTTTGCCACAAACCAATGATCAAATCTATGTAATTTAAATGGGTTTGATCATTGGTTTGTGGCAAAAATTAACTAGTGAACGAGTTCGACCCAAGTCTAGTTTTATACAATAATTTAAAAGCAACATCAGACTGTCGAAATAGCGGGAACAAAAAGGTCTTATCAAAAATTAAATTATAAGTTGCTACATACATATACACTTGTGGCCTTTGCAGCCAGAGAGTTGTAGCCAAAAATAAATAAATAAGTTGTATCATAAAAAATACTTTTGTTTTAAGCTTAAGGTTTATAAAACAAGTAATCTGTGACACATAATAAAATTGTACTGTTTGAAGGGTGTTTTACAATTCCTTATGCCCAACGTTAACAATTTTTTATTTATTTTTATTTCTTGTCATTTTCCCATATTGCTGATTTTTGCAATAACTCCCGAGTTGTTTATTTGTTCAGCGGAAGCAGGATCAAAACCATTTCTTCTCAAAATTCGCCACCACCGTTAGTTATTACAATACTAGAAAAGGAAAAAAATTGGAATTGTCATTGCCAGTGGCATACACATACATATATATATACATATATATATATATATATATATATATATATATACACACATACACACACAACACATACATACATAAATAAATTTCTTTGAAATATTATTGACGTTTCTTTAATTTGAATTTTACGAACTTTGAAAAATTACTTTTTACATTCATACATATTCAAGGTTGTCAAGTAACATTTCAAATAAATATTCTTTATATCATTACCTTAATATAGAAGGGCCCTAATTCATTATTTTTAAAAGTCGCTTCAAAACTTTTTATATATCCGATAATATTCTATTTTTATTTATTATGAATTTATTAAATTTTTATCTAATTTATAATAATACGCCTGAACCTTAGTTTTTAACTTAATATCTAAATACATATTTAACCAATGTTTATTTAAATTTTAATTGTATGTAGAGACGGTTTAATTTTTATAGAAAAAATGTTTGCAAACAAATTTAAAATAAACATTTTGTGTAAAGTAAATTTTAGTCTCAGTACTACCAAAGGGTGGTGATCAATTTCTTTTTATGGGCCTCCAAAAATTTCGAAAATCAGTGCGCCCCTTAAAAAATTACACCATAAGTTTTTGGCTAATATCTAACTTAGACTTGGTGATGCAGCTAAGAGTTCACTTAATAAATCGTATTAACATTTTATGCGAAAAAAATAATTTCTTTGTGCACTTTTTTTCAAAAGTAGGATAACAATTTTTTTTTTCACTTTATTCAGAATAAATTCCAGGGACTCCTGATTCGTTGCAAATAATATGTGGTAAAGTTGAAGATGTGTGCAAACATATCAATACATTTTGAACGTGTCTAGGAACCCTAATAGCTCATACAGACCACTTCTTACCTTAACGTTCTTGGACGCTGTAATATGCCACCTTTTAGGGTGGACGCTATGACATGCCACCAATTTGGTTACTGAAAATTAAATTTAGCTTTTCATGTGTTTCCACTGGTTAATAATTACAATTCTATTATTAAATAAAGTTGAAAGTACGAAAGCACTACAAAATTTCCAAATATTATGGAAAGCTTTCCAAACAACAGCTGTTTAACATAAATAAGAAAGTTGAGGTCAGCAACGTGTAGGAAATTAAAATTGCATATAAGTACACAAGTTCGGGCATTTAAGTATTATTTAAATGTGCACTTAAAAATTCAATTTCGTATTTAAAAAAATTTTAAATATATAAATAAAATATAATTTTCAAATCATTCAAGTCTTTGTTTGTTTTAAAAACTTACGGTCATTTTCACAACTTACCCTTAGTTAAAGGTAGGATTTTGTCTGCCCGATAAATATCTTTGCATTATTACAACTTAAATTTTTTAATGTTATTATTATCAATAATAATAATATTTAGTGGATTAAAAATAATACATGAAGGTTTTATAATGCAAAGCCATTTATTAGGCGGACAAAATCCTGCCTTTACCTAAAGGCAAATTGTGAAAATAGCCCTTAGAATGGCAAATGGAAGTCAGCTGAAAAATTAAAAAAACTTTCAGTTATTAGGTTTAATCAGACGTACCATATCATAATCTCATAGCTATAATCGTTGCTACTACCATAAATATATTTGCAGTTCTGCCATAACCAAAAGTGCAACAACAAATATATATGACCAGCAAACAGCTGCTTATTGTTAAGGCAAAAAACAAAACTTCAGTTGGTTTCTATGGTTATGGTTATAGCAATGGCGTTATGTTGACCTAACGACAATGAAATACAGTGTTGCCCATAATTTGTGTTCGAACAGCTGTTTTGTATGGTTATGATTATGGCACCTTTAATTAAACCTTTAGATTAGAGGTAAAGGTTCAATCAGACGTGCCATAACCATAACCACAGAAAAAAGCTGTTCGAACTAAACTTATGGGCAACACTGTATTTGATTATCAGTAACTCTCCATAATGCAACAGCCATTATCATAGGAACCAATTGAATTTTGGTTTGGTTATAGCTATGATATTATGGCTATGGCACGTCTAATTTAAGCTTAACTCAACCAAATCTTTTTTCATGCGTTCGAATATTTACTGAACTCAAACGGAAAAGATTGAAGTAGCTACATCTCCCAAATGTCTGCAGATAATAGAGATACAATGTTGATAATTTAAAAAACTTCAGCTTAAGCTAAATGACAAACCTTAAGCCTGACTACAATCTTTACTATCATGTGTGTGCTTACTTCCTTCTTCATACAAATTGATTAATAAAATCCTTTTATAAATAAATTTCCTTTAAAAAATATACATATAGAAAATATTTATTTATATATTTTTATTTTAAAAACATGTATTTTATAAATAAAGCATGATGCTTTTACTGAAGAGTATTTGAAGGGTATTTAGTTGTATTTATTTATTTTTATTGATTATTAATAAAAAACAAATTTGTATAAGGATACATGCTGGGGTTATAAACGATATTTTATGAGAGCGTGTGCATGTGTGCGTGTGTGTGTGTTAAAACTGACCGGATGCTTAAGAGATTTTTATAAAAAATACAGATTTGAAGTTCGGAAATTGTATTTGCAAATATTTATGGCATACATATTTAATATGCAACAAAATAAAATAAAAAGTAGTAAAAATAATAGTAGTCATATGTCGCCTTTGCGCTCTTTGCAATAAATATAAATTTATAAAATAAATTGGGAAAATGTATTTAGTATAACACTTTTAGACATCACCTATGACTTTAAAACTTCAAATTTTTTACTAATAAACTTTTGTTTTTCCAAATATTAAACTTCATAATCTAACGTAAGAAAACAAATTAGCCCTGACATTTTTTATTTTTAATTTTTGTTTTGTGCAAAACTTGATTGTAAAAGTTAATCTGCAACACAGCAAAAACATACACTTATTTACGGCCTTTATGCTTTAGTATCCTTGAAAAGAGAAGTAGAGAACGTAATTTTTTTTCTTTTTGACGGCTTAGTGCTTGTAGATGAGTTGCTTTAAACAACAATTTATGTTAATAACCTGTAGTTGAAATAAGATGGATTAATTTCTTGAATTTTTCATTAAAAACAATCCTTATTTTCTCATGCATGATTGATGGACTGAAAGTTTTATAAAAGTTGTAGTGCTTATTTTGTGCAATATTTGTCTTGATTAAACAAAGCCTTACACTGTAAAATGATCTGTTCAATATTTTTGTATATTATAGTGCTAAAAACTACTTCTTAAACTCTAGCTGCAGTTTACCAAGATGAACAAGTTTTAATTTTTATAAGAACAGAAATTACAATTGAAAATTTCTTGAAATTTGCTTTCAAAATCTAGTGTGTACAAAAGCCTCAAATGCTTAGTGTTATTCGCGGTGATACATCATATTTAAAGCTTTTTTTTGTTAAAGATAATTTCCTTCTTGGCAATGATTTTTCAAAATCTTTTTTCGCTGTCATCATATAAAATAAATTGTAATGCAAAGAAAATCGATATGACAATATTTCATAAATGTGAATAAAAGTGACAATTCATGAAGGATATCTTAAAATTTTTGAGTTTTATGGAAAAATTACTATGTAGAGCAGCCTTTTATTTCTTCTTAAGTATACTTCTATGATTTTATTAGAAGTTAATGTTTAAGCAGAGATTTTGTTTCCAAAAAAAAAAAAAAAAAATAATTGCGTCTACTTTGCATTCATGTTAACTTGAGTTTTTCTAATTCGCCTTCTAAATCTATCAAACATCTTATTAAATAAACTGGCAGATACTATTTTCAGTTCTCTTTTATTGAAATTTATAAAATTAAATGTTGGGCAGCTAATGGTTCAAGCTTAAAAACAATAATTATTTCAACAATCGTACAATAAAAAGCTGACCCTTTATATTAACGCAAGAACAATGTAAAAAAAAAAGCTCATTATGGTTGCTGCACACTGTCATAAAATAAACGTTAAAAACCATTTGCAACTAGCAAGAAAAAATAAAATAAAAGAATCATAAGTATTAACTTTAAAAATTCATTTAACTTTGTGGGAATTACCACTTACAAAAAAAAAGGTAAAGCAGGAAAAAAACAAGAAAAAATATGTGCAAAAGAAAAATAAAACAGCAAGTCATTATGGTTGAAACCTAGAAGTAAGAAGCTGAAATTACACAAAAAACAGCCAAGTTTAGCTACCACAAAGACATTGAAAGCAAGTTTCTAAAAACAAAAATATGCAAAAAATAAAGTAAATAGAAGCACTGAAAAACAGATTTTAGTTTAAATTGAAAATTAAAAATGATGAGCCATCAAATATTGTGGAGTAAGCAACTCACAGGCTAAGTGACTCATGCACAGTGTTTAAAGTTTGAATTAAAGAGAAACCATTTAAATTTTTTATACGATTAAAATGAAAATCCAACAAGCAAGAAACGAAAAAAACGAAGAAAATTAAAAATAAACTTAAACTAAAGAGCAAAATAATAATTAAAAACTAAACTATTATATTTAAGCTGTTACAGCAGATATTGCCACGTTCTTGTTGCTGCTGTTGTTATTATTTCAAGGCAAATAAATGCCTTGGCTTGCAATGGACAGCAAAACAAAGTTTTGCAAGCCAAACAGTAAAAAGTTGGGGAAAACCCAAACAGAAACAAGAAAAATTAGCTGGAAATACAAGAAGAACTTAAAAAACAAAAGCCAATAGAATTACAACAACTTAAAACAGAAGTAGTAGAGTGTAAAATTAAAATAAAACAGTAAAAAGATAAATAAATAAATTATAACAAAGTCTTTAAGCGCTTTAAGCAACAAATGCTAAGAAAGAAATATTGCACAAATTGTTTTAGTAAAGTAATCAAATATTGAAAAAATAAAATAAAATAAAATCCAAATAAAAAAATTTTGGAAAACAATACATATATGTATGTACATACATACTAGAGTTCGACCGATTAATCGGCTTCGGCTTCGGCCTTCGGCCAAAAATTGGTAATCGGCCAACATTCGGCCTATGGCAAAAATCGGCCGATTAGCCGAAGCCGAATATTTTTCATTCCAAGCTTGAAAAATAACATTATTTTTGGTCGTTGCTCGCCGACAGTTTCTATTGTGTTTAACGTTTTGAAAGCGTTGCTTTGAAATACAACCCTGTTGCTTTCTATTTTCTTTCACTTGGACGTTCTTGTGAGTGATCGTATGAAAAAGCAATCTAAAATTTGCAAAATAGTTTCATTTTTCTTGTTATGTATCCAATAGATATTACAGCTATTTCAATGATCTCAAAAAAGCAAACTTTCTTCTTAATTCATATAAAACAAGTATCATTTTTAAAATTTAAAACATTCGGCTTCGGCTTCGGTTTTGGCCGAAGTTTAGGATTTTAGCCGAAGTTCGGCTTCGGCTTCGGCCTCGGCCAAAAAGAACGCCTTCGGTCGATCTCTAGTACATACCATGCCATAGCCGTCAAAAAGGCTTAAGCGACATAATATTCGAACTTCATTTCTTGACGAAAAAATAAAACCAAAATAAATAATATGAAAATTGACAGTGTTGTTTACGAAATTAAATGTGATGGAAATGATACAGAAAAATGCGACAAAATATACGTGGGGACAACAAAAAGAAGGCTAGAAACAAGAATATCTGAACATGCAGCCGATGTTGAAAAGGGGAGAGAAAGCACGGCTCTATCTCAACATGCAAAAGAGAGTAGACACAACATATGCTTTCAAAACGTTAAAATTTTAGACAGAGAAATAAAACACAATAAACGCTACTCTTTGGAAAGTCTACGAATACAAGAACGGATAAAACAGACAATGAATACAAAAGAAGACAAAGACAACATTAAATTACAATATTCAATTGCTATACAATCTGACTAGTCTGTGATAAACAACTGAAACCTAAACTGTGATAATTTGTGTTGTACCGTCAATATTTATTTATTTATTTTATTTTTTAACTTATTGACTACAAACTTATGTTGTGATGTCCAGTTTTTATTTATTTTAATTCTACATAATTAATCGTGCCGTGATGTCCAGTTTTTTATTAATTAAAAATTTTTTTAAAAAACAATATGAAAAATAGTTAAAGAGTAAGTTTACACACACACATGTATACATATATGTACATTTTCATTGTATTAATTACATTTATTTATTTTGTCAGAATTATAAATAAAAAGCTCCTGAAGAAGTTGGAAAAAAGCCAACGAAACGTCGAGCGATGTGGTATATATCCACTTTTTAAATAATATTGTTTTTACTCATGATTTAAAAACATAAACTGACCGAAAAATCAGCCTAAGGCAACCCCTAGTAGTACTAAGAAAATCGATTATGTACGATCATAAATAGTAATTTTTCGCTATAAAACGAAGTTAAAAAATATGTCTCTTAAGCTTTTTTAGCGGTTGTGGTTCGATATATATGGTTATCTTCTTTTCGGTAATAAAAGTAAATTATTTAGTTGTACATAAACGTATTACGATTACATTTTTATTTTAACTGTAGTCCGGACGATCCACTAATCCGGACAGTAGCTGAAACTATATCTGTCCGGATTAGAGAGCTTATACTGTATATATATAAATATAAATCAATATATGTTGGCTTTCTAATTTATATTTAAGACTAATTTCGAGTTTTTTTTAAACACAGCAAATTATATGCACAAACACACTACGTATCGAAATCAATCTACACGTGTCCAAAGGTGATCTCACAAAAAAAGTATACCGAGTTACTCATTTCTTATTTTTATCAAACTTGAAAAGCTTTTGAAACTGGAATTAAAGTATTTTAAGATATTGAAATATAAATAAATTTAAAGTCCTACGTGCCTAAATCACGTCACCTAAGTGATATTTATATTAAAACACACAAAAAAAAATTAAAAGAATTTGCAAACGGATTCACCCCTTTTAAAATTTTTAGAATTCATGTGAAACACAAAAACAAATTTTAAAAAAGTTTATTTTTATTTTTATGCAAATTTCACTTTGTTGACGTGATTTATACAATCAGGCCCGTCACATATTATTTACATGAAATATACATATGCTAATTATACAAATAACTGCTAACTTAGTAGTTTTATCCAACTAAAACTTACTTTAACACATTTTTGTTTTTTTTAAATTAATTTATTTAATAAAAAATAGTTTTGCTCAAAAACAATTTGTTGACAATAAGCCAGTGGTGTAGAACAAATTTTCCAGTTTAAAGGGCTACATAATATCAAAACATTGACTTATATAATGAAACCTATACAGAAATTTTAATGGCAAACAGAGCACTGTGGCGCCATAAAATCAAATACCAGAGCAGATATGTTGCCAGAAATTTATTTTCTATCCTCGTTTTTCGGGAAATTAATTTTTTTTTTCAGTTATAACATTGTTTTAGTAAATGAACGATTTGTTTTATAATACAATATATAACATACAATAATAATACATATATACAAGCTAACTCATAATAACCTAACTCATGGTTAGTTCAAGACTGATGCCCTCGTCCTGCGGCCACTAAATGCTAAAACTGATCACTTTTAACATGCTGAATGAGTACGAGTTTTAACCACCTCGGACTAATTTTTGACTGACAATTAAATAGTTTTGAGTTGACTCAAATTCCCACTGGGATCGTCCGCATTCTAGATGTAAATAGTTTTATGAAGATTCACACATACATATGCAACCATAATTAAATAATATGTACGTGAATTTCAAAAATATATACATACAAAATCCCTTTAACGAAGCTAATTAAATTTATTGAATTCCCTTTTTTTAACTATTGTGGCTTCCATACAATAACAAATAAAAGAAAAAAAAATGTAAGATCAAAAGAAATACTATAGTAGTTTGTATACAACCACGCACACACACACACACACACACACGTTTTGTTCTTTTTTTAATTTTAACGTTTTAAAAACGATAATAACTTAATGGAAAGTCCTTGAAAAATTTCTATTCACTTAAAGGAACGAAACAAAACAATCTGCTTAAAAATATATGGACGTTACAAATCGCTAATAAAGATTTGGTTGTGAAATGGACTAAACAAAATCCACAAGTTGGGAGTTAAGTTATCTCAGACAACTTTGCTTCTTGCTGCTCTTGCTAAATTTTCCTATTTTTCGTAGATACTGTTTCTGTCTCCTTCTCTCACACTGCATTGGTATCACTCTGTTTCCTTGTTCAAGCTTCCAGACGAATTGAATTTGAATGGCGACCTATTTACTCTACAACTAAGGCCAAATTACAAAAACAACCCACTGGCTGGATAGTGTTCTATGTCAAATTGCTTAACAAACGTAAACAACTTTGGACTTAGACGTGTCCATTTAACCAAAAAATAACCACATCTGTGCCGTTAATAACACCTGCAAGATGTTATAGTGTACTTTTTAGTTTCCAGGAAAATTTTTATTGCGCGTATGATTTTATTCGGGTTTGTAAATTAATGGAAATAAATACATACATACTTTAAATAATAACAAAAATATCTGTCCTAATTATTTGTTTTGCAAAACGATCTGTGTGAGGGAAAATTTCTTTAAACAAAAATTAGAGGTCATGTATTTTTTTCGTGTCGTGGAATATTTAATAAGAAGAGTGTGTGAGTTACTAATGATGCATACGTGTCTTTTTGTTAAGCAAAATATGTATGTATGTATGTATGTGTGTATGAGCGTGTGATTGCAAATATACCCTCTAGCCAGCCTAGAACCATATATTTCTATGTCAACACTCTTTTCTCTAGCTACAATTGCACTAGTTGAAATGTCGACAACTTTCCTTTTATGCGAGAGATACGTTAGATACAACAGTTCTAGTGTATTTCTGGTGACATTGTCAATGAACGCGTCAATAGTTTGTTTTTCATTTTTATTATGATATGTTATAATGTTAAAAATTTACGTACCAACCCTTATAAAATTTTAGAATTTTTTTTGACAATGTCACTAGTAAATCACTACAATTTTACTATTGACAATGAGCGAGGAAATATTGATACTGTTGACTGGATCCCCTAAAATTTACTAGTGAATCTTTGGTGCCAATATCTACATGTGGTCCCAAAAAACTACTTAGTCAGTAGTGCTACTGTCTAGTGGTTGATTTTCAATGACAATCTAATGTTAAATGTCAATGGTGATTATATTGGCTGGGGTACACCTGGTCAGTAGTACTACTGACACTGTCACTAATAAATCACTACAATTTCACTATTCGCATTTCCTGCAGGGTATGTATACATGTGCTTCAATGTATATACAAATGCCTAATGGCTGCTAAAGAAGTAATTGTTGCTGGTTTTCTATTCGCATATTTAAGATTTGCTAAACCAAATGCCAACAAATGAATTAAATCAAACGTCATACCCCAAATGACAGAAAATATTAATTTATGTTGAAACTTTTTACGGATTTTGACTTAATGGACTTCATAAAATAGAATCTTGAGCACTTTTGAATTATTGAATCAGCGAGGATCTATTTTTTATTACTTCAATGAATAATGTATTAACGTTCGCATATATATACAACTATGTATACATACATATATATATATGTATGTATACATATACATATATATGTGACTCGGTCTATGAAAAGGTGTCTTATGACTAAAAAAATTATATTTCACTTTTTTTTTTGTTTCGGATAGTTTTTGAGACGCTCTTTAACATGGTGAAAAGCAGAAAGTCCTAACTTGCTTAGAAGTGTACTAAAAATGTAGAGAAAAAAAGCACAAATGAAAGAAAAACAGAATTTCATTGAAAATCAAGAATGAAAATTTCCTAGAGTGGCAAAGGAGAAATTGGAAATAAGTGACATTTTAACAACAACAACGTACATTAGTTTATAACGGAAAAGACCAACAGAAACAGAACTAAGGAGAACAACTATCGAGAAACTAACGAAATACATTGTTTATCTTTAACAGCTGATTTCTCTAAATTTTGATTTTAAGTCATAAGCCACCTTTTCATAGACCGGATCACATATATATATATGTGATAGCGCATAGAGAAAGGGACCTTAGGGTAAAAAATCAATTTTCACTTCTTTTTTTTTATGTAGACAACATCTGAGCATCGAATCAGACCGATCCCATGCCCCAAAAGTGTTCCCTCCCAGAGATATGCGCGTTTTATGAAATTCAAGTCGACGATTCTAAGGTTATGTGAAAAAATTTTCGTACTAACAGAGTGATATTCACGATTTAAAAGAATTATAAATGAGTATTTATTATAATTCACAATTAATAATTTCAGAAAATAAACCTGGATTCGAAAAAACGCGAGCAAAATTGGTATCAAACTGATGGAAACAGCGCGCTAGGTAGAAAATAGTAAAAACAAACTACACAAAACAAGAGGTAGGGACGACCTACGCGCGTCACATATGTACCTACAGCTCATTTACTCAAAGAACGTCATAGCTCAATAAATGGATTTTTTAAGTTAAGTTGATCCGCATATCGTTCTTCATATGCTGTAAAAATTTCACACAAAATATCTTATTTACTCAGCTCTTGAATGAAAAATTAAATTTTCTTTCTGCGTGTAAATTGAAAACCTTAAACTAGTTTTCGGTTGCAATTTTGTTGCAAAACTTGTTTTCCGGAAAACGAGTTAGGTTTTCAATTTACACACAACTTAATGGAAAGATAAAATTTAATATTTCCCTCAAGAGTTGAGTATAAAAATTATTTGTGGGAATAAAATTTTTCCACAAAATAAATAACATAATACCAAACATTAATTCTGCATAATTAACGCAAAAATTAAATTTTTTGAGTTATGACGTTGTTTTAGTAAATTAGCGATATGCGTAAGAAAATACTTTTATATGAAAATTTATTATTTGCTAGTAGAATGTTAACTTTTCATCTCGAGTTCTGCTATGATTTTAGTTATTACCAAAAACAATTTCTTTCTATAAGTCTATTTCGAATTTTCGTTTTATTTCGAAAATAAAGCAAAAGCATAGCATAGTTAATAAATTCACAAAAAGAATATTGATAAAATTTGTAGAATAATACAAAAATGTTAGCGAAACATCGTAAGATTACCCAGTTGGAAATGGGAGAAATAAAGAATTATTTTCTAAAGCAAGACAATGGATTCCCTTAGAAACGAGAGGGTAATTTGATCAAACACAATAATTGCACATTGATTACCAAGTGCATTACCACATGTGCAGAAGAAGAATGCATAAGTTTTGCTTGTGACGAGTTTTATGGATTATAGAATTCATTTCTCGGACGTATTGAAATAATTCAATACTTTTGCTAGGATATGTTTTATGTCAACAGTAATGAATTCTGGAATGAAATATTGTAAATGATGTGCATTACCTTATCATTTACACTATTCATTACCTTTTCCTACTGGGTAGCTGGTGAGCTTTTATTGCATAAAACAGCATTTAGTCACTTATTTAATATTTTTTATCGTTTGCACCCTGATTTTTTCCCATAACTATCTCTAAGAGAGTCTTCTAATTTAGTTTTGCTTCCGATTATGTGCTGTACAATTATTTTATTTAATTTTTTTTAAAAGCTCAGTTAGTTTATCGAAACAAAATCTGCACTATGAAGAGTTGTAATTTGGTATGGAGTGTCTTAAAAAGTACAAAATTTTTGCAATATAAGATGTGTGTACCTTGAGTCATTGTCCTGTGGAAAGTAGTAATCGCTAGGTGTAAACAGTCTTTCGAACAGATTATTCTTCAATATATTAATTATAGTTTGATTTGGTTTTTTTTGTTTAGTTTTCAAAAGAAAAAGAGAAATCGCAGATACTTTACTTATGTGATGGTGTTTCCTTAGTTCTACTGGGTACTGTATACTCGTACTCTATTGTTTGACTAGTTTTAATTACGACTTAAGTTTTTGTTTTGTTTTTTATTTCTTTATTATAAATTTAGATTTTAATGTTTTCGCTAAATTATCTTTAAGGTCTTTACTAAAGCCTGCTAATATATTTTTTTTAATTTATTTCATTTATAAATTAGCGACTCATTGTTATTATAAATGCAAAAAAAAAATATAAATAAAAATTGAAAAAAAAAATAATTAAAAAAGTTTATTACACTGAATAAAGTCAATAGAAGGTTTTTAATTTGATTGGCAAATGCTTTAATTTGCTTGAGGTTGCTAAAGAATTTTATTTTAATTACTTTTAGCGTAATAAAATCGAAATCATATTAAAAAGTAATAAAACACAACTTAGGCTTGTTTGTGATTTCAAATAAGTTATATAAGTTATATTTTAGTATACGACGAATTCAATAGACATAGAATTGGACTACTTTCATAATTGAAGGTTAGCCGCGAATAACGTTTTAAGTGACAAAATAATAACTTTTCAGGAGAGCCAAAAAACGTATTTCAAGGCAAGATTGGTTTTTTCGTTTAAATTTTTTAGCTTATCGAAAATAATGATAACTAGCATTAACTTTTCTTTTTGTATCTCGGCTACATTTATCAATTATTTTCGACAATTTCGTTTGCATGTTTTTATTAGTTACTTACAAAGTTTTCCACCGACTGATTGGATTGCAATGGTATTTCGACGGCGATAAGATGCATAATTTTGGATGGTCTGATGTTTGAACAACGCAAGAGAGTTATGTGAATGTTAATTTGTGAAAAAACTGGTTTTTTAAAAAATGTCTTTTACAACGTTATTCGCGGCTGTGCTTCAATTAAGGTCATATGTACTCGTATTATGAACAGTGATCATATTTACCCACTGTAAAAATATCACATAATTTCTTCTAAAATACAGTTATAAACCTCTTTAAACAAAAATTAAAACATTTTTTTTTGCTTCTACTGAAAATTTTAAAATTTTGAAAAAACCCTTTAAAGAGGAACGAGTGCGATACATGCATTTACTTTTTTAAACACATACTTGTTATTCTACAAATTAAATTAATCTTACAGTTATATTTAAATTTATAAATTAATTTTAATTCAAGAAACCAGTTCCGCAATTGTTAATATACGTATGAACTAGAGTTGTTCACTCATTCGCTAAACAACTTGTTAATTGATTACTACGAATTTATATCAAGGAAAATTTTTAGCAACGAAAAAATTAATTATTCCGAAACTGGTCACATAATTTGTGATGTCACCAGAAGACAGGCATTAAAAATGTTTAGTCATTTTTTGAATTTAATAAAGCAACAAAATAGACATTTACAGCCGTAGAATTTAACATGTACTGCGACACATTCTACACTAAGCAACGAATGGATTTTTTTTTATATATATAAATAAAACTCAAAGTTAATTATTTATTAAAAAAAAACAAGTCACTTAACAATTTTGTATAAATAAAATTGGTGAAAATATAAATAGAAATAAATTTCAACATCGCTTACATTAATCTTGAAAATTTGAAAGCTACTTACAGATATGTATCAGTCACAAAAAAGTTTACAGACATCCATATACATATATGTACATTTGTTGGCATAGTACCATCAGGTCAACCATGTCCTGGTAACCACGAAAATTATAATCTTTTGTAATTTTTCTCAAAAAAAATACTTAACCAAAAAGAAAATTAAAAATGTTCAAAACTCTATCGCGGTTGGTGTGCGAACTTTTTTGACCTAAGCGAAAAAATAAATATACGTTTCCTTATAGTTTTTTATGCTCTCTCGGACTGTGCTATGCCAATTTTGATATTTTAAAAAATTATTAAACAGTTATATCCCTAATGTACATACATACACTCTAGTCAGCCTAGAAACATATGTTTCTATGTCAACACTCTTTTCTCTAGCGACGCACAGTGGGGCCTTTTGACTTTTTTCGTTGCAAAAATCATAACTTTTGAACTGATAAAGATTTTTTAAAATTTTAAAAAGCATTTGAAAGGAAACTCCTTTAGCTTTAATATACATGATTTGCACGGTCATAGGTTAGGCGTTGCACTGTGCACAGTGTCTGCTTTCGACTGTTTTTATTACAAACATCATAACTTTTAAGGTAAGAATAAATAAATAAAATAAAATAAATTTTAATAAAAATGAGTATCATTATTGACCATAGCTTTGTGGAGGCACTACCCACAGTAGTTTTTTTGTAGAAAACATCATAATTTTTGAAGTTACCAAGAAATTTGTAATGGGGAAAAACACTTAATTTTTAAATCTTTTAGGATCAAAATAAGTGCTCCCTTATTGTGATAGGCATTGGACACGATGACACCTTTGACCTTTCTTGTCGCAAAAATCATATATTTTGAAGTAATAATATTTTTAAAATTTCTCAAACATTTAATATACAACTTTTTGTGCTTTAAATGACATTCTCATAGGGAAGTCTAGAAAAAAATCATACTCTAATATAACATGTTATATTAATATAACTCATTTTATTTATATTACAGATAAAATTTATTGAAATATTTTTAATGCTAATGTTAATTTATAATATTATTTTATAGTATGATATATTATAATATGATAATGAGTTATTTTTATTAATTTTTTTAATAGTTAGTTTTCTTCAAAATAGTCATTAACATTTTGATCGATTTGTAATAGACTTAACATATCGGAGCTATAATTATATTCTTCCAAATCTTTTCGAGATCTTACATGTCTCCGCGATGAAATCAGTGGGTCTGAAGAGGCCGCCAACATATTAAAAAGATCCTCATTCTGTCTAATCCGTGATATTTTGCAAGTATTCGCATATCTAAAGTGCTTGTAATCTTTGTTTTTGCATTCCAGGGCTTCTTCTGATAACTCTCCAATTGGTAAGCAATGGTATTCAATTAAATTTTGGCCCTGCGCCAAAATCTTATGGACCGTAGGAGTAAGTTTCTTCTCAGGATACTTTTGAGCAAAAAACTGGGCAGTTTTTGATGCATAATCCTGAAACTTTGGGCCATTTACCATTTCTCTAGAGTTTATAACATTTAGAATAACTGCCAACCTTTTTATAATATGGTTGTCGACACCAGTAATTTGGGCTGTTACCTCATCATTTTCAAAAAACGATCTGGACATGTTACCATCGTTAGTATTTCCATATCCCTGCTTTTTAGTCCAAGGTTCTTAAAAAATTCATTTTGTATAATATTTTTGCGAGCAGTTAGTTTTTCTTTTGGTGTTGCATTCTCATGAAAACTTTCTCCTTCTCTCTCTCCCCTAAAAACTCAAGACTTGACGACTCAGACCTGACGTGTGTGAATCAGGACTTAGTATAAAAACCAAGTTTTAAAACTACCTGCCTATTTTTATAATGTGTTCTTAAATTTAAATAAATAAAAAAATTGTAATAATTATGCCTACCTGTTTGACACAGCAAAATATTGTTTATCATTTATATCGGATTCATACTATGACTTTTTATGGTGACTTTTGAAGATTTTATTGACGAATGGTGTACAAAGGCTATCAACTTAAAAGAGAATTAAAGAAAAATGTAGGGAAAAAGTCACTGCGAAAATTTCGTATTAACGAGAAGCAATAAATATTAGTAACAAGTGATGCAGTGAAAACAATTTTATAGAGAGAATAATTTATTTTCATATTTGGAACGCATCTTTGTTACATATACATATAAAATAATTTTTTATCAGTTAGTAATAAAATCCATTTTATAACATAAAGTACAAGTTATTTTTCTTTTATTTTTGTAAAAAAAGAAAACTAAGATTTGATCTTTCTATACGATTATATGTATATATTTCAATGAAATAAGGCTACATACATATTTCTAAGTAGGCACATATGCATACATTAACAAAAATATGTCAATCAGTTTCAATTATATTTACATTTTTGTGCTGTAAGATAACAAAAAATATAAAAAAATATTAAAATTTTGGTAGCTTTTTTCCGTATTTGGCAATTTTTTTTTTAATTTTGGTTGTAAAAATATCTTGCCTGTGGCAGCGCTGGCTATAAGATTGCTTCAAATTTCAAGAAAACCTGTAATTTTTTGTGGACCAATTTAGCTTAATTATTTAAAGTACTGTGTAGTAAATATGCTAAAAAAATATGGGCGTGACCATTTTTGCCCATTTTTAGATATTCTCTATTTTATTTGTAAAAAGTACCTAAATATAGGGTGTCTGAAAAACGGCAACTGCCGAAAAAGTAGGGTATCTGGTGCATATTTTCTTACTTTTTTTAATAAACAATAAATATACCTTTAAAACACTACCAAAAAAGTAGTGATCATATGGCAATATTTCTGACACTTCAATTCTAAAATGTTTTTTTTTTCTCAAAATCAAATTTTTTTGGACTTTCCAAAAAACTGTCGACTTTAACCAGCTCCACCAGCTGTAATTCTTATCCAATTAAGAAAAATGTTTTTGAATTCTGATCAATAAAATGGTCTTTATACGATGTGTTCATTCATTTTACAAAATTTTGTCATCAAATTTTGTATTTTTGCCACGGTTTTTGGGAAAAGGCGCCACAGTGCGACGTTAGAGAAAACAGTTCTAGTGTATTTCTGGTGACATTGTCAATGAACGCGCCAATAGTTTGTTTTTCTTTTTTATTATGCTATGCAATAATGTTAAAAACTTACGTACATATGTATCCATGTATTTAAGTTTGTTGCCCCAACACTCATAAAATTGTAGATGACAGTCGTGAAAGAATAGTGCTAAAGTTTATATGTCAATAGGCGATTACATTGCTATTGTAGACTAGAGCCCCTAAAATTTATTAGTGAATCTTTGGTGCCAATGTCTCCATGTGGTCCCAAAAGTACTACTTAGTCAGTATTGCTACAGTCTAGTGGTAGATCTTCAATGACAAGCTAATGTTAAATGTCATTAGATAATTACATTGGCTGGGGTACACCTGGTCAGTAGTACTACTGACAATGTCACTAGTAAATCACTATAATTTCACTATTCGCATTTCCTGCAGGGTATATACATATTTACAAAGGATTTTTATGAAAATATATGTGACGCGCAAAATAGAAAGGGACCTAAGGGTAAAAACCGGCTTTGTTCAGGAGAGCCATTTTAAAGATTTAAATAAGTGTATCTTTGGTGTACCATCACTGAGCGTGTTGATATTGGTCTCATTTGAAAGCGACACATCTCATAACGTCAGGAACGTGTTGGTATAACTTGAAAACGGGCGTAGGTCGTCCCTACCTCTTGTTTTGTGTAGTTGGTTTTTACTGTTTTCTACCTAGCGCGCGGTTTCCATGAGTTTGATATCAATTTTGCTGGCGTTTTTTTCGAATCCAGGTTTATTTTCTGAAATTATTAATTGTGAATTATAATAAATACTCATTTATAATTCTTTTAAATCGTGAATATCACTCTGTTAGTACGAACATTTTTTCACATAACCTTAGAATCGTCGACTTCAATTTCATAAAACGCGCATATCTCTGGGAGGGAACACTTTTGGGGCATGGGATCGGTCTCATTCGATGCTCAGATGTTGTCCACATAAAAAAAAAGTGAAAAGTGATTTTTTTTAACCTTAGGTCCCTTTCTCTATGCGCTGTCACATATACATATTTTGTCACTGTTTTTAATGAATTTTTGTTTCCAAAATCAATGAGATAAGTGATTAACGAGATAAAAACACAGGATGGTGCTGGTGCCATACATCTCGAAACCTTATTTAGGTGCTAGGGCTTCGTAATCAAGCGGAGTCATTTGGAGGTCGAATCATAGCATTAAAGAAATTACGCCAGAACTTCTTAAAAGAGTGATAAAAAATGACACTTACAGTATGCGCTGTGTAACCGTAACTGAGCTTCGAGAGCTCTTATAAAAATACCATCTTGATCAGTAAATAGCTTCAATTCTTATTCGCTACACCTACAAAAAAAATATATAAAAAAAATTTGTTTAGCAAACAAGTATTTGACTTCTGTTCCCATATGGTACAAAAAATATAATTTTAACAATCCCTAAACACCTACCCAACCCGAACCCACAACATGCTGGCTGTAACGTACATATGTACGCTCTGACCATTTCGTATAAAAATTACAAAAAAAAATTATATAAAACTTTGGTAAAAAGAAAAAATCGTACCGAAAACAAACATAAACTTGTAATTGCAAAAGTCATTTGTAACTGTTAAACGACACTAATTGTTGTTAAAGTTGAGTAACCCAGAATGTAATGAAAGTTGCAATAAAGTAAGCGAAAAAAAATAAATAATAGCAAACAGAAAAAAAACTGCACTATATATAAAAATCGAATCTATTTTTAGTTAACAAAAAAAAAAAAAAAAAAAATACACAAACATTTTGTACCCAGCCATTTCATTTCTATGCTTGGTTTAGTCGGTTGGTAGAACAATGAAAATAACTGGAAACCGAACGAAATCTGCAATCGATTGCAAAAATAATTGACAAAAATAAAAAAAAATAAATAAAAAAATAGGCGAAACCAATAAGAAAGAATTCAAGCACAACTTTGTTGCAGTTTTAATAAACTAAAAATCAAATACATCCACATACGAGGGTTGCTATCAAAAGCAATGACTTGAGTGGTGGAAAAAGTAAACAATCCAGCAAAAATTTTTAAGGCAAAGTAATGAGTTAAATTGCTAATAAGCAAATGGCGAACATCCTTTACACTACTTCTACTTTGGCGTTTTAACTCATTACTTTAACATGGCGATGTCAGCACTTATAATTTTACGGCCTTATGTATAATGAAAAACTGGCATGAAGTTAGCATAAGTGACGGAATTAAACAAGGTTTTAGACATTAAAAATTGGCGCTTTATGTAGTTTTAACCCACGATTACATACCGACGTGAGTTTTAATGTAAAATTGTATGACTAATTTCGTCAAGACCATGTTCAAGTTTAACAGTTATGCTAACTTCATGCTAGTTTCTTTATTGTGTATATACAAAACCGTTTAATTACAAGTAATTACTTATACTATTAGAACGTTCAATGCTGGTGTAATGAACTCGTGTTCCCTGTGATTGAAGTCAAACATTTTACTCGCTGGTCTATCGCACCTTAACGTTGCAACTCACTCAAAACACAAATAATTTTAATAACGATTTGAAGATGTGTATTACTACGTTTATACGCACGACTTATTTGCAAATAAAACTGTAAAGTGTCGCCATATAATTATTTTATTGCGACTTATTAACTCTATTCACGATAAACGCACTATTCGCAAATAAAATGTTTGCTAAACAAAAACAATAAATGGATAAATATTGCAACAAACAACATGGAAAGTAGAAAATAATGATTGATTATTTGTTACTTTATAGATTCATAAAATTTTTTGTAAACATAAGTAACTTGTCTATAGCACTTCTATACCAAGTTTTTGTACATTTCTTATGTCGTATAAATAGTGAGTGTGCACGTATAAACGCAGTATATAATTATCTGCTTGATAAACAAATGCTCTACTACTGCGCTACGCAGAGGTTTATTCACATAGCAGTCGTTACACAAATGCTGGAAAGTAATGCAGACGGTAGGCAGTTTATGTGGAAAAGTGAGTTATAGTTAATTTGGTAACTACAAATTTTTGCTGGGAAGAAATATTAATTTATGAGTAAAATTATTGCCATAAAACTTTTATTTATGTACGAGGGCGGTTCGGAAACTTCTTAGCCTAGCACAAAAAGCGCGGTATAAACAGAAAAAAGTTAAGTGTTTTGGAAACTTCCATCTCTGCTATGAACACATGTTAAGTTTTGTTTCGATCTGGCAACTCCTTCATATAGAAACGGGTGTTCACAAAAGACGCATCCGCGATTTTTTAACAATGGAAAAATTAGAAATGCGTGGTGTCATTAAATATTTACATAAAAAAGGTTTATCGGGACAAGAAATTCATAATGATATGGTGAATGTGTGAGGTGAAAGTGCTCCTTCATATGCAACAATAAAAAATTGGGTTGCTGAATTTAAACGTGGTCGTACAAAAATTGAAGATGAACTACGTAGTGGACGTCCAAAAACAGCAACAACAACAGAAATTGTAGCCAAAGTGCATGATATGGTATTAAATGATCGACGAATAAAAGTGCATGAAATAGCTAATATCATGGGCATCTCAAATGATCGAGTCCATTTAATTTTGCATGAAGAACTACAGATAAAAAAGCTTTCTGCAAGATGGGTGCCGCATTTGTTAACAGTCGACCAAAAACGCATAAGAATGAACATTTCTCAAGCTTGTTTGGATCGTTTTAAGCGAAATAAAATGTATTTTAAGCGTCGTTTCATAACTGTTGATGAGACATGGATCCACCATTATACTCCAGAGACAAAAGAACAATCCAAACAATGGCCTGAAGCTGGAGGAAGTGTCCCAAAGAAGGTAAAAACAATTCAATAGGCTGGTAAGGTTATGGCAACGGTTTTTTGGGACTTCAAAGGTATTTTATTGATTGACTATCTGCAAAAGGGTAAAACAATAAATTCAGAGTACTATTGCAACCTTTTGGATCAATTAAATCTACAAATTCGAGAAAAACGTCCTGGCTTACAACACAAAACAATAATTTTTCATCAAGACAACGCACCAGCGCACAAGAGTGTTTTAACAATGGCTAAAATCAACGAATTAAAGTACGAGTTGCTTGACCACCATCCTTATTCTCCTGATTTGGCTCCCAGTGACTTTTACCTGTTCCCAAATCTAAAAAAATTCCTTGCTGGCAAGCGTTTTACCTCAAATGAAGATGCAATTACAGTTGTAAACCACTATTTTGAAGACCTTGAAAAAAACTATTTTAATCAAGGGATAGAATTGCTAGAACAGCGTTGGACTAAGTGTATTGAAGTTTCAGGAGATTATATTGAAAAATAAAAATATTTTGGAAAAACTAACTATTCTCTTTCATTGATAGGCTAAGAAGTTTCCGAACCGCCCTCGTATTGATAAAACTCTTATTACTTCAGACTTTGCATAACGTGCAAGCATTGAATAGAAGCTAATTTGTAGAATTTTTGCGTAACTCCATTCGTTCATTCGATGTTGGAAAAGTTCCAAGACTGTTTCCCTGGTTGGTACCAAATCATGTTGCCTTTCTTAAGGCAGTGTATGGTGCGCGCGCCCCTTTTAAGATCATAAACTTTTTGTTTCTAACTAAATTTCGTTACACCTTTAAATTAATTTTATTTAATATATCGAGCCTTGTTTTCGATTTTATCGTAAGCGACAAAAATTAAATTTTTTAGGAGAAGGTTTTTTTAAAATATTCAAATTTGTTTTTGTACGTAAGTTGTCGCTTACGATAAAATTATACAGCCTGTATCTTAAAAGTTATCAAAAAGTTTGGCATTTTGATAATTCTAAACCATGGGTGAGCCCATAAAATTTAAATTTCAATAAAAAAGAACATTTTCCATAACATGTCGCTTACGATACAATCGAAAAAAAAGGCTCGATATATTTATATAATTTTTTTTTCGTTGCGCCAAAACCTTTGGCTGGCTGTCTGCTCTTATTTTCAATTACTACCAATAAAAATAAACTTTAAGAAATCCATGTCAAGTAAGAAAAGCTAGCGGAGAAAAAGGAAAATCTAACTAAATAATAGATATAAAAATCAGTAAAGGGACTAAAATAAAGAAACTGCTGACGTTTTTGGTTAAATCCCATAAAGAAACACACACAAGAGCATTTAAAAGATATGAAATGAAATCATCTTAAAGAAAAAAAGAGAAGAAAGAAAATAAAACCTAAAATAAATGCATTAGTGAAATACATAGTAGAACAACACGTTAGTGTTGCAGCTTGTAGTGTTGATGCAGCTTTAGAAATTCGTTTTGTTCAAAAAAAAAAACAACAAAAATCCTTAAGATTCATTTATTCTGGTAAAAGGAAAAAACCCCAAACTATCTTTATAAAAGAAAAGATATCAAGACAAAATAGCAGTATTTAGAAACGTGTTTAAATGTGTAAGTGTTTGATTATTTTAAAGTAAATCTATGTGTGTGTGTGTGTGTGTATGTCTGCTGGTAAACTCAACTTAAGTAACGATTTTGTAGTACTTAGTTCAAATAATTCCATTTTTAGTCTCCATCTGCAAGAAAAGAAAATAAAATAAAGCAAAAAAAAACACCTAAATCTAAAAGAAAAACCAAAATGAATACAAAGAATGAAATCAAATAGGAAAGCAAAGAAAACTATGTTTAGAAGGATAGAATTCATGTCCAAGACAAACAAACTGACACTTTCTTTCTGGAAGCTTTAAAAAAAAGATGGGGATTAAAAACAAACACTTTCTAAGAATTTTTGTTTTCTAGAAAACATTTAAGCATAAACAAAACAGGTATTATTCATGCTGAATTATAAATAATGATGGGATTAAAATATGTTCTTAAATAAATAAACAATTACGAATCATAAAACAAGCTGGATTTTGAATAACTGCAAGTAACAGGTTTAGTAAGAGAAATATTGAACAAAGTGTTTTTAAGTAAATAAATTATAAATTAAAAAAATACTGCAATAAGCTTTTCGTAGCATAAACATGTGACCTGAAAGCTAAACCAATTAATTATAAAGTAAGAAAATATATTCTGATTCGGACAAGTTTTTGTTGACAAAGTCAAATCTGCTTCCCCTATTTGTTTATAATTTTACTATTCGCTAGATATTATGAAACTTAATTGCTTGCTACTTCACCAAATATCCCCTCTTCATTAGCACTTTCCTAAAGAGGCTAACACTCATACATAAAGCTATTTTATCTTTCAAAAGAGTTTGAACTTAAGATATTGCAGTTTTCACTTTTTGACAGAAAACGATACACAGTGGTCATATCTACGAGTACTCTCTCTCTATAAATCTTACGCAATTTTCACTACACTTTTGAAAAAAATGTGCGACTTTGACTCGCACAGAAAGGGGTCCGTAACGCGCATATTTATTTTTTGTAGCGATTTTTTCGATTTTTAGCGATTTTTTAGTGTTGAAGTTTTTTTTTTAATTCGGCGTTTTTGTGATTTTTGGCGATTTTTATTTTATTTTTTGAGTATGGCTTTAGTAACAGCGATTAATTTTTAGTTTTGGCGATATTTTTTAGGTTTTGCGTTTTTTTTCTGGCCTGGTTTATGGTTCAAAGTTTTGTATAGACGATCGTCATATCCTAAAACACTATCACTCATATAAAATTAAAAACTTCTTACAACCGTATCAGATGGCAATTTTTTGCCAGCAAAAGCATTGTCAGTCCATGGTAATAATACCAGGTGACAACAAATTCTCAGACTTATGACAATCGTGCGAACACATTTCTTTTTCATTGTCAAAATATTGTCCGATATTTTGCGTTGCGTTTGCTCTTTATGGTTCATAATAATTTATATTTTCCATTTTTACATCTAACACAATCGTCTGGGTTGATTGATACGAGTAATTGACAGTATCTGTCAAATGTTTTGAGTATGGTAATGCCTCACAGCAGATCTGACAATTATTGCATATAATAAAATTTTTTGACTGACAATGTTTTAAAATAAATTAATTGTCACATAATAGTTTAGCAATAAATTGTAAGATTTCCTGACAAGTTTGATACAACTGACAATTTGCCTTGTGAAGGCAATTGTTTATTGCCAGTAGATTGACAGCGTGTTGCCAGATCTGACAATATTATAAGATACATGATATGATAAAGCACCAATAAAATGCATATAGACATGCTTAACCACCAGCAAACAAATTTTAAATAAAAAATAATAATAATTCGGAACCTACTGAAAATTTTCTTTTGTAATCAAGTGTTTGCAAAATTTTTTTTGTATATATTTTTGTACAAAAACTTTTTTCTCCCATCTTGGTGAAATGTCATCCAGATTTTTGTAGAAATGAAATTTCTCTCAAGAAAATAAGATTCCTAAGAAATCAAATATGGACATTTCTAGGATCAAGAACAGGACACGCGCTCGCCTTTGAAGTGGGATTACAAAAAGAAATTCCTAGTTCCATATGCAAATAAATTTTAACAGTTAAAAAAAAATTATTAAAACTATAGATCACAGCGGAATTTTTTTGTTTAACAAAGTAGACACTGCATTAAGTATATCCACCTAATAAAATTTTAATTTATTTGTCTGCGTTAAAAAAAACTAATTTAAAATCAGCTACTCGTATAATTTTGTTGATATGTGATTTATAGATGCTGTAAGCAGGACACAAAAAAATTAATTTGTGTCACATGTGTTACATCGGACAAAATAACCAAATAATTTTTTATGACGGTTAATTTTTTTTTTGGAAATTCCCATATTAAAAGATATGCGCATTATTTCCTAAGAGTTTCTCATTGGTTTGTCCTTACAAAATGTTTTAACGATTGGATTGTCATGTCATGTAAAACTTAATTCGATTACGGTTTTTTCATGGGAGGAAATATGTCCGGTTTAATTGTTATTTCTAAGAACTGAAGAAGTAAGGCTGTGGTGACTGTTGAAGTACTGAATATATTAGCTTCTAATGCTTTTCCTCCCGACTTGTAAATATAAAATACTTATAATATTTACCATGTCAACCAAATAGGAATTACATAATATACTTTAGATACAGCTTTTATTTTGAATATATAAAAACGCTCATGTGACATCTTAAGAAGTCAAAAATGTGCAGTTATTAATTTATATGGAAAGAAATTTTTGGCTATTTTTAATATAAATAAAAAAATGCCTGAGGCAACTAATTGTTTGCTAAATATTTTATACTCTTTGGTTTCATATGCCCATATTGCCTCGCATTTTAACATGTCTGAAAAACATGCTTCTTCCCATTACCATCAGAACTACTTGCCATATAATGACTTACTTTTCTGATTACCAAATTTCATTACTCGCTTACAAGTCACATAACCTAAAATTTAAAAAAATTATGTACAAGTTGTTAAATGTGGAGAATAATTTCTTTATATTAAATAGATTACGTGAACAAGTTACCAAATAAAAAAAAGTAACTACTTCTCAAGAATCGATTATGTTAGTCTCACGCCTTGTTAAAATCATTAAGCTGGTAATCCAGTAAGGAACAGCTTCCACCTAAAATGCTTAATTCCAAACCCGATTACCTTTTTTGGAATTTTTTGTGCTGGATTGTTTTAATTTTTGGTATCTTGATGTTTTGTATTAACACAGCATTTCCATCTTACAAAAATACTTAGAAAATCATATAATTTCTTGCCTTTATTATATTTTCACTTGAAATCTTTTGAAATGAAATATTTAGTTGAAAATGTGTTAAAAATTTTATTAAAGAGATAATTTGCAAATATTTTCTACGAAAATTGCACCTTCAAAAAAACCTTGTTGCCATTTAGTTTGTATAGAACATAAAAACGTGTATGATCCAATATTATGCAACCTTTTAAAGTTACTAAATATTTCATAAATATTTTTAGCCATCAGATTTTAATATTTGTTTTCGATTTAATATAAATTTTTAAATTTTGTTTCAAATACCCTACAACATATTACGGTTATGGTCGACTACACATACCATTTGCTTATGGCTATTTAATGATGTTTCCTTTGGTAGAATTGGATCATTTCTGTTAGTATTTGCAAGTTAAATGGAAAACCTACACTTCATTTTAGAATTTATTTTGACAATCTTTTAATGCACACATTTAGTCTCAATAATAAAAAACTGTGTCAAACTTTTTTTATATAAAATTCGTACACGGAAAAATGTAATAAATATATATAAAAAATTTTGTAATATCAATTAAAAGTTTAATTAGGTTTTCGCCTGTAAAAAATGTTATAATATCAATTAAATGGTTAATTGAAAATATTAATTGGTGAACAAATTTGTCTGTGTATAGCAACCAAATTCCAGTGTTATTGATTTGTGTTCAGTTAAGCAATTTGAGAGCACTTTTTTTGAACTACACTTGATTAAAGGCTTTTTGTTTTAAATCAACATAAAATTTCATTTATTTCCTGATAAAGAATTGCAAATGCAGTTACATGCACTTTTATAAAATATTTTCTTTTCAAAGTATCGTTCATTTGCTGTGTTCAAATTTTTTTGAACAATGTTGTTTAATTCGTCCTTAGGGTACTTCAAAATTGTTTTCCATCAAGTGTAAATTTTTCTATTTATTCCATACATTGCAATATTCGATTTTTGTTTTTTTTCAAATACAAAAAGATATGCTTTCAAATTCAGTTTGCATTACTAAACTGTGCAAATTGTTGCTAATATTTTTTCCTTTCGATTTTTTTCATCATCACCAAGGCAAAGCAACGAAGAGAGGAAAAAACATGTGTTTTATTATCATACAAATTAAACAAACTAGTACATGCAACATAAAATGCATGAATTTATATTATAGGAGTGTGTGAAAGAGTACAATAAAGTAAGCAGTGAAATAGTTTCATGTGTGCCGACCTCAAACAAAGTGTGAGCCAGGCAAAAGTTTCCTTGCAAGTGTGCAGGTGATTTATTCTTATGGAAATAATGTTTCGTATAAAATTTACTTTTTCAATCAATAAATGGCAAATGATGTTTCTTATGGAAAAATAATTTCAAGCTTAACTTATGTTCTTTGTTCCTTAAGGTTATTGTTTTTAATAAATGTTCTGTGCGAAATGGAGTTCTGTTACTGCTCTTCTACAAAATAAATTTCAAATGGTTTGAAAAATTTCTGTTTAATACTAATTCCAAAAAGTAGAGTTTATTAAATTAAAGCTAGAATGATGATGATGGAGTATGTAATTGACTTTGATTTTGTGATATTAACAGTCAACTCAGTATAGTCAAATCAGTCTGTAAAATCGACAACCGCATAAATCAACATAATAAATTATTGAACTGTGCTTAGAGTTTTAAGCTAAAAATTTTTGGAAATTTGACACATCTGGACCTATCAGGTGACTAGATATTGGAAGTTGCTTAAAAGCAACTTTGGATCATTGGCGAAGTATTTTATGATATTGAGAAATGAGAAAAACTTTTGTTTTTTATTTATTCTTCCACAATTTGTCTTGTAGTTTAATAAAATATGCATGATGTTTCTAGGTTTTTATGTTTTATGAACAATGAGTAGAATTCTTATTAAATCACTCACCACAGAAACTAAAACCTTTTAAACACACATTGTTAAATTAATGTACTGTTAGAATACCTCGATGTTAACTTCTTTGTTCCTTACACAACACCGCTTGCTTAACGGATCCATATATACTGTTCTTTATGTCTGTCATCTTTTTTAGCTTATGTGTGTTGTGTGTGTGTATATTTCTTAATAATCATATATTATCACTTTAACATCGTATAGTAGGTTTGTACGCTATGAATTTTGATCTTTAGCTAATACTGTCTGGGTCATTTTAATGGTTTATAAATGTTTTTGTGCATAAAATTTATATTAGGTTTGTTCTCGTAATTTTTTTTAATAAGATAATAGAAAATGGATTGACACATTTTTATAGGGGTGGTCTGTCTTGCAGAGGCAGTACATATGACAACTTTAATCATACCTCTTTGAAATTTATGTTATCCCACTTTTTACGCCAAGTCGTCCTTTTCCATTTTTCCTGCACTCTACTGAAACTTATTTGTTTCCTTTCATCTAAAATTTTATAAACAAGACATGCCTTGCATTCTCTTGGAAGATTTTAATGTGATTGCGAAACGAAAACCATTCCCAAAGCCCAGTAAAATATTCGCAAGTACCATTTAGTACATAAATATGCATATATTTTTTTGTAAATAAACATAATGCCACCAAGCAATTTACTAATATTCGGAAAACAACCAGGGTCTATAGCGGGAATGAAACCCATGACTTTCGAATAGACAGGATAGAAACGCTACCCCTCAGCTACAGAGGTATCCTTAAAACTGCATTAGCATTTCAGAGATTAATTCTTCCTAATTTTTTAATTGAACTAATAACTTATTTGTGCTTAAATTTCTAAAATTTGAAACTTTATTACGTCCTCAGATGTCAAATAATAATTTTGTTACGATAATATAAAATCAGGCAACTTCCAACGTGCACTATCTATAATTTAACGCTCAAATCAATTGCTTCTGCTCAACTTAAAATATTGAATTTTACAAATTTGTTATATTTGTTATTGTAATTCATACAATGCACAAATACTTGCATAAAATGTATGCATGCACAAGTATGCGAGCATGTGTTATAATATTCGATAAGGTTTCTTTTTTTGTGTATGTGTTCTGATTTCGTTTAAATGTTGTGAGATATGGAAAAAAAAACTTCGCCAATTATTTTATGGTTGAGATAGTTTTCAAACGTTTTTTGTTTTAACACAAAACTTGCCGCAAAATATTATTTCACAAGCAACCATCATGGTTTAACTATGCCTGCCTCCAAGTGTGCCCAACGAACACAAGACTAAGCATTAAAAGATTTATTAAAAAAAAAATTTAATTGACTTTTCAAAATAAGCAGGAAAAAGATAATAATAATTTATATTAAATTTTACAAAAATTGTTTATACGTGTTATGTATAGTGCTATTTGAATGCGGTGCCAAGCAGGTTAAGTTAGTATCATTAACACTGACTATAAATAGCGCTAAAATGTAAAACATATAACAATTTTTTCATTTAACTGAATCTAAATTGTTAGATACAGTTAGCCGACTGTAATGGAATGTAGCTGCAACTGTAAGAAACAGCTGATAGATGTTGTTATATGAAAAGTAATCTGCAGATTATTAAATTCCGGTTACATCTTTATAACAATTTTCATTAACTTTCATATAACAATATCGATCAGCTGTTTCCTACCGTTGCAGTTACGTTTCATTGCAGTTGGCTAACTGAACCTTTTAAATGCTAACGTTTGCTCTTAACTTGTTAGTGCTAATGATAGATTTTGAAGGCAGTGGACCCGTCCACTCTTGCAAGCATCAATAGCCCAACTAATTTTCTAAATTAAAAATCGTGAATGGTTTGTCTAATTTTCCGATCTTTTATATATGTTTAATAAAACTATTTTATTAAGTTTTGGGCCAATTTATATATTTTTAGTTTTTTATTTCAATATTTCGCTAACCTTTGGTTAACTTCTTCAGGAAGTTTTTCTCCTTTGCTTTTTTTTTGATATTTAATTTTTGCCTGTTTGATTGAAAGTAGAAAAGACACTTTAAGACCGTGGCCGGCAAATTAAGGGCGCCGCGTCTTTTAATATACTCTTGTATTGCGTATGTGTACACACGCATTGTTAAGAATTAGTGAAGTAAAAGCACGTGAACTATAACAATAAGTTTAAATGGGCGTACTCCTGCCCACTTTCTCAAATGCAATATTGTGTCACGTTTAGAGCTCAAGCTGCAACAATCGGTTAAGTGAAAGCACGTGAAAGTTAATATTTATTTTTTAATAGGCGTGTGCTTCAGATTATTTTAGTCGAAGAGGCCGAAGTGTTTAAAAAGTTTCTTGGGTAGAAGTACATATAATATAATTACAAACTTTAATAGGCATGACACTTCCCAATTTTCTAAATCTAATTTTGTTACTTTTACATACAAACGAATTGAGAACCGTCTCCTTTTTTATGTCGGTTAAAGGCTTTTAAGTTTAATAACTTTCCCGAAGGAATGTTCTTAATCAAGTCTAACTGTTTGCTGGGTTTTCTTCAGCAGTTTGTATGGTAATATAAATGATAGTAGAATGTTTGTTGTACTTTCAGTATTTGCAACAAGCAAAATAAAATTTAAAATCTTTCGATAGTTTATTTTATACAAAAAGAAAAATAGTGAACTTGTGTTGCAAAATGCATAAAATATAGAAATAAAACAAAACAGAAAAAGGGAAAGAGTTGGTGTGATACAGTCAGCGAGAGAGAGAGAGAGAGAGTGAGAGTGATAGAGAGCGGCAGCGGGAGAAAGCTTTAGTATCTGCTCATAGAAGTGGTAAATGAATTGGACATTGGAGAATATGTTGTCGATAAAAATGCATGAATGCATTTACTATTTATTTATTTTTTTAATTTTTCATATGCACCATTTTGTAATAAATAGGATAAACTGAACACTACGGCAGTTTAATAATACAAACAGATAGGCAAACCTCATTCAGCGTATGGTACTTTATTTTAGCCATTAAACATTTATCAACACTAAGGTCAACAAAAAATCGCAGTCGGCAACTCATTCCCATAAGGACAATTATTTAAGAACGTATTTTGTTGGGATAACAAAAAGAGGAGGTTATCAATTCGTCTGTTTTTTTTTTGTTGTGTTACTTCATAACTCGATGCCTTTTAGAACGATTTTAAAAATTAATCTCTTTTGGCTAAGAGGATAAAGTTTCCATTTGACCCCCTTGTTAAATATGTAGGCGGGAATAAGCCCATTAATTTTCTGTCTCATATTATGATATCTTACTCATCCGATCTTAGCATACACATAAGGCTATCGTAACGACACAATTTCAAAGTTGAAAAAATGGGAGGAACATCGCCCATTAAAACTTAATATATATACGAGTATTTCACATGCTTCGAGTTAACAGATTTTTACGAAACTTGGCACACACCTTTAGCTCTTAAAACTACTTATTATTGTGTTTAAAAAGTGAGCGGGGCTACGCCTATGGAACACTAGCATACAATTATATGTGCTTGTACTTATTCGATATACACGAAACTTGGCAAAGAGTTGCGCCTCTTTGAGTGACAGAATTTTATGCTTAACCCTGCTGTTAGGTTGAAAAAAACTTACGAATCATAGGTCACGGACCATTTTGGTCCACTTTGTATTTTTCATAAGTAATTTAATATTAAACTTTTTTGACCAAACATTTTAAACGATATACTGTGAATATTCAACTTAAAACCAATATCAATAAAAAGTTCAGTATATTTTTAAATATTTAAATTAACGGTCAATTTTCATTGGGTGACCTAGGGTAAGAATAATTTCATAGTTTTATAATTCTGGGATTCCCGCTCTAAGCAGATATGTGCACAACCAATCTATGTTTTCATATGATAGCAAGTGCTCTTCGCTTTGACGACGTTACCAACAGAAGACAACAAAAAACCAGTGATAAATTTGCTCCTATTCGCGAGTTATGGGACAATTGGGAAGCTCTTCTTCCAATGTTTTATAACTGTCATGCAAATGTCACTATTGATGAACAGCTAGTGGGGTTTAGAGGACGATGTTCATTTAGACAGTATATGCCCTCAAAGCCTGCCAAATACGGGCTTAAATTCTGGTTAGCTATGGTTAGCTCCGAATCAGGATACCTATGGAAAATACAACCGTACCTTGGGAAGCCAAAAAATGGTCAGCCTGAAAGAAATCAAGGAGAGCGAGTTGTGTTGGAGTTGTCAGAAGGGCTAAGAGGGCAAAATATAACAGCTGATAACTTTTTTTCGTGTTATGATTTGGCGAAAAAACTTTTAGAAAGAAAGCTAACATATGTGGGAACGGTTCGGAAGAACAAAACTTTCATTCAACCGAAATTGCTGATGTTCAAAAAAGTTCCTTTATATACATCCGTATTTGCTTTCTGTGAAAATGCAACACTTGTTTCGTATATCAGCCATAAAAATAAAGGAACTGTGTTGATGAGCACTATGCACAAAACAGACGAAGTTGATTTCAATTGCCGTAAGAAGACACCTGCAATCGTTTCCTATTATAACTCTAAAAAAGGTTTATCATTTTGTGTTATTATCAGGCACTATAACATAATCGTTCCCTTGACATATTATAGGAGGCGTTGATACTGCTGATCAAATGATTGGCTATTACAGCACTAAAAGAAAAACAAATCGATAGCCAAATGTTGTATTTGCAAATATAGTTGATACATCCGCATTGAATGCATTTATTTTATATTCAGAAATTGATTCTTCCTGGGCTGTAAATGATACAAACCGGAGAAGACCTGATTTTTTACGTCAACTAGCTATGAGCCTAGCAGAAGAATACATGCTAAAAAGAACAGGCAACAGAGCTGTTGGCTCAAAAACAAGCTTCGTCATCAAATAGCGTACCATCTGCAAGCCGTGATATAGATGTTTCAGCTCCAAGAAAACGGGGAATTTGCAACTGCTGTAAGTCGAAATGTGATGCCAAATGCATCATATGCACCAGATTTATATGCAAAATTAATCGAAAAACAATAGGTACATCTTGATGCGAAAATACTAATAGGCCATAACTATTCTATCTTATATTCATGTAATTTCACTGAAATAAAAAATATTATAAATTGCATGGACCAAAATGGTCCGTAACCTAAGATTTGTGACTTTTCATTTTCTTCCACGCTAGTTTACCGCAACTAGCCAAAAACTTAATAAAAGCATTAAAATAGAAAAAAGCACCTGAGCTTTCATTTTAAGTTGATACAATAAGCCATTTCAAATTTAAAATAAAAAAGAAAAAAAAATGACCAAAATGGTCCAAACCTAACAGCAGGGTTAAGGAAGGGGGCGGGGCTAATCCCATTGAAAATTATTATTTATTATCATTTTTCATGTGATTGCACCTGAGCAATTCTTATCAAACTTGGCACACACCTTGAGTTCTGAAAGTGAGGTGCTGTTGAATTTAGAAAAGGAGGCGTATATGAATATTTGCCAAATTCAACATGACCACGCCCCTCGAAATATAAAATTTGCACTTATTATCTAAAAATAAAAATTTAATAACAAATAAAACCGATTTCAGAAATATTAGTGCTTATTTAAAAAAGTTCAAGTTAGATTCAATTAAATAAAAAATTTTTGTATGTGTTAGTTATAATGCTATTCAAAGTTGGTGGCAATAACAATAATAACTAAAGCATAAATAAGTGAATATATAATTTAATAGCCCAATTGGCACCGATTTCAAATTTCATTATAGGTCGATCGTCATTGTGTTCCTGACAATAAACAAACGATAATATTAGCTACACTGAATAGCCAAAGTAATATTTGTCACTTGTCTGATTCCCAAAAGACTATAAAAGTTAGTGCTACACAAGTTAAATATGCTTCAGTACAAAATTGACCTAATTTTCATACATGTATTTTATTCTTAAGAATCTAATGAATGTGTGTAAGGATTTCTTTATTTTCTCCCTAAAAATTTAAATGAAATAGAAATAAAACAAAAATTTAAATAAAATAAATAATATGCTAACTTGTTTTTTTTTGGCAATTAAGGTATGTTTTCATTAGTATTAGTTTTACTTTCAAAAAAAAAATTAAATAAAATATGTTAAAAACTTTTTGCTTTTGTTGCTCAAGTTTTCTTTAAAAAAAATAGAAACATTCTCTTAGATAAAAATAGTTAATACTGAATATTTTCAAATTGACCATTCATTTGTTCGTACATTCATTTAACTTGGGCAAGTAAAATATTGGTTAAACAAATAGACTACAGCAAAAAGGGTGTTCCAAAATTCACTCAAGTTTTAAGTTAAATGTTATTGAAACTTCATATAAAAATTTCATGGTTTGAAAAGGATGGATTATATCAAATGAAAATATATTATGCTACACTTGAATTATTTCGCGGTTTTTACTTGAGGTAAGGCATTATTAAACCACATGTAAAATTAAGAAAAACAAACATTTGTTTCTTATCACACATTTGGCATTCTCAAAAGATTTGATTACTTTCATTAAAATACACGATTTTAAGATAATAAATCAGCCCAGTACAAATTAAATCTTGCATAAATTTTTTTAACTCTTTATCAAGAGAAAAATTTAATTAGAAAAATTATTTTTCAGCAACACCAGGTGAAAAATTGAATTACTTTAGAACAAGAAAACCACAAAAAGTTTTTACATAAATGAGAAATAAGAAAAATAGAAAATAAAAATTTTAAGAATTTTAATTATGAACAAACAAAAATCTTTTTCTCAAATTAAAACTAAACAAAACATTTTGAATTTAGTTAATTTATTTATTTTTTGTACAACGAGGGCGCTTCCAATATTGAGCCACCTAATAATGAAAATGGAACAAATTTTTGAAACAATTTTATTTATTTTTAAAAATAATCTAGTTCAACTTGACAACTCATACAACTTCATGTTCATTATACAACTCTTATATTATATAGTTTTTAGAAAAGTGGATATTCCCCTAGAGTAAACTGAACGCCTTAACTGATTGGATCGAAGCCTTTCAAATGAAAGCTTCAAATTACATAACCGTGAGCAAATTTTGCCATATATACCAATTCACTGAAAGAATTTAAAATACTAAACAATATTTTTGACTTGAAGGCTGTCACTTTTCTCCAAAGTAATTTTTAGTTCTATAATGACTTTATACAGAAGGCTAAAAAAGTTATACTAGACCATGTGCCAGCACGCACCTCATCAGCAGCCATGTCTATCTAAGATAAGATATTTAACATGCATTTTAAATGAAATGGAATATGAGAAATAATTTTGTTATACATACGCTTATTGATATACTAGCGGTACACGCATTTAAAGGCAATAGTATTCATTTCTGGTTTTCATTTATATTCAGTTTAGCACGAAAACATTTATGGTATGACTTAGAATGCAGCATGCAGCACATGCTGTGTGCATCAAAGCAACACTTGAACACTACTCTGTATATTTTATAGTTGAACTGGGAATATATCGTGCCCTATTTTCAATTTAAACGTGAGCGAAAAGTAGTAAAAAACAAACTTTTTTATTGAAATTTAAATTTTGTGGACATTAAAATCTTGGAAAACAAGGTTAATTTAATATTTTTCGACAATGATTTTGCTTCATATGCGTTTCATGTTAATTCAACATGATTAACAGTAATCTCCAAAGGAAATTTCTCCTTTTGAAATAAATTTATTTCATGTTGATTTAATATTCCAGTACTGATAAATTAAAATAAAGAGTTATGTTAAATAAAAGTTAATTCAAGTTGAAAAACGTGAGTTTTATACTGAAACAAACCGATAAACTATATTGAAACAAAGTTATTTCACGTTGAAACAACATTAATTTAATTTAAAATAGTAATTTTGTTTTATTAATTATTGCACTTACGTTATTTTTTATAGTGACAAAGACATCAGAAAAATGTTTCTGTGTATTGTTTGGCCTCCCCGATCAAGATTTGAGCTTAAACTCATCTTACTTGGCGCTGCAGCCACGCACTAAATAAACACTATAATTAATTTAATTTTTATTAAATTGTATGGGCCTACCCATAGTTTAGAATTACAAAAATTCTTGATAAGTTTAAAAATACATACAGACAATTACAATTTTATTGTAAGCAACAATTTATGTATGTAAGACATATTTGAATATAATTAAAAAAAAACTTCTCTTGAAAACCTTGATTTTTGTCGTCCAAGATTAAATCGGAAACAGGACGCAACATATGTATCTGTGGTTGTTTTCAAATAAAAAGCTTTTCGTAATAAAACATAAACAAGATATTGCGACTAGAAATGTTGTCATGCATCTGCCCGACTTTAAGTGTGAGTGACTGTATACTCGTATGGTTATTATATACAAGTAAGATTGCAATTTTAACCAATATCCTTTTAAATTAAATGTAAAAATCACTCGAAAGGATGATTATAAAATTTAAATTGATACATAATATTCCTTTGAGTAATTATGTACATTTACTTTTAAAACAAGACGTCACATGCACAAAGTCTTTTATGGATTTGTTTAGTACGCAAATATTTACATAAGTAAATATACTTCCTTGGATGTGTAGTTATAAAAAACATATGAATAAAATTTTTAGGAAGGAAAAGGTCTCTTATTTATGCAAAGAAACAATGTGATTCATTCATCATCTTGTTTTGACTATGGCAACATATTATTCATGACATAAATATTTCATAACAAAATGACATGTGCAACAAATGCTAGTAACACAGCATATTGACATTTACATAAGCTTGCATGCACATATAAATATACCCTGTAGTAAATAGAATAGTCAGTTGAGAAAAAACACTAACTTATAAATTAATTATATTGCAAGTGACTACAAATTGGTTTAAATCTCATGCAGATATCAACCAAACATAATGAATAGAAGCACACGTAAGAAATAAATAAAAGCAAAATAAGTAAATGAAAAGAAAATAAAAAAATCAAAAGAAGCATGCCATGAAATCAAATGCCAAATTTTTGTGTTGAAAAAAAACTAAATAATTTCAATAATATTTTCTTTGAGCGGTTCGTATGTATGGATATATTTATGTATGTTGAATTTTTTATTGTTAGTGAATATAATAATAATAAATATTTACATATATAGACATATAGTATGTATTTATATATTTACATAGATATACATATATGAATATATACATATGTATATGTATATATATAATATAAATATACATATATCTTTTTTTTTGCTATAATATTAATAAACTGCAAATTGGTTGAAAAATAAGTAGTTAGTAGTCAATTTAAAAGTCATGCAGAGATGGCCAATTGACTACCGCTTATGACATGCCTATGTTAAAATAGTGAGTTGGCGACAAGGAAAAAAGTCACTTAATCAACCAGTTGTGGTAATAAAAAAACCAGTTTGAAGTTACTTACAAATGGGTTTGAGTTCCTATAGGGTAGATACACACACTAACACATATATGAATAGACGATATACATATACATACATATAATCTTAGATATGCAAAGTATGTATGCATTTGTTTTTATGTAATTTAAATTCTTCTTTATTTTTAAGGAAAATATGCAATAAATGTTTTGCTATAATAAAACTTGAATAGGTCAATTTTTATTCTATTTTAAACATATGGCTTCTCAGTAATACTTCGCTATTGTTATTTGAGTAAAATAAATATTTAAGTGGTTACTTGCTTTTTTTGTTGGGGTTATTTTTAAAACAACAATATTGAATTGAATGATAATATTTTTACAAGAGAAACTGAATTGCACATTGAAGCACATTTTACACAGTTTTATTTTGCCGAAAAAATTATACAAAAATTTACTTTGATTGTATTTCATATGCTGCATTTTCTAATTTTTCTATTCATTTTTGCAGAGAATCCTTTGGTGACTTGCAGCAAAATACATATATTGCATTGTCAAGGCTGACAACAACAACAAGTTTAACAGCAAATTGTATTGGCCTATTCGACATCACTTGCAGCCATAACTTGAACACTTGACAAGGCAACACAAATGAACAAGTAGTTGAACACTCACATGGAGTTATAGGTTAGCAAGCAAAGCAGCAAAACAATAATAAGAATAACAAATTGTAAAATAGTTTTTGGATAGACATACACGGCCTTTCCAGCAGCACACACATTTCCAACTGTCTTAACAATTTGAACATAAAGTACAAAAGAATCAGTTCAAAATACATAAGCCCATATCTCGTATGTACATATGTACTTGCCCCAAATTGATAACAACACAATTCTTTTATTTACAAGTATTCAACTAAATACTTTTGTTCGAGAGCAAAGTAAAATAAGAAGAAGAATAAAAAAATAGAATTCAACTTAATGCAGCAGACTTGCCTCTTAAGATATACATAAGCGTGGCAGAAATATAAAGTAAGGCAAAAGTTGTAAATAAGCACTTTGCAAACATTGTTGAACCAACTATTACAAACTTATTGTATGCAACAGCAGCAATTCGCACGCACACATTTGAGTCTGTGTGCTTTGGTATCTTTTTTAAATACGCAATACTCTGTGATTTATAGTCAAAAATAACCAGAAGCAAAATAGCAAAAAGAAACCGGAAAGCAGTACTACAATTCTTGTGCAAGCGGAAATAAAAGAAAAACGCCTCCGGATATACTTTATAATTTTCTCTGTTTACATCACCCCTTCTCGTTTTCATTGCAACAGAGAAATCGAGTTAAATTTCAAGGATATTTGAAAATTGTTACCAAATTAAAAGGAAACATAGCAACACTTGCATACGCACACACAAATTAAATAAACAAATTTAAACATGGATGCCGAAGCGGAAGGAGTGCAACCCGTTCACCCAGAAAGTGCTGCTTCGAATCCAGAAAATGATTTGGCTGCACGTCGCCGCCTGTTTATGTCACAGCCATCGACATTGGCCTCCAGGCGTCAGCAAGCTGTATGTGTGCGTCGAGCTCACAAAATGTATGGCAACACCAAGAGTCCCAACATTGTACTTGATGGTCTAAATATGACAGTACAAAAAGGCTCCATGTAAGTAAATTTACAACCTCTTACAATAGAAATTTTAAAATAACAAATATTTAGTTTTAAAAGGGAAATATCACAAACTTGAAGGGAGAAATAAAACAAACAAAAATAAATAAATACATGAGAAATAAAAACTAAATCAAATAACAAGAAGTTGCATGGAGTTATAAAAACATTAAAACTTAAAACTTTGTTAGTTCAGAGGAATGAATACCAAAATAACTCTGGAGGTTATTGCTGTGTCGAACAGCTCTTTTTTAAATAAAATGAGCCATTAAACCCAAAACCGTTTAAAAACGTTAATGTCAATTAAACTTCTGATTCAAACGCAAACGAACTAGTTCAGAAAGAGCTAACAACTATAAGCACTAGGACGTGAGGTTTCTTCGAGTTTTCGTTTAAAAAATTAATTCTCGCAGATAGACATTAGTGCCAATGAAAAGCTTGGTGACACAGAAAATTTAGCACTTTTCTGACCAGTCCAAAACTGCCCTCTTTTGTCTATTTAAAGAAAATCATATTACTTAATAAACAAAATTTTTATTTCGAAAAAAGAAATCAGTTGAAAACATTGAACTAGAAGATTTAGTGCTTCGTATCCGATTTTGACTCGCACACGGAGGGGTCCGTAACAGAGATCTGCATGACTACGAATCAAACGCACTTAGATAGCATTAAAATATGAAATATGCTATTGCATGATTCATCATATCAATGAGACTGTTGTTAATAAATGCATGCCCCTGCTTGTAATTTCTATTCATACATATGATTTACTAAAGTAATGAATCAGTATGATTGTTTTGAAAACTTCTTAAAACCCCTTCTAGCAAATATAGTTTTATGGAACATTATAAAATAAAATAGGTACGCTCATTTTATTTTATTAATTATTTTAATACGGGAAAAATATTAATTAGTACGCAATGTTTTATTAAGTTAAGACTTCATCTATTCAACAGCAGTAAGAATTTGTTATTTATTTTTAATGGCAGTCAGTTGTTAGAGAAATAAAACTGAAAGCATCAGTACATACTGATGTTAAGAAACAAAACAAAAGTATTGTAAAAGTGAGTGGAGAGTGAAAGTGAATCAACTCATACAGTTCTCTGGTCCGTACCGACACTACATTATCGCTCATTCACTCAAACAATGTCATAACTAAAAACTAGTTTGCCAGCAAACAAGTTTAAAATTTACAAATTACACACATTTCAAAGGAGAAAGAAAATTTTATTTTTCTCAAACAATGAAATTTTTGCACAATATAAAGAACGATAGGATAATTAATTCTGCATCAGTAATTAAAAAAATTCCATTTTATTGAGTTATGACGTTGTTTGAATAAATGAGCGATATGTATACTATATGAACATAAGCCTATATAATCGAATATCTCACCTGATGTAGATATTAAAAAAAAGTGTTTTAGCGAATTTTTAACTTAAGCTTTTTTTGTTTTGCCGATTGTTTTTCGGTTTTTAGAAAATTTTTTTTAACTTTTTTGGGTTTTGGACGATATTTTTTAGTTTTGTACCGACCTTTTTATTTAGGTAATAGCTTAAGTTCTTTTTTTGTTTTGCTGATTTTTTTTTTCGGATCTGGCGATTTTTTTTTTAAGTTTTAGCGCTTTGTTCACTGTGACGATCTTTTTTTCGATTTTCGGTGGTTTTTTTTATTTATAGCGATTTTTTTAGTTCTGCCGCTTTTTTGAGCGCTTTTGTAAGTTTATTGTTGGTGATTTTTTGCATTATAGGGACTTATTTTATTTTTGGTGATATTTTTTATTAAAGGACTTTTTTTATTTTGGCGATTTTTCGTTTCAGCATTTTTTAAGCTAACGATAAATTAATGCTTTTTCAAAATATAAAACATATAAACATATTGTTGGCCTTATTTTGAAAGTCACTTTAAACAAATGCTGCTCCAGATTCAGATAATAGCGATCACTAGATTCTAGAATTTGTCCTCATGCACAATGACTTCAACTGGTGAAACCATACATTTTTTTTCAAAAGCTCTCCCTTAACTCTGACCCTTTTTTATTTTCGAATTACAGGAAAACTTTCAAGTAATTTTCCCAAAATTTTGTTTGCCAAACCCTATTTTATACTCATTGTATGCGGGTTTCCATCTTAAATGATCATCAGTTTAGTTTGTATGGAAGTTTAATGGGGGATTGTAATGACTTTTGCTTCTGCACCATTTGTATAAAATATTTACTTTTATATTTGCAAACAGTTTAAGAAGAATTTCAATAAGAAATACATACATACAAACAAATGTTTATATGAATATAGTTACATAAAATCTAAGCAATAACGTTTAAGTTTTATTTTTTTAGAGATATTGCACTGCTTATGGCTCCCCTAAAACTTTAGTATTGCTAAAACTTTTAGATAAAAGAGGGTCAAGAGTCGTTTTGTTTTAAAAGAGCAATGCACTATTCGTTGAGGGTTTGCTGATAGAAGTTTGAAATTTTAGTTTGATTTACAAAAAAAAAAAAATTAAAAAAAATAAAGATTCAATAAATTAAAATATAAAACTTGTAAAAAATACATCTTCTCTTCAGTAAGGCTGTATTTACCCTATATGAACTTTCGTCTGATTTCAATAGCTACTCGTATGAGTAAAATAATTTCCCCTTGTATAAAACTTTTATTTTTAATTGAAGCTCAATTGAAAAGACAACCAGTTATTTTTTCTTTCACATTTTGTGCAATATGAATTTTAACTGCCTAAATTTTTGAAATTAAACCAGAAAAAAGCAATACAAAATAATAAACTTAACCAAAATCGTATTTCATTAAAATAAATTCATACTGGTAACTGATGAAACAGTTCTTTTAGTATCCAACAAACAATGGAACTTTTTCAAATCTCAAAGTTTATAGTTCTCATTTTTTTCCTTTAAACAAGTTTATTTAAACTATTCCTGCTAATTTTCTAAAGAAAATTTTATCTGGCTGCAATTCGAAAACACATGATGTTTTTTGTCGGTTATTCAAAGTTCACAAACTTGTTTTTGTCACTAGCAATTTATACGTCATGTGAGCATTTCGATTATGTCAAGTAGAAAGGCCCTAACTCGTATTTTTTTCAAAATTTAGTTTTTCAATTGTAGTTGTACAATTACTTATGCTGTTTATTATAATGTTTTTACCTTCTCCTGTAAAGTTACAGTAATTCGAGTTAAGACACTTCTACTTGTGACCACCGTTATGTATACAAATAACCATTATCCTTTAAAGGATAACCTTTATAATCATTTAACGATTTTAAACAAAAGCTCAATATAAGTGTCAGCGAACAGTTTTAATATTTAATTTTAAATTAAATAAAATTATCAATGGCATATGAAAAACTATTAAATATTTGCTTGCTTTTAATCACAAATAAGATGCACACTTCATATACTTACATATGTATATATTTTTTTTTATAATATACGATATTAAATCAATGAAACATGTTAATTTTATTTTAGTTAGATAGCTAATGTTATTATGATAACGTCATCATCATTACAAAATGCGGTGTGATACAAAAAAAGACTATTGATAATTAAAATTTTTGTATTACATGACCTTTTAACACACTTCAGTATGCTAAAGCTTCAATTAAAATTTAATTAAAAATTTGCAATAAAGTATGATTTGGATAATAATCGTTACACTCAGCATGATAAAATATTTTTCTATCATTCGCTCGTATATACAGTTACAAACAAAATTATGGGCACTTTCTATTTCACGATTAGGTTAGGTTTGATTGAATAATTGAATCCGTTTCGTACTACACCTATGCAATTATAGTATGTTGTGCACTCTTGTTAAGATAGTCGCCTTATTTTAAAGCAATTTATGTTTATATTAAGTATAATATTATGTTAACGAGAATTACAATATGTTAATGTAAAAAGTTTAAAAGCCTCGAACGAAAATCGTTACAACACAAGTACCTTTATTTGTTTAAAATAAACTATTCAGTGGTAAAATTTCCTGGAAACCATAATTGTAATAATTTCTTTTTCCACAGAATTGTTACAAATGCTAGGAGGTAAATACCAATTGTTATTAAATGTCAAGTCTGACAGTTGTTTTACATATTACAGATAAATTAAATTACAATAAATTAGGAAATAGTACGAGTATTAATTAAAGCCAAAGGTTTTGAATAGAATTCTTATTAAATATATGTATGTAAAAATATACATACATACAAACATACATATAAAGCACGTAAGAGTCAAAAGCAGACACTTACGACTATATAATTAATAACTAATAATATATAATATACATATATATATAATTTACAATTTTATAGTATGTATAATTTACTTTCATTTTGCCTGCTTGAATTATTAATCACTTTAGTTTTGCATTGTTTTGTTATTAATATAAAAATATTATATAATAAATGGGTCAAGGTTCATTATAAAAATTATTAAATCATTAGTACACGAATTCTCGCTTTATAGAGAATCAGACTGATATTGTTTGCTGGGTAGGGGCAAACAAATTCAACAATAGAGCAATAAACAAATTTGTCTTACTGCAATCGATAAGAAAATAAAATCTCTATTTTAACTAAAATTGTTGCTTGTTTTTATGCTTAAGCATTGTATATATGCATTTGGTTTCCGCTTATGGAACTCATCCGTAGACTTCAACCTTAAAGATTTTAAATTTGGATAACAAACATCTCGTATGTTTCTAGTAAGTCTCTTAATACAAGCATAATAAGTTGAAAAGCCTCAAACATAAATCTTAATAAAACGAAAATAACGTTTGTATATATCGTCAGCTGAAATATAAAACCACGTAACTAACAAAAAATCCAAATTGGGTTTTTATTTATATCAACCAGACCTGGGCAAAATGCATTACTTTTGCATTAGCATTAAATTAAAAAAAAAAACAATGCAAATGCAAATTTATTACATTAGAACTAAATCATATGCTTTTAGTGCACTATATTTTGAATTAAACTAAAATTTCTTCAAAGTAATGCATTAATATTGCATTGACATTAAATTTGATATTTTTAATGCACTATTTTTTGCATTGAATTAAAATATCCTCAAAGTAATGCACTTATATTGCATTAGCATTAAATTTCATATTTTTAATGCACTATTTTTTGCATTAAATTAAAATCACTTCAAGGTAATGCATTAATATTGCATTGGCACTAAATCACACGTAAAAATTGCACTGATTTTGCATTACCACTAATGAAGTAATGCAATATGATTGCATTGTCGCTAAAACCTATTGTACATAATAAAATTAAACAAAGGATAAACAAAACAAATAAATATTAAAAAATACAGTAAAGCTCACACTGAGGCCAGCTACATGTGTATGAAGAATGTTCATTGAACATACGTATGTACATTAGCTATGGCATAGTGTTATATGGGAATTCTTAGTAACGAGATTTCGACTTGCACGAACCCCTCATTTTGGAAGGTTTGGAAAAAAAATATTCGAGCCAAAAAATGGTGGCGGTCAGATGGGGGCAAAGGTGTCCGCTTCGAGCTCAAAGTTGAGGGTCAAAGCAAAAAAAAAAATACAAAGAATCATATAACTTTCCCGGGGTCACCTCTACAAGGGTCAAATGTATGACGAGCACCCATTAATTTTCTCCGCCCAACATCTTTTTTAAGCACACTGACCGCCTAACTCTTTGTCAAATAACTAATTTATTTTTGGCATGTGTTGGATACATTTTTCTATTTTGGGCAACGACTTAAAGTAAAAGTATTTTTTCTTCTTCGTCGCGGCATAACGCACTGCTATAATCTTCTATTAATTTTACGCCTCTTTCGGCAGCGTCGTTGACAACATGGAGTTTTTGCAATATCCTTAGCAACCCAGAGGCGACTACAAGGAATTTCTTGCAATGGTGTTACTGTTTCTAGGTGAAGGTATAAAAAAGTTTCACTTCACTTTTAATTTTTGGCGATTTTTTAGATTTTTGGCGATTAATTTATATTTGAGCGAAATTTTCAGTTTTGGAGTTTTTTTTCTTTCTGGCGATTTTTTAGTTTGTTTTGGTAATTTTTACTTCACTATTTTTTATTTTCGGAATTATTAGTTTTAGCGTTTTTGAAAATTCCAAGAGTTTGCAACTTGCCAAAATTATACAGTCAAATTTAAGTTAACTGAAAGAACACCCTTTAATTTAAATTTTTTGAATTTCAGTGTTAGTTTTCTACATGAAAATAAACTGTCTTTGAAAATTTGAAGTGTCTACTTATAATTGTTTGTATATTACATTAGAATTTTGATATGTTACGATGCTCGCTTTAGAATACCCTTTAGTTTTTAACTGTCATATATTTGCTGTTGTAGTTCTTAAAGTTTTACATATTCTGAGAAAAGTTCAGGTCCGTAGCTCTTACGGTTCTCGAAACAACAGCTTGTGATGGATAGACGCACAGACGGACATCCTATCGAAAATTATAGGGTTCATTTTCACCTTTGGTGAACAGAACCTTAAAAAGTGTAGTTGGGCTAATTTTCATTTGAGGTAAGGATAGATATATAGGCATTCCCACAAGGAACTTCATCTTTTTGTACGTCACTAAAATTAAAACAAAATTGAGTCAAATTGTTCTGCAACAATGCTCGTGGAAATGCCCATATACGAACTTCTTTGGAAACTATCAGTTTTTTGTATTCCATAAAGTGTTCTAAAGACATCTTTTGAGCTTAAATAGTGTAGAAATATTTTACATCATTCATAATAAATTAAATACTTGAGAAATTACCCAGCAAAAATTTACACATTACCATCACAACTACTTGCCATATAATGACTTACTTTTCTGCTTACCAAATTTCGTTACTCGCTTACAAATCACATTACCTAAATTTAAAAAAATTATGTACAAGTAGCTAAATGAGAAGAATATATTTTTTTAGATTAAATAGATTACGTGAACAAGTTACCAAATAAAAAAAAGAAGTACTTCTCAAGAATCGATTATTTTAGTCTCACGCCTTGTTAAAATCATTAAGTTGGTAATCCAGTAAGGAACAGCTTCCACCAAAAATGCTTAATTCCAAACCCGATTACCTTTTTTGAAATTTTTTGCTGGGTAGTTAAACAAAATATTTAAATTATTCTAACATAAATTACTTCCATGAATTTCAAAATATTAACATTAAAATTCAAAACTAATGCGTCGTAGGCTTTTTAAATAAAGGGAGAAATAAGCATCCCACGTCTATTCTGTTTAAAGCCATAAATCTCAATGTCAGGTTTTTGTAAATATGCCCTTCAGCTTAAATAGTATTTCACCTTGGAATTGTTTCGAAGAAAAACAAAGTAGAATTAAAAATATGGTAAATTGTGTTAACAGAATAGGTACTTATATCAAGGATATTTCATTTTTAGTTTTCCAAAAACACAAAGCCTTTTCTTTCGTATCTGATTTATATTAAATGCCAGGATACTGGAGGCGTAGGATGACTTGATTGACAACAGCTTGAAACATAATACCTTCCACGTATAATAATAAAAAAAACAGCAGCACAAAGCTTCCAATTTTCCAACACACTCGTCTTACTTACATAAACTAAAGGATAAAGAACTTTTTAATTGAATTGAATTAATTCTTACCATTATACGACATACAAGACTAATGAATTATTTTATGGCCGCAATTAACACATTAAATCACAACAACACAAACTGTACATTTTGCAGATAATAAAAGAAACGCAAGGAAAAAGATTAGATGAAATAAAGAAAACAAATAAATGTATGTAGGTACGTAAAGCAGGTTTTTTGTTAATGAAATAAAATTGAACGCAAACACGCCAACAGCCGCAGACAACAGAGACAACAGCAGACGGCAGCAAACAGTGTACGTATGTATGTATGTATGACGTGAAGAAGAAGACTTTACTTAATCCACTTCCAGTTGCGGTAGTCGGTAGTGGCTGGCTGTCAGTCGAAAACATGAAGTAGCAAGCAACAGCTTTTAACCAAAAACGGCAACAGTAGCCGCAGAAGCTGTAACGAATAGCAGACATACATATGTACATACATATGGTTGTATGTATGTAGCTACATCTTAACAATCTGGGTCAATGTCAGCTAATGGCTTAAATAAATTTTAATGTAATAAAAAAGAAAATGCAAGAAAACAAAATACAAATACGTAAAGTAAACATGAAAAAAAAAACATCCAAAAACCAAATAATTAATACTACAACAAACGCAAACACAGCCAGCGTGACCGTTTGACCGACTAAAGTGGCAAGTTGCCACTTTTTCGACTGCCTTGCCACTTTTTTGACTGCCTTGTTACGTTTTTTCTCCCTTTTTTTAGAGTGAATTATATAAAAATACATTAAAAATTAAAAGTTTATTGTAGTTTTCTCGTTTTTTTTTTAATTTTGCCCTTTTTTTTGATAAATCCCCTTTTGGTGCCACTTTTTGAAAAATGTCATCGGTCACCCTGAACACAGCGCATCTTCTGTGTTTCAGCTGTCTGATAATCCCAGTGAACATTTATTCAACAGATTTGTTTGCAATTCCCTTACATATTTAGCAGACCATTAAATAATTTTTCGCTACTCCATTTCCGCACAATCGATGATATATTATCATCAGGGAAAGCGCAAATATGCAATTGCTTGTTTTTTCTTGTACGACATATTCATGCGGGGACAAGATATTTATTTATCCGTTTCAGATCTTCTTATTACTTTTGGCATCGATTTGTTAGTGCATATTTTTGCATATTTTGCCCTTTAAAGCATATTTTTGCATATTTTACCCTTTAAAGCATATTTTTGTATTTAGCACTCTTACACGCATATTTTCTAATTTTTAGAGTTTAATTTACACTTTTAGGGCATATTTTGAAATTAAATTAATAAATAAAATTTTTTATTTCAACTTGTTTAAAGCTTAAGTGTTGCAAAAAATTTTTATTTATATTTTTCGCCATCTAAATCTCATTTCCAATGTTCCATGTGGTATATACATTTTCGTAGTTATTACGGACGTTAGTTTCAATAAAAAGTTCGGTTTTTCTATTTGTGACGGACTCTAACCCGAGTAGACGTTGAAGGAACATTGTCAATATATAAGAGTTTATTTAGATGTGGCATGCAACGATTTTATTTGAAAATCTATTTTGACCTAGATTGTTGTTTATTGAAATAAATATTATACATAGAAATATTGTCTTATTTATCGAAAATACATTTCCAAAGTCTTAATTCTGATATCGCGATCTCTTTTGAACTTGAAGTTAAATTTTTACGAGATTATCAAAAAAAAAATAATTTGCTTTATTCAAATTTTGTATGGAAAATTTGTTTCAACGCCCACTTCAAAACCAGATTATTATTTTTAATACAACAGTTGTTCTTTGTTATTTTTTTTATTGTTTCCTTTTTTAACCCCCGACCATAAAAAGTGGTGTTATAAGTTTGTAGTGTGTGTCTGTGTATCTGTGTATTTGTGTATCTGTGTGTCTGTCCGTGTCCACGTACAGCCCAAACGACTGGACCGATTTTGATTTAGTTTTTTCCGTTTGAAAGGTGACTTGATCGAGATGGTTTTTAACCATGTTTGAAGAAAATTGGTTCAGCCGTCTAGAAGATGTCACATCTTTTCTAGATATATCGGGGGTTTTTAAAATTTTTAATTTTTGTTATTGCTTATTTTATATGCAAATGTTGTTGAATTTTTGAATTAAAAATATATTTTCATTTCAAATAAGCCAATTTATTTTATTTTAAGAGCATATTTTCAAGTTTTTAGTGCATCTTGAATGCGCATAAAACACTTTTTTTAGAGCATATTTCTGGTTTCCCTGATTATCACACTGCACTATAGGACATTTTACCCATTACAGCCAAACGACAGGACTGATTGAAATGATTTTTCGTAATCATATTCCAGAAGCGTACTAATTAAAGTTTTTATCATTTAACATAACGAAAAAGAATTTTTATCACTTGCGTCCCATATTTTCGTGTTTTCATATAACGAGCAGCCAAAAAAAAAAAGAAGCAGTTATTGTAAAAAGTTGAAATTTAGCGCACATTTTTGAATTGGTAAAAGTTTACCAAATATTAAATTTTTAAAATTTATGTACAAAGATTCGCATCCTTTCAGGATATATATCCTGAAATGAAAAAATGTCATAAAGTATAGGAAAAAGTTCGAGTTTCATGAAACTTTGTATATTAATTGAATTTTATACACTAAAGTGTTTGGCCAAGTCTCATCAAAATTGGAGAAAAATGTTCTTGTTCAAAAAATTAATTAATTAATATTTCAAATTAAAAGTAGCATTTCCCTATTAAAATCATAATTTAGTAAACATTTTTTGACCTAAATCGTTGTAATTTACTTTTTTAGACCTTAAAAGCACATGCAAATTTTCCATACAAAAAAATTATTGAAGTGCAAGTTTAACGCTCTATAAATTCGGCTAAAATTAAAATTTTTATTTAATTCTTTTAAAATTTCCTTAGTCAGAGTGTATACTATTAAATAACATCAACATATTTTCGAGTTTCAAACATTCCATTACACCATTTTTGACTGACTCACAACACTGTGCATCCTCTCATGTGTGACAATTTTTGACTAACATTAACAATGCACTCACCTTCAGCTTTATATTAAATTTATAAGAAACTAAAATTTTTTGTTATAAATCTTTTGATAAGCTGACAGTATATCAAAATTATCCAAAAATTTAAAAAAAATTTCTTCTGTGTTATTCTTTTTTTTAACATTAAAGCAAACAAATTTTTTTTACCCACCCTCACGCATTTTCACGCCTGAAAATTTTTAAATACTCCTTTCTTGGTCTTTTGATTTGGTTTAAGGGGAAAGAGAAAATTTGTTATGATACAAAAAATCTGCCAAATTCTAAATTAAATCAATAATAATTTCCGCTTATTCTCTTTCTTGACACCAGACTATTTTTGTTGCTTCTGTGTAACATTTCGGAGGATAATTTTTATGGAATATGGTTTTATGCTATTTAACAGAATATTAGAGTTGTACCGCTCGTGAGTGACTCGATTTACTTCACCGATCGCTGTAAGACATTTTGTTTACTCAATACTGAGTGTTTGCTTATCTAATTTTTGAAGTATCGCTCTATCAGCTCAATATGTATACACAAGTTCATTAAGGAAATACTTAATATGTTATGTAAATACCACAATATATGAAGTACTAGTCAATTTTAGTTTCAAAAATAAAATCTGGGGGCAAATCACGGCATTCGATACGAGTCGTAATTTGCCCCCTCTATATATTTATTTGTATTGGTATTAGAAAATGTCATACTTTCAAACTTTTTTACTTTTTATACTTCATCTGCATAGTTTTTAACGAAACTATGACCGAGTTGAATAATAATGTTCACTGGGTTGTTATGTAGATATGTATGTATGAGTGTTTTGGTTATTTATTTTACTCATCAGGGCAGACTGAGCTTTTACCCTACATTAACAAATTAAAAAGTATATCAACGAAACATTTTCTGACTATGAAATTCATACATATATGTATATCTATGGCAAAAAGAAAAAGTGCTTGATTTGAGATAAGCAGATCTTTAGTTAATGGTATCCCTGTCATCTGCAAATTTAAAAGTATCCCTGGACAAAATCTCAATTAGTTTCTGCGATTTTTCAAGAACATATAGCAGAATGACTTGCGGCTTATCTTTTTTTCATTTTCTATTTTGGTTAGCACGAAGTTATATCATCCTAATAATTAATGTTTTGGTCGTAAACAATAAGCAAAAGTAGTTAAACATACTTAGGTAGAGTGATGTAACTTCGTGCTAACCTAAATAGAAAATGAAAAAAAAAAAAAACAGAAAATGAATTGTGATTCTAAAGCTGAAGGTCCATACCATCCGTTCAATGCGTAGTTGCGTTTTATGCATGTGTCATAAAGTAGAATCAAGGTAATTGTATGTGGCAAGTTACAGAACAAAACGCAAAGAACGTATAGACGCATATGACGTATAAAGTAGGTTTACTTTCTACTTTTGTATCCGTCGCATGCATCATGCTCTCTTTTATAGCCAAATGTTCGTGTGGTGAATTTAAATTTTCTCTCTTTTTGCATTAAAACAACAAAAATAATTGCGCATACGACGTATTGCATGTAACTTGAATTTAGAATTTAGGGCGAGTATACTTATAGTAACTTTAATAAGCTTAGCTGACGTTACTTGATAAGAACTAAAATTTCCTTATTTCCTAAGAATATTGCCTTTTGATTAAAAAAAAATTATTTTTATTTGACACAAAAGTTCGTTGTTGACCAACTGTAATTTTAAACGGAGTATGTTTAATGTTTGTTGGTATATTTACGAGTATTATTTTTATTTTTTTCATTCAACATAATTCAAAGTAACAGCTGATTTAATGCATATGGCCATTAAAGGAAACATTATGTACTTACATATATAAAAATATATTTATATAGTTTTTTTTTGGTCAGAGGAAGTGGTCGTAAGCTGTTACACGACAATGAGTGAACTGGCACAGCATTCATCATCATAACGATGTTGCATGAGCATTTAAGCAAGTTGCATGTTGCACTCATTTTGCTAAAACATGCACATTGCAAATTATTGCACTTGAACTGAAAAGCAAAAAAAACAACAACAAACAACTTAGAATTTATAACTCACTAAATATATGTACGTGTGGACTGACGGACGCAGTGACGTTCATATGTGTTTGCAATTACCAGTATATATCGCTCATTTACTTCAATAGTGTGATAACTCAATGAAAAATGCATTTTTTGATTTAATAATGCAGAATAATGCGCCATTTTGTATTTTATTTTATTTTGTAAAAATTTCATATAAATAGCTTGCACTACCACCTCGTGTGAGAAGAATAGTTTTTCATGTCTTCATTGCGTCATATGAAAATTGAAAACTTAAAACGCGTTTCTTGCAAAACTGATTCTTTTGAGTTGTGACACTATTGAAGTAAATGAGCGATATATACACACATATGTATATTAACTACATATGTATGTATGTATGTATATATTTTTTTTTAATTTAGTTGTTTACACAAAGTTGAATTGGCGTTTTTTCAGCATTCTGGCTCGATTGGCTCTAATTACTTATACGTTCGTAGTAATAATATCTACTCGTATGTAGTATTTTGGGTGTGATTGCATATTTGTTTGCAGTTTTTTTTAAGTTTTTTTTTAGTTGCTTGGTTTTTGCTGAGTCAGTAGATTACTGCTGCTAGTAAATTTGTTTTAACCCGTTTACCTCATTCATTATCAACCACCTTTTTCAGCGTCACTTTGAACTTTCGTCAGTTTTAGTTTAAGCAAAGGGGAGGGATCTGACTTCCAGTTTGTTTAAACAACTTTGTTGTTTACACTTTATAACGTATTTATTTAAATTTTATGTTTTTTGTTTGCTTTTGCAGAATATTTCTCATTTGGTTGTTTTAATGGGAAGTGGTTAAAAACGTGCAAAATATACACAATATTTTGAGCTGACGCCTTATTAACTTGACCATGAAAATGTTTGTTGTTAAAGCAATTTTTTATTTTTGTTACATTGAGTTAAGATAAATTTTTGTTGTTGTTGTTGTTAATAAAAACATGCGAGATTTCTCACATTTGCTTATGATCGTCTCATGTGTTTGTTATATATTCTGCTTGACTTTGGTCACCAGCTTAGAATTGCAACTTCAGTGTAAATAGTTTAAGCTTAAAGTTGGTGTAGCTTTTGTTATAATACAAATGTTGTTTAACGTAATACGAGTTAGCAAAAAAAATATGTTGTCATGAAATAAATAAAACTTTATTGTCGAAGAGTTTTTTTTATATTTTGTTTGATAAAACATGTTAAATTTTTTATGACATATCTTTCCATATAAAAAAAGCAATGTGAGTCCGATCACAGGTGTAAACATCTAGTAATGATTTTTTTTAATATTGGCTTCTGGTAACTAAAATAAGATATTAACATTTTTGACTCTACTGTATTTAAAAATGTATGGAAAACTGCATCTATAGTAGTGGAGGTTTGTGGAGAATTGCTCATATGCAAGTGGGAAACTTCAAATAAAAATTTTGATAAGGTATTAAAATCTCCACCCATAATAATTGGCATGAGATGGATATTGCTAACCAATTGTCGTGCACCAGCTTCAGTGTAAGGCAACAGTACGTAACGAAGATATGTTATAATATAATATTATAAATTCTTTATAAAGACTTCTATATAATATATGACATTTAAAACGCTCTTTTATTTAAAAGTTTATATTTATTTTATATTTTTCAACTTTTTAACAAAATTATCCCCACTAGCAACACTATTACACTTCACAAGCAATTTCTATTAAAATTAACATTGCTCCTGAAGGTATGCTTTAAAATTCGGTTGAGTATATTTATATGCAGCTGTTAAGGTCCTGTGTACTTCTTGTTATCCGTACCCTGCAGAAAATGCGAACAGTGAAATTGTAGTGATTTACTAGTGACATTGTCAGTAGTACTACTGACCAGGTGTACCCCAGCCAATGTAATTATCTATTGACATTTAACATTAGCTTGTCATTGAAAATCTGCCACTAGACTGTAGCACTGCTGACTAAGTAGTTCTTTTGGGACCACATGGAGATATTGGCACCAAAGATTCACTAGTAAATTTTAGGGGCTCTAGTCTACAATATCGATATTTCATCGCTCGATGTCAATAGTAAAATTGTAGTGATGTACTAGTGACATTGTCAATAGTACAACTGAATATGTGTACCGCAGCCAATGTATTGCTTATTGACATATAACATAGGCTTGTCATTGAAAATCTACCAGTAGACCTTAGCACTATTCTTTTACGACCATATGGAGACATTTGAACTAAAGATTCACTAGTACATTTAAGTGACCCTCGTCTACAATTTTATAAGGGTTGGGGCAAACAAACTTAAATGCATACCCACATACATAGATATGTACGTCAGTTTTTAACGTATCTCTACTCGCGCATAAAAGGAAAGTTGTTGACACTGTCACTAGAGAAAAGAGTGTTGACATAGAGACATGTGGTTCTAGGCTGAGTAGAGGGTATGATTACACCAATACACTCATACATATCTCAAACCGATTTGATAACGCTTTACGATCTTACTCAAAATTTGTGATTGTATTGTGAAAAAGATTTTTTCCCCCTAGCGTATAGATGTTTACACATCAAAAAAGTGATATTCCACAGTCTTTCTAAGGCGACTCAACAAGGGCTCGAGCGATTTAAATACTTATTTCTTTTATTTGTGCTCTTTAATGTAGGCTTGGTTTAAAAAGGAAAATGTTCGGGGAGAATAATATTAAATAATTGTGGTAATCTTATATCAAAACCAACGATACCATGGTGTAATTATACAAGTGACTGCGTAAGGATTTGTTATACAAGAATACGGGAACCATAGCTGTGTAAAGAACCGAAGAACGTCAAAAGCGCAAAAATAATTGTACCAAAACCAAAACAAGACGAAATTTTTGACATTCGTCAGCTACAAAGCACATAGAGCAAAAAATTATCAGCTGAAGTAATGCTGCCACCTGGTTATATACACCTTGAACGGTACATTTCGCAATTGTAACGAAGAGCTTAGGCAGTATGCTTGGCAAATGTTCTCTGGAACGATGCCTCCCAACGGACATCCATAGAGCATGTTCCATTTATTTACTACTCTTTCAGGTCTCAAGTAGACACTCACTTAAGACTCCGTTTTGATTAAAGATTCTGTTATATAAAAGAGTGCCACACTTGCTATCTTTTAATATTATTGTACTCTTATATCGCCAAAAATACAAAAATTTAATAAGCACCCCTTATTAGAAAAAAAATAGAAGAAATTATATGATTTTTAGGCCAAACCCACGATGTCGACAACGTTAGACTTGTCGCAAACTTACAATCAAATCAAAAACAAATTTTATTATTCTGTTGTTGTTTCAAATGTTAGTGTGCGACAAGTCGAACATTGACGATATCGTGAGTCAGGCACTTAATGAAGATTTTGTCATATACGATATTTTCGCACAAAAAAGTTAATACAATTAAGTTATTGCATGTGCAAACAACAAAAGTTCTGACAGTTTAGAAAATACAAACTGGTTTAATATCATTCAATGATAAATATTAATTGATGCTTAACAAAAATTCAAACAACTCAACTAAGTTCTCTAACAAAGTTTATTCTATTATTTTTTTTTTAATTTTATTCCGCTAAAGGCGATATTGCAAAACGAAATATTGAAATTAAACATAAAAAAAATTTTTATATTTAAATACATACATATGTATGTATGTATGTAGATTGAAAAAAATAAAAGTAAATATTAGATTAAGCGGCTTATCCTACACAAATCTTTTTGTGTGGAAAATTAAAAGCGGAAAAAAAAACAACACTGGAGTTTGCTTATAACAGACTTCGAGCTAACTGAAGAATTACGCACTCAGAACATAAAAGAAGAGTGGTGTATTAGGCCGGGTGTCCTAGAGCTATGCTGCTTAGTTATATAAAACAAATTTCAAATGCAATAAAATTATATTATTATAAAATTATAATGCAAACAAAATTTGTTTTGTAAACCGAAATTATTTTTCTTAATAGGAATGTTCTTTTGGAATGTTCAATCAACATAAAAAAAAAGTTATTTCAAAATGAAAATAACTATAAATCATGTCGAATTACCCAAAATGTCATATGAAGCAGAACCATTGCTGAAAAATGTTAAATTGAATTAATCTTATCTTCCTAGATTTTAATATAAAATTTTTCTGTGCGTAATTCTTATGTTTTAGCAATTTGCATTTATCGCAAATTAAAAGCTGTCAATTCAAATGATTACAATAGCAAACAACGAGAAGTTGCTGCGAATTTGTTATATTTATCGCCATAACAAAACTGTAATTGAAATGAAAAGATAAAATAGATAGTTTTATCCAGTTGTTTGTTCTAAGCGATAATTATTTTAAACCGGCGTTTGTTTTAATCAAGCTTTAGTGTAAATAATATTTATTGAAATGTGTTTGGTATAAGTAAAAATTATAAAGAAATTAATTATTTTTAAATGTCATGTTATTCATGTTACTTATGTTATTTATATTAATTTTTTGTATCTTTAAGATAAAGTAATAATAGTGCAGAGTATTTTTCAAAAAAGGAAAGCAAATAATTAAGGCTTACAGCCCTACAAGCCAAAAATTTTCGATTCCTGGTAAATGGTCGGGTAAGATCTCCTCGCTAAATGGCTTAAGTAAACGACAGGATAAACTTAAAAATGCAGAGAGAATCATTATATATTGTAGCTGGGTTGATGTAAGTTTATAGAATGTAAGGACTGGAAGACCTTAAAATATTTCATAGCAAACATTTTAAAATAAAAATCTCAATGCTGACCTAATATTCAAACAGCTTACTAATTTTTAAATTACTTTTCTTCTCACAAGTCGACCTAAAGTGCGCTGCTGCCGAATACAAACTAATTTTATTTATTTTACCCGTTTGTGCTTGTATAACTTGTTGTGCTTAATAATTTAGGCTCATTAAATAAATGAACATAATCAAAAAATTACAAAACAATAAGATAAATAATTAATTTGACGTGGGAACTTACATATAAATAAATAAATAAGAATTAAGAGTTAAGAATTGCATGATAGGTAACCTTACAAACATTCTAGAAAAAAACATTAGATAAAAATTACTAATGTAGAATTCAAAGCCGCTTTAAAGTTATTATTTTGCCATAAAAATATATAAGGCTAAAAAATACTTCATTATGAACTGAACACATTCAACGCAGCAGGCTATACGAATTAACGATTTTAAATGCCGCTAGCTAGATTTCTTCTTTTGTAGCCAGCCAGCCACTTAGTTATTTTGGAGGCAGCAACAGCAGCAGCATCACAAGCAGCTGATATTCAAGTATAAATACCACTGTTGCCATTTCATCATCTTCACTGCTAAATTTAGCATTTTCATATTATTTCTTAAAAAACCTTTCAAGTTTTTAAACAATCTGTATTTTTCCATTAACATTTTCTGACTACACTGATAAATTAATATTTCCGTGGTGTCGTCATTTTCAAATATTTCGTATTTATCAAAATAAAATAAATCTTTTAAAAATTAATCAAATTACATCTTTACATAAATTTTGGGATGCTGTTTGTGTTAAATAGTATAAAATAATTTAAAACTATAATTTTACATTTATTATAATGGCAGCAATATTTTTGCTTATTGTCGCCAACAAAAATATAAATTAATATAATTTCACTACACCGACAAAATTAGCATCGACAACAACCTGCCGCCATGCTGCCTTGCTGTCATCAAAATAATATTTTTTTTTTTATAAAATTATATATTCTTTCCTTGATATTTTGAAGTCGGTAGCCTGTTGTGGTGAGTGTGTTTAACGCTTTAAATGTTCCCTTCAAACACAATCCCTTTGCAAAATTTCTGAAATTTAAATTAGCTTACAATCATTATTGTACTTGTACTAGACAATACAAACATCAACTTCATTTTCCATTTCAAAATAAACAAAATTTATGCAGGACTCAAAAATTTAGCCTAGAATGCCAAAGATAAATAAACAATGAAATATGGTGACATATTAAGTCTCATGACATACAATGAATGACACATTGACAAGGACAAACACCTGTTACGGAAAGTAAAATATTTTTGACAAAACATATATGTAAAACAAGATGTCCTCACCGAATCACACATATACGAATAATTGTAAAGGACATGCGTTAGTTGTGGCGAGGAAAGGAAGACTTGCTGCAGTTTTATTGTGCAAAACAAATGAGTTAGAAAAATGGGTAAATTGTTATAACTTTTCAATGAAATGCGTGGCATGTACTTAACCAAAATTTCTGCATATTTGTTTTTGTTACATTATAATACCATTTGAAGTTAAAAGAACTCAGCAGGCTGGAGTGAATGAACTGTTTATTACTTGAAATAATAAGTATTTTTATTTATTTTTTTACTTACACCCACCAATAAATAGCTTGTAAGACATAAATTATGTTAATGTGTGAAATAAAATTTGCCAAAAATTCTTGGATTCACTTTTTAAGTGCTTCTACATTGTACAAGCGGAAGGGATCTTCACGACCGAAAAATGCTTTTAGTACAAAAATGAACTAATTTAATTATATAAAGGGTTTTTACTTAAGAGCTTCCTATCGTAACATTTAAATAAAATAACGTGTATGTAAAGGTTAGGTTAGGTTAATTTAGGAAGCTGAAGCAATATTATACCACGGATACTCTGTTTAAATAGAGTCTCCCGTGTGACACACCAGAGCTTAATATTAAGCTTGCATTTCAGCTCTGGAAAAGTGAAAAAGCTTCCCGAATTCAAGAGTGCTTATAATAGCCATTATATTTTTTGATAATACAGGGCATGCTGAGGGAGAAGCATCCGAAATGTTCAGTTCAGATCATCTCTACCTGTGATAGCCTGGTCCTAAATTCATTTATGCAGAATTTTTAACAAGACATGAGCTGAACAGCACGTACCACCGTATTGTTGAAACAAAATAGTGCATGTGTTCATATCATCCAATTGTGGCCAAGAGAAGTCAGTAATCATCGACCTATAGCGTTCACGACCTTAAAATCGCCGAAGCGCTCGGAACATTGCCGAACAAAACAATCATTTGAATGAAACAATTTTATCAATTGCAAGTATTGTTGAACGCTACATGAGTTTACGGTAATTTGGAAAAATAATCTGAATAAATGACAGCCAATTTGTCAGATGTATCGTCAACAAAATGGCCGCTATAAACTGTCAAACTTCGGAAGTCCCTATCTGTAGACCCCTTATATTGATGCCACATCTCAGTGACTTTCATCAAGGCAAAATTGCTTTCACATACGGGGGGTGCATTTTTGTTTGTATGTGTCAACACATGAATGACTAGCAAATAACATGCATTTGTGCCTACTTACCTACAATTAAGGTATAAACAATCTAATGCCACTTTAATTATATGTTAAGAGGAAAATTTAAACAATTTAGCATTCACACAAACAAAATATATATTTACATGTGTGCACTCCTAAATAAAATACAACTACATTCAAAAATTATGTATAAAATATCAATGAATAGGTCCATGTGCACGTGTACATACACTCATTTATATATAAAAGTTGTTTATGCATTCATGCATATATACCTGAATGATACCCAGCAAACACAACAGCATAAGTTTTATCAATTGATACCAAAATGCAATCCTTATTCAAGTTTTTATCTAAATTTTGTATTTTAAATAAAGTCTTTTGAGTGAGACAATTTTAGATTTAATTGAACTGTAGTGAATTTTAATCAGAAATAATTTCTTAATCGGGCTTAAGTTCAGTAGTTTCAATTCTTATTGATTAATAAAAATATTTCATTCAATAAGAATTGAAATTACTGAATTAAAGTCCGATTAAGTTTTTCGGAAAATAATTTCATATAAGGTTTTAGTTTTTCCATAAATTTTAAAGCAATATATACCACGTCTCAAAAAATTTAATGCTTACCAAATTGCCATCAAATGGAAAAAATTTTCAATTACACTGTCTGAAAGTGAACAGACTTTTATTAACTGGTTGAGGGGTAAGCATGTCTATATGGGTTTCATTGGTGCTTTACCAAATCTGTAGTTGAACTCAACCATAATTTTGAATCAAGCATAATTTTGAAGTATACTGAAATGCATATAGAAATTTTTAGCCATCAACAAATAAATTTCAGTTAAAAATAAATTTTTGTTGTATCTAAAATAAACTCCAAGCATTCCAAGCAAACGCTTGCAAAGAAATCTAAAATCTGAAAAATTAAAGCAAAAAGTATTTTTTAAAAATTTGCTTTTTCAATGATTTTTTCAAATGTCGCTTGATTTAAAATTATTCAAGTGTATTCAAGAAGCTTCTCTTCTCTTAAAGTTCGATCCTTTTTTAAGGATTTTTAAGGAAAAGTAAGTTATCCTTAAAGAATTTTTAAACATTTTTAATTCAAGCTCACAGCTATGTGTTTGCTGTGATGTGCCTTTTTGTGAAACAGCTACCCTGTAGGATGTGTGGATAGTAACACAGCACAGGTTCAGTAATTATTTTTAAGGCCCGACTAAAAAAAGGGGTGTTATAAGTTTGTAGTGTGTGTCTGTGTATCTGTGTGTCTGTCCGAGTCTACGTACAGACCAAACGGCTGGACCGATTTTGATTTAGTTTTTTTTTTGTTTAAAATGTGACTTGATTGAAAGGATTCTTAGCTATGTTTTAAGAAAACTGCTCTAGTCGTTTAGAAGATATCACATCGTTTCTAGATATATTCCGTGGTTTTTAAAATTTTTAATTTTTATTACTGGCGAATTAGGCGAACAATACACTAGATAAGGACTTTTGATTTATACATTTAACACATGAGTCATTAAAAATCTATTAGCGACTTTGGTACTATTGACTAGGCAGTTTTTTTTTACCATATCGTCCCTACCATGTCAAACTATACAATATGAAAATTTGTAATTTTCAGAAGAGAGGGAAGGCCAGTCAACTGTGAATTTAAAGACAGCGTATTCCTAAAAGTGTCAGGCTTAAAACAATTCTTATTGAGTTATCTGTTGTCCATTAGAATTTCAGCATTTGGGAACGAGGCATATCGTATAAATTAAGATATCAAAATAACGCATCTAAAAAGTGAAGTTTTGAACATTGGATAGTTTGACGTGGTAAGGACGATATGTACGCATTGGAAAAAACTCAGATTATATTTCAAGAATTTCAGTCTACACTACTGATGTTGGTACTACTTCCTAGATACTCGTACTAATATAAAAAAAGCACTTTGGATAAAATAAATTATGCCGGCGACAAATTATTACTCAGCTGTATCTAACAAAATGTTTTCTCGCCACCAAAAGCAATACATTGAGAAAAACATTGAGAAATTTTAATTGCAGAAATCGACTGCTTGTTACAAGTTAGAGGAGTTTAGAAAAAAAAGATTTAAATTTATTAAGTTTGAAATTAAAAAAAAAAACTGTTGAACTTAATGAGGTGTGTTTTTCTTCAAAAAAAATTTAATACAAACTAATCCTGAGAAACACAAAAAATTTCAGAACGAAACCTAATGGCAGTTGCAAACAAACTTGTACTTTTATTGTTCTACCAAAGACATTAGCTTTGATTACGAACTTTAAGATGATATTTACGTGTAAGTATGATTCAAAGGGCTCTCGTTAGACTTTGAACTAAAAAAAAAATAGTACGAGTTAACGAGCGGTCCAAAATGAATGGGAGTTTTGCGAATGAAAGAGTTTTTTTTGTTTCGAATAATTGAGGTTTTTGAACTAAAGGAATACGAATTATGACGGTTTGTTGGGTTTAGTGTGTTATTGATCCATAGTCACCAAAGAGCCAGCAAAATAGTCCTGGTGACTTGGAGACACTTAACCCTAAGCTTGCTACAGGGTAACTACACACACACAGACACACAAATACAAACGTCTGCCTTTTGTTGTGCTCTGTGTGTAAGCTCGTTTATCGATTTCCTGTTTGTAATGCATACAATTTTGTTGTGAACTTAATGACACTATTGCAATTAATCAAAATGTCAAAATAAATATTCTTGTTAACTGAAACATTCTTATATGTTTATGTACTTATACATATATACACATACATACATATACATATACATACATACATACTTGTAGGCCATTAACATTAAAATGACAATTTTATTTTCAAGTGAAAAGGCATATTACGCTCACTACTCCCTTCTCATCTAAACGTGAGGCTGCAAAAGCATTTATTTCCATATGTGAAGAATGTTCATTTCATTTTCATCTGTTCTGTATTCGGAATAAAGGATATAGCAAAATTGCTTAAATAAAATGAAATGATTAATGTAGATGTATTTGCTTGAGAGCATCTTAATTTAAAAAAAAAAATTAGAATTACAACAAAGCCTCTACTATGGGACGATATTTAGCACAATTAATTTTTGCACTTAAATTACAAATTCAATAGTTTTGTAGAAATTTTATATCCTATAATTCATAATTTTAATTTAATTGCAAAAAAAAATCTGACTGATGTTGTACTTATTTAGTTTACCATCTGCAATGTCATATCTGTAGCGAAAAGGAAAAAGTACTTAAGTCGAGATAAGCTAATTTTGAGTTAATGGTAGATCCGTAATCTGCATATTTTAAAGTATACCTGGTCAAAGTCTGAATTAATTTGTGCGATTTTTCAAGAAGTTATAGCAAAATTAATTGCGGCTTATCTTTTTAAGACTTCTAATCTCATTTGGAATAATAGCTTAATTAAGCATATACTGTGTTATATTTCAACTTAAATATATTATTTACAGTGTGAAGAACGATGTTTGTATAAAAAAAATAAAGATGAACAGATAATTTTCCAATTTACATGTAAAAGAAATAAATTTCTGAAAATCGACTTGAACGCTTAAAAGTACTCTCCTGCAAAACAGTAAAATATGACTTAAGCACTTTTTCCTTATTGCCACATATATATGTATTTGCACAAAAATTAAATAAATTTTTATGGAGTCAAACACAAGACATTTTTTCACTTTGTTTGTGCTTCCACATATATATACATATACATACGTGTGTGTGTGTGTGTGTATGAGCATTGTCGGAGCTATAAATTTTTTTGTAGGGAGGAGTGAGTGTTCCATTACGTTTGGTAACTTTCATGAATAATTCTTCTTTTTTTTTGGGGGGGGGGGGTGAAGCAATTCTTAGTCGGCAATGGCCTTTCAGCGCCTCTGTGCATGACTGAGGAAATGATATGCTTCAAATTTTGACATAATTTTATATATAATACCAACACTTAAGATCAATTAAGAATTGTAGAAACACTTACAGATAACTTTTGAATGTGTACTGGTATGTATGTGTCTGCTAAGGAACTTTGGCAGTTTTTACTCAAATTAAATTAATATCTATAAAAAAATTATTTTCATTTTATATCCATTTTATGTTTCCTGTAATAATGGCGAACATTTGTGCATGTATACGGAAGCAATAAAAAAATGCACAAATACTCATATGCCATCATTCAGGAAAAGTCACACTAAAAATTTCTTTAGTTGCTATAACAAATATCCCAGTACCATTAAAAAAAATGCACGAATTCCATTAACAGCACCAACTTTGACATAAAACTGAAATTTGATATTAGTAAATGTTTACTTTTGATTAGATTGGCTTAAAGACTGCAGGCAATACAATATTTGCAGTATTCGTCGGCGGGCTCACTGGAAAAAGATGGCTGGGTCAGCTAAAAATTGGATGAATGTGCAAAATTACGTCGTCATGTTGTCTATTTTTTGTTAATAATATTGCGGACTTATCAAGGTTTTGTTGTCAATCCTGGGCTGCAAAACAATTTTTATAAAGGTGTTAATTGGGGAAAAAGTTTCCGTGTAGCAATTTCTATTTATTCCTCATGTTAATAAACAGAGACTTTGAGAAACTGAGAAGCCTCACAAATTTAACTTTAAGTTACTGGTCAAAATTAAGGAAACATATATATAACTAAGGACGCTTTGGCAAGCCAACACCCCACAAAGCTATGCTAAAATTCTACTTAACATATTTGATACTACAAATTGGCGCCCTTAAGCCAAAAAACAATTCTAAAACTTTTTGAAACCTGTATCTTAAATAGAATTTAAAAATGTTGCTTGCTTTTATGGTTAAGCATTGTCTATATGGATTTCATTCTCGCTTATGGAACTCCTCAGTAGACTTCAACCCAAAATTTTTTTGAATTTAGCGAATAAACTTCGTATGTTTATAGTAAGATTCTTAATACGTTAATGAGAATCACAATATACAAAAATAATAAGTTTAAAGGCTTCAAACAAAAATCTTTACAAAACCAGCATCTCTATTCGATTTTGCATAAATTTTTTTTTCTACCACGTTTATAGACCCTTCACAAAAAATTGTAACAATGTTTTGTCATTCCGTGTGTAATTTCCACAACATTCATATCCGACCCATAAAGTATATACATTACGGGTTCTTATGAACAGAGAAAACGAAACGGCATCGCTTAGCCCATCTGTCGGTCTGTCTAATGTACGTGAAATTGGTCTTTCGAAGCTCCCAGAAAAGCTAGAGACTTGGACTGGTGTGCCAAAAATGGTCCAAAATAGATTGATATTAAAAATCAGCAAAATCGAGCAGACACTTTCAGAGCTGAAAAACTTAACCTTGATTTTACCATATAAAAGTAACTAGCTAAAACTAATTTATTTTTATTTCTTAAATAAACTTATTTTATGTTTCAGTACGAAGAAAATTGGGTTTAAAAATATAAAAAAAGTAAAAAATACATATAAAAGTCGTTTTCACGGTTAGAAAACTTTAAAATTTTTTGTTATATAGAAATAACCTATAAAACTAATTTGTACTTTTTCTTTATAAATGAAACATATCTTACAATCTTAAAAAAATAGATTGGTGTAAGATATCAGAAAAATCTAATAGAATGATTCCAGGGTTGGGAAACTTACACTTTTTGTGATATACACATATAAAAGTAATTAGGCCTAATTAATTTTATTATTTTTCTTTATAAATTAAATATATTTTATGTTTTGGAAAGAAAACTTTGTTATAGCAAATAAGAAAAATAAAAATCCCAGCTCCAGAGCTGAAAATTTTTAATTATTTTGTTTGGATATTAAAGTAACTAAATAAAACAAATTTTTTCCTCATTAACTATTTTCTTTGTTCACTTAACATATTTTATATATTTTTTTAAGGAACAAGATTGATATAAGGAATCAGAAAAATCTAAAAGGATGATTCCAGGGTTGGGAAACTTACACTTTTTGTGATATATAAAACTAATTAAATAAAACTAGTTATTTCTTTGTTAATGAAATATAATAACTTAGTATTAAGACCCAGAAAAATCAAAAATTATGTTTCCAGGGTTGGAAATTGAAAAAAAAAATTGGATAAAAATAATCAGTTAAACATATTTCATGTTTAATTTTTTGTCCGATTATAACAATTTAACCCTTAATAATACAATTCTTGCAAGTAAAAATTTTAATTTTTTTTTGTAAGAATTTGTTCTCTCTCCTCTGCTTCAACTGTTTACGCTCTTTTGACATTCTCTCCTTGCTATTTTTTTGAGTCAACAATTATTACAAATTCGTTATAATTTTTAGTAAATGAACACACCTATTATTTCTATTTTTTTTTTCGAACAAAGTGCCATTATTGCTGAAATTGAAATCGAATGAGTTTTTCGCTATTGACATTTATATATATATGATGTTGAAAGCACAAAATCAAACTTAAACTGAATGCTTGACGGGTCATCCAGCATGTGTACAACAAAACATTCAGCATACGTATACAAAGTTAAAATCAAGAATATTGATAGTGCCTCTTTACGCTTTTATTTTAATGTTGATATAACATTGTAAGAATTGGAAAATATAGTAAATTGTAAATTAGCAAACACGCAACCATTATGGAAATGACTTTCACTTATTTCACGATTGTGGGAGATATATAAGCCACTTTGTAGTAAATTACATTGCTTTATAGACTCTTTTATCTTGCTTGTTTTTATTAATATTATGTTTCAATGGTACCATGTGGGTCTGTTTACCGAAGGCCTGCCATTTTTTCGCTCTCAATTACTGGATATTCTCATACAATTACCATTTGTCAACAAAACCAAATGATTCCATATCAGGTTGAATGAACAAATAAAAGTATTTTCTTGGCCTCATATAAACGGTTCACACAAAACAAAATAATATGTAAATAAATATGGGAATATTTTATGATTTTTCATGTTTGTACAAATGTACACAAATTTCCAAATAAGTCAATACTCCGTAAGTACAAAAAAAATATATTTTGCTGATGTGAAGAAGGAAATGAACAATATAGACATGGATCTTATTTTGATTTTTAGAATTTTTGAAGAAAAATATGGTATTTCCACTAAAAACAGTATAGAATTTCTTAATAATATCTTACTATTACGCAGTCCCAATTATTTAATGATTTCCACATAAATTTTCAATTCACTAATGGTTATATGAGTATTTACTTTTTATAAAGTCACTGGTAATTTTTTATCAGTAATTGAAATTACTTCCTTTAATTTTGATGCCAAGGTAGAGTAAACGACGTAGTAGGGAGGGTTGTAGGGTCTCGAGGGGTTTTTGGCCAAAACTAGACTCAGGAAGATCTAAACTACTACTGGACATGGATAGGAAGGCGATGCGAACTATGATAGGCGCGTTGACAGGTCACTGCTCGGTTAGAGCAAGAACCAGCATGTGGGAAATTGGTACTCCGGATTTTTGTAGGATGTGCGGGGATGAAGAGGAACCAGAAACCATTGAACATATTATCTGTCACTGCCCGAAGCTGCAACGTCATAGGCTTAGATGGCTGAGCAGACGTTTCCATGAAAGCATCACTGATGTCGGGAAGTGTAAACTAGAGGACATCAGGGGCTTCATCATGGGGATTCGGTGGCTTAATGACGGATAATAGGGTTTCTTCTGGCTAAAAATGGGAGGGGTAAATATTACCAGTAATGGGCAATAGAAGGGAATCACAATGGACCCAGTTGGGTCTCCGAGTGGAGGTGCGGTAGGCACCACCCTTCCTAACCTAACCTAACCTAGAGTAAACGAATTACTTACAATAGTTACATGCATATGAAATGGAAAAGAAATTTTAAGCTGTAGAGTTTTACTGTGCCTTCATTAAACAGGCAAAAACTACATCTTTAATATGCCCGCATTTTTTTTTTTTTAATTTTATAAAACAGTTCTCGTTGTACCTTCTTAGTGAACAGACGTAATAGCGGAATTTTTCTTATATACAAACTAAACAAAAAAAAAGCATACAAAAAATATTCGTAGTACATATTAACTTTGATAAATAAGCATTTTTTTTTGCTTTGATAATATTTTTACATATAGAAATAACAAAAACAAAAAAAAACCGTAAACAAAAAACATACAAAATACCCTTGAGGAATACTCTTTATGAGTACCCCAGAGGAAAAAAATAGTGAAGTGAGTTCTAACGGCAGAAATGCCTATTTTACTGTGAGTTTTGATGCTCATAATGATAACAATAAAAATAAAAAATATGATAATAATCTTGCTGTGAGTTCTGAAGCTCTTAATAAAAATCAAAAATCTGATAATAGACTTTTTCTAACGACAAAACCACAGTTTCGTCAGCGATCAACTTCGCTTTGTCCAATGCCAACTAGTGAATCGTTGACATTATTGCCTAGTACTTCTACATTTAACTCAGCGATATCATCCGCTTCCGACTCGTGGTCAACAATTAAACAAGTTGTTACTGAAGACAACAGTAGTACAAAACCAAAGGTACAAGTAGGAATGGACAGATATATAACCATTTTAAAGCGCGGGCGAAGCCCAAATTCTACTAAAATTGGATCCGCCCCAAAGATGTCTAGGGATAACAGCACATCTTCTATCAATCGTCAAAATCGTTTTTCATTATTGCAAGACAAAAACGACAAGCCCGCCGCATCATCGCAAAAGTCTTTCAAGCCACCACCTATTTATCTGAGAGAAAAAAATTCAAACGCGCTTCTAAAAAATCTACTGTCGACCATTGGTGAAAATACTTTTCACATCATTCCAATTAAACGAGGTAATATTGATGAAACTAAAATCCAAATATATGATGAAAAAGATTTCCGAAAAATTGTTAGTGAGTTTGAAAAAAATAAAACAAATTTTTATACATATCAACTTAAGAGTGCTAAAGGCCTACAAATAGTATTAAAGGGCATAGATTCATATGTTGAGCCTGAAGAAGTAAAATGTGCACTTATCGAACAAGGATTTAAGGTAAAAAATGTTACCAATATAATCAATAGAGAGAAGATTCCCCAGCCTCTATTTCGTGTTGAACTGGAGCCGAATGATATACAGTTAAAAAAAAATGAGACGCACCCAATTTATAGTCTAAAATACCTTTTACACCGAAAAATCACAGTTGAAGAGCCACGTAAGCGTTCAGGTCCCGTACAGTGCCATAATTGCCAAGAATATGGCCACACAAAAACCTACTGCAAATTACCTACAGTTTGTGTTATCTGCGGTGAATTGCATGGTACTGCTAACTGTACCAAGCCAAAAGTACAAGCTGAAAAAAAATGCAGTAATTGTGGAGAAAATCACACCGCTAATTACAGAGGATGCCGTGTATATTCTTTCGTTAAACAGGCTATGGGTCAAAAATCTAAATTAGCTCCAGTTCAATCAGCAAATGCTTACTCCGCCACTCTTCCTCAAACTAGCCAACTAGTAACTTCACGTGTATCGTATGCCGATGCTGCTAAGACTAGTTCTATTCCCACACAAAATGTTCCACCGCCAAGTAATTCAACGAATGCAAACTCTAGCTTTAACTTTAGTCGTCTTGAAGCTACTATTGAGAATCTGGTGCTAACTATAAACAACTTTACAACAAATATGACTAGCATGATGCAAGAAATGCTGAGAATGCAGAATACTCTGCTTCAAGCATTAGTCAACAAACCATGAACACGTTAAAATTATGTTTCTGGAACGCAAACGGCATTCGCCAACATAAAAATGAACTTGAGCACTTCCTCACGGAAAAAAATATTGATATAATGATGGTCTCTGAGACTCACTTGACTTCGAGAAGCTGCTTTAAGATAAATGGTTACACTCTATATGATTCAAAGGACCCGAGAGGGAGAGCATGCGGTGGATCAGCAATTCTAATTAAGTCAAGACTCAAGCACTATATCCTTGAGAACGTTAGTGAAGAATATATGCAAGCTACGAATATTTTCGTAGAAAATTTTTGTTCGAATTTCGTGATATCATCAATTTACTCACCTCCCAGATTTTCAGTTACCGAAGATCAGTATGAGAAGTTCTACAAATCGCTTGGATCTTGTTTCGTGGCAGCTGGTGACTACAATGCAAAACATACGTACTGGGGCTCGCGTCTTGTTACACCTAGAGGTAGAGCGTTGTTTAATACAATTTCAAAAATGGGCTTAGATGTCATTTCGAGTGGGGAGCCTACTTACTGGCCTACTGACGTAAGAAAAATTCCAGATGTTATAGATTTTGGCGTCACGAAAAATATCCATAGGGACTTAATTCACGTAGAGGGCTCTGTAGATCTGTCCTCCGATCACTCTCCCACAATAGTTACAATTTTCAACCCACTAAGGAGTGATTTAACTAACTCATATGCGAAAACGATTAATAGGGTCAACTGGCTAGGATTCAAAAAATATATTAGTAGTCACTGCGTAGAAAACATTCAGCTAAGATCAACTGATGATATTGAATTTAATATTGCCAATCTTACCGAATATATTAAACAGGCTGCTGAACATGCCACTACTTCCTATCCGCAGACTGGCTTTAATAGAATTTATTCTACGGATATTGAACGTCTCGTATGTGAAAAAAGGAGAGCTAGAAGAGAATGGCAACAACACCGATCACCCCTAAATAAAATCAGACTTAAAGAATGTACTAAACGACTCAAAGAGCTGCTATCGTCGGAAAAGACTGCATTACTGGAAAAGTACTTAGAAGGTCTTGATGTAACGTCAACATCTAATTACTCTTTATGGCGCGCTACTAGAAATCTTAAAAGACCCGTTGATCTCAAATCACCATTGCGTACTTCGACTGGAGGCTGGGCAAGAAGCGATAGTGAGAAAGGTAACTTATTTTCTGAGCATTTAAAATCTGTATTCACTCCCAATTCATGTACGGGTGCTGCCGATTTACCGAGTGTAGTCTCTCTACCCCCTCGTCCCTTAAGGTTTAAGATGCATGAACTACAAAAAATAGTTGCTGAACTCGACCCTAAGAAAGCTCCAGGTATTGATGGCATTAGTAACAAGATGCTGATGAACTTGCCTCATATTGCAATAAGAACTTTGCTATTTATTTTTAATGCCATTTTACGAATGCAGTATTTTCCACATAACTGGAAACTTGCCAAGATTAAAATGATTCCAAAGCCAGGCAAAGATCTTACCAAGGCTGAGTCATATAGGCCTATAAGCTTACTTTCAACAATTTCAAAGCTTTTCGAAAAGCTGCTCATGACTAAATTGTCCACAATTTTAGCTGATACTGGGTGCATCCCGGACCATCAATTTGGCTTTAGAAGTCAGCATAGCACTATTGAGCAAACGCATAGATTGGTTCAAATTATAAGGAGGACTTTTGAAGAAAAGAAGTATTGTTCTGCCCTTTTTATTGATGTTTCTCAGGCATTTGACAAAGTATGGCACAAAGGCCTAGTTTTAAAATTGTAGACATACCTACCAATAAATATACAAAAGCTTTTGGAAAGTTATATTCTCGATAGAAAGTTTACTGTTGTGGAAGGAGACTTCATGAGTGTACCCGAATCTATATCTTCTGGTGTGCCACAGGGTAGTATTCTGGGGCCAGTCTTGTATCTAATATATACTTGTGATATGCCTGTGAGCAATAACATCCACACTTCTACATTTGCCGATGATACAGCCTGTTTGAGTATTCACAAAAATCCTGATGAGGCATCCCGCAATCTCCAAGCACACATTACCCAGCTTGAAATATGGTTGAACTTATGGAGAATTAGAGTCAATGAACAAAAGTGTGTTCATATAACGTTTACCCTAAGAAAAGATACCTGTTCCCCCATTCGAATCAACAATCAAAATATTCCTCAACATTCTCAAGTCAAATACCTTGGCATACACCTTGATCGAAGGCTTACATGGAAATATCATATTGACTCTAAGTTAACCCAAATGAAACTTAAATTGACTCAAATATATTGGTTAATTGGCAGAAATTCAACACTCAGCCTAGACTGCAAACTCTTGATATACAAGTCGCTTTTGAAGCCAATATGGTGCTATGGAATTCAGCTGTGGGGCACTGCTTCAGCTTCAAATGTCGAGAGAATCCAACGAAGGCAAAACAAAATTTTACGTTTGATAACATCTGCTCCATGGTACGTTAAAAACTCAAATATTCATCGTGATTTAAATATGCCACTAGTGAGTGAAGAAATTGCAAAATACGCAGGCAAATATTTAACTAAACTCGAGTCACATCCTAATCCGCTTGCCCGTAATATTTTGAGCTTTACTGGACACATCCGCTTAAAAAAGAGGGACACAAGGGCTCTTATACCCAACACTCCAGATGGGACTGCTTAAAAATACTTCTTTTTGATTATCACTACTTATGTATTATTTATAACTATCACTAAGCTTATGTCCGATATTGGTCGGGCCTAATAATTATATTTAGATTTAAGATTTGATTACTTATTGTTAGTTCATTTTTGAAGATACAATAAATAAAGATGTATATGAAAAAAAAAAAAAAAAAAAAATTTTATAAAACTTGTGTAGAAAAAAGTCTTATGATCTGTAAAAAGTTTTCTCTTATTCAAGACTACCTTAATACAAAAAAAAATAAATTTATCAAGCTTTGTAGTTTTATTTATTCTATATAAAAAAACATACATGAACTGCAGCCACTACAGGAAAATTTTAATTTTCATTTTAATTTCAATTGAGTTGGTAAATTTAACTAAATTAAGTGTTTTCCTGTTTGGTCAAGTAAAATAAACACAGACATACACATCAGACCAACCAATCAACATTCACATACCAAAAGGAAACCAAAAAAATTAAAAAAAATAATTTAAAGGGTTGCTGGTCATTATGTTAAATTTAATATTTCAAAGCATATAAAAGAATTAACCCCACAATACTGCTGCCAAAGAATGAAAATAGTTATGTACTGCATGTGTTTTCATTAGGAGAACTATTTTTATATTTTTATGTGCCAACTGTAAGCAATTGCACAACTGTAGTGCCATTCTAACCAACATTTATAAGCTAGCATATCGTTACATGAAATCAAAACGGGTGTAACTTACAAAAGGTACAAAGTAGTCTTTTTGAATAAGGATTAAGTGCAATTAACGAAAATCCGTCAACAACATTCTTGTTCGTGTATACCCAAAAATATTGAATTTATTAACAAATGTGAAAAGATTATTAAGCAATGTATCCTTATTGCCGTTTTCAATATCGACGTACAATATCAAAAAAAAAAATTAATATTAAAACTATTTAGCTCTTCTAAGAATTCGTAAAAAAGAGGCCTTACTTTTTTTAACTGGCGGACATTTTGTCAGCTGTCAAGTGATTTATTTTTTCTTTGCTTTGGCATTCTAACGTGAATAGACTGACGCCTGAACAACGCTTCCAAATTGTGCAAATTTATTTTGAAAATCATGGTTCTATTCGAAAAACGTATTGCGCACTACGTCCATTTTTCGGTCAACATAAGCGTCCATCAAAGCAATTAATTCGATTAACTATGAAACGTTTTCACATCACATTTACTCTAAACGGTAATACGCATCCACAGAGACGTCGCACAGTGTCATGAGTTTGTATAACGAGCCACCAAAAATAGAAGAACTTATTGTAAAGAAATGAAATCGCACGCACATATTTTAATTGGCAAAATATAATAACACATCAAAATTGGTCATTTAATTTCCAAGGATTCGTGTCCTTCCCATACATCCTGAAATAAAATATTACCATAAGAGAGAGAAAAATAATTGTAACTTAATGAAATTGTATAAAGACACTAATTTTAACATATTTATTGCTTCGCAAAATTTTTGGTCAATTCAGAGAAGGGATACCTCAAAAATTTCCTTTTTTAAAAAAGTAAAATGAAGCAAAACAAATTATCCTCACTTATAGTGAGTTAAATGTTTAACTAGATACAATATATAATATAAATCACACCTAAAATTTCGGCATTTAAATTTCAAGGACTAGTATGCTTCCCAAATGTCCTGAAACTAAATAATATACTGAAAATATTCAAATTTTAACTTAAAAAATATTGTTAAATTAAATTTTAAGGGGGGTAAAGGTGGACGAGAATACAAAAAATTTTAAATCTACTTACTGTTCTGTAAATTGAGTCGATTTAAAAACGATCGATACAGAAAAATTAAATCCACGAATAGCGCATTTTTTCAGACTTTTTTGCAGTTTTCTATTTTTTAGAACTTGAAATATGATATCTGAAATTAATTTAGTATGTCTAATTTAAGATACATCAATGGGGTCATTATTTATTTTTGAAAAACGAGACATTTACTCGGATTCGGTTTACAGAACATGGTCGATAATGTGAAAGTATGAAAAGTGTATTTTTTATATTTTGTTTCTATAGACCCCTTAACGCGTACTTTTTTTCATTTACAGATGTTTTTCTTTCTTTCTATTCACATTATAAGCAACGGCACATCGCATATCAGTTACAAAATATTTAAAAAAAATTTATTGTAGCCATATTATAACAATACCACCCTTATTTTTTATTGGAAGTTACAATATCTAAAAATTTGTTTAATTAACATGTTAAAGTTAGAATGCGTCCGTACTATATTTTTAAATAGTTGCATACTGGCCTACAACTAAATGTTGATTTTCAATCATCAAAACTCTTTAAAAAATAAATCTTTTTTAAAAAATAATTTTTTATTTTACTTAATTAGAATATTGCACATGCAACACAGTAATTTGTTCGTTTTAATTCAAAACTAATTTTTTTCATTTTTGGCCGCCTTCGCGACACTGTGCGTCGTACAGTTCGTACAGAATAAGTCATTGATGCTGTAGAGCGTAGCGTAGAGGAAGACCCGAATTAGTCTATAATTAGGCTATAGAGCAATGATTACTGACTTCTTCGTTCATTAATTGAATAACCATAATGTCCAGGAGATGTGGTCTCAACAAGATGGCACAGCATGTCACGCAGCTCAAGCCACAAATAATTTATTGAAGGAAACGTTTGGTTTGGCATAGTTTCCCGTTTCGAACCCGTAATTTGACCTCCGAGATAGTTCGATTCAATGCAGCTAGACTATTTTCTGTGGGGATAAGTAAAACATTTGCCACATTATTGGCAATATATGGCCACAAATGTTGGAAAAGTCATCGAAAATTGGACGTCCGATCCAGCCGTGGCGGTCATATGCCAGAAGTCATATTTATTTTATAGTCCCAGAAGATTATCTTTTGAATAAAGTAAATTTCATGTCAATTTAAAATATACCTCTTTGTTTTATCCCATTTAAAAGTTTTATACCTTTATAGAAAATACCTATTTAGAATTATTTTATGAGACTAAAGTTTTCATTTAAATTTGCACTTTCATTCTCTCGTAAATATTTCTAAACTTTCTACAAAGATGGTTGCGTTTCCTGTAGTAGCAGTTTTAACATTTTCATTTAGAACGCTTTTCTATTGACTTTGCTCATAAATTTGAAATTTTATTTAAAATCCATATTCACTGGGAAATATGTAACATTCATTTTGGACGCGCGAATAGTGTGTGTGTTTAACTAAATGAAACGTTTGTGTCTGTTCATATGTTATTGCAAATTCATTGTTTGTTTTGCATATAATCTACGTAAAATATTCACAATTATTTTCTAATGCATGCATTCGTACTGATTTACTTATATGACATACATATGTATGTATGCAAGTCCTTTATACTAAAACTGCCAAATACACAAACACACAACACATATGCACGTGTATCTATGCATACATGCACACGAGTACATCATACTTTCGCATACCCAACCAATTGCCCTGATTTGTTTGCAGTGCAAACTTTTTTAATATAAATATTCATATTCGAATGTTAATGTAAGCAAATAAAGTTTTATTATTATCTAATACAGTTTTCTATGTTACTTTCATCAAAATTTATGAACTGAATAGAGAAAAAAAATGATATCAGTTAAATGTAAATAGAAACTTAAGTATTAATTGTTGCTCTATTTATGCATGTAAAAGTTTTTAGCAAAAAAATTTTATACATTTTATTTCTTTAATATGTGCCATATCAGTCCTTTTATTTAAGCCAATCTCGCTCACTCTTGTTGATTTATAATAAAAACAGAATTATCACTAAAAATTTTATTGTTTGGAATTGTTTCGAAAAATGTTTACTGCGAGTTTACTACGAGAAGCGAATTTAGTATACTTTAGATCAGCTACGTCCACGCCATATGCACAATGTGCAAACTATTATAAAGAGCTTTTTATGCTTTCACACCAACGAGAGTACAACATCCACAACAACAATACAGCAGACACCAATGATTGCTCTTACTTTGCAAAGAAACAATAACAAACTTAAGAGCTTTTAAAGCTGTTTACCTCAAATGCAAATATCAGTACGAGTAGCTGCATTAGATATAAAAATTTTCAGCAAAAATTTTATAAGTTCCTAATTTCAATTTACTTGTATTGCGATTCACTATTGTTTTATAACGATCATCGCATCGTTAAAATAATTATAAAAAAAAATTTATCGAACTTGCTGTTCAGTAACATTTTACGATTTTCGCTGTAGCTTAATGTCAGCTGTGTCGTTATTTAAGCGACAATAATTTATGTGTTGTCCATTTTATCGACAAAAATCAACGTTAAAGAATCACACAATCGTTATTACAAGTGAGAAAATGTATAGACAATAATTACGATTGTCGGATCATTAAAAGTTACTAAATCGCACCACTGGTGTATGCTACCGTTTAATCATAATTTGAGCACATATCTCTTCTCTCATTACAATAAATAATGATTTATTAAAATATTTTTATTACTTGAATATGAGAGTGATGCTAAAATATATTATATTTTAAATAGTTTCGTTTGCTGGGAATCTGGCATTGTTTGTATTGCGATAAATGAATAACAATAAAATTATTTTTTTAAACATTTCTATAACGAAACGTGACCCGTCATAGATTTTTGTTTAAATATCGAAAACAGTGCAAATATCGACTGTAAAAATAAATGAATAAATTCAATTGAACTAATAGAAGTGTTTAGTGTTCGGAATCTTTTATTGCCATTACCATCGTGAGTCTATCTGTTCCCACACACAGGCAACACACGCACACGCACACGCATACACGCACATAAACTCATACAAACACACACTCCCACTCACACTCCACAGACAATTAACCTGCGAATGCGTGCAATAGTGGTGATTACGCTCGTATGCGTGAGTGTTTTAAGGATGCTCTTTATTATCGGAAGGACATGCAGTGTACATAAATGTTATTCGCCGGAATGCAAGCAACATTAGCTATTTCAGTCACAACAGTATTCAGTCAATTAGCTTAAAAATTTTTGAAATATGTAAATATGTATTTTCTGAATTACAGATACTCCCAGCGGAAACTAGAAGGAGTAAGGATACCTTTTAGAAGGCCTCTGTATGCCTTCTTTTGGATGTAAAAGGCCTGCTCGCTCCATTCCATACTCATATCTTTTTTACACGCATTGCTTAGCAGGCCTTCTATTCTTGCTTATTTGGCCAGAGATTCTGCAAGGCCGTCAAGTTAATGGATTTTGCTTTTGCTTTGGTAGAAAAACAAAACATGTTACTCCTTCTGTTCTCCCTTCTCATAGAAGGGAGTGTGGAATGTGTATCGCATATTTTATGCGAAAGAGTCATTTAATAAGGCCTGCACCAAGAAGGTCTTCTGAGTTTTACCGCTGGGCTGTTGCAAATAAGTTGAACAGCAGGGTCTCCTAAGGAGAGAAAGAAACCCTGTTCTTTTCGCTACCACGTCCTTTCGTACGTCCGTTCATCCATCCGTATATACATCCATCTATCTGTCTGTCTAGCTATTAAAGCCAGAGCTAAGGACCTGCAATTTTCGCAGAAAATTTAAAACTTTGGCTGATACAACAAATAAAATGTGACAGTTAAAAATTAAAGGGTGTTCTAAAGCGAGCAATGAATTATGTGAAAATCCCATACTGATAATTATGTAAATATATATAGGCAGTTGATTTTCTTTGCAAACTACAATAATTAATACTAAAATTTTAAAAATCAAAATTAAGGGGTACTCGATCAGTTAATGTTAACTATGTAATTTTGAAAATTTGCTGTATCTTGGAAACTATTAGGGACAAACTCTTGAAATTTCCAAACACGCTAAAACTAATACATCCCAAAATTCAAGAAAAAAGCCGAAACGAAAGATCGAAAAATCAATAATTAAAAAAAATTCAACCGAAAAAATCACTAAAACGAAGAAAAGTTCCTAAAGCCGAAAAAATCGCTAAAACTGAAAGGCAACCAAAAATATCGCCAGAGCCAACAGAGATCCAAAACTATGAAAACATAAGCTAGAACTAAACATAATCGCCAAAAACCGAAAGAATTGCAAAAAACCTAACAAATTGGCGAGTACCGAAATAAATCGCCAAAACAAAAAAAAAAAAAAAAAGGACCAGAAGTAAAGGAACTTTTAAAACTAGAAGTCAGCAAAAATACCTCTAAAACAAAAAAAAAAACAAACAAAAGAAATTGTTAACAAATGTCTACATCAGGTAAGATATTGGATTATATAGGCTAAAGTTCGTATAGTATTACATATGTAGCGTCCTTACGAAACCCTTCGTATGAGATTCAAAGTTGCACTTTACTGCATACATACAGATTTCAAAATGCTTAACCGATTTTATCCAAGTAAAGATTGTGCTCATCTCTCAATAAATATTTTGAAAGTGGTATTAGTTTTGTAAGGATTGGCTGTTCAATATGTGAACAAGGACTTTTTACAAAATTAGTTTTAAAATAATTTTAATAATTTTTCTTATTAACCCGTAAAAATTGCACAAGATTCAGCAAAAGTTCAGTATAAAACTATTTTGTTGTAATATTTTTTTTTCTAAGTTTTTAAAAATTTATTAGCATTTTAATCGTAAGCACGGACGATATTCTGACAAATTTGTAATATTTAATGTTTAACAAATTTATTATAATGTATCGCGTGTCACATCTCATATATAACAAGGGGAAAAAACTTATCTTTAATCACACAAAACACATATACACATTTGTAACAAAACAAACAAAAAATCTATTGCTTTAATTCCTGCAAACAAAATGTTTTAATAATTGTTAATACGTATGGTCATGATACAATAATTATGGGGTAGCTTCAGTATACCAGCTGGCTGACTGTTGTTATCGGTATATATATATATGTATGTATGTATATGGTGTTGAGCTTTTTCTAGCACGACGCAAACCTGAGATCAAACAATCTAAACAATCTTCATTCAAATATTTAACTTAATAAGTAAAATAATAATTCGGGATTATTATTAAAAACATTAATTATTAACAATTATTTATTTTTGTAGAAGTGCGTATACCTGTATTTTTATTTTATCACGCTACATATTTTGTTTATTTTTTTGTTGTTGTCGCTATTTCGCAGGCGAAACCTTAAATCCATTCACACTGTTGCTTTTTCATGCTTGCATATATTTTTTTTAATAAAACAAATACATTCGTTCTTATTGAGGTTGTTTTACACTGATTGTTAGAAAACGATAACGATAATACACAAAAAATATTTGAACAAAAAACAAAATAAATATTTATGTATGCAAAAATGCTTGTGTTCATGCATAAAACCTTTTTAATAAAGTTTAGTAAGCTGTGAAAATACCGTTATTAACAATTTGACAATTGCACTAAAAAAATGTATTTCCTTTCTCCTCTCTTTCACTCACTCTCTCTCTCTCTCTCTATCTGTCACAGTCAGCCTCTTATATTTATTTAAACAAATATTAGAGAGAAACATTTGGAAAGTTCATCTTTTAAAATAAAAATAAAAATTTAAAATAATATAACGTTGATTTAATTCCCACTTTTTGGCCTAAAGGGTGTATCAGAGTGTCCTGTATATATGACAGGGAAATAATTTCAGTTTCTAATTTCAATTTCAGTCTAATTTCATTTTCTTATGTGGGCGTTATTTCCTTAGCCTTTAAAGTCAAAATTTTACAAGAACAATTAAAAAAATTTGTTCAACAGAAAGAATAATTGTACAGTATCTGATAAAGTTCAGTGAAAGCCTAAATAAATTTTAATAAATTATAAAACAAACCAAATTTATTTTAAATGGTCGTATAAGCGAGTCTTTGATAATGCGGGAACCACCTATGAATAAATATATCACATCTTACAATCAGAAAAAGAAAAATTAATGAAGAGATTAATGGGTTAATGGGTGCCCTGTGGCTGAGTGGTAGCGATGTTAGCCTGTCAGTCCAGAGTTCATGGGTTCGATTCCCACCATAGAACCTGTATGTTTTACGCAGACAAGCTAATCGCCTTGCGGGTTATGTTTGTTAAAAAAAAATAGTTGTTTCAAATTTAGTGGTTGCCGCCGGTGTGGCAAGGCTGTCAGCTGTTAAATATCTGTCATCTAAAGTGAAAACCATTTAGTGAACGGTTTGTTTTTTGCGAATATGGATCGTTTAACAACCAAAGAGCGCATAAAAATGGTTAGAGTTTAGTACAAAAGTGCTGGCCACTTTTCGAACATTTCGCGGTTATTATGGTCATTATAATCGAACTAGTGTGCAAAGAACTGGTAAGATTATAAAAAACTTTGAAGAGACTGGAAGTGCTACAGATGTGATTTGGCCTGTGCAGAGTGTTGAAAATATCGCTTCTGTTAGTGAAAGTGAGGCTGATGGTCCGAAAAAAATGTTACCGTCAATGTAGAGCACTGATATTGGAGACTATAAACTGAACAATATGTTGTCTTAGCAAGTCGGCAACACGAGCTGTATAACACAATCGTTTTTAGTCTTATTACGAGGAAAGTTTTCTAAATGCATAATTTAATATCTTGGCGAAGTCTATTGTCCTCACAGATCATGCCAATTGAAGCCTTTGGATTTTTTTGTGTCACCTTACAAAATAACGTATCTAGATGGATAATCTCCTAATGTTGGAGTATTTAAAAACGAAAATTTCAAATTATCGCCGAGATATAACCCGAAATGTGCGAAAAAGTGGTCGAAAACTATATCAAAAGATGGATTGCAATCAATCTAAAGGCGGTCATTTAATAAATAACATTGTGATTCGTACGTTATGAGATAAAAGTTTCATCGAAATTATAGCTTCACGTGTGCTTTAATTAACTTAATTTTTGCAACAGAAAAATGGATCACCCTATTTAAAAAATAATTCACAGCTTTAAATTTCAACATCTAATTTTTTATACATACATACATATAATTCAATTATTTGGCAATTAATTTCATTTAATTGCTTTTAAATAAACAAAAAAGAAAATATTTTTTGTTTATTTATTTTTTATTTACATGATTTGTTGTTTTGTTTCTGCAAATTTTATATTGAAACTAATTTATGAAGTTTTTGAACTTTGTTCTTTAATTTTTTTGTGTATTTTAAGCATATTAACAATGAATTTTAATTGATACAAAAATGGCATAATATAAATAGTTTTTTTTTTGTTATATTATCGTAACTGTTTTGTATAAAAATGTTTGTTTACCTCAACAAAGTTATGATAAAAAAAATACATTTGGCACTCGGGGACTGCCGCGGTAAAGCTATTGCTTAGCATTTCTTTTATCAACTTATGCAAATTTATATTTTAAAATAAAAATCCTACGAATTGTCTATTTGTTTGTGTTTATCATTTTTTGTCAACCACGATTGCTCTTAAGTACGCCACATTGTGTTTTCCTACATGTAAAAATTTGTTCTAGCAATACTGTATGTTAATGAAATCAATAGCATACTTTAGGGGTTAACATACACTGGGCGATTCAAATAAAAATAGTCTTAGGTCCTTTTTTTCGTTAAGGAATTTCTTGATTCGGTCGACACCCTCAAAGCCTGCGATAAAAGCTATGCAATAGCTTAAAAGTACAAACACACACACACACACACTTGTAAGCATTGCGATGAATTTCCCATTTAATCTCTCATTCAAAATGATTCATAATTATTCACTTTGCATTTAAGCTATTTCATTAGAAATCGTTAATTGAAATAAAATATTATTTTATAAATATTCGATTACTGCTGTCTTTTATTCAAATTTTTTAAAATTTTTGTTGAAAACTTAATTTTAATTTCATCAATCTCAACCTAAAATGTAAATATTCATTGTAAAAAAAATTAATTAAAACGATGAGCATCATTCAAACTAAACAGAAACTGCACTTGTATACATACATGTAGTTTGTTAATAAGGACTAGACTACATACAATAAAATATTAAATTTTGGCAAATTGATTAAATAGCAAATATTATAAAAATGTTGTAAGATTCAAAGGAAACGGAAAGTTCAAATGAAAAAAGCAAAACTTAACTCTTATCCGATCATACACATTAAGTTTATAATAATTTAAAAATTTATTATCGTTAGCCTCTTTACATACAAACGAACATTAAAAACTTGCTTAAATCTTAAATGTTTTTACAATTATACGATTGTATTTGACAAAAAAAAAAAATAAACATGTTAAACAAATGAACCACAAAAAGTTGAATTAAACATTGACCAACACAAACGACCAAGGAAACAAACAAAAGCACAGTGAAGCAAAAATAAAATTAATAGTATTAAATCTATAAGTTCTCCAATATTAATGTAATGTGAAAAATAAAATATATAAAAAGTTAGAAAAAGACATTAGGTCTTCGCTTAAATTTTGCTACAAAAATTGAGCTACAGTGTATCAAGTTGGCCATTTTGTGTTATGAAAAAAAAACATTTACTAACCTTATATATAACTCAGGCAAACATCGGACAATTTTAAATATTGTTTTAACAGTGCTTTATCCATTGCTTAAAACCAGTTTGCCTTTGTTTAAATCATATTTGCACCAAACACTTATAAATTTGTAAAATATCCTGAACTTACACTGTACAACAAAGAAAAAATAAGGAAGGTTCTAACCATCGATTTCACCAGAGGACTCCAAAATACGAAATTAGATCTTAAAGATACTCGTAGTTAAAATTTTGACTTATATCTTATTTTCGAGCCGAGCTGTATTCAGAGGCTTTTAGTCGAATTTTTAAGCCAATATTTTTATAGAAGAGTTAGACCTGTGATGTTTCTTGTGTATTTTTTCCAAAGGGTTAAGAACTCTCATGTAGAGAATAGTTAGAGCATTGAAACATTCTATAGTAATGTGTCTTATACAATTTTATATAAATGAGAATATTATTATAGAATAGAAAGAACTAGAAACTATTAAGCATAAACATTAATACGTACATATATACAAAACGATGTTGACGTTAACATTCAAACAATAACAAAAAGTATTATGTTATGCTGTCCAATGCAGACGCCAGACACGAAGGAGAACAAACTATAATCCTTTCTTAATTAGTTTTCTTGTCAAGAGAATGACTAAAGTTTCATTTTAAATACTGTTTGAGTATTGGCTGTCAAACAAGTATAAAACACAGGCTCATATGCAAACACATGCATTAATTTTAAACCGAATACGTATAATTATAGACATCCCAAAACTATGTCTATGTTAATTTTTTAAATTATGCAGCACGAACCACTATAACTTAAATCTATATAATGTATAAGCTACAATGACACCCCTGAGTATTAAAATACTCTGACTATTAATTGGCTGCACATGCGTGTATGCAGGGCTATTTTATTTAAACACACAAATGTAAAGCATATTTTTAATTATCCGAAACACATTTTTCATTCTATTTATATACACAAATGCATGCACATGCACTTGCGAGTGATAAAAACAAATATCCCGATTATTATACGTATATTTTTCTTGTCCGATTAAATATCCATAGCCTGAGTGTAAGCATATTCCGAAGATAAGTAGGACAGAGATTAAATGCGCTTGTTACGCAAGTGTCTTGTTATTCCTTATGTTAAAAGCTAAAAGCTTAACACTATCTTACTTTCATTTTTTGACTCCTTAGTAAGAATCACTCATTAGCAGCTTGCTTTTTAAAAAAGCTAGTTTTTGTTGCGCAGTGTTACTATGGGCAAATAAATTAAATTAAAATGAACTTAAATATTAAAATCGATAGAGATGCGTAAGGCGCCACTGTGGTTGAAATAACTTTTTTTTACAATCTACGAGTACTGCTCTGTTTTATTTTTTTTTGTCTACTCAACTTGTTGTTTAGTTGTTTGGTGTCATCGTTTGTTGCTGTTGTTGTTTTCATTCGGACACAACTGTAAAGGACATAATTTGTTTCACTTGTAAAACTTCAACTCATGCATTAAGAGCAGCACATTTGAATGGAACGGGCAGAGCAAAAACTCAACATTAAACAGAGAATAACAATACAGTTATTTTGCATATAAAACTATGATAATCAGGCAAATGGAGGGGTTTGGGTCGGTTGACGCATGGAGACAAAGAAACAGTTTTTAATACAATTGTAAATGACATATTTCAGTTTTATTTCCCCCTTTTCTTTACGCCATATTTATTTCGCTCTATTGCTGGCGTTTGTAATGCATATTTGTTTGGTAGTTTATTTTATGGCATCATCTTTTAAATAAAAAGCTTTATTTTTAACTTAAGTGTGTGTACAGACAGAAAAAACTATTTGCAAAAAATTTTCAAACAAATATTTGTTTGATAAAAAATTTTGTTTCAGTAAATATTTATTGCTCTTCCAGTGAATTGTGGTCCAACGAAAAATAAGTGTCAAATGAATTACTTCCGAAGTAAAAAACTCCCAATGAAATGAAATATCTCCAAATTATTTTTCCTTAAAAATTTGAAACTTATGAAAGAATTCCCATCTTTATTTTTTAAAATCTAATTTGTGTAATAAGCCTGTAATATATAAAAATATTCAAAAAACTCGATTTGAAAAAAAATATGAAGTAGGGCGTTGCTATATAAAGCTACCAATATGATTGTGGGACTTAAAGCTGAAAAATCTTTTACTCTTTTAGTTGACAACACGTTTTTGCTAAGTTTTTGAAGACAAGTGTCTTAGGCCTTGGCAGTTAAATAGTTCGGTACTGTTGTATATTAACAGTTGCCCCTGTGCTGCTGCCACTTGACTATGCTGCTGGAGGCAAGAGCAGTTTTATCTTTCTAAATCAGGTACGTCCAAGTCATATGCACAATGTGCAAACTTTTACAAAAGAGCTTTTGTGCTTTCACACTGAGGAGAGTACAACATCCACAACAAACACACAATAGACAAAAATGTTTGCTCTCACTTTGCAAAGAAATAAGAACCCATTTAAGAGCTTTCAAAGCTGTTTACCTCAAATGCAAAAATATCAGTGTATGTGTGTTTGGACGTAGCTGATTTAGACGTTTAGCTTAGAACAGTTACGTCCAAGTCTCGTCAGTGTGAAAGCACAAAAGCTCTTTTGTAAAAGTTTGCACATTGTGCATATGGCTTGGACTTATCTGGTCTAAACTCATACAGTTAAACAACAAAATTGAGGCTTCTTGCCTTTTCCACCTAGTCTTCATTATAATCACTATCATTCTACCAAAATCTTACACTCTCTCTCTCATGGCTTTCTCACTCTTTCACTCTCTCTAACACATTCTACTAATTTTGTTAATTTCCTGCTCATTTTATGCATTAAAAATAACAAATGAATAAACAAAATTACAATATTGTAATTTAGATAAACAAAATAAAATTTAAACATTTTAATAGGAAATATATACAAATTAAATTTCTTTTGCCTCAAAGTTAAATCACTTAATGACCATTAAATTCAAAGAACACCCAATCTAACGTCGTTTGTAGTAATTTGTTAATCATTTAACATAAAAAAAATTAACTTCCGCCATCAAAAGAAGCTTTTAGAAATAATTTTTTCTTAATAAAAATGGTGGGTCATACAATTCACAAAATACATTAAATGGGCAGGCAATAAGAAAAGTACTTGTTTGCGATTAAATCTGTTAAGAATTTCTCCAGAAGAAGAAGAACAGCATAATTATCAATATCTTCATCATTATCTTATCATCAGCATCATCACTATAGTCGTCATCTTCATCTCCATGCTACTGCTACTTCTCAGAAAAATTATTAACCTTCTAGTTGTTTTTATGGAGGGTAATACTGAACTTAACTAACTAATTCCATAGACAATAAAATAATTTCCTAATTATTATTAATGGTATTTGTTTGTGTGGCCAATTAAGTGCGAAGTAATCTGAACAGATTTTAGGATGGCGAAACGCAATATTTTGTAAATTATTACTAATACTAATTGAGTTCATTAAAAAAAAGGTTTAATTAGACTTATTAAAAAATTTATACTTAAAGTTTTTTTTAAATATTATCTTATGCTATTCTTACAAGTAAAATTTAAAAACAACATAATAACATATTTTGTTTAATACAAAAAGTTATTTCTAATGTTAAATAATCTTTGTAATGGTTAATAGAAACTTTCATAGAAATATAAGCTGAACATATGTATGCAGGGTCTGCTTAGGAGGTTTTTTATTGAACTGGTAAGGAAGGCCTTATAAAAGTCCTGTGCTCTTCCATACAAATGATACGACATAAATACATACCACCGCAGGGAAGTAGTAAGATTTTTTTTTTGTTCTTTATTTTGTTGGCAAAGCGAAGCAAAAAACCTTTAATTTGAAGAACTTTCAGAATCTCTGGCGAAAGAAGCAAGAGGGAAAGACCTGCTCCACAATAATAACATATGTAAAAAAAAGGAGTACAGACTTGAGCTACATAATGCATTCCATTTCTGCCTTGTAGCAACGGAAAATTGCCAATGGTCCTTTGAACTGCTGTACACCCCGAAAAAATTACCAAAGTAAAATCACCGAGCAAAAACATTGATTTGAAATGATATTAACGCAATTTCTGTTTTTTAACTCTAATTTTAATTTACAATAAACTTTTTGTTATATGACCAATTATACCACGTTGAATTTAAATTTATTTCATGGACGTAAGTATTTATTTAGTGTGTATTTAAAAAACTATTTAAGGTTATTGTGGCTGAGTTCAAGTTCAAATCTTTGCCGCAGAAGCTAAAGCCCAAAAACTTTTCTGATGTCTGTGTAAAGTAAGTTAAATAAGTAATAAAATAAAGTGATTACACTAAATTAAATTCATGTTGATTCAGTTTGAAATAACTTTGATTCAACAAGATTATTAATTTCTATTTGACAGTACTAGAATGTTAAATTAACATGAAATAAGGTTATTTCAAATAGGGAACATTTAGTTTGAAGACTATTGTAAATCATGTTGAATTAACATGAAATATATATGAAGCAAAATCATTTTAATATGAAGTTTGTCTCTGCGTACAGTGTCTTGCAAACACACCATTTTCAGAGATTACAGCTGTGCTACTTAGAAATGGACTTTGTGGTGTTTTTTGGGAATATGCAGCACAAAATAAGTTAATAATCACTTGCACATTGAAAAATTTTATACTAAAATCTACGAAAATATGTGATTTTGCTTCATATGTGTTTCATGTTAATGTAACATGATTTACAATAACATTACAAGCAAGTTTTTGTTTTCAAATAACTTTAAATTCATGTTGATTTGATATTGCAGTAATGTTAAATCAAAATGAAGAACCATGTGCAATCAAGTTATTTTATTTTAAAATATTATTTTATTTATTATCAAAACTTATGTGATTGTGTGTATTGGCCTGGACATCAGGCAAACGTGTATGTGTGTGTGTGTGCTGATTGTAGTTCGCTTCCTGCGGCCAAGATTTGAACGCGAACTCGTGACGTGGTATTCAAAGCGCTTAGCTTAGATACCCAGTAAATAAAAACCATTTTGGAATTTTTGTTTGTTTTTGTTTTTTATTAAAGCATTCTCTATATGGACATTTCCACAGTCACGTCACGTTACGTAATTGTTACATTACATCAGTTGCGAATGGGTTGAAAGTGAATGTCGCTTCAACGACTTTGATCAACATATACACCAATAGTCGAACAGCTATTAATGCTCTCGAATCCCCGCTTCTAAGAACAACAACAGCCCTCGACTGTCGATCATCTCTAAATGAGATGGCAGAACAGTTTGTTATTAGGATCATCTGTATCCTAAGGCATAGAGGCTTTCAGGGGAATTCTCGGGCTGATGAGCTTGCTAGAATTGGAATAACCTTACAGGTTCCGCCTGATTTGAAATATGTGGGCTTACCCCTACTCTCTTGTAAACTTAGACTTAGGCGCAGGACAGAGGATGAGACAAATGGAAGGTGGGTCACAAGAAATGATTGTGTGATCACAAGGCAGTTATGGACTAAATAGGAAAAATACGGCTTCTTTAATTTTGAAGAATATAAAACAAATCACGATTCTAGTGTCCGTGCCAACCGGACACTGTGTTATAGGTAGACATGGACAAATGTTAAAGATTGAACACAACGATGTTTGCTGTAGCTGCCAGGGTATCACTGTCATGGACTTGCAAGAAAGATATTGGCCACAATGGGTGCTCTTGAGTTCTGGGAACTTCCTGACATTGCTAGTGTTGAACTGCAACGTATTAATAGTTTATATATTGAGCTCTGGTTGGTTCGACGGTGGGGACTCCGTATAAGCAGAGTCTCCGTGGCATCACAATGGACCAAAACGGTCTAAGTGAGTCCGGGTTTCTGACTGCCACCCCTACCTAACCTAACGTACATCACCCAGCCATTAAGCTTATAATTAGAGCTATGCTGTTCGATTTGTTCTTATCTTTTACTTCGTGTAGAGCTAACTACGTTCTAAACCAATATCCAAAAGAGAAAATAAAAACCATATGTTTTTCGTTGAAAAAACAAGCTATGTCATTAAGTTACGTAACGTATCTGTTGAAATGCCATATACATTTCCAATGGTACAAGTGACTTCCAGAATATATCTAACTGATTTTGCATATGCTTATACTTCATTTTTTGAGACAGTTTCTGAAAAAGCAACTAATTTACATAATAATGTCCGATATTTAGAAAACGTGTGCAGAAGTATAATTTGTTTTTTTATTTCACCATAATCCTTGCAACATCCTTCTTTTATAAATCTGAATGGAGCATGATTTCCGAAAAGTACCTAATTTACTTTATCTCATTTCAAAGTAATTATTTACAAATTCTTTTAACATTCAGTCATTGTTGTCTTTTCTCGCTTTTATTTCAACAATTGCCTAATTATCTTAATATTATATTCTTTTTTCTCAATTCAAGTCTATTTAAATAAAGCAATCAAGCAAACACAGTTCACTTGATTTAATTTTCCTTTATTCTAACTGACAAACTTGGGGGTTGGAAGAAACGAAAAGCACGTGGTCGAGAAAGAAAAACCCAACGATATTTCTTTCTTCTTGGCAAAAATTTGTAGGAAAACAGAAACTGTAAGAAAAATCATTTAATGAAATCGAACAACGGCAAACATAACTGAGTATGAAAGCTCTGCAGGTGGGCAAATACATTCAATTTAAACGTTAATTAGAAGAAATTCACTACCAATCAGTTGACCATTGTTCGCAAGTAACAAGTTAAATAACAAACTAGAAGAAAAAGAGGGTGAGAGAAGAAAAAGCAATGTTTGTGTATTAGTAAGTTTTTGTTTCCGTTAGTAAACATTTTCCTTTTGTGTGTGTGTGTGTGTGTGCAATCAATGAAATTGTAACTTTTGCACTCGCAAACATACACACACACACACACACACACACACACACATATATACACTGGCTGCAGTATTTAAACGGGAAATTATTGCAACGTAATTACTGCCGCAATTTGGATTCGTTGTTGGAATAACAAATATGAGTTGTAAGCAGCTCTAAAAGTACAACGCACACACTGACACTTGAACAAAAAAAAAAAAAAAATTATAATACAACTTGTTTTTACAAGAGTTTTAACCAGGATATCGAAATGTCCTACGGCTTCTGGTTATTTTACTCCTTTAGCTGTTGATTTCAGACCATGTTGTACATTCGCATATATTTTATTTTTATTTTAGTTCTCACTTTTTGTTCAGCAAAAATGTAATTGCTGACTCAACTTGAAGTCAGGCAAAACCAACTTATTTTTAATTATGGATTTTGTTGTTTGTATTTTTTTTTATATTTGTTTTACTTTAGTTTTACTTTTTGCAACTTTTAATTCTTTTGTCTCGGGTAGAGCAAAGTGAAAGCAAAATTGGGAAATGCAACAAAACTTAGTGTGGCACTGCAACATCCCATTGTTCTTCGACTAGAAAAGTCTTGCAGATTTTTAAATTTTAATTTAGAAAGAGCAAAAAAGTAAAATATATATAAAACTGCTATTCAGTTGTTTATAGTTCCTTTTTCGTTTTAAGTATTAATTATTTAACAAGTTGCTTGCAGTTATATAATTTGGTTTAAGCTACAACTAAAGGCTGTATTTTAAGCCCGATAGAACCTGAGAATTTTAATGCAAAATTTTTTTTATTCGAAAGTTTGCTTTGCTAAGTCTTAAGTTTGTGAAAGAGATGAAAAAAAAATAGTGGGGGTGGGTTTATACTTTGTGGTACTCGCAAATTTTTTTTGCATTTCGTTTGTTTTTTCGTATATTTTCCCTTCGTTACTTAAAATTACTTCGTAGTATAGTAAAAATTTGTCAAAGTAAGCTTTGTATGTGCCAAATAAATAAATTGGCCTGAAAGGTTCAATCAGACGTGTCATACCATAAACATTAATATATTTGATTCATCTGCTAGGCGTAATCAGAAGCTTGTATTTAAATTTTTTTATTCATTTCAAGAGTCCCATCTTTCGCAAGATTTCCATCATTCATTTTATAAATCAAAAAGTTTTAAGTAAATAATTTTAATAAAAAAATTAAGATTAACTATTTGTTCGACCTTTTTAATTAGTTATATTCATTTAATTATTTTTTTATTGATAAGTCATATAATTGTATTTTTATATTTATTAAGCTTGAGGTCTGGTTTTTTTTATTTAGAGAAGAAATATTCGAAATAAAGTTAAATTTTTAATTTTTTACATAAAAACAAGATCTCAAGCTTAATAAATAGAAAAATACAATTAGAAACAGAAGTATCGAAGAAATTTTAACGAAAGGACAAGTCAAATAAAAAAATCACTGAAGAAGTTAAGTAAATTTGAAAGAAATATTGGAAGAAAAATATAAAATAATTTTGTTAAATATTTATTGTTAAATAAAAACTTTTTGATAAAAGAACTGATCTTTGAGTATAATATAATATGTTTTTGATTATTTTTTTCAATTTTACAAATTTTGTGTGCGGCTTATGGCTTTTTTTATCCCTATCAAAAAAGAGGCAAAATTTTGACCCTTAAGCAGGGACATCGAGCATCCAAATGTTAAGAGAAAATATTGGGCCGATAATTCAACTATAAATCTTAGAACACAATAAGGCTTAAAATTAAATTATATCACCAGATATTAGCCAAACAGTGAAAGTCGTCAAGGACTTGTTTTTTTCTGAATTATAACCATACTGAGAGGAGTTCCAGGGTTTAAATATTAAACAAAATTCTTCGAGATGCTAGAAAGATTAATACCCTCTTTCCGAAAGTCAGGCAGGCGACTCGTATGGAAAATTTGTATGAAAATCACTGAAATAAATGAGTGCTTTTCACATAATTTTTCCGCTAAAATCAACCGTTAGACTTCCAAAAACTATGAAGGGTTACTTAAAATTCAACATATTAAATGAAAAATGCATAAATTACTTCACAGATTCATTAGAGTTACTTCCTGTTTCACTCACAAAATGAGTACTTTTCATATAATTTTTTTTACTCAAGTCAACTTTCTGTGTTGTGAAAACAGGGGCTTAACGTCGAAGAAATATACTTCCTCCCTGTTATCTAGCTTACTACCTTCTTTAAGAATTTAATATTATTAAATATTGTATTCATATTGTATTGATTTTATAAATTAAAATTCTTTATCACTTTATATTGTGTAACTTATCTGCTAACCAAAAAAAAAAATAATAAATTAAAACTCAAAATTACAGAAACGTCATTTCAACGAACATCCATTCACCCACCCGTAGTTTCCAGCAAAATTCTTTTCCAAACTTTAAAACGTGCAAAACAGTTGACTGTTTAGTTTAATCAGTTTTGCAAAGAAACAACTTACTTATAAATGCTGTAAGATTTTTAAAACTTTCTTTGGAAATTTCTAAGCCACAACCAGAAACTATGAAAACTTTTTGACTAAAAAAATAAAAACTTTATTGTTGCTCACATTAAACTGCTAACAAATTCAGTAGATTAAACAAGGGCAAGGACAAGCACTCGAATAGAAAAATTTATATAAATAAACTATAATTATTTTTCCAAAGTAAGACAAGCTGCAAATGGAGTTACAACTGAAACTAAAAATTTTTAATAATAAACTCCTACTTAACGGTATACATATATATCTCTCATTTATTTGAACAACAATATAACTAAAAAGAAATTTATTTTTGTTGGTTTTTATTCACATTGTGTAAAAATTTGATACAAATATCTGGTATATTCAACTATTAAGAGGAAAATATAATTTTCTTTTTCCTTTAAGTTGTGTAAATGAGCGAGCGATATTTAAAAATCTTAGGCCGGTTCATCGATGGCAAAAACGTCCGACTTGTTGTAGCACACTTTCATTCAAAATAAAAATTAATTTTCAAATAAATGGTGCATAAAACATAATTCGATAAAAATATTTGCTAATTGAGCCTTTACCAACACTTATGCCCTAATTCAATAAGAAGATTTAGGACGTTTTTGTTTGCAAATACTTCTGAGTTCTTGTTTTTTGAATTTTCTAAATTATTTCCTTCAAAATTGGTTGTTGTCTTTGATAATGAAAAATAAAAATATTATTGCCAAGTTTTTAAAACATAGAAATTAAATTAAAGTATTTTACAATAGTTTTAAAAACATATGAAAAATAGCGCCGGTCCAGACTTGCAATTTTTGTTGCAGATACTTATTATTTTTTAGTGCAAAAGAGCGAGAAAGTAATACAAAATACTCTCACACATATTTAAGAATTGCTGCAACAAAAATTGCAAGTCTGGACGAGCACATAATGTTTGGAACAAAATCATAAAGCAAATACACGAACCTTCTAGCATAGACAATAAATAATAATTGTTTTACAGAATCACAACTGCGGCTTTTTTTTCGTCCATAGGCAAGACGATACAATTGTCGAACAGAATTAGGCCATTAATAATTTTTATAAATGAGGCAGTCAAAATTTAATCTTTTTAAATCTAAGTATGCGACAAGTGGAATGTTGACGACATCGAGACACTGGCCCATTATAATCTCAAAATTTTAAGGAAACATGCATGAATATTGACTTTTTGCACATGATGGATGTATGATTCAACTTTCAATTAGCAAAAAAGTAGAATAATGCGAGAGTATTTTAATTTCTTATGCAGTGATGCATAATGTGAAAAAATTGCAATAGTTTGCAACTTCTAAATTTTTATATAAATCATGCATAAGTCAGACTCAAGCATAACTCACTCACGCTTGAGATTAATTAATTGAAATATGTTCTGATCACATACTTATAAAAAGAAAAACTACTAACGAAATATAAATTTTATTTTTGAAATGAAAGGCAGTAGATCCAAATAAAATCTAAAACTGAAAAGATTCAACGAAACGTTTTTAAAAAACAATAATACCCAAAGCTCCTTTTGCAATATTTATTCATTAGGCTTTTCTATTTGCCGAATTCTGTATTTTTTAAGCAATAATGCTTCGTAACAAGCATCAAAGTGTAACAAATGTAATGCCTCCTCAGTTAATGGAAAATTGTTTTAAGTAAACCACAAGTACACAAACAAACACTCATTTAAATACTCGTATACACTTAGATCCAAAATGAAGAGGTTTCAATGAAAATAGGAATGAACCCAGTAAAAAAAGACACTCCAAAAAAGTCATGAAAATGTAGAGTTTGCGAGCTGGAAGTAGTGCAAATTTCGATCCGTTCTAATGATTTTTACATGGGGTTGTCATTGCAAGAAGTTCTCTTTTTCGATGCCTGGTCACCGAATTGGAAGCGATTTTAAGAAAAATTTCCTTTTTTGTGTTCTATGATAATATTTTCATCTAGGAAAAATGGTAAATAGTTACCTATTTCACCAATTCGTTTCTTTTTATACGAATTTAAGCCCGAAACAGTGTTTTTATGTAAATTTAAGTAAATTACTTTTACATTTTAGACTAAAATTAGTTCATAAATTTCTGTCAAAAAATCGATGATTTAAAAATTCTAGTGATTATTTTCTAAAACTAGGGAGGAACTACAAGGTTTTGTATAACTAAAATAACCTTATAATTGGTTTTCTCCTAACTGTCGGCATTTTAAAAATATCGATTTTTTGGAAGCAATGAAAATGTGGTTCCTTCAGAATGACTTCCAATTTTTTTTACTGGGAATTATTGTTTGCAAACAACAAGTAACTTTTTAAGTCGATTTTCTTTTCACACACACGCAGCCACACACGCACACACACACATTTTCTAACAAATACTTTTCATGCTTAAATGCTTCCTTTTTGGAAAAGTAACTTAGAACACAAAGACAAAATATGAGAGATAAAAAATTCAACAATGGCCACAAAAGTTAATTAAAAAAGTTAAACGGACATTTAAGGTAAACGCAATGAACACATACGCACACTCACTCACACACACTGATATCAGTAAAATTTCATCCAATAGTGACTTGCGAGTTTTGACAATTGCCAGCGCCCATACCGTTGAATCCTCATCTGACGAATTTACTGTCAACTATTTAGTTTTTTTTTTAATTTTAAGACTCTTGGTTCAGTAAACAATCAAACAACACCCGTACATCGGCGAAACGGAAGATTTGTCGAAAAATCTCAGCTGACCGATAATAAATTTTTCGTCGCTTACAAGTAGTATGTCTCTCCGATGCCACAACTTGAAGAATTTAGCACAAAAATCATCCGACCCAGGAGATGAAGGTAGATAACCATTTGTAGTCAGTAAATGGGCCCAGGTAAATTGTAAGTTGGCCCTATTATTCATCGAAAAATCGTCTTCAGCGATGAAGCCCAATTTTTATGAATGGATACGTCAGCAAACGAAATTCCTGAACTAAGGAAAATAACAATCCACAGGATGTCGAAGAAAAAATCACTATTGGTCCTTATTTTTATATGAACCATTAATGGTGAGCGTGGTGAGCGCTATAGGGGCATAATGCCACACAGCTCATGTCACATTGTTTAATTAGCAAGAGCGCTTTGAGTGATTCTTTTACCTATATAGAGGTGATGGGAATTGAATATTTCGAATGTACGCCACCTAGCGAATATGAGGCAGATATATGAGTGAATAATGTAATCGATAGGCTTTTTAAGCGAAAAAAAATGTTCAAGATATTTTACACACACTTGATTTCATTTAAATTAAAGGATAGGAGTCGTTTGATAATAGAGCCTTTATATTTCCAGTTAACACAGTTTATTTTAAATTTAATGAGACAACCAAGCAAATTGTTTAAGAATCCCTAAAAAAATCGAGCAGAACATTGAAAATTTTGTTTGGTTTTTGTTTATTATGCAGTTAATATCAAACTAGTTGCACAATTTCTCTCTCTCTTCTTCCCTTTCAGTGATAACTCTCTTTGATTTTGAATATCTTGCCTGCACTTAAGACAGCTTGAACATGAGCACAGGTGACATGACACATGACACATGACAGCATCGTGGACATTTTTCATAAAAATATTTTTCTTTTGTTTTGAATGTAAGTGTACGAAAATTAACAAAAATTTGTTAGTAGACATATATGAGAAAACAACACTTTGTGCTGCTTGTAAGCAGAATTCGACATTATATTGTCATATCAGCTGTGCTCGTGCGGACAGCTGTTTAAGCTGCTTTGTTATTTTCGCAATTGATTTTGACATTATTAAGCGCGTATTTAATTAATAAAATTTTTACATTTTCTAATTATTGTAGAGCTGATAGAACTTGTTCAGTTTACCTCCTTTTAACTTTATAGTAAGATAGATTTTAAAAGTCAAACGTAAGATATTAAAGATAATAATCTATACATTCCGTGAACTCAGTTCAGGAAATTTGTCCGATATATCGTAAAAGTTTTATTTTAAGTGAAATTTATTTGCTGGTGGTTGAAGTCTACTGATGATTTGGTAAAGCACCAATGAAATCCATATAGACATGCCTTACCGCCAAGAGAAAGTAAAAGTTTTACGAATTTCCCTACTCATAAAATTTTCGACGATTTTTCACCAATACAGAGGTCATTAGAAAATTCGAAAAACAAAATGTTCGCTGGGTTACCCATTTACAGCAGAAGAAGCCCTTTGCGTTGAGTTTTCATTTGAATTTACTTTTGATTATATGACTTTTTTCAAAATATATACTTAGTTTTTGATAAAATTTCTATTTGAGAAACATTGTGGTTGTACTGAACATTTCATTTGTTGGTCTTAAAGCAAAAAATAAAACCAGGTTGAGTTAAAAGTTTTTTTTCATTGTTGTATTTCTGTATTTTAAGCCACACAACAAAGGTATCATTATTGACATTTTGGGCCATCAACATCAAGTTATAAAAGCTTTTGAATAGTTTTCTATCCAAAGATAGTTGTTAGTTCTGCCAGTTCTTTAAGTGTAAAAACAAATCTTCAGACGCCACAAGACTCTTTTAGTAACTCCCAGCATGCAGCTTCTTTTTAAATACTAACTGCATGTCTATTTGGATGAGTTAACAAATTGAGTCCTGCAATTTGTAAATATTTGTATACAGTTTCTAATAACGAATATTCGTACCTACTTTACACATTTGTTTGCAGAGGTACTTTCTTTATTTAGGCAACAACTGTTTGAAGTAATTTTGTAATGCAACATCGAGAAATATTTAAATAAACAGCAGAAGAAAAAACTAATTTAAATGCTTTTATTTAACACAATATACAGAACGAGAATAATTTCAGAGAGAGAAATATTTAAAATTATTTTCGAAATGAGAACAGTAACAACTCAGTAATTTGGGGTCAAATGTTCTTCTTGTCATAAAGCAAAAGGGCATAGTACAGTATAATGGAATAGCTTAGTTATTTGAGGCAAAATTCTATTCCTGGTTACAGTTTTGCTTAGCAGTTTAAAAGTTGTCTTAAAAAATACTGAGTTGTGCGAAAAGCTTTTGGATTTATTGATTTTTCGCAAATTTGAAAGTATTGAAACTCGTTTTTATAGTCACTGAAAAAAAAATTTTATTATTGGTATTTTACTCTTAAGTGATTGCGCAGGAAAAATAATATTTTTGATTAATATTGTAATTGAATCTATATTTAGTTTAATGGAATTTATTGCTTTATCAAAAAAGTGTTATTAATAGATTTTAATTGAAAGTTTACTAAAATGAAAAATCATTATTGCATATTAATTATTTATAAATATATAACTATGATTTATATTTGTATTATTTACTGTTATTGCTTTCTCAGTGATATATTTCAAGGAATTTTATTAAAAAAATTTAAATAATCAATAAAAATATATAATGAAGCTAATTAAACTTTTATTCGAATATATAATTGATTAATTATAAAACAAATAAATAAATGAATAAAAAAATTAATTAAGTCAATTAAACTTTTGATTAATTATTTAGTCAATTATTTTTTTGTTTTATTGGTGCCTCTGTGGCTTTGTGGTAGCGATGCTATCCTCTCAGTACAGAGGTCGTGGGTTCGATATCCGCAGACAAGCTAATCGCTTCGCGGGTTAAAATAAAAAAATAAAAAAAAATTAAAGGTACTGATTAAAGAAATATTGAAAGAAAATCTGTTAATTTATTTTTACAGTATTTGAGTTCTTAGGAACGAGCTCCAGCTTAATTAATATAAATTACTTTACGAAGCCCAAATAATTTTTTGTATTCACAGACATTTGGGAACAGCATATAAATAATGAAAAGTTGCAAATATATTTTTTGTTGGGTGGTAAAAGACTCTTGAAAGCTTTACTCAATTATTGCATTTTCCAGATATAAAAAACAATAAAACCAATTTGGTTTTTATTTCTGTTATCCCTTGTTTTCATCCAGTGTAGCATGTTTTAGTTGCTGATGTTGTTAAAACGATCCAGCTTATGTGAAACCCCATGGCACAGTGTGGCTCTTTTGAAGCTAAGCAATACAAAAAATTTTTATAAACAAAAATAAACCACAAAATATTAACACAAAAGATATGCATTCAGTTTTGCCCTACACAGCACACGTCGAAGAAATTGCAACAAAATATTTATAAAATGAATGGCAAAAAAAAAACAGCAACAATGTCTAAAGTTTCCCTGGAGGAGGTCGAATAAAAAAAATATATAAAAAACAATGTAACAGCAACAAAGTCATGAATTTTTAGAAATGTTGCATCTAGAAAGGGATTTGAATACAGTATAATGACAAGCAGAAACAACGTTACGTTACTTCTAAGTAGCGAAGGACAAAAAAAGAATTTTCTTGTTTATTACAAGAGCGTGATTAAAAATACACAACTTTTTTTTACAGTTCAAAAGCACAGATATAACGAAATAATAGCGAACAAAAACTTTTAATTAACTTTAAGCTGTTTGGCACATGTAGAGCATGAACTAAAGCGTATTTTGTGTTTTAAAAGCAGTGTCCTCAACAAAATACACTTGTCCCTTTTTTGGGTTCATATTTTGATATGTATGAAGTTTGCCCTGAATCAAATAATTATTAATTTTTGGCATCCCGAAACTAGCAAACATTTGAGAACTAAAAAATTTTCATCTTTGTTCATTTAATCATCTTCAAAATTAAAAATAATTCTTGTCGTTATATTTCTCATTATGGTAAAAGACAATATAGTTAAAAACAAAAGAAATTAATAACATTTATTTATAATTACATTATTTTATTTATTATCGTTCTTATATGTATATAATTTTATTTATTTTATACATTTAAATTAAATAAATCTTTTGATAGAGATGACCTGCAGCAAATCGATTGCAATGCAAGTTAATACTAATTGAAAATAATACTTTAACAACTTCAATCAATATCATTTTTGATGAAATTTTAATTACAATTTATATTACTCACACACACACACACACAAACACAAGCATGCACATGCACGCATACACATGCACGCACACACAAGTTCTTGCACAAGCAGTAACAGTTATTTTAATTAATCTGAACGGTATGAGTTAAGTTCGATATAATATATTTAAATTAAATGAGTTTAACAATTAATTTTGTTTTTTTTTCTCCTTGTTAAAATAACAGTGATTAATTATGTCTTACTTTTCTTATTATTTACAGTTACGGTCTTTTGGGAGCATCCGGTTGTGGCAAGACTACACTGTTATCCTGCATTGTTGGCAGAAGACGTTTAAATTCTGGCGAAATCTGGGTGCTAGGTGGTCGTCCAGGATCCAGGGGCTCCGGTGTGCCAGGGCCTAGAATTGGTTATATGCCACAGGTGAGATAAAATTAGAAAATTTTAAAAACTTAAGTATATCAAGTATCAAGTTGTATCAAGTATAATTTTTTTATAAATCTACATTTTTAACCCCCGAACGGGCAAATTACGACATTCGTTATCGAACGAAATTACGAAATATTTCAACAGAGTTTATATGGAAATGTTTTTAAATTCCGAATCGAATCGAATGCCTTAATTTGCTCCTTGGTGTTACAAGTTTATACTGCATGTCAGTGTATCTGTGTGTCTGTTATAAGTTCGTAGTGCATGTCTGTGAATCTATGTATCTGTACGAGTCCACGTACAGACTAAACGGCTGCACTGATTTTGACTTAGTTTTGTCTGTTTAAAAGGTGACGTGATCGAGAGTGTTCTCAGCAATGTTTGAAGAAAATTGGTCTATATTCGCGGGATTTTAATTATTGTTGTTGTATACAATTTTAATGATTTTATATCCATTTATAAAAATTTTTTTTATTTCCACACATATATAGCATGTTCTTCAGCAGCCACACACATTCCCTCACATTTTTCGTTCCATTATGTATGTATACGGTAGTAAATGATGAATTAATATCCCGAGTATCATGCGTACACTTTTTTTGTATAAGCATACTCCGACTACAAGTATTTCAGCGAGTCAATGCTTTTGATGCACATGTGCCTTCTAATTTGTAGCTGTAGCGCATTTCAGCTTTTCGCATAAGCAAAGTAGAGATTCTCCTGTATGTTAGAATCGGCTCTAGTCATAGTTGCTTGAGAGAAAGTAGGTCAGCGTACAAATTGTTTGCGCTAACATTGAGACTATTTGCTTAAGCACATTTGTTGGAGTACTCATTGTCATTCTCTCCAACAAATATAGTTTTTTTCTTACTCACCCTGTGTTTCACATGATGATAAAAAAATTTTCGACTCGAAAAGTTGGCACATTCCTTACAGAAAAAAATTTGTTCCTTGCTTAGCAAAATTTGTGGCCATTTCATTTCTGTAGACTTCAATCAAAATTCTTTTGAAATAAGCATAAAACAAAAATTATTTCTAAACAAACGATTAACGGCCGTATTCTTAAAAAAAAACTATTTATTATTTCATGTGTGCTTTAGTAAAAAATTTTCTGGAAATTTGTAAGCAATATATGTATATTAGGATATATTGTCAAATTTTATTTTAAATGAAATTTATTTGTCTCTATGCATTTAATTGGTGCTTTACCACATTTTCAGTACACAGAAAAAATTATTCGCAAACAAATTTCAAACAAACGTGTGTTTTGAAATAAAATTTAGTTTCGGTAAATATTTTTACTGTTCCAGTAACTTATTTGTTTCAATTTTGTTTTATAGGTTTTTACTCTCAAATTAACACTTTTTCCATTCAAATTAAATTTTTTACAAATCAAACTCAATTTTTTTCAAAGCAACTTCAATTTTATTCCGAACAACTTAAATTATTTTCAACTCATATTCATTTTATTTCATTTCAAATTAATTTTTTTTTCTTTTAGAATTAAATTTTTTTTTTAAATTCGCTTTTTTCCACCTCAAATTGATTTTTCCACAAATTCAATGCAGAAAGATTTAAAAACTTGTTTTTTTCTTTTATTCGTGATTCTTTTTCTATTATTCAGGGCTATCATGAATAAAATTCCACGTGAAATTTTTCCCTGGGTAAAAGTTCCAACTAATAGCATATAATAGGGAAAACAAAATATTCTAATTGGAAAAGGGAGAAATTTCACGTGGAATTTTATTCATGATAGCCCTGATTCTGTTATTTATAGTACTGGAAAATATTTCCTAGTACAATAATGGAACCGCCGGTTAACCCTTTCACACACAAAACTGGTACACAATGTTTCCCTTATTGCAGCTATGAACATACATGGCATTTTACATAAAAAAGTAATTGCTAATTCTTCGGTTAATACCAACATGTTCACACATTTCCTTGAAAAATTATTCGATAAATTAGCTGAATCCAACATCACAGGTGCTTGGCTGATCCTTGACAATGCAAAGATACACAAAACGCAAGTGGTTAAAGATAAAATTGCTGAGTCCGGTCACATTTTAGTTTTTCTTCCTCCATACTCCCCTATGCTAAACTCAATTGAAAAAGTTTTCTCAAAGACTAAGCTCTATGCTCGTAATACGGTAGCTGATCCAGAGAGTAACATGGACTTGGTCACCATAATTAATCGATCAGTAGAATCCGTAACACCTTGAGATTGCAACAATTATTATGTTGATATGGCTATGAATTTATCATTAGCTGCAACTGGAGAACCGCTACATTGAAAATTTTATATAGCAAGTAATTGAAGCTTATTATAAATTTAATTTTGTATAAATAAAAATTATTTTTTAAGTATTTTCCGTTTAATTAAAAAAAAATTAATTTGAAGTGAAAAAAATTGTATGTAAAATGAAAAAAAAAATAATTTTAAATGAAAAATATTCAATACGACTTGTAAAAAGTTTAATTTGAGTTGAAAATAATTTAATTTGCTTTGAATAAAATTGAAATTACTTTGAAAAAAATTGAGTTTGATTTGAAAAAGTTTGAATTTGAATCGAAAAAGCGTTAATTTGACAATAAAAACCTATATATAAAAAACTGTATCATTTAATTTCATTTGTTTGTGTTGGTGTTTTCCTTGCTTGTTCATTGACTCAACGTGGACATGTGCTGATGTTGTTGTTTTCTTTAAATGCTCGTGTGGTATACGTGTGAACTCGGACAAGAAGCCGAAAAACGTCGTGGCTTGTTTTTTTACTCAACAAAGTTATTTTTCAAACAAATGATTACAATATTTTGTATTTGAATTTACAAATTTCTTTGTAGGACCTAAATTGAAAAAATTGATATTTGATTCAGAGAATTTTGTGTTTGAAATGGAAAATTTGTTTTTTCTGTGTAGACTTCAACCACTCTGTTGAACAATCACAAACCTCGTATCTTTTGCACATATTTTCAAAATCCATTTGAGAATTCACAAATACTAATATTTTTTTAAGACCAGTTTAAAAACAAAAAACCTTTAGTCCTAATTTACACTAAGCAAGTCTTATTACTAAGCTGATTAGTTCGTTGGAGAGAGAGAGAGAGAGAGAGACACGAGGAGAACATAAACGTATCTTTTCTCCTCGTCTCTCTCCTAAAAAACCAATCAGCTTAGCAATAAGACTTGATGAGTGTAAATTAGGACTTACTACACGAGTTAAAACTCACTTAAAAGAGAAAATAAAATCTTTAAATGCATAAAACAAAAATATTAAGTATAGTATTCTTATCTTTTTCCAAGTTCATAAAGCTTAAATTAGACGTGACATAGCCATAACGCCATAGCCAAACTAAAATTCAATTGATTTCTATGGTGAGAGTGAGAGTGAGAGAGACTCGCCATAACTCTCACTATAGAAACCAATTGAATTTTGGCTTGGTTATGGTTATGGCGTTATGGCTATGTCACGTCTAATTTAAGCTAAATCTGCTTTGAGCTTTTGGAGCCTTTATGTTGCGTATATTTTACAGCTTTTCATCAAGGCTAAAATGGGCTTTTATTGTGGCATTTTTACAAATAAAAAATAGACAAATGTACACACACACACAAAGAAAATTAATAGAAAATATTCCACAACATCTTTTTTACTTTGCTCACTTTTTTTACGTTGCCACTAATGGAGTTGTATTTAAAATATAATTTATGGTCCTTCCACAGAAAAGCGAAGAAAAAAAAAACAAACGAAAAAAAGTGGAAAGTGGTAAAAATGAATTCAGAATAAAACGCAAAATAAATTTAAATTTTATGATATAGTCTTTCAGTTTTATTGTGATGTTTTTTCATTTCATTTTACCTTCATACAGTTTTTGGTGTTGATATTCTCTTTTTTAAGTTTTATTAAAAACGAATAAATATTTTGATATCCATATTTTTTTTCTTGCAGGAAGTGGCTTTATATGGTGAATTTACGATGAGAGAAACATTAATTTACTTTGGTTTAATTGCTGACCTGTCCCGCAGCGACATCGAAGATAGAACAGAATTTTTGCTGAAACTTTTAAATTTGCCAAACGGCTCGAAATTTGTTAAAAATTTAAGTGGTGGCCAACAAAGGCGTATGAGTCTGGCAGTAGCACTGTTACACGAACCGGAATTATTGATTTTGGATGAACCGACAGTTGGTGTGGATCCCGTCTTGCGGCAAAGGTATTAATTAACTTTAATTTCGATTTTTTTATCTAAGTAAAGTTATTTAAAAGAAGCTTAAGGCAAAATTGGTTTTATATTTGGACGATTCAAATAATACTCTTAAGTGCCATAGTATCATATTTCTTCAACCTTAGATTAAGATTTTAGGGATATTTATTTTCTGTTTACAAACAGATAACCCACTGATATAAATTATTTGCATATAGTTGTTTTTGCTTTTGTTTATTTTTTCTACACAAATTTTAAAACATTATGACACCATGACACTTACCACTACCGTTTGAGTCCCCCTATTTCCCTATTTCCATTTGTTCGAAATGAAAGTAGTTTAAAACCTCTGAAATTGTACCACATTAGAATTTTCTGGTTGAATAAAGTAAAGACGATAACATATTCAATATTGAAAATAATTTGTGAAAGTTGCGAAAGCATAACATTTATTAAGAACAAAACCTAACGTTCTATTATGAAATCGAAAGAAAGTAAGAAATATATTCTAAATCATAAAAGCATTATTTCAAAGAAAATATTATCATCAGAGTGCTTGCAATTCCCGTCGTTAATTCATGCAGCCTTCAAATTTGATTAAGTCATTGATTAAAAAGGGATGAGACCAATTTATTACATCTGGGGCAAAAAGAAAAAACTGCTTAAGTTGAGATAAGCTAATTTTGAGCTAATGGCACTCTATATTCAAAAGTACCTTCTTTATTCTATTCTATTTTATATTCAAAAGTACCTTCGAGAAAAATCTCAATTATTTTGTGCGATTTTTCAGGAAGTTACGAGTATAAAGCAATGAATTGGTGCTTATATTTTATCAACTTATAACATCATATGGAATAAAAGCTTAATTTAGAATATACTTTGATTTGTTTCAAATTTAATGTTTTAGTTACCAGTGTATAGAACGAATCGAATTCGGCAATTTAACTGCAAAATAAATAAGTTTCTGAAAATCGACTTGAAAATTTGAAAGTGCTCTCCCACAAAACAGTCAAATATGACTTAAGCTTTTTTTCCTTATTGCCACAGATATATGTTAATATGTTTAAATAAGTTTAATCCCTATAATTTAAGTTGATTATTTCTGAAATTCAATGAAAACCTTTTATATAATGATTAATGTCTATTGAAAAGAATAAAAAAAAGTTAAACTTCACTGCAGTGTTGCTGCTTGCTTTTGTGTTCATCTTATGTATGAGAATAAGTAAATTTGTGCATTAATTACAGTTCTTTAATTAAGTTTTCCTTGTCTGTTTTCACATTTTCTTATTCCCATGTGTCGTGTCGTTTCGTTTCGTTGCAGCATTTGGGATCATCTGGTGGATATAACCAAGAATGGCAATACAACTGTGATAATTACAACACATTATATTGATGAGTGTGCCCAGGCCCATCTGGTAAGTGAAATTTTGTTGCATATTCAAAAGCAAGTGATGGCGATTAAGCAAATTTATATAAAGTTTGTATAATTATATTTATATATATGTTATATTATATTTTTAACTATTTTTTTTTAACACAACTTCTGTTTGTATGTTTCTGAACTTAAGCATAAACTTATACATTCGAATGTCCCAGTTAAGATGATGAAATTTTTCTGGCAGAAAGTCTTACTTTGTTAGCGTAAGATTCATAAAAATGAATAAAACATCGGCTAAGAATGTAAGCCTGCTAACTCACTTCAACAAATTTTATGAGAGAGACAAAACACTTTTTTTTATTTTATCGTATGCGACATGCTATCGAAAATAGATTTTTTTATTGAAATTAAAATTTGTTATAGGCCTTCCCTAGACATTTAGAATTAAATGCCTAAATTGTTGATAACTTTTAAGATACGGGTTGTAAAATTTTATCGTGACAATTTACGTACTAAAAAATATTTGAGTATATTGAAAAAACCTTCTCCTTAAAACTTTAGTTTTTGTCGCTTACGATTAAATCGAAAATAAGGCTCGATATTCTATACATACCTTATTATTTAATTATGTTAAAACATAAAATTTTTTCCACATGTAGAGTTTGAAATTAAAATACACAATTTAAGCAGTCGATGCGGCATCTTTTTCTTCTTTCAATGTCATATGGTATAAAAACTGGATTTAGCCGGTTTACGTTCTAAGACAACTAAATGTTTCCATGTACTTGAAATTAAGTTTTTTCTCCTCGTTCATTATTTCAACCCTGCAATATTTCTGCAAGAAAAATTTCTTCAAGTGAGCGCAAAAGCAAATTTAAAAAAATAGGATGCAGGATTGTTTAGTTTTGATTGAGTTAAAGTTTGTATTTTTTTGCAACTAATACCAAATATAATTGTAAAAGTTCTGACAAACACCAGGAGAACGGAACAACATACTGTTTTCGAAGACTACCACATCTTTATTATCATTATTCCACTGGGTTAATGTAAATTTCAGCTTTATATACACATTTTTCCGTGCAAATGGAATATGAGAATTTTTTTAATTCATCGTATTACAATTTGCTGAAAGTTTTTTTGTAATGAAAGCTCAATTTTACAATCTCTTATTTGCAACAGTCTTGCCATTGTTGCTTATTAATTTGCTTATTTTTGATCTACTTAAGTCCAACTTTTTTGTTTTATACTAGAAGTATTTGTATTTGTTTATTTTCCTGTATAAGAATTGCTTTAGATATTAGTTATTTTTTTTTTGCAAGATATATTTCTTTATTGAATTAGAACTTACAGGATCACGTACAAATTTAAGCGTTCATTATCATATTTTTTCGAAACTGAACAGGAGCTTGAGACTAAAACTTAAACTCGGTATAATGTTTGCCTGTTTCGCAATAACGAAACGAAACTTTCGACCGAAAATTTATATTGAAAACAACAATAAAATATGAAAATTTTTTTGTCGAAAGTTCCGTTTCGTTATTGTGAAACAGGGCAATAATGTTATGAATAAAAGGTAGGGATTTGAAGAAAAAAACTTAAATCTTCACTTCATTTTTGTGACAAGGACAAGTGCTGGTTCATCAACGAAACATTAACAAACAATTTAGCTTGTTTTGATTGAAGCTTAGATATTTGAGAGCAAGATCTGTGCTCAAATCAAGGGCTAAGTGCATGCGCTAAACATATTTTGGCAAACACATGTAAACATTATACCGAGTTTAAGTTTTAGTCTCAATACAATACAAGTACAAATTATTACAGTCTAAAATATTAAAGCTTCTTATACATTAAATTTTGTTGTAGTTAACGCTATAAAAAAGTTTTCCTTATTTGTGATTTACAAAAAAAAAAACTCTGTAATAAATTAAAAAATTCCAGCTTTACAAATGACGACATCTGGTTAATCACTAACATTTGTTCCACAAGTAAAAATACATTGTTGGGGTTATGAATGGTATTTGCTTATTGTAAACTAGTATAAATGCAATTTGGGATCAGATGTAGAGTTCAAGTATATATTGACTTTAATTGCTAAGACCCCAAGAGTACGATAATTTTTTTTTAACTATTTCATAACGCTGATTCCTTAAGTAATTAAATTTAAATTAGTAACATAAGAAAACAATTTAATTCATTCAATTCATATTTAAACGAAGTCCAGTAAAGTTTGTTATTTGTTTTATTAATTAAATAACAATTTAATAAACATATTAAAATTAATATGTCGCATTAAATTCTTTTAATTAAAAAAAAACTTATTTAAAAAAAAGTAAAAATGGATAAAAGTTTCCTGGTGAATTCATTAAATATACTGTTAAGTTGGAAACCATCATTATAAGTAAACTTTGTAATGACAAAAGTCCTTATTTAAGGAAACATTTACAGCCACAAGGGAAAATTGTAAAGTGCTTAAAATGTGCTTTTGTTTTAAATAATAAAGTCTTGAGGTCTATATGTAACTTATAAAACAATTTTTGAGCGAGAATAATTAATTTTTCTTATGAATTTAATTAGGCTACTGTTCGTAACGCTTTTTAAGCCAAATTACATGTGATAATTATTAATGAACAAATAACATCAAGTTAGTTGTAAATATTCTGACAACAACACATAGTTGAACGGAACAGCCAGCCGTTTTCGAAGGCCACTAAACCTTCCTCATCAGCGTTCTTCTGTGTTTTTGTCCATAATTAACTAAAATTATTAGTCATTGGCTTGTGGCAAAAATCAAAAATAAAAATATACTTAATAGTAACAAACCAAAAAAGTTTGTCTTAAGTAGAACAAAAATAAGCAAACTAACAAACATGTGCATAGTTAGTAAGGAACAAACGACAATGGTAAGACTGTTGTAATATATATGGAAGATGGTAAATTTTGAGCCTTCATTACCAAACATATATATGAGCAAATTGAAAAATGCAATGAATCAAACCAATTCACATATTCCATTTGCAATAAAGTTTCGTATATAAGGCAGACATCTACATCAACTGACACCACACACGGTGGACCAAAACACAGAAGAACGCTGATGAGGAAGGTTTAGTGGCCTTCGAAAACAGCTGGCTGTTCCGTTCAACTATGTGTTGTTGTCAGAATATTTACAACTAACTTGATGTTATTTGTTCATTAATAATTATCACATGTAATTTGGCTTAAAAAGCGTTACGAACAGTAGCCTAATTCAATTCATAAGAATTTAAGAAACAAATACAGTTCGAAAAATAATAATTAAATAATTTTTTTGTTGGACCTATTTGCGACTTCTTAAAGTGATATTATTTTTTTGTAGTTTACAAAATGTATTACTAACAATTATCCTAGACATTAACACACAAAAACTCTGTAAATTGCGACTTTGACTCACGCAAGATGGACACTACATATCGTCGCTGTTTTAACTAACTGACCTAACTGACATTTTGTAAACTTTTTCAGGAGAGAAGCTTTTATGATTGTTTTTTACATGTATTCTTATGGAAACGTCTGAAATATTTTTACTGTTATAGGCTCGACAGTAATTTTTACAGTCAAGGAGAATGTATATTATGACTCATAAGGCCTAATAGTGGACTTAACTCATTTTTCGAAATAATGTCATTTAGGTCAGTTAGTTAAAACAGCGACGATATGTAAAACTATGCAAACTCTACCCTTTACCTGATTTAGAAATATTAAAAAGAAAATTAAGTACATTGTAAGCTTCTCGCGGTTTTCTTTTTTTTCGCTTTTTTTTAGTTTAAGGCCTTTTTTAAGCTTATGGCGTTTTTTCGGGTTTTGACGTTATATTTTAATTTTAGCGATTTTTTTTAGTTTTGGCGATTTTTTTGGCTGTTTTTTAATTTTGGTTTTTTTTTGGTTTTTCTGATGATAGTTTTGGGTACAGCGATAAGTTTTTAGCCTTGATGCTTGTTTCTTTGTAACCATTTCTTCTGTTCTGACGTAATTTTTAATATTAACGATTTTTTAGTTTTGGATTTTTTTATTTTTTGGTGATTTTGTCGGTTTTATGACGATTTTGTTTCTTAAGTGGGGTACACACTATCGAACATGAGTGCCAGTTTTGCTCAAATTTTACATTGATCGATAGTGTGAATACGAATTTCGTCAGTCAACAGTCAACCACAGAATTTTTTGTGGTTGAGTGACAGTCAGCGGCCATATTGGTTTTTGACTGATAGTGTGTACCAAAAAGCGTCAGTCAAGAGATATTTTTGTAGCAGAAAGAACACAAGATGGACGCTGAAAATTGTTTTTTAAGGAATCTACATATTTTTATTAAATGCAAGGCTGTGTATGATGTTAAAGATAAAGTATTAAGACAACATCTTACGAGGAGTTTTTAAAGATAAGAAAACATTAAAATAATTCATTATAAAAAAATGTTCTTAGCAACAATGCGCATCCAAGTTGTGTTTATTTCTTAATGAAGGTTTGAGTGTCGAACATGATCGATAGTCTGAACAGTCAACACTATCATTCAAAACTGATAAATTTTTGACTGTCACTGATGTTCGATAATGTGTACCCCACTTTACAATCCATATATTTGGTTTTAACGATTTTTTACTTTATCGCTTGTTTTCGCTGTGGCGCTTGTTTTCGCTTTCTGGCGATCTTTCCAGTTTTTTGACGACCTCTTTTCTGATGATGTTTTTTTTTTTGCATTTTCGCGATTTATTATCTTTTTGGTGATAGTTTTCATTAAAGCACAATTTTTTTGGTTTGGGCGATTTTTTGTTTCGGCATTTTTCTAATTTGCAAAATATAATTAAAACCATGGTTTGCAAAATTGGTGTAAATCACTAACGTCCCATAGCGGCGAGCTAAAAAATAAACTTAAAAATATTTATTTATTTTTTAATTACTTTCTTCTTCAATTAAGTCAATATTTTATATAATTAATTTCAGCCCTAAAATTCCATTCTGCATAACGCGCAAATGGAAATCACAATCACAATTTTTAGAAGTAAATTTACTACAAAAAATTACACATTTATGTGTTAAAGCTTAATTTATCATACCACAACGCATGCGATTACTTTTCCACTGACACGCTGACACAACAAACAAACACTTTCACACATTCAACAGATTTGTGTTCGTGTTAATTTATTTCTATATAAAAATCTCGGAAAACCATGTCAGGAATTTATGGTACTTGTAAATCTATTTTGCGGAAAGGCAAAAAGAAAATTATATACAACAACTGCAGCATAAACAAATACAAAAATTATCATAGTTTATTTTTTTTTTAATTTTTTTGTTTGTCGACAATAATATAAAATTGCGTGACTTAAATATATTTCTGTAAGTGTGTTTGTGCAAATTATTTTTAAAAGGACAAACTATTTCAGTTAAAGCAAGAGGTAAGGTCTGTGGTTTGGACAGTCACACGCACAGTCCTAGAAATATACATAAATTCTTAAGAGCAATAAAAAAAGGAAGATACATAAATATTTTTATTTATTTATTTTTTACAAAAAAGATTTATTTAAGCTCTGAAGGCGAAAAAAACATACATATAAAACATATACACACGCACAACTCAAAAGGAACGTAAAATATTTTGAAAAGGATAAAATGCATAAAAAGTGAAACCCCTGAATGAATGAATGATTGAATGGGTTATGAATTCAAACAAAAAGATAAAGGAAGCCACAACTTAGTTAAAGATTTACACAAGTCAACTGCAAAGAGTGTAAATTTGAGGTTAAATCATCAGACACATGTGGCAACAAAGTTCACCTACAATCAGCTGGCTTGGTGAATGTTTAGTTTTATTCATAGATACTCAACAACAGCAACAACAACAATAACAATAATAACAACATTAAGCAACCGATGAACCAAAAGAAACCTCCTTAAAAAAATATAAAAGAAGAGATAAAAAGATTATGGCCCATAAAAATCAAATAACGAACAATAAAACAAAGAAAAAAAATATTCAAACAAAAAATCAAATAACAATAATCAATAAATTTGAAGTAAATTGAATAAAAAACGAGCAACCAGAAAGTGGACAATAAATTATATGAAAAAACAACTTTATTACACTTGAAGATAAAAGCGGCAATAAAGAGAAACCGAAAACGTGTGTGGTGAAGGGTATCATAACTGTTAACGTGCCTGAAAGCTTCACTCAAAAATTGTCCACATTATTTTATTTATTTTTCTTCCTGTGAAGCTTAACATAAGGGAAGCGGTTTTTTTTCTCAGTGTACCCGTAAAATTAAATCATTAAAATTTATAACAGCATAAATTGAAAATATGTCATATATTAAAACAATGAATAAAATTTAAATAAAAAATAATATTAACTGGTTTAAATTCTTTTGAATACTTTAAACTTAAATAGCCCTAAAATAGTGATTGCTTTTTTTTATTGAGTTATCTAAAGGGTTAGCAAGTGCGGTGTTCAAAGTTTGTTGTAAACTTAGAGCGCAATAAATGATTCAAGGTTAAAATTTGCGTAGATAGTATTTTAAATAAGCAATATTAATAGAGCCACAAGTCAAGTTCATTATAATTAAATTTTAAGCTTTTAGATTATAAATTTCTAGACTGATACAGGTTTGTCAAGATGAGTGAGAAAAAAATATTACACATACTGATTTAGTAGAATTTTACTTTATTTTTCGAAAGTCGTGCTGAATCTGTAGACGGCAACGATGTAAAGTAAGTTTATTTATTTCTAGGTTAAAGAAAATGATAACAATTTTTTTTCTTTTTTTTAATCAGGCTAAAGCTTAGTAATTTCAATTCTTACCGAATTAAATATTTCTATTAATTAAGGTGAGTTTCTAAAGAAGAGAAGAAAAATTAAACTAGACTTTATTAGCTGGGGGAAATACCGATATTTTGTTTTTTTGAATTGAAACTACTGAACTTAAGCCTGATTAAGAAATTATTTTTGATTAAAATTCACTACAATTCAATTAAATCTAAAAATGTCTCAAAAAATTATAGCTTTATTTGCAATATAAACAACCAGCTGTAGCTTATATTGCAGGTAACATACGAGTAAAATAACTTTCTCGATTTTAAACAAATGAATCGAGCAATTTTATAACTAAAAATGCAAATGATTCTGAATGGTTTCTTACATGCAGACCCAGAGGCTGTTCTTAAAATTACTATATTCACAAAGTAATAAATCTACTTTTAAAAATTAAACATAGATACATATATTTTCTATATAAGCACAAAGCTCTGTTAAATATTCGGATTTCATATTCATTCCAAGGACATTCTTAAAATCAACTTTGAACTTCTTTTCATAATTTTTGTGATAAATTCAGGTGGTGAATTTGTTATATATTATACGTAATGGTACCAGGTACGTTCCTTTTCACCTTTGGTGTAAGGAACCCTATTGTACCATGTCCGTCTGTCTGTCTATCACAGGATGTTTTCTCGCGAACTGTAAAAGCAACGGACCTGAAATTTTCTCAGAATATGTACAACTTTGGCCACTACAACAACCAATTTTATGTATATCTATGTGTTAAAAATGAAAGGGTGCTCCAAAGCTAGTAAGGAAAAAATTTTGAAATCCTAGTGTAATATACAAATATATAAAAAATATGTATAAAAAACTTGCAATTTTTCAAAGTTAGTGGTGCATTTTTATGCAGAATACAACAATTAAAACTAAAATTTAAAAAAAATTTAAATTTAAGGCTATTGTATCACTTAATGTTATTTTGACTATGTAAATCTGACAACTTGCTGTATTATGGAAACCGTATATGGCAAACTATTGAAATTTTCAAAAATGCTAAAACAAAAAATTCATAAAATAAAAAAAAATTATCAAAACCCAAAATCGCCAAAACAAAAAAAAATTCTTCAATTAAAAATACCACCAAAAATAAAACAAACCTATGCGGTAAAAAGTTCGGCAAAAAACTAAAAAAAATCGCCAAAATGAAAAAAAATCTTCAATTAAAAATATAAGATAAGACAAAACACTTAAATGGAAAAAATCATTATAAGTAGAAAGTTCGGCAAACAACTAAAAAACATCGTTCAAAACCGAAAAAATCACCAAAGCGAAAAAAATAGTCGGAACGTCAAAAATCGCTAAAATTAAAAAACAACTGACAAAAATCGCTAGAAATAAAACAAATAAATAGAAATAAATAAAAATCGTTTATACGAAAAACAATACATGAATAAATATATAATAATAAAAAAACGTTAAAATTAAAAGTAAAATCGCCAAAAACGACAGAAAATGCCAAAACTAGCAAAAATCGCTAGAAACAAAAAATAAATTTAGTACTTGGCAAATCGCCATAACGAAATTATGTTTTTAATGTCTTCATCAGCCCCCGTATTCCGTTAATCGCTAAAGCTGAAGTTAAATTTGATCGCTAAAATGATGAACAAATAGAAAATTAACATATTTTGGCGATTGCATAAAACACTTAAATTTCAGCGAATTGCATATTTAAGCCATTGCCTGATTTAGCAATACACGTTTGAAAATTGCATTTCTAACCGAAAATCCATAAATTGAGCTTATAGATTTTTAGTGATAGAGATTTAGCTTAAGCGAGTTACAAAAAAACGGGGGCTGGTAAGATGTTCGATTATATATAGGCTAAGGTTCGTATAGTATTGCATATGGGTATTTCTCCGTGAAATTCCACTTTTTTGTCGCGTGCGACAGTAAGCAATTAATCTTGTATTTGTGAACAACGTGACTCGAGTTTTCTTTAAATTTTACCTAACGTAGAGGTGCTTACGGCCTCCACAAATATTTAAAGAAGTAAAAAAGTTTCGTTTTTTTTTTTTAAATAAGCAAATTTGCTTGGTGTCGCACACTACAAAAAGTTGACATTCCTGTGGAAATACCCATGTGTAAAGTAACGGAACCTTTTGCTTGCGAATCAAAGTCGCACTTAACTGAATTGATTTCTTTTTACCCGACTGCATGATGCAAAGAAGGGTATTGTGTATGTATGTATGTGTGTTATGTTGCGGCACTATATAAACCGAACGCCTGGAATGATTTTCATGATTCTTACATCAATCGCTTTGCCCTAAAGATATGACAGTAGTCAAAAGTCAGCAGACGCCATTTTTTCGTCGGCGAACTATATCAAAATGGGTATCACTCGACAGCTATTTTAAATTCATCTTTAGGTTTCTCTTATGGTTTTTCTTTTCGAATGACCACTTAGGATATTTAACGTTTCAAGATAGGTCGCAGTCGGGATTTTTTGATTTGTTGAATTACTACTTGTGTTTTTAACTGCTATCGATGCCAAGTGTATCCATTATTCAAACATAACACAATATTGCTTAGTCAGGTTGCTAATAGTTTTCCTGCGTTTTCAAGGGACAGCAGCATCTGCTGCAGCACAATTTACGTGAATCGCTGAGGACATGTAAAGGTTCAATAAAGAATATATTCGTACATACGAATGTAAATACTCACACACATATCGATGGCTTAATATAAGAAAGGCAGAACTCGAATTTTTGATATTTTATAGGAGAAGCAAAAAAGTGAAGAAAAACTAAAGCATTTACATGCAGAACTAATTTTTTAAGTTGTTATAAGTCCTTGATTTTGAACTGTAACCAACTAAGATCTTCAGGAAAGAAGCAATTATACGTTGTCTCCCAGAAAACGCCATCAATTTAAATATTTAACTATGTGCATATTTGTGTATATAACTACAATTCAGAAATATCTATTTTTAGTGGAATTGATTATCAATATTCATACATTTTATATTCCTGGTTTAGAGCACAAGGATACCTCGCTTGCTTGTATGTTTAATTAACTCTCAGTTTTCTTTTATTTTCATGTTTTATATTTTGTATTTCAATGGAACAAAAGAATTTCCTTCTCCTTGTTTGTTTTTTTTTTCTCTCTTTTCTTTTTTGACTAATTGCTTGAGTTAATAATTAAACAAACGATTTAATAGCTAAAGTTGTTTGGATAATATGAATTGGAGCAAAAGAGGGTAATATATCCAAAATTGTTTTTCATTTAAAAGCTGTGGAGATATTGTAAGTGCTTATACAATGATTTTATTTATTTTTTTTTTTTTTTGCATCCACATGCTACAACAAGTTTGTGAAAGTTTAATAAATGACATTTAATATTTGAAAGTTGGAAATAATAAATTTTCTTTACTGAAAGTTAATTAAAACATGTTTTTAAAGCTAATATAATTAAATGGCAGTACAGATTTGAAGTATTATTTGAGCCAACATAAGTGTGGAATGGTTTTCCGAATTTTAGTGCTGAGTTTTATTAAAATATTTTTTTAAGAGAAAAAAAAATTTATTAAATAATTCTGGAAAAAAATCCAACTTCAATGCAAAGATCTTACAAAGTATTTTCGAAAAAAAGTTTATAGGACCAAACTGGAAGTAAACTTAAAAAAAATTTGAAAAACTGATGGTTAAGCAGAAGTACGTGAAAAAAAAATTCAATGGACCTGCCTCAGCCCATTTTTTCAATGCAAGATTGTGTGGTTTTCAGCGATTAGGGTGTGTGTAAAGTTTTATAAAAATCGGTAAGCTACAAGCCCTTAAAATAAAATATTGAATTTTTATGGGCGTGAAAAATTTCCTAAGAATCCGTTAAGTAGAACCTCGAGAAATGTAATAATAATGGCATATTTCTCACCTGCGAATAAAACTTTCGACTTAAAATTTATATTGAAAAAAAAACAAATTTTCATATTTTATTATTATTTTCAATATAAATTTTAAGTCGAACGTTTTCTTTAAATTTTAATTTTAATTAAAATTTAATTTTAATTAATCGCTTAAGCCAGGCCCATTTTTCACCTTTGAAATTATGTAATTTCAAGAACCAAAGGTGCTTACTAGGTTTCGCAGCAAACAAATATGTATAATATCATAAAATAAAATAAAAAACTTGTGGGCTTACCCCTGCCCCACTCTTTTACAATGAGACAAGACAAAAAAAAAATTTTAAATCGGTCTAACATATACCGACTTAAGAAGTAAAAATTTTAAAAAATTCAGGCGAATTGTTAACCTCCTCCTTTTCTTAAAGTCTGTTAAAAAAAACCAGGTTTACGTTAATGTAGCATTCCATTAAACTCAGTAATAAAGCTCTAATCAAATTGCATAAAATGCTCACATGTTTATATAAAAACTCTTGAGCATTAATTGAGAAATACAAAATATAAAATATAATAACCAAGAAAGCTTTAACAAAAACTAAAACAATTTCATTTATTATTTTTGATCTATATGCTTATTGTTTTTTTATAGCAAGCACACATGCTTCAAACCATTTGATTTCAACGCGATTCAAATAAATAAATTTAGATAAAAACTATTTGCTTTGCAAAAACTACAGAAAATTTCTTCTTTAACAATCACTATGAAAAGTAATGTTTTCATTTTATGGCTCAAATATATTTTTTTTTGGCTGCAATAATATATGGCAGATGTTAATAAACTACACTTGCTGTAAAATATCTTGGAAATAAAATTTCTGCTGTATTTCCATGGCTGGAGTTTATAATAAATATTTTTCGAGTATAAAACCAGCCAAGAGACCCTGCAATTGCGATTATAATAAATTTTATTTAAAAATATTAAGGAGTTAAATTTAAAAAAATTATTGAAAACTCTTTTCCATTTGGTAACAGAAACCGAACACAGGCTGCCACAATTGACAATAAACTTTTCTGTGATTTGCATACATATAAAATAAAGTTTTTTTTTATAGAAACCTAAAATCTCTTACTTTATTTTCTAAATAAAATGTTAATTTCGAAAAAGTTTAACCAATATTTGCAGACATACATAAATGTTGTATAGGTTACATACACTTATTAGGGTGGTACAAAAGCTTTTAAAATTTAAAGAAAAGTCGAGTTTTCTAATATGTTAATAATACGAAGAGAAAAATTAAGCTGTTTAAAAAAATTACTTACTTTATATAAATATTATTACACAAAATAATTATATGTATCGTTAAAGAGAAGAAGCCCCTAATATGAACTATAATACTACGTGCACATAAATGCACATTTTTGTGTGCATATGCAACTTTACGTCCCTTTTACTATACATTTTTATTTCATGTAATTTTTTGTTTGTTTTTTGCTTTTGTTACTTGTGTTACATGAGTGACTTTTAATATGATTGGAATTATATGCATCACCGCCCAAAACTATACCGAGAACTTCTCTTCTCGTTCTAAAAAAAATTGTTTTCAAATCAAATTGCAAATGATACGACCAACACTAACACTACCTTATAAACTATTGCTGCTACCACAACAACTACAACTACAACTACTCTACAACTCACACTCATGTACTGTGGCAACTGAGTTTCTGCCAAAAAGAAATTTTTAAAAATATGTAGTACAATAATAGCAAACTAAAAATAAAAATTTAGAAAGAAGTAAAAGGTTTTTTAAGCTTAATAAGGATACAAAAGGAAGACACACATACACACACACACACACCCACGTCCGTTTAAAGCAAACAAGTGAAACAAATATTTAGTAGTTATTAAGCAAAACAAGAAAAACGCAAAGCCAACCATGTAAGTTTGCTACATCTGGATGTGCCGAATCTTATATGCCCTTCAATGGCTGGTCTTGAGTTTGCTGCAGAGAAGAGAAAAGAGAATGGGAGCTTTTTCAAACTTATTCACTTAAATAATAAAGTAATTGCAATAATTATTGGCCTTATGATTAACCTCTCATTCCATAAAAACTGCACAAAAGAATGAGTACGCACATATTTGTTTTGTGATAGAAAGATGTTTCTATTATTAGGTCTGTTCGAGTACTTTAAAGTAAGCGAAGTCCTGTAAAATAAATTGCTGATTGCTAATTATTTTGATTGAACTACCGCTTCCGATACTGGAACTTGGCCTGCCAGCATAGCCTCGACGCGAGCTAGCTTAGAAGCATTTTATCACGTTTGCATAGCGAGCCGCTTGTTGCAAGATCCGACGCCCGCTTCCAGCCGCATCTAACATGAGGAACAGTCGCTGGTAATAGATGGCTATTGGTTATTTGAAGGCACGAATTACTTGCCTTGATGTTACAAGTATCGTAGGCACTCAGAATTTGTTAGGAGTCCAGCGCCACCCGGAAACCCTCTGAGACTCTCCACTTGGACCCACGATATAGCCCTGCTATTAATGGTAATCGTATCAGCAAAATACAACGATAAAAATTGTTCTCTTTGAAATGTTTACTTTTTTTCAACTAATAGTTTTGTTTGCTGGGTTTTATATTAAAACAAACAAAAATAATACAATAATAATTCCTTTATAGCAAGAAATGAAGTTTTTCTTTCCTATTGTTTGTTTGATGTCTGGGCATGAAGTAGGAGCCAAATCGAACACACACCTCTCTTACACTTGATTTTAAATCATATTCATTTGTTTGAATATTTTTTTTGGGCTTTCTTTTTTTTCAATAAACGTATCAAAAAATAAATAAAATAAAAAACCCACATTTGACTCTTTTTGTGGCTTCTGCCTTCAGAAAATGTCAGTTTTCTTTTTTCGTCAGTCTGACAAATGTTGTGCTTATCACCTCTGCTATGCTTCTTTTTAAGAGGAAAGACAATTTTTTATAGAAATTCGTACACTGAAAGAAAATCTTTCAATTCAATTATGCTCATGCGCTTGTACAAAATAATCTTTTATTAAAAAGTAGTTTTATATACCTCATTAAGGCTTTTTCACATGATAGAAATTTGTTCCTTCTAGCTAAGGTAGGTATGAGGCCATCCAGGATCTTATTACAGATTTGATTTCTTTATTAAATAAAAGCATGAGTACTTTTGGTGTTTTATTATTAAAAAAATAACGTTATTTTATATATGCGAAAGTTAACTATTTGATGCTAAATTGGTTCCAAAACTTAAAGCTTTAAAGAGTTCCACACAGTAACTAAATGAGAATTCTAAGCAAAACAATAATATTGTACCATACATCAATTATATGTAACTCAATATATATTGCATATGAGGATTTTTGTAGTGGCACACATTAATGCTCCAGATACCAAAATTTAACTAATAAGTTTTTTTTTCTAGATTTTATAAATAAAGTTCAAATTAATCTTTAGCCTCCAAGAATTTGTCACTAAATGTCTTGATCAAAAAATATGTAACTGGCTTGGTTAACTACGAACTTCATGCTTTTATATATCTTTTCATAAGTCTACTAAATATTGAAACTTTTGCATTTGTAGAAACAAAAAACGTAGTTGTCTCAGATAGTCATGCCTGGTTTAATCATGAGAGGCAAGCATTTAAATGCCCTAGAGACGATCAAATAAACTCATCAGTCACATAGTCGTGTGCTTGCAATCATTTTTCATTTTCGTGTGCCTAGTCTGCGAATATATAAAAGTTTTGATTTTTTTATATGATGGCTGAATATTTGATCAGACTGACAAAAAATTATAAGTTTCTTTGTGATTCTAATTAAAGATGGAATAGCGCGCGCATGAAAAAACTTTATATAACGCTACGAACTCAAAACCTAAATTTTGATCGATGTGTTTACTTGTACGTGTCGTTTTGAGTAACACATACATATGCTGATTGATGTTCATTTGATCGTCTACAGAGCATTTTAAAAAACAATATTATTGGTACTAAGAAATTTGTTGTCTTAGGAATAGAACACTTTAATACATGACGTTAACTTCTTGTTGATTTCTCCAGAATAAGTGAGTATCTGTGAAACTAAGGCGTATTTAAATATTTTCTTTAATTTGAAAATGTTTAGTTAAATCTTTACATTTTTTTGTCAAGTGTAGATTGTATATATTTTTAACAGCACACAGAAAGAAGCAACTCTATTGTCTCATGTTGATGTTTGTCTTTCAAACATGAATTCTGTTGGCTCTCAATAGTATCGTCCTACCAGTAATTGTTGTTGTGATATTTTTATGCTGCTAGTGGCATCAAGAACAACAGCAACAGCTTTCTAACTAGGAAAAAATAAATAAATAAGAAAAATATTTATAAAAATGCAACAAAAGGTTAATGCATAACTTACAAAAAGGTTAAATGCTTTCTGAGGCTGATGACAAAAAAGAAATTAAGTTTAAAAGTATTAAATATGAAATAAAATCTTATTGTGGATAATATTTCGTGTCTACATACAAAATATTGCATCGCTAAAACCATTAAATGTATAAGCAGGAATATTTTGTTTTAAAATTTATGATGATTTTCGTTTCTTCTTAGCATTGGAATATACAAACCACAAGAGTTTAAAAGGATGAAATAATATTTAAGTGAAATCATAAACACTCCCTCGTGTAGATGATGAGTGTTCTTGTGCAAGGAATTGTGATTCAAAGAAAATATATATTTTTTTATGAAACTTTCTTGGGTTTCCTTCAAATTGATTGTTTCGTTGTTTGGTTGGTTTTGTTGGTATTCAAATAAGCTGTCACTCTCGTAAATCTTTTTCAACAAGAAAGGGAGAAGAAAATTACATCAGATTCACTTTCGTGAAAAACAATATAAAACAAGGAAATTTATGTACGTTGAAAAGTTCAAGTTAAGTTTTGATCTGTACTTTTTTTACTCCTTTCCAGTCAGGGTAAATGTGTTTTCTATTTGATTGGCTGGTGCTTGGACTTGTCACATCTTGTTTTTTGGTATCTTAAGACTTTTTTTAATTTCGGTGTTTTCCCAAATCGTTTGTGTATTCAATTGGATTTATTTGACTGCAACACTTTGATTTGATTTCATCTGATGTTGTATTCAATGTTGTTGCTGGTTTGTTTGTTAAGAAAATTGTTCATCCGTTAGTCTTGACATTTGCCTGAGTCCTCATGCTTATTTAATGCCTTTTTGTTTTCTTTCTTTGGTAACAAAAAAAAATATTTAGAAAAGAAGAAAAGAGTTTGCATCGTATAAATCCATAAGATGTTTATCCTTGTCAGTTAACATTTTCAGACTTTGGAAAGGTTTGTTGACATGTTAAATAAAGACGTACTTCTACTTACATTCTTACACAAATACCTTGCAGTTCTGATAAGTGTTTTCCAGCAATTACAGTTTTTTATTTTGCACTGAATCTTCAATGTGCTTAAAATTAATGAGAAATCAATATTATTTAAAATTAACTGAAGCTATCCATACGGATATTTAAGGAAATTAAAAAAAAATGTTCTTATTATAATATGCAGATCTACTGGGCATTTGTTGTGTATTTAAAGTATTTGCAAAAACTTTTAAATAGTTACACCATATGAATAAGTGTTTCCATTTCTCTTATAACTTCTGTCATATTCACGAGCATTCACAAAATTCAATTCGAGAATGACTTAAAGTAAAATTATTGCACATAGACCACAGCATGCCACCGACTACAATCTACCAAAAAAATATAATAATAAATTCAGTAAAGTGCGACTTTGACTCGCGCACGAAGGGTTCCGTACGCTGGGCTTTGAGCATTTTTTTAATACAGTGTTTTTTACGTTTTTTCAGCTGAAATAATTTTTTTTTGATTATATTTCGCTTTTTTCTCGTTTTGGCGATTTTTTTTTTAATTTTGGCGATTTTTTTTTTATTTTGGCGATTTTTTTTTTCATTTTGGCGATTTTTTTTTTCATTTTGACGATTTTTTATTTTGGCGATTTTTTCGGTTTTTCGCGATTTATTTTCGATTAGAAATTTTTTTTTATTTGGTGCTTTTTTTTGTTTTTTTTTTGATTTTGGCGATTTTTTTTCGGTTTGGCGATTTTATAATTTTGAGATTTTTTTGATTTACCGTTTTTGAAAATTTCAAGAAGTTTGCTCTTACCGTTTCCAAGATACAGCAAGTTATCAAAATTACATAGTCGAAATTACATTAACTGATGGTACACCCTTTAATTAAAATTTTTTAAATTTTAGTGTTAATTGTTGTAGTCTGTACAAAAATACACTAACTTTACAAATTTCAAGTGGATATACATACAATTGTATGTATATTACATGGGATTTTAAAATTTTTCGTTGCTCGTTTTGGCACACCCTTTAATTTCCAACTCTCATGTATTTGTTGTTGTAGCGGCCAAGGGTCTACACACTCTGTCCAAATTTCAGCTCTTACGGCTCTCGAGAAAATACCCTGTGACGGACAGACGGACAGATGTACAGACGGACAGCGTAGCGAAAACAATAGGGTTTCTTTTCACCTTTGGTGTACGAAACCCTAAAAATGATTAGATGACAACGATTATTTTGACACCTTTGCAGCTACATGATTTTATAAAAAAAAAGTATACTTCCAATTTTCTTTACAAAACTATATTTACTTTGTCAAAACAATTCTTTTGATAGGACAACTTTTTGCTTTAATAAAACTTTGTTTAGGTACTTATTATATAAAACTTTATTTAGTGTACCAACCCATCAGTAGAAGGGTTGCAGTTTCGTTTCTCAAAACAAAATCTAGTACTCTGTACAGGGTTTAAAATATTAATTAAATATATAACCAGAAATGGGCCCTACATTTGAAAAGGAGGCAGGTCAGTCTAAAAAAAAATTTAGATAATTGGCCTAACTAATTACAAGTATCGCATTTCAACTTTGACGATGGCATTTTTGTTCCAAGAGTAAAGAAAATATGTTGCTGTGTCCTTTGACACAAAGTACAAAGAAGTCTTAGTCGAATTCGAAATACAACACTTGTAATTAGGACCAATTTATTTAGGGGTTAATAGCGGTATTCATAAACTAATGTTAAAATAAAAGCATTTTTTAAACCGGTTTTATTTAATTTAAACCATTATTAGTTTTAACATTCGCTAAGAATACTGAAATTAATGTTTTATAAACGGCTTAAATAACACTTCTCTCTGTATGTTTAAAGTAATTTTATTATTGTTAAAATGAATTGCTGTACAATTTATTTCACAACTTAATGTTAATATTTTTAGTTGTTCATAGTTGGCCACCACACGCATTTGGTAAATGTTACTTTAATTCCTGTTTGTTTCCTAAACAACTGAACAAGTTTACTTTAATGATAATATTATTTAATGCTTAATTTTCATTTAATTACTTCTCAGCGCCATTGTGATTTAATACTGTGAACACCTGAAGCCATAGACTTACTTTTTACGTACAAAAAAGTATTTAATGCACACACAAAACCATAAAGAAAAAACTTTAAGTTTATCAATCTTCTAATAAAGTTCATTAATTACTTAAGCTGCATAAATATTTAAGGGAATAAAAAAGTAGACAAGTGGCAAATGTACAAGAAAATAATTTGGTCAGAAGGACGCAAAGAGACTGAAAGAGAAATGCTGAAAAGCAACAAAATCACTCACTCCGAACACGTAACCACAATTTTGATGTAATTACTGGTACTTCAAATGATTCACTGACTGACTGACTGACTGACCATCGTCAACAAGAACAAAAGTGGAAAACTTTGCTCATAAATCTAAACAGACAAACAGCAAAATGATCGAAAGCTACACACAGTCCAATGGATATTAGAATCGTTAAATAAAAATATATACAAGCATGCAATTATCCACTCATATATGTTAGAGTCCTTTTTTTTTTGTTTTCCCAAACTTTTTCTTTACATATTAAGAGGATTCCTCACGTTGTTACACTTGAAATGTAATAAAAGGAAAAGCCCACTTCAAGCACTCGCACTCGCACATAAATGATTCAACGCAAAAGCGAATACGAAAAGTTGGAGTGGTGTGTGTGAGCAGCAAAAAACAAACAAGCTGCATAAAAAAGTTTTTTTTCCCAATTCGTTTTTGTTTCTTTGCTTTTAATTTAGCAAAAAAAAAAAGAGAACAAAAGAAAAATGTGTGAGAAAAAAGAAAACTTTTTCCTTTTCTTTTTCTCACCGAACACAAAATGGGTAATGGCATGACGATGTGTCTAGTCATGTTCGAACATAAATCAATTAACTCAATTTCCGCCTGCTACCGGCTAAAATATCCGGCTACGTTCGACTATACGCTCTTAGCAGGGGGAGGCGCTGAAAAAAGCCATCTAGCGCACAGCAGAGATGAAAATGTTAAACTCGTATATTTTTAGAATAAAATTAAACGAAAAGAAAACATCTAAAGGGAAAGTTATGCAAAACTATGATGTGTGTGTGTGTATGGGTGCGTGTGTGTTTGTGTGTGTGTGTGTGTAAGTGTTTGGCATTGTAACTAGAAAATGTTATGCGATACGATACTATTCTGCAACAAGAACAATAGTTATCATTTGCTTAGAATGTAGTAAATAGAATAATGGCAGCCAGAAGAAAGGGGTCAGCGAAAGTTCATAAAACTTGGCAATATTTCAATATAAAAGTCATTTTTATATTCTGCTGTTGCTTAAAGTGGGAGGGTTAATCAATGTTGTGTGATTTATATCACTAGACAAGAGAACACACAAATACTCTCAATAGCACACTGAACAAATTTTCTTAAAAGAATTCAGGAAACATTAACATTCAAGCAACGTGACAACGTTACTTTGGTCAGATACATATGTGCCCTTAATTATGAAAGTGCTATAAGTCATATACATATATAATTATATTTAGTCGAGATATTTTGTAGATTACATTTGATCAAATCAAAAAATATTTTTATATCATACAATATTTTAATGTAAAGCTGTTCTAGTCTCGGTTAATATGAAAATCTATATATATAAAACAGGATGTGTGTATGTGTGTATGTAACGTATGGACTCCAAAACGGCTGGGCCGATTTTGATGAAATTTTCAGGAAATCTTCAGAATATTTAGGCTGGTGACACTGTGAAGTCCGATATTTGATTTCCAATTTTCATATTGCACCACCAATGCCATATATATATATTTATTTTTTTTTTGCGGGCGGGGAGCAGTAGCAAAGCACACACACCGGGTTAAGCTAGTATATAATATTTACTAAATATTTATTGAAGTTTTTATACGATTCGTTTAATATTTCGATGCAAAAGTGCATATGACTTAGATCACTTTCATAATTAAGGGCATATGATTGGCATATTATCTTAAGCGGGGAGTACGTGAAACCGATTAAGTAAATATTCTTCAACAAAAAATGTATTTGAATTCTAATAAAAATAAATAATTGGCCCTGGTCAGTAAACCAAATCCGAGTAAACTTTTCGTTTTAAAAAAATTAATAATGGTCTTGCAGACGTGTTTAAAATTATACACCATAATTTTTTATTTCAAATATATACTTCCCTAATTTAAAGGGATTTTTAAACTGCAAGAAAATGTACATCCGAAGAGTTGGAGGGTTAATGTATGATAATAAAAAAAATTTCAAATGACACTTGGGGTCTGAAAAAAAACACAAAATGTTTTTTTAATTAAATACAAACTGTCTAATAGATTCAATAACCATTGAAAAGAAATTTGGCAAATTTCTTAAAATTTTAATACGATAGCTGTGCTCTATAATTTTTCCAATACGATGGCCTACTCAATAACAAATGCCGCAATTAGCCCCCTCTTTTTAAGATCTCCTCCACATTCACACTAAGATAATTAATGCTAAATTCGTTTGATAAGGCTTGAAAAATTTTATTTGAAAACAAAATATTGCTTCTGTACAAATCCAGCAAAATTTTACAATAAACATATCGTGCCATATACGCCAAAAAATCTTAACCCTTAAATGCCCCTATATATACATTTTATGTAGTTATTTAACTTTAGAGCAATACAATTTTTATCATCTTATTTATATTTTAACGTAAAACTTGAGAAAAACATAAAGTTCGTGTAATTTATTTGCATTTTATTTGCGTATTTCCTTGTAAAGAATGTAATAGGGGAGGGCTCAGTGTATCTTCTAAGATACAACCAATTTTTTGTTAATAGCTTTACAGAAACATTTTTTTAGATTTAAGTATGCTTAAGTTGGTGTTTTGTCAAAATACTTAACATATATTTTTTTTATTAAAATCGGCAATCTTGGGCATTTAAGGGTTAAGCGACATAATTTGCGAACTGAATTTTTTTGTCAAAAACGAGGTCCAAAGAATGTGTATGTTGAGCTTTTTTTTGGCGGTTATGCCACGTCGCCAAAGTGATATTTACATGAGTTTTTTAAGGCATAAATTTGTTAGCTTTTTTACATAAGGTAGACTCACTTCAAAATGCTTTTAAAAATTCAGGTTTTGGTTGTCAAAAATTTCTCTAAAAATGTATGTTGACATTTGAGGAGAAATAGCCACCAGGGCAGTTGAAACCACATTGATATGGATTCGTCTTGGTGTATTATTTGTACAAAAAACAAAAACAATATTTATAAAAAAATTTTAATATTTTGTTTTCATATAAATATCATTTGGTGACGTGATTTCGGCAATTGAAGTAATTTGCATTCCAAATACTTTATTCACATTGTCAAATTTTTAGTTATTTCTTTCGGTGTAGTTTCGTTTTTATGCTAGAATTTGCAATGAAGCATACATACTTCTACTGATTAGAGTGTTGGAGGGAGAGATGATACGAGTAATAAATGATTTCATGTCACGACTACAATGCTCATACTATTCTACATACATACTTACACATGTACAGGAAAGTTATTAATACAAATTTCTTGTTTTAAATTTTTCCTGTTAGATTGGTTTATTGCGTGGTGGCAGAATGTTGGCAGAAGAATCGCCACAATTCTTGAGGCGACAATACAATGCCGAGTCTTTGGAGGAAGTCTTTTTGAAATTATCTGTCTTACAAACTATGGGCAAGCGTAGACGATCGTCGATAGCTCAAGAAATTATTGAACAAGTCGCCATGCCAGCCATTTCCAATCCAGCCTTGGATTTATCAGATGAACAAAATCCTACGGAAATATCGGGCGAATTCGGTGACAATATTTCAATGTCGTCAGCAGTGCGAGATCCTATTTCATCATCAGCAGCCCCAGCACCGCCTTTGCCTCCCGCACAGACCGTACATGCCTCATTTTGGTACAATCTCCATGTCATGAGTTGGAATCATTTGCATGCCCTGATTTGGAAAAACTTTATATGGATGATACGCAATGTGGGGTAAGTTTTCTCAAGTAAAGCACTTTGTTGAATTATTTCTCATGATTCTGTGACATTTTAGCATCATGCTGTTCATTGTTGGTCTGCCTGTGGTCCAAATTGTATTGTTCTGTTATGCTATTGGCCATGATCCGACTGGCTTGAAAATTGCCATCTCGAATCATGAAATGACCGAGGAAATGGTTAAGCAACAACATTGTCCTGTACGATGGGGCTGCAATCAAACTATGCTGAGCTGTCGCTACATCGATATGCTGATAAGGAACAAGAGCATGTTGGTGGTGAGTAATTGTAGTCTTAATTAAAGAAAAGAAAATAAATTTATACAATTTATAAAATTGACGCTGGATAGAAAAGTGTATAATAGATACTACATATAAAGAAAGCTTGCGGCGATTACAAAATTTAAAACATCCTTCATTTATACGCTCTTTCAATGAATTATTTCTGCATTACTAAACAAATTTGTTTTTCTTTTCGATTCATATATTAATTATTTATTTATTTCATAAATAGTTTATAAAATAAAATTGGGTGGAGTAACTAGATATTTGTGTATCACTTCAATGTCTGAAAACCTTTCGCCTTGAAAGCTTTAATTTACATTATAATAAACAAAAATCACAAGATTTATATGATTTAAATGATATAATACTCGTAACAACATAAAAGCATTTGATTAACTATATTGTCTGTCACAAGGAAAAAAGTTGACATCGATGCAAACTCAATTTAAGAATTATTTTTTTTTCGCAAAATTTTGCTATACAATTTCTCTTTTTAGATACGATTATGTATGTTTATATCGTTACCTTAAATAGAAAGGCTCTAACTCAGTTAACTTTTTAAAATCGAGTTGTTGGTATATTTCGCTAGAAGAATATCTAATATGTCGAAAAATGCAAAAAAAAATCTTGATTAAAAAAAGTAATGAGTTAGGGTCTTTCTATGTTAAGCTAACTTTATGTACATTAACATTTTTTTATAAAGAAATCACAAATTGTCTTTTTTCCCCTTCCTGATAGAACATTTGCTCCATTTTTATCTCATTGCTGTTGTAGTATCAGCATTGTTATGTCACTGGCTTCAATGCTTGATGTCAATTTGAAGTTATATGAATGTGTTTGCCAATAGAAAAGCACACATTTTCTGTTTAAGCTAAATATACAATCATACGAGAAGGAAGATGTTAGAACATCAGGTAATTTGATTCAATTTGTCAAAATGTTAATACGTTGTTACAGACCATAAAATGCTATTAAAGCATGAAAGTACTCACACCTACAGTTACAACAACAAATAGCCAATAATGAAAATAGACCATACACTTTCAAATAGAGATAGAAAAGCCAGGGGGAGAAGTTAAGGAATATTGGGGAGCCCTTTAGAAGACCTTAAGCACCCAATTCATTTCGGTTTGTGCAAGTAATTAGAACCCCTTTCAACATTTCACATACTAGTCGTACGTACACTTACGAAAATAAGCTCATATATTCATTTATTGGTTAAATGGCTGTTCAACTGACTGTTAGACAGTTTGCATTGTTAAAGGTTTTTGTGCTATTATCTGTAGCAACAAAATGACAGTATTAAGTTATTATGCTCCTCCATCCTTTTAGCATGAAAAAGTTTTTGTTTTACTGGTCATCAATTTGGTAAAATGTAATAGGAAAAATGGTAAAAAGTTATAATAGCATAAGTCGATTTAAGACAATATTCTACAAACGAATCTTCATATTTACGTGGAATCCTCTGGACTCTAGCCAAATTTATTATTATGATATAAAAAAAAATATTGACCAATGAAATTTATAGTAAAGCTATGTACACACGGTTGTCAGATCTTACAATATTGTTAGATCTGGCAATGTACTGACATTGTACTGACAATCAAAAATTGCAAGTGTATGGCAGATTGACAGTTCACACGGTTGTATCAAATTTGTCAGAAAATCTTACAATTTATTGCTAGATGATTGTATGACAATAAAATCAGCTGATAAAATCGTCAGCAAAAAAATTGTAAGTTCACACGGTTGTCATATGCAAAAATTGCCAGACATTATTATGCGTTGCCAGACTCAAAGCGCTTGTTAGAAATTGTTAAATATCAATCGTTTATGGTGGTGTTAAATGTAAAAAGTGAAAATATTAATTATTATGGACCACAAAGAAGCAACTGCAATGATTTTGGCTGTATATATTTTATTAAATATATTTTCTTTAAAATCAAGCGTGTACAGTGTTGCCCATAGAAATAATTCTCTTACAATGACGCCATTGTCAGATGCACGAACTTCGCGCATCTGACAATATTAAAATGTCTGACAAACAGCTGGCAATAATTTTACAATGTGTTCACACGATTGTAAGATGTCTGACAATTTGTTGTCAGCTGCTAGTCTTGCAATGGACTGACAATGATTTTTCTGGCAACGACGTCTGACAAAAATTGCCAGTTCACACGGTTGTAAGAAATTTTGAGCACATTTTACTGGCAATATTGTAAGATCTGACAACCGTCTGTACATAGCTTAACATTTAAATTATACTAAAAACCATATGTTTATAATATCTTGGCTGCATTCGCTAAAATAGTAATATTTAGTTAACGACAAAGTTATTTCAATTTTCACAATTCGATTTTTTAGCAAAAAACGTTCATACTTTAAAATTGTTTTTTTTTCACTTATGCTGTTATTCTTTGTAACCATAGACATAAATTATCTACATGCATACACATATATTGTTAGCTAAAATGCAAAAAGGCGTAAGTAACCAAAAATTCAAAATCGAGTTTTTGATTGATTATTACGAATGCCAATAAATAACATGTCTTGAGAAAAATTTTACGCTCTGCTAACAAAAATTATGCTTCTATTAACAAAAAAAAACAAAGGAAAGTAACTACAAGTGTGTCTATTTTTGTTTTGTTTTTTTGCTTCTCCTATAAAATTATACTTTATTAGTTACGCCTTTTTGCCTTTTAGCTAACGATATGTATGTCCAAGCAACTGAAACTATTAAAAGGTGTCATTTTAATTAACAAGGTCATAATTTACTTTATTTGACTTAATTTTAATCATCATAGAAAACAAGTTTAATTTTATCCTTTTCCTATTGTTCAAATGAACCAAGACACAAACATGCGAGGGAGGGGCAGAAAGTCCGCAAGTCCGCCTTTAAGTGAAATGGCAACACTGTTTCTGTCCACAGGCAACTGTCAGTTGATCGCTGTCGAAATTTCTGGTTAAGTTAACCAGACGAAATTTGGTTAATAAGAATTCCATCCACAATTTACATTAATTGTAAAATTGACCACTTTAATTGGTTAGATTAACCTATGAGATTTTTATAAGAACAAATAATCTTAATCTTAATTTCTATTTTTTTCTACATATTAATGCATTAAGGACTATGAATGAAGACTGAGTTTACATCTGGCATTTAATGTGTGTTATGTGTGCAAAAAGCATAACCACTAAATACTAATGAAAAACTGTTTGACTCAGACGCGTATTTGTTAACTTAAACATTTTCATACATAACTAATATACAATTTTATAGAATCAAACATGATTGGAAACTGTTTAAATCAATAAATACATGTCTGAATCAAACAGTTTTTCACTAGTAATTAGCGGTTACGCTTTTTTGGGCACATGACACACAGATGTAAGACCGATCTAACTTTCCCATGAAATTTTGGGGTATAAATAAGATATTTGATAATCATCCATCACATCCCTGCTACATACAGTTTAATGCTTTTTTTGTGATTAAAGGTTTCGATGGCATTTATAATAAATACTTGAAGAATGTTATTCACGACTAGACATTTGCCATCACGACCTTTTAATATTTAGTGGCTTATCGCAATCAATTAATTTTATTTTTAAGGGAAAAAAAGAAATGAAATAGAAAATATAGCAAGAGAATTAGAAAAATTAGAAAAACTTTTGCTTTTGTCTTCAAAAGGAAATCAACAATTAATAGCACAAACTTAATTATAAAGCAAAAGTAATAAGAAATTGAACATTGCAGCCAGCCACCAAATAAGAAAAATTGGCGAATAGAAGAAAGTGCCATGAAAAATGTATTAATTACCTGAAACCTATAGATACTTCTTCTGCTACCATTTCTCCTACTCCATTAGCGTAGTTATTTGTTTCCTCTTTTGATTTATTGAAGTGCCACTTGAGCGAAAACTTACTTTTCTTTGTGTAACAGGCAAAAAATAAAAATAAAAATAAACAGCTTCGCCGTTTGTATTGTGTATTTAGCAAAGTGTCGTACAAGTCACAGAAATAATAAACTCCAGACCATAAAGTAAAAGAGATTTCATTTCATTACATTTATTTAATGCGCCAGCCAAAAAGTCCTTTACATAAAGGGACCTCGGCTACAGTCATAATAATTCTATACATTACGAATTAAGTACGTATCAATACGTGATGAGGAAGGGGAATAGAAACAAAAAAAAAAAATAGCAGATTAATTTCCAGGGGATTTCTCCTAAGAAATTGTTTAAGAACTTGTAATGTGCCATTAAATAATTGCAATTATATAAGACCATTAGGGGCCTTCAAGGCAAGAGGCAAACCTTCCTCAATTTGTCTAAATCAAACATATAAAACTATTGCTTTTTTAAAAATATTTTTTACTTAAAATAAAGACTTCGGTTGAGTTGCAGTCATGGCAAAACCTTATTTTTTTTTATTGAAGTGGATACCACTACTACGCCAACATCATCAAGATAAAAAAAATTAATTTTTATTTAACTTTTATTATTTTGTTATAAATTTTTCTGACAATTTTATTTATATTAGCTGTTAGTGCAGAATCAAGCCAATAAAATTTATAACTTTTCTTTTGCAGACATACACCAAGAATGATGAGGAGGCCGATGAAATGGTGCGGCGTGGCAAGGCCTGGGGCTCATTAGTGTTTGCCAACAACTATACAGACTCTTTGGTGGAGCGTACAGAAAACGGCCGCTATACTGATGACGCTACAGTAGAATCTTCTGATCTTAATGTCCGTTTGGATATGTCAAGTAAGTCACAGCAAATTAAACTTTCTATTTATATCAATTTATTTTCTTGTTATTTTTAGATCAACAAATCTCCACTTTGCTGTATCGTGACTTGCAGTATGCTTTCTTCAGTTTTGTGGAGAATATTTTGTCTGACTGCGATCTGAATCCAAAACTCGGCCGTGTGCCAGTGAATTGGAATCAACCAATTTATGGCTTCAACAATCCCAACTTTACTGATTTTGCGGCTCCTGGTGTCATTCTTACCATTATCTTCTTTTTATCGGTGGCCATCACCTCGGGCGCCATGTTAATCGAGCGTAATGAGGGCATGTTGGAGCGTTGTTTGGTGGCCGGCATTACGGGTCCGGAGATTCTCTTGGGCCAGGTGCTGACCCAATTCACCGTCATGTTTAGCCAAACGGTTTTCGTTGTGCTGGTCAGTTTCTATTTCTTCGAATTGACAATAGTCGGTGATATTTGGTTGGTGTTGGGCTTGTGTGTCTTGGATGGTTTGTGTGGCATGTGCTTCGGTTTTGTCATTGCCTGTGCGGTGGACACTGAACGAACGGCAACTTATGTAGCCATGGGATCTTTTCTGCCCATAGTCATGTTGTGTGGCATTATATGGCCCATTGAAGGCATGTATCCCTTTTTGCGTTTCATCACAGTTTTCTTGCCTTTAACCAAACCCACCGAATCACTGCGTTCCATATTACAACGTGGCTGGGATATGTCAAGCTCTTCTGTGTACTATGGTTTCATATCAATTTCATCTTGGGTCTTAGTTTTCTTAATACTGACCATTTTACTATTGAAATTCAAAAAGGGTTAAGCAAATGTTTTAATAATGAATGAAATGGTTTTTGCGGTTCGCATTGGGCTTTTGTTTAGTCAGTGTATTTTGCAAAAATTTGATTTCATTCTTATTTAATTTATTATTGCATTAATAAATTATCTGTCTTTAAATTAAATAATACCTTTAAGTTTTAGGGGTAGATAAGGTTACAATGGAATACAATAGAGTATCTGCAGGTCTTTTTAAGGGTTTAAATTAATAATTATTACTCATACTTAAGCTAATAAATAGTTTTTAAGCAGATTTTAAGAAAATCACAAGCAAATTCTTTGGCACAGTTTATGATTTTGTTTACCTCTAATAAATTATGGTTTACGAATTTTAATGCCTAAAATCTTTATGTTATTGCAATAATTTTTTGATTTTATTTTTTAGCTATAAAATGGTTTTAAATATAAAAAAAAACTCTTAGAGAAATAAGTCCGTTTATATATCCCTAAGGTTTTTATTTATATTTAAAAAGCTGATTTCGAAAATGGTCTTAATTATTTTGGGTGCCAATTCGGATTAATTTGTTGCTAGTGCAGTGGGCTTTGTCTGTAAAAAGTAATTTTTCGCTAAATTAAAATTTTTTATAAATTTTTAAAAATTTTGATAAAGTTTATGTATAAGAGATAAAAATTATATTTTGATCAAAATAAAAATATTTTTAAAATATTTTGTAAAGAAATTGAGACCAATTTCAAAGTCACCAGTTTTTTTAAGATACCATTAAATTAGACCCAACTTTGGCAAAATAAATGCAACCACTATTTAAAAATAAAAGACATTTATATGTTAATTGCGCTCAATATAATCTGCTATTCATACTACATATTTTGAATATTTTTAGTTGAACAAAATGAAGGTATACTTCAAATCATTTTTTTTTATTAGTATTTATTGGTCTTTAGTGGTTGCATTAATTTTGCCAAATATTTGCTTAATATGACGCAATATCTAATAAGGTGGGTATAAGAGAATTTAAAAATGGATACAGTAAAATATAATAGAAATACTTTAAAGTCATTAATGTAAGATAACAAGTTATTAATTAATATTATTTTTCACTGGCAAATAAAAATTAAATGATATTTAATAAATTAATGCATCACTCTTTTTTATATATATAACATGTAAAACTTAAAAAAAAAATAAAAAAACCCGACTGCGACTAATTTTAAACCGTTAAGGATGCTAAATGGTCGTTCAAAAAGGAAAGTCCTAGGGATGATCTTCAAATACCTGTCCTATGATACCCATTTGATAGTTTGGTGACATTTTGCTTTTTCTAATAAATCACAAAATGTCGTCTTTTGGCGGCCATATTGAATTTTGAGGTCTATATAGGGCCGCAAAGGAACACACATACATATGTACACACACACATACATGCATACATACAAACATATGTACATGCATACATATCGCTCTTTAGCTCAAGAACGTCATAACTAAAAAAATTAAGTTTTCGATTTAATAATGCAGAAGTAATCCCCACATCGTTCTTCATATTGTGTACAAATTTCAAGCGAATATCTTGTTTGCTCAACTCTTGAAAGAAAATAAAACGTTCCTTTTCCATTAAGTTAAGTTAAGTTAAGTTAAGTTTTCTGGCAAACTAGTGTCTTTGAGATCGGACGTTCTTTGAGTAAATGAGCGATATGTAGATAGGCTGATAAGCACAATGCGTCACACAGTTGGGTAAAAAGAAAATAAAAATCCGTTTTAAATTTCATCATATATGATGTTATTATATACATGTATAGAAATGCGATCATAAGTACTTGAATTTAATTAAAAGCCGAACATCATCCAATTTCCTAGAATTTAGGTCTTAAGCAATTAGGATCTAATAAAGGTATTACATACACATAGAAAACAGTGCCTACTAAAAACCTCATAAAATAGAACAAAATTAATAAGAAATCTGTATGGTTTTTTTCAATAAGGAAATCTTATTAATTTCATAGAGAAAATCTTTTTACTCGTAAAAAAATCAAGAAGAAATATTGTAGTTTGTATGAGGTTATCTTATTGATTTTTTCAATAAAAAAAATTGCGTCTTTATTCTCGGTACTTATGTATTTTCATTTAAATTCTATACCATATACATATGTATGTATGTATGTAGTGGATGTTATTTATTTATACATACATACATACATACATACGCATTAGGTTATATTCTTAACTAACCTACTCACCAAGTATTGAACCAGAAAACTTCTACCTGATAGACAAGCACTCTACCCAATATACTAACAAGCAGCCTGAATAACCAATGAAATTATTGTGCAAACATTCTTATACAAAAATGAAAAAGATCATGAAAAAGATTGTCTCTATGTCTATTTATAGATATGAAATAACAAGACTCCTCATAAAATCAAGAAGAGTTCCTTATTAAAAAAATCAATAAGATGTTTTGCACATACTCATATAGGAACTCATAAGGAATATCTATGAAAAAATCTTGGCTTCTTTCTGCTTTAGCCTAAAAACGGTTCATAGAGAAAGTCTTCTTGATTCTATGAGGCAGTTTTTTCTTCGTGTTTGAATTGATATGAAAAAGTAACGTTTGCGATTTTTGCTATCCTAAGAAAGCTAGCAAAAATTAACAAATTTTACTTTTTCAAATACTTTTTATATATAAATACAATTGTGATCATGCGTGACTCGTGCGTGACTTGCGCGTGATTCATACGTGAGTCACGTATAAAAAATTATGAAATTTGTACATCTCTTACGACAGTACACAAGACAGTGAGAGAAACAACAGCAATAAAAGTGTTAATGGAACTCGTTAGGAGCTTCTTATTCGCAAATTCAACACGAGAGAGTATTTATTACTAATTCGTACAAAACGACTGATGCGCAGCATATATTTTTTCTAGGAAAACGCCTTTCTACTTGGTTGAGCCCAATTAATAATTTTACATATATCCACTTATACTCAGAAAATCCATATATATTTTTGCACTTCCAATATAAACATACAAAATAAAAGCACTTCCACAAATAGTTTTGATAGCAAATGTAAGCAAAATATTTGTTTAAATACCTGAACTTGATGGTTTAATGGTTACATCTATTATTTTTTCAAAATTACTTTTTTTTAGCTTTTTCCGGCTTATTTTTATAGTTTTCTCTCACAACCTTTAATTTTAACGCGTCATTACAAAAAGAGTGTGATGAACAATTTTGTACACTTGAAGCGAGTGCTTTCAGTTTTTACAATACGTGAAGTTTTGATTAAAATTAATCCATGAAATGAGCACCTTGGTCTCACATGTGCTTCGTTCTAAGGATAATTGGTTGGTCGGGAGTTTGCAAGAACTCAAACTTAGACCTCATGGACTCTCACCTTGTGACCGCTGAAATTTCTTACGACTGCTTGTTTAGTTCCTGGCATGCGAACATATTTTTTTTGAGGCCCTATGCTTCTTATAGGATCTAAAGGATCTAATATATATGCGAACATATCTACTAAGGCTTCCACTATTTCTGTTGAAGGAGTAAGTTGCACAAAGACAAGAGATAAGGCAATTAATGATAAAAATGATATTCGCAGCATCCTTTGCAGTGAAAGAAAATGATTCATTTATGCAATAATGTGATTTTGGATCAATTAAAATTGTTATTGAAAGTGAGCTTATGAAATTGAAATATGATTTCTTGTTACTGAAATTTGTTGACATATAGAATAGATGTGAAATAAATAAAATTTAATAAACTGCAGTTATTTCTGACAAAAGAATATATTCATGAGCTATGCCAAAGTTTCCAAAACAGTAGAGAACTGCTGGATCAGACGGAGCAGAAAATAATTCTGCAACAAACATATTTTTCCTTAATTAAAGACTTAAGCACACATTTTGCTCCATTTAAAGGAATATACATTTCCTAACACTTGAACATATTCATTACAACCACTTGATTTATGTAACCACATTTAATTCGCCATTTCACTTTATTAAATGCCAAAAGCAATAACACATTAACATTTCATGCACCTTAAATGGTAATTACCTCATGTATATTGCTTGTAATTAGTTGCAAGTATGTTCTTATATTTACTTGCCTCAATATGCTTTACAGGGAGTGAAAGCCGTGGTGGTGCCTTTAAAAATTATCTGACCAATAATTTTTATTTTTATGTTCTATCTTTTGTGTTAAAATAAAACAAATTCCAACTCATTAAGTTTAACATAAATAAATGCTAAAATATTACAGTTAATTTGGCTCAACTGCCAAGGACACCATCACCATCATGCGTTTTCATGAAGCAGCAGCAATAAAAATTGTATTCAATAAGCAAAAAATATAAGCAGACACACAAAGAATTAAATAAATGGCGGCAATATTGTGTGTCTGCTCTCTGAGAAATAAATAATGTTAGCCATTTCTTTTTTTCACTTAAATATTTTATAATTTTATTAAGGGAATGGATTATTCACTGCACTAAATAAATATTCAATAATTGACTGTCTGAACTCTTTTTTATTAGTCAGAGTAGCTGGAAGTAAGAATTGCAAAGAAAAAAAATTATAAAATTAATTTCGATCCTTGGCAACTTGCAGATTTGTTGTGTGTGTTTGTGTTTGTGTGTGTGTGTGTGCGTGTTGTTCATGTTTGCTTTCATAATTGGGCTCGTTTTAGGGATTATATTGAAGAAGGAAACATCGGAATTAAATTGTTTGTTGCTTGGTTAACATTTTCCCTGCTGTTGTATTTAAGCAACCCACAGAGTTATTTCTTTTTTACTTTCTACTCTAAGCTTTCCTTCATTGCATTAAATAACGACTTAAGTAATTTTTTTTTTGTTGCTTAACAACGTAATAATATTAACTATTAAAGTAACAAAAAGGATCTCCAGTAACCATACCAAGTTAAAGCGAAAAAAAGTAATTCAAAGTTCCTATTTTGTTGGTTGTAAGAAAAAAGAAAATAAAAAACGTTTCCAGTTTTTGTAGTCAGAATGTAACAGATGTTAAACATCAACTTAATTGAGCAATTAATTAACACACCATTATATGTTTTAAGTTTAAAAGTGAGTACGGCTGTGTGTGTGTATGTGCGAAATCGGATGTGAGGTCTAGCGTTTTGTGTGTGTATGCGTGTTTTGTTTTCTTTTTAACTGCAATACAAAACGGATTATAAATATGTTGCTTTTCCAAGTGCTTTAAGAGGAAATAAAAGTTTTTCTTTAGTGAGGGGGCAAAAATAAATGGTAATAAATTTAGAATTGTAGATAAGGAAACTTTGGAAAATGTCTGACATCTAAGAAAAATTTTTGAAAATTTTCCACAGCAGCTAAAACAAGGACAAATGCTAAAATAAATTCTTATGCAAAAAGAAAAAAGAAATACACCAGAAGAAAATAAAGTATTTGTATTTTTTGAAATAGCATAGAGCAGGGCGCTCAGAATTTTGAGCTTTGATTTTAATATTTAATAAATAAATAAAATGACAAAAACTTTTTTCCTTAAAATCAGGTACATTAGTCACCTAAAGTCCAAAAGGGTGGCGTTGGCTGAAGTAGTTAGCACGTTGACTACAAAACCGAAGGTCCTGAGTTCAATCCCTGTATCCAGCAGTCATTAAATAACAACACCATGTATTTTTCTGATGTGCATTAGTGTCCCTTTATATCAGCTGTTGTAGGAAAGTTCAAGTGATGAAGGCATAGTGACTAGTCACTGAGCTATACCGACTTCAGCAGATACTAATCCTAATGTAACACCAGAGGGCTCTTATCCTTTGTTGTGTAACAGAATCATCGGCGAAATACAATAACCAATAAAATGGCTACTAAACACAGCTTTATTATGCCTTTTTTAAAGAAGATAACAACTAGTAATAGTAGTAGGCATTAATTGACTGAGTGTTACTTCTCTTTAAAAAAAAACAGGGTAAAAGCCGCAACTGCAGTTTGTATTTTTTAAAAAGCGAAATACTTTATAAATTTAAAGCTTTTTATTTCTTACTAGCCAACTAGTAGAATTAAAATTAGATGTGAAACTAGAAGTGGATTGTGAGTCAATCAAAAAAGTGAAGAAATAATAGTCGTTTTGTGCTAATACTACTTAAGGCCTTTGAGAATCGCTTCTACTGAAAAAGTCATAAGTGAATATTTTTAAATAGATGTCAGAATGTGTTTACATCTGGCATTTTATGTCTGCCATGTGCCCAGGAAAGCGTAACCACTAATTACTAATGAAAAACTGTTTGATCAAGTTAAACAGTTTCATACAAAACTAATAGACAATTTTATAGAATCCAACATGATTGGAAACTGTTTAAATCAATAAATACATGTCTGAATCAAACAGTTTTTCATTAGTAATTAGTGGTTACACTTTTCTGGCGACATCTCATACAGATGTAAGCGCGACCTAAGAATAAGATAAAATATTTAGATAAAATATTAGAAATATTAATAAAATCGTAGTTTTTCAACGGGTACGTTCCATTTTATATTCATATTCACATCATTATAAAAAAAAAATTATTTATGCTATATCTATGGTAATAAGGAAAAAGTGCTTGAGTTATATTTTACTGTTTTGCAGTAGAGAACTTTTAAACTTTCAAGTTGATTTTCAGAAATCTATTTCTTATGCAGTTAAATTGGGAAATTTTGTATTCACTTAAATTACTTTTAGAAAAATTCGATCTATACACTATAAATAATATATTTGATTAAAAATACACCAAAATATAAAAAATAATATAATAATATAATAATAAAATACAAAAAATAGTTTCACGTAATGGCCCAATTAATTGGCCACCAAGATCGTGCGATTTAACCCCATTGGATTATTTTGTTTGGGCTTATGTTAAGCCACTTAAATCACAAATAATTGAAAACTTTGGAAATCAACATTTGAAGAGTTATCCGCGAAATATGGCCGCAAATGCTGCGAAAAGCTGTTGAAAATTGGTGTTCCAGATTGCGCTTTTTGCGTGCCAGCCGTTGCGGTCACATTGCAGTTATCATATTTAAACATAAATTTCATAAAATTTTCTTTCCAATTAAGCCCATTTGATTAATATTAAAATTATATTTCCTTGTTTTATTATGATTTAAACTTTTGTCACTCTATAAAAAAAAAACACCCTTTACAGCTTTGTGACAAAAGTGGACAAAACGACATGGAACAGCTGTTTTTTCCCACTGTTCGCTTATAAAACCATTTACTAGATAAAATATATGTTTACCTAAAAGTTGAAAAAATTCCTGCCAATCTTATGGCTTTTTCTTTTCTGGAAATAGTGTAAAATTTTTTAACTTTTTATTAGAAAAAATACAATTTAGCCTTCGTTTATAGAAAAAATTTAAGCTCATAAGGAACGATACAACAATTTCTAATAAAATGCATAATTCAGAAAATCATTTTATTGCGAATTTTCATTGAAAAGTAAAGTGTAATAAATGTAAAATTTTCTTTTCTAGAAAAGAAAATGCCATTAAACATTTTGTGTTTACACTAAGGCGAGCAAATATTTTACGATTTTGATTTTCTTTAATTGTTTCTCGAAAGTGGCCGTACCTTAAGCTGATATAAATAGAAAACTGAAGATATCCTTAAATAAGATATCCTTACACATCTTATCTTACGCTGACATTTTGCCTTGTGCAAAATCATACATAAAACTACTTTGTCATTATCACTTATCTATTTTTTTTCTGTATTTGTTTTTTTTACACATTCCACTTTCCCTTGCAACCTTGCAAAACACAATAAATGTGGCAGGAAACAATAAAATGTTATTTTATGCCAAACGGACTATCGTTATTATTTTTTTTTTTGCTACGATTTTATAGGGCAGAACGGAAAAAATAGCTCGTTGCTACATACATATTTTATGTCTAGAAAAGAAAAAAAAACCTCAAGAATACTAAAAATTAAGCTATTGGCAGTTAAGAGAAACACATAAAAATAGAGCCTTTAGCAGCAGCCACATAAATACACATGTTACACTCCTACAGGAAATAAAAATTTCACAAAACGTTCTTTAGTTAAGGAAGGTTTTAGGCCAATCAAGTTTTACAGATTTATGGCCATTCTTGTAAATATGTTAATGTACACTTTACTTATTTGCTTAAAAATTTGGCAACAATAAATTGTTGATAGATGTGACATTTCATTTAAAGTCTTAAGAATTAAGTGACTTTCTCAACTAAAACTGATTTAGAGGCAGAAAACTTTTTCTATCATTTAATTTAATAAGAAATGAAATTCTTTTCTTAAGCGAGAAAGTCTAGTTTCTCACAGAAAAAAAAACAAGAATGAAATTCCAAAATAAGGAAGTTAAAAAATGCAGTTAACTTCCGACTTCCGGTGAAGACTTGCCAACTTGAGCGAAATGGCAAAGTAACTTTACTCATAAAAAAACTGTTTCCGTTCGCAAAGCAAAAAACTTAGACTTGGCAAAAGTCCTACTTGAGGCGCACAAACTTTACGTACAAACAAATGTAAGCAGTCAATTGGATTATTTTAAACCCGCTAAAGAAACACTAAAGCAACCAGTAACTTTAACCAAAATAACACGTTTGAACTAACGCATACGCGTACAGATTTTTTCCTTATCTTTATCTTCTCCACCCACAAGCGTTTTGCTGTTGCATATATTAAAAGTTAAAGTCTCTCCTTAGGATTTATAATATATTTGTGTGTGTGTGTAAACCTTGCCTTTTGTCTACTCTTAAGTTTTCTGCATGTGTTTGTGTGTGCATGTAGTAAAGCCACTATTTTTTCTTTTCTTTTTTTAAATTAATTTTACGGGGTGAAAAAGGGATTTTCCTCAAGCGGCAGTTTTAAAGATGTTGTGTTGTCTTTATAGCGCATCAGGATTTTACATCATGTGGCTGGCTAATAAAAATTCCAACATAGTTTCTCTGCAAAGTTCATCATGAAGTCGTGTAAAATAAGAACATTAGCACTTACATCAAAATAAGGGAATAGAAAATACAAATGATAGCAAAAAACTTTAAGTAGAAACAGAAAATTGTAAAAATCCTGTCAACACAAATCAAAGAATTAATGAGACAATATTAAAATTTATTTAACTAAAATATATTGTAAGCAGGCTTGATTTTTCATTTTAAAGTTTATGGTTTAACGATAAATGTTAACTGCTTTTTATTTGTACTTATTAAATCAAACCTAATAGAAAAAGTTGAACCAATGAATCAAGCAACCAATCTAAAGCAATTTTTTTGAATAAACTCAATTAAGCCATCAAAAAGTTTTGAATAAAACCTGCCACATTTAGTTAATGCTTATTACAATTAACAATAAAATTACACTCGACATGCGCTGCACTTTGTTCACAGCGAGCGCTTAAGTTATTTCTTGTAACGAATTGTTTGACAATTAACTGAGAAGCAAAATATGCAAATTTTTGTAATTAGTTTTATTTTGACATTGTAGAAGTTAATGAAAGCAAATATTGCAACACACACGAGCTTAAAATAAACTCACACTCATTTGCAAAAAAAAAACAAAATTAAACTTTTTTTCAACAAATTAACAAAACTTTACCTGAAAAAAAGCGATATTGAAATTAAAGTCATGTACTTGCAAATGATTTACGTATTCAAGCCATTCCTTTGTGCATTTTCCAACCCCACCCTCTAAACCACTTTCGAAGGATTTCCTCTTTGAAGCCACTTTAACTTCCTGTTGCGTTTTTGTTGTCTTCATATTAAAAAAATTATTTTAGTTTTTTTATTTTATTTTATTTTATTTCATTCAACGACTTTATTTCTATATCTGTCATGTGGAGCTTAATCATACCAGAGGCTGTTTACGTAATTTTAGTTGAGTTAATTTTTTTCTGCTCTTTCAGTATTTCAGCATAATACACTCGCATACAAACACATCCTTCCTTTTTGCCAGTAGGTGTGTGAGAGCCCAGCAAACATATTGAATATATTAAATTTAGAAAAATTAAATTAGTTCAATGAATTTTCAATAAAATGAATAATCAGCCCAATTATGAATATTTCCGGGGAGTATTTTCTTCTTCCTATTAGATTTATTCCCACGAAATAATACTCCTTTTCGAAATGGCGGATAAACAAATAAGATAGAGAGAAAAAATCTGTATCAGCTGTTTAATGTTTCTGGATTAACACAAGAGCTTAGAAATAGAAATTTGATAAATATTTCATGCTTTCATTGCCAATAAGATTGTGTATTAATATAAAGATCTGCTTTTGCTTAAATAAAAAAAAAAAAATATAAGAAAATAGATGACTATATGTACAAAGGAAATTTTGTAAAGGTTTTCTAATTGATTGAGAAAGAGAAATTTTCCCTTTACCTATTATGTGAACTTAAGGGAGGCGAGCAAAAGTGAAAATTTTAGTATTTTTCTTAAGGCAGAAGTAGTTTATATCAGGGAAGGAAAATGACTTCTTGGATTTTGTACGAACTGTGAAAATAAAAGGTACTTTTTGGACCATGGCGGTACTATTTTTTTAAATATTTATTGACAAGAACGGAAACGTAAAAAATTCAGAAGCAAATAATAATAAATTCAGTAAAGTGCGACTTTGACTCGCGCACGAAGGGTTCCGTACGTTGGACTTTGAGCATTTTTTTAATACAGTGTTTTTTTACGTTTTTTTGATTAATTTTCGCTTTTTTCTCGTTTTGGCGATTTTTTAAATTTTGGCGATTTTTTCATTTTGGCGATTTTTTTCAATTTGGCGATTTTTTTTTCATTTTGGCGATTTTTTTTTACATTTTGGCAATTTTTTTCATTATGGCGATTTTTTTAATTTTGGCAATTTTTTCATTTTGGCGATTTTTTTCATTTTGGTGATTTTTTTATTTTGGCGATTTTTTTTGGGTTTGGCGATTTTATAATTTTGAGATTTTTTTGTTTTACCGTTTTTGAAAATTTCAAGAAGTTTGCTCTTACCGTTTCCAAGATACAGCAAGTTATCAAAATTACATAGTCGAAATTACATTAACTGATGGTACACCCTTTAATTAAAATTTTTTAAATTTTAGTGTTAATTGTTGTAGTCTATATAAAAATACACTAACTTTACAAATTTCAAGTGCATATACATACAATTGTATGTATATTACATGGGATTTTAACATTTTTCGTTGCTCGTTTTGGCACACCCTTTAATTTCCAACTCTCATGTATTTGTTGTTGTAGCGGCCAAGGGTCTACACACTGTGTCCAAATTTCAGGTCCGTACCTCTTACGGTTCTCGAGAAAATACCCTGTGACGGACAGACGGACAGACGGACAGACGGACAGACGGCCAGACGGACAGACGGACAGACGGACAGACGGACAGACGGACAGACGGACAGACGGACAGACGGACAGACGGCCAGACGGACAGACGGACAGCGTAGCGAAAACAATAGGGTTCCTTTTTCACCTTTGGTGTACGGAACCCTAAAAAGCAGACACTTAACAAAAATGTGTGTAAAAATTCTGTATAAAAATTAAAAAACAACATAAAAAAATATTAAATATTGCATTCATAAGGGTACATTTGTAAATTAGACTTGTTAGAGATCGGTTATTTTACAAATTTTGCTTATTAACAGGCCTGTTATTTTCATGCACTATAAAATCTAAGTTATGCACCGTCTAAAATAAAACACACAAACAAATTAAAGACAACATAAGCAAAATTAATGTTACCATATAGTGAAACATTGGCATTTTTAAATTGTACCAAGTAACTCGCGGTAGTACGACGGTACCAACGAGGTCAAAAATGTACCATAAAAAGTACAATTGTACCATGATTTCCATGCGTGGTTTATATCTTTAAAGTGCATGTTTGCACGGCTCGGATAAAAATTTCTCAAACAAATGGGCAATACAACACTCCGATGTTTAATTAAATTTTTTATTCTATACTTTTATTTTACATATTTAGAATATCTATTTTTTTTTTTGCTGGGAATATTACAATTCATAATGGGAGATATTGGAAAAGGAATTAAATAAATTTTTGTCAATACGCCACTTACTAAGACTTTCTTCTTACATTAAAAACTTACAAATAAATGATAATAATTATAATATTGAGCATACAGCTACGAAAAACTTCATTGTAATTCAATTACAAGTTAATCTTGAAAAAATGTTTTTTTTTTGCTTGTCATGAGCAGAGCTGCAAATGAATCATTAATTTTTTCATTAATCCGCGAGGCATTCATGCACTGAATTAGCAAAATTTTTAATTAATTCAAATGAATTTGTAGAATGAAGTGCAATTCGTTTTTTATTCGAATGAATTTGTCAAAGTGAATTGCAATACATTTCCAATTGATTTGAATTAAATTGATTTTGAATCAATTCAAATGAATTAGAAAAAATTATTAGCAATTCATTATTAACTCATTTGAATTGAACTAATTCATTGTTCTAATTAATTTTAATGAATTCCAAATCAATTAAATGGAACAAATTGTAAATGAATTAAAATTCTCTTTAAAAAATTCATTTATATTGGATATTCATTTTTTTTTAACAAACACAATCCGTAAAGTGATTAGCTTGTCTGCAGAATACATCCAGGGTCTTTGGCTGGAATTAATTTAACATATTCATTTGAATTAAAAACGAATTCCAAATCATTCCACATATTCCTTTGAATTGGAATCGAATTGCAATTCATTCCACAAATTCATTTGAATTGGAAACGATTTGTTTTGTTTGATTAAATTTTTATTAAATTTTTTTATGTTGCGCAAAGAATTCGTTCAAAATTTAGCTAATTCGTAACGAATTAAAATCAAAAAAGAACAATTCACTTACAGCTCTGATCATGGCACTGTCACAGAGAATTAATCAATTAAAATTTTTCTTATTTTTATGATAGACTTCAAAAAATATGTGACTGCATGCACACAACTACATATGTGATTGATGGGCTTATTTGATCATCTGCAAGTTACTTTACTGACAAAAAAGTACTTAAATTGAACTGAAAATACCATTATATTTTGAACGCCAAGATTTACGTGTGCTGGGAATAAAATTATGCATCGTTAGCGGTGGTGTAGCATCTTTTATTCATCTAGTGGATTGTGGATTTGGTTTTTTATGCACGCATCCACTGCACACACGTAGTTGTCGTTTATGCGTAAAATGAAACAATAACATTTTTCTATTCTCATAGAAAAACACAAATGAAAGGATGCAAAAAAATAGAAGAAAGCAATAGAATGTGAGGAAACTAAGAGGCATCTGAAGGGGCTTGTGATAGCAAGATAGAGAGAGAGAGAGAGAGGGAGCAAGCGACACACTAAACTAAATATATTCAGTATCCCTGTTGTATTTAGTGCCACAGAATCTATGTACATTAATCAGTTTAACAAAGCAGTTAGTTCGTGCACTATTTCCCTTTTTTCAATTGCAGTTCTTGCACTATGGGCTCCAAATGTAATATAAATTAAAAATATCTTCTATTAAATCAAATCAACTATGGCAAGAAAGAAAGAAAGAAAAACTGTCAAGAAGCTAACATAAGTGTCACAATTTAACATGATCTTAAAGAGTTTTGCCATAAAACTTCACAACAAAAATCACGCTAGGACTTAGTAGTGCCTTAAACTCGTTAACACCTAATTCAAATTCGTCACTTATGCTAACTTTATGCTAATTTTTTCTTATACATAAGGTCGTTAAAAACAGGTTATTTTTTCTAACAAACTTAAGGACTGTTTAGTTTTCTTTTTTAATTTGTATGACAAGTCCAAGCTTTTTTTCATTTTAGGCCAATTTAGTGGAAAATATATTATACATTCAGATTAATATAACCAACTCATAATGTCTGCTTAAATTAAAATGCAATATTTTTTAATATTTCTCATGCGCTTTAACATATTTTCCTAAACAAAATACATGACAGGCAATTTAGCGAAAACTTTTTTTTACTCCTCATTTTATATAAATTAGTTGTTGAACGAACCTTCGATTAATTATGATTTGCCTCTTGTTCAGCAGTAATAAATTTGCTAAAAACCCAAGAAACCCTGCCTTAAGCCCATTGTTACGCTGCGTAGCAGCAGTTCTCAGCTCCACTTCAGCATCATAAAATTCACTTAAAGGGGGATTTCATTTTATTTTCTTTCAATACATTTTTAAACTAACACGTATCCTTAAGTCATAACTGGGAGCAAGGAAGATTAGTGGCAACATAATAAAAGTACGAGGCAAGTGCAATTTAATGTATTTATGTATCGGTGTGTTTGAGCAAAAAAAAAAAAATAAACAAACAGCTTATATGTATGTATATAAAATAACATCAAGTCTTTCGAGGAATTTCAATAAATTATGAATGGCATGTACTCGTACTTAGAAAAATCTAAAAGAAATCAACATGCCTGGCGGACGCACAGACTGAGTGACTGAGAAGCTTTGCTATAAATTAAATGTTAAATAAATTGAATAGTTGAGGATGACAGTATCGTTCGTTTTTTTTATACACTATTTTATTATTACTGCGAAATTGCTTTATTTATTGCACAATGATTATAATTTTATATACAACGAGCGCAGAAACGGTAGGACTCATTAATAAATTTTATTTATTTTATGTTGCCATTTTCTTTTTGAGCACCAGGAACATTGATGGAAGGGAAATGACTGTCATATACATACATAATGCAACATACAATAGAAAGAAATTAAATAAATGGAAGCTAATCAAAGTAAACGTATTGATTATTGCAAATCTTTCTTTCGATGTGACAAAAACAGTAGAATTCAAGTCCAAATCGAATTTCATATCGAAAAACGAATGCAAAAAAGGGAATGTATTAATGGCTTAAGCTTTTATTTTATTGTTATTAATAAAGTAAGTATGTATGTGTATGCATAAACACACAATTGTAAATATTAATTATACGCTTCAGTGGACAGCCATTAAAACATAAATAATTTGTAATAATCATACTCACCGGCGCACTGTTTCAACGGGAGGAGTTTTTTTTTATATTTACATTAACTGCATTTAATAGATTACCGGGCGTGTTTTGTTAACTGAATCCGAGTAAATTTCTCGTTTTTCAAAAATAAATAATGTCCCATTGATGTGTTTTAAATCATAGATACTAAATTAGTTTCAGATATTATATTTGAAGCTCTAAAAAAATAGAAAACTACAAAAAAGTCTGAAAAAAATTCGATATTAGTGGATTTAATTTTTCTAAATCGAGCACTTTTAAATCGACTCGATTTACAGAACAGGCAGGTATATTATATGCTAATTTTTACTTATTGATATTTTATTAAATGTTTAAAAACGTATTACAATTTGTTCTTTCGCTTTTAAATGTACAAATCCTAAAAGGACATTGAAACAAAAATTTATTGTTTGTGTAATATCTTGGAGCATTAATATTCTTTTCAGGAGTTAAATAAATGATTTTTGTAGCCCATAAAATACAACTGACCCTTACTGCGAGTTTATAGAAGCCATGTAAAAATTCTCGGCTGTATATTTATATTGAAAACAAAAACAAATTTTGAGTGCTTTGTTTTTACTTTCAATATAAAAAGGCAGACGAGAATTTTTACATGGTTTCTGTAAACTGGCAGTTAATTTTTAAGTGCCCAAGTCACAGCAATATTTATACTCATATGAAATCAAATTTAACATTTTTAAAAATTTTTGTTTCTGCCATAACAAATTGAAACAAGTAGGGGTTATATCTAATATACACTTCGCCGACGTATGTATGAAATATACACATACATTTATTCATTTATTTTTTTGCTCTATTGCAATTTATAGTGACATATGGGCATTTTTCGATTAAATACTTTGATTCAAGATTTTGGACTTGTCATGAGATGCCGACAGAAAACGTTCAATTAACATACATATTATATTCAAATTAATGGTATTATAATATTAAATAGTTTTGTTTTCAAAATAAATAAGCCATCAAAAATTTTCTGCAGACATCGTGGTACAGGATGTTTATTTTCGATATTAATGGCAAATTATTCCGCCAAATCTAAAACAAATTGAATCTGTATATACATATGTACTCAGATATGCTAAAATTTTTGCTAGCCCACATCATATTGAGACCGACACCGAAAACTTAAGGAAATAAGTATCCATGCAACCTGTATGTATGTCGTGAGTAAAAATCCGAAATTACTTCTACACTTTTTAAAATTTTATAGGGCCGAGCTAAAAAAAATAATGTATGGTCCATATATGTTTAATATATGGATGTATATAAATATATATGAATTCATGTATGGAAATGTATAAAAGTATTATATATGAATTGATATATGGACTAATATATAAAATGTATTATAATATATGAGGTCATATACGGAAATATAATTATGTGGATCCATATATAGAAATAAGATGTAATATATGGAGCCATATAAAAATCTATGCATACATGATATCTCACATAAGATCGGTTTTGCCATAAAAAAATCTTGCATTTAATTAACTCGATCTTTTTCTCTTTTTTTTTAAACTGGTTAACTGGTAATCTTTTAGAAAATACTTACGGTATGCAAAGTTTATAGGCGTACAGCCTCAAAGTATAAAATAAAATAACTTTTGTAACAAAAAAAAAAACATTATTGTACAATTTTATATATTGTGAAAACTAGTGTTAGTATAAAAACGGATTATTTTTTCTTTTATAATTGCACTAGTTTTTAATCTGATTTCTTAAATTATGAATGCTGGTTTTTGTTTTAATAATGCATTCACCTTTTCTTATAAAATGATGAATGGAATGTATTTTAGTAAGTTTTAATTATTTTATTGGAGCATGATTCGATTTGACTAAAGTTCATATCACTATGTAAGACAAATTACATGTGATAATTTTTAAGGAACAAATTGCACTAAAAACTATTGTAAATTATTATGACAAACTTCAGCATAATGGGACAACATGCAGATTACAAAGGCCGCCACAAATGTTTTATTAAATAAAGCCTCCCTGTACTAAATCTTACAAGAAACTCATTAATTTTAGTAATACATATACATAATAGTGTATGAATATGAACATTCCATACTGTATATGGAATAACTACGCATAATTGTATGTATGGAAATGTATGCCCATATACCCTAATTTTTCGGGCCTGAACCATATATGTAACATCATATATGCTCCATAAATATTTTTTTAGCTGGGATGTCATGTATTTGAAAATTTCTCTTCATATCGAGAAGTCTTATTTTTTATTTTATCGTTAGCGACATGTTATCTAAAATAGACTTTTTTTTATTGAAATTAAAATTTTAGAAGCAGAGGTACAGACTGTTAAATTTTATCGCATGCAAAAATTTACGTACAAACATATAGTATATGAATATTAAAAAAAAACCTTTTCCTGAAGAATTCAATCTTTGTCGCTTACGATAAAATCGAATGTAAGACAAAAATGGCTTAAAGTGTGCCGCTTCACATGCCTCTCTTTTTTGTGCTATACTTTTGATTTGGTGTGAGAGAGATAAAGATAAAGAAAAGATAAAGTAATATACACCTTTCTTCTATCCAGGGTGACCGATGACATTTTTCAAAAAGTGGCACCAAATAGGGGATTTATAAAAAAAAAAAAATTTCAAAATTAAAAAAAAAAACGAGAAAACTACACTAAACTTTTTATTACTCGTATTAATGTATTTTTATATAACTCAACCCTTAAACGAGGGGGACAAAAAGTGGTAAAGGCAGTCGAAAAAGTGGCAATTTTCCACTTTAGTCGGTCAAACGGTCACGCTGCTTCTATCTGCAGCCTAACGGGCAAAAATTGAGAAGTATCTGTAGTGCTCGGATCGCCAGGCGGCGATTTTGTTGCCTTGCGAGAACTGTTTGAGTTTAGTATATACAGATTTTTTTTTATTAATGAGAGAATTCCTGCATCTTCACCATGAACATCTTCATGTCCAATAAACAAACTCTTTATTAGACATTAAAATAACATTCTGTACAGCCGTGAGTTGAATTTTTATTATATTGTATGCATAACCGAATCTTACGTCTACTGCCTGAAGTTCACATTTGATAGAAAAAAAAATAAAATAAAAACTACAGCAAACCATTAGAGTTGGGAAATTGCACTCTTGAGTAGGTCATCCCATAACTTTTGGCATACACATGCATGCCGTTGACCTCGGCGGAAATGGTTATGAAATTTTTACACAAAAATTTACTCCTTTTTTCTTAACTTCCAGTTCGTTGAAAATGCGAAGAAGAAACAAACAAAAATGGAAAATAGAAAAAATAAAATAAGAAGGCAACACTTAACATGAGAAGGGCTTGAAAGTGTCATTTAAAATACTTTTCTCTTTCTTATTTTGCCATTAGCACGTAGTTATTCTAGTTTACTTATTTTACAGTAATTTCAGTTGTTCCAGCAGAGGATGCGGATGTGCACTCTAACACACACACACACACACATACACGCACACATGTAAACAAATAAAATCACTTCTATTTATTTTAACACAAGACAAGAATGTGTTTTAAAGTAAGGGTGGTGCTTTTCAGTTTGTGGGTGGATGAGTGTGGGTCATGTATATATGTATATGTTAGGACGTGTTGCTTATAGTGTTATAAAGAAAGACCCAAAAATTGTTGTTAAAGATCTTTTAGCTAAATTAGCTGTGGTTGCTTTCAAACCGATTGTCCGGAAAATAAAATGTGTTCTTATTATTTGTACTTTTATTATGGTCTTCCCTCTGTTCCGTTTTATTTTTAAAATGAAATTTTCTTTACTTTTAACTGCTAAAGAAAAATATGAAAGGAAGAAAATTACGACAAATTGCCAAGAACACCGAGGGAAATCACCCAGTAAAAAAGTATTATTATTATTCATTTGAGTATATTTTTTTTCTAATAAAAGATGCACTAATAATAAATATACAAAAAGAGTATGTATTTTGTAGGCAACATTTCCAAAGTTTAAAGGCTATTCAAAATTTTTAAGCATGTTAAGTCGATTGTTAGCCTTCTTAGCTTGAAGTGAGTTGAAATGCTAGTCGAACTTGATCATAAATAATTTACAGCTTGTGATTTGCTAGTACATGCTATAAGCTTAGCTCATTATTAAATGAATACTAATATAGAGTCATATATATCGTTGGTAGAAACCAAACAAACGAAAATAATGAGAGCGTAAATGTTTTTTCCATTTTAGTTAATATGTTTTACAACAAATAAATTTTAAGCTGGTGTTCACTTTCTTCGACCTCAACATAATTTTTCAGAAAATATTTTTTTAATTGATTATGTCGTTTCAATGCTAATCACATTTTTTAAATACTCGTAAGGGAACGCTGCTTAACATATTGTTCACTGCTGATCTGAGTAAAATCATAAAATTTTCTGCACGAGTGATACCCAATCATAGCATAAATAGGGGATTTGTTGTCTTCTGCAGTCATACAAATAAATCAGCTTTTTAAACCATTTATGTTGCTGACTATGAAACATTTGAAAGAAGAGCAAAACATAAACCCTTGGTATAAATTAATCTTTTCAGCAGTGAAACAGTCTAAGGCCATTAAAAATTAAAGGTCCTTAAACATCAACGAAATGATGTAGACTTGGGGAATGGCTTGTTGATGGGTGTTGTCCAACTGCTTGGCATTAAATTGTATACATTAATATATTTTTTTTACAGCTCAGCGGATATATGTATGTATAACGACAAATAGAAAAACATTTTATTTAATATACAAAAAAAAGAGAAGAAATTCGTGTCTACAGCCAAGACATGTAGACGCAGTATGGAAACGAAAAACATGTTTTGTCCCCTTGATGTAGCCAAAGGGGCCATTACTACAACTAAATATTGCAGAAAAATACAATGGTAAGCAAAAAATATACATTTGTCTTCAAATCGTAGACATCAGAAAACAATGTGAAAAGATATAATAGAAGACAAAAAAATAACATTCCAGTAACAGCAGTGAGTTACAAGTTGTATAAAATAAGAGAAAAAGATACATATTGCAATAAGAAATTTATTGTTATTATCCTTTAAAGCGCTTTTCAATTGTTGCAAAATACAAAAAAAAAAAACACACACACACACATACATATACACAAACATCAGCATTTTGTTATAAAATGCTAAGAGAAAACCCAAAAGAACAAAATATTATAATACAGAATTTGAGTAGAAATACAAAGAAAAGAATAGAAATAACTTAGAATTCTTTGTACATGAGCAAGGATAACAAACACTCTTCTTTTTTAAGGATACACGTACGAACACGTATGAAACGGAAACTAAACTGATGATGCCACAAAAGACTTATAAAAACCGAGCAATCTGTTAAAAAAAAAAATTATGATGTTTTTCTGAATTGTAAAATACAAAAAACTATAGTTATGCTTTAATATATTATAAATATTTTTGAATGAATATATTTTTATTGTATAGTCCCAATAAGCCAATGATATCAGCTTAAGAATATTTTATAACAGTTTACTAGACTTTCAGTGTTAATTTGCTTATTTTTGTTGTACTTAATAGAAACTTAATTTGGCTTACAGAGCAATACAAACATTAGCCTAATCAAGTCATAAATATCGGCCATGTCACATAGTTCAATTCCGTTCGAAAAAGGAATTGCAGACGGACGCATTCCTTTTCACCAGGATTGCATAAAATTCTAGCCCGTACAGTGATGGACTAGAAATCCATAATCCATTTATAATGCTTTTTTTAATCATCTAAATGATATGTTTCCAATATTCTTCTAACATCGCTTGGCTTGTTGGGTTACAGCTAAATTTATTCCGATGTAATAAAATGATAAGCATGTTGTAAATTTTTATTTTTAAAACATTAAAAAGCTGAGAAAATAAAGAAGAAATTAATTTACAATTCATAACATATTTTAGAAATCTAAGACGATTGTGCAAAAAATATTATTTTTTTATCGTGTCCCCACTAAAAGAAGTCTAGAAAAAAATTTTTTCTCTTATTGTTGTTTGCATTAAAACTCAGAATCATGGACATTTATTCACCGATTAAAAAAAATATATACAAAATATACATAAATATACATAAATATAAAAAAAAATAGTCAGAGATTTATCTTTTTACTATCAAAATATGCCTTGAAACTTAAAGAGAAAAAAATCAGTAAGAAAAAACAAGTTAAAAATATACTTGAAAACTTACGAGTGACAGTTGCCAGTCATTCATTCATTCATTCATTTCACCAGTCAATCATTTCTTCAACACTAATTCATTTGAACACTCGAGTAATTGTTATCCGATGATAAACTTTCTTTCCTTTTTCTTTTTGAGTGTGTGAAAGTGTTTTTGCCTGAGTGTGCAAATGTTTGCATTTATCATTTTGGATTTTTATGTTAAGGACGACAATACCAAATTTAAAAAATTAAATCGTTATTTTCCAGCATAAAGTAAGTATAATCTTTCCTACATTTGTCCTTGTTTTAAGCCACACATAGTAAGCAAATTAGTCAAGTGCTTAAGGAAGTATTCGTGATATGTGTTTTATTATTTTCTATTTTTCCCGGAAAGTATAAATTAAATGTGATATTATTTTTATACTAGTAGTAAAAATAATTTACATTTTGTGTTCTGCCTCACTAATGGATTGTTCAAAGATGGCGGAAATATATCATTACCTTAATATGGAAAGGCCCTAATTCATTAGTTTTTATAAATCCACTTTTTCATATAAGTAGAAGAACATCTAATTGATTGAAAAATTTAAAAAATCTCGTTATAAAAAAATGAGTTAGGGCCTTTTATATATTAAGGTATATATATATATATATATATACATATATATATATATGTTTGTTTTAAAATTTCTATGAAAACAACAATAACATAAGAAACTTTATATTTATTTGACAAGTAAATTATAGAGCAAACGTAACTTTCGTTAGTTATTGTTGAACAGGCCAAAAATTTATATGCATACATATATTTAAGTATGAATGTCGCTATCAAATTATATAAAATATTCCCATGAATTGGAGTATTTGTCCGTAGCTCTGTTCGTGCTTGGCTGTATGTTAGGATGTGTTTGTGTAGCTGTACAAAGATCTCAATTGATGTGACATCAGTTATAGCTTGGGTTGTAAGTGTCAGAACAGAACAGCATGCACAGTGGAACTGATCGGAAATAAAGTAGTTTTTTTTTATTTTTCTTCATGATTAATTTAAAAATTTATTGATTTCATTTTGTAAGCAATAAAAATTTAAGAATTGTAATATTTGCCTTACGGTTCCTTTTTCGCGTCATAAACATTCGCCGATAACAATCTTAAAAAAATTAGAATAGAATTAGAGCTTGGAAATAAAAATTTTCTGCAAGAATTTTTAAAACGTCAAATGTAAGTTCATAAATTAATTTGACAGTATTCAGCCCACTGTGATTTTTAGTTATTACATGTTTAATATTTAATTGAGATGACACTCAACCAAAGCAACTTAAGCTTGTATGTATACCAAAGCTCTGAATAATTGTATGTAAGTGGGCTGTTTTAAAAGTTTTCTACCACAAAATATCTTAAGCAAAATTATAACTCAGGTTCTCAAAATGCAAACATTTAGAAGTATTTCTCGTTATTCAGCGGCTTCAAAATATAATAAGCAAGTCGAATATAATGAAATAAAATGTTTAGTAGAAAATATTAGAATATACCTATTTGACGTTAAATATGTAATGTTGTTGTTTGACTAAGCTGTGGTATGTAAATTTCATTTGTGCTTAAGAAATTCGTCAGTAGTCGTAAAAAAAATTATTGGAAAAGGGAAAAAACTGCAAAATGTTAATGAGGGTCTCAAACAAAAACTTTTATAATCAGAAAAAATATTTTCAGTTGAGGTTGGAACTATTTTTATTACTTTAGCAACATGAGTGGCAACAACTAGTTTTCATATCAGAGAAAGAATGATAAAAAACGTTTAATAAAGAATACTTTAAATTAATTCAGGTTGAGCAATAAATAATTCAGAGTATAATGATAAAGCTATGAACACTCCAGACAAACGGAGACCAGATCCTTGCTAAAAAATGATTTCTTTAATCTAGGTTTTAGCATGGTAAATATTTTGTGCTAATTAGAACTATACAAATACCCTGCAAATAATATTGGACTACGTGGTCCAATCTAGATGAAACATACCAGTTACATCATGGTTCCATGTAATGCAGCCATGGATCGTTTTCACACAAGCATTCAATTCTGTACGATATGTGTTTGTGTTTAAACGATTATGATCGTTGTTCTTAGGCACTTACAAATTGTATGCGAGTAGTCTATAACTATTCCATTTGGGGCAGTTGTGGGTGTGGTCCAATGTAGGTCCATCCCTAGGACATGTGCAACGTTAAAACGACCATGTTGTATTCATACATTTGGACTACTTTTGTACTATTCCTGGCTTTTATGGATTAGTCCTTACATGCATGCATGGACTAGTCGAGTTATTTGCAGCGTAAGCACTGACGCCAGTATCCTATAACTCCACATTTCCAGCTACAAGTATTTTACTGCATAGCAAATATTATTCTTAATTTGAATTGAAATCCATTAAGTAATATTAAATTGATGCGAAACATTATTCAATAATAGATTATGGTGCCTAAACTTATCAAATTGTCTTCCTAGAAGTTAAAGTAATAATAACTAAATGCCTGTATTTGTATTATATATTATTACATGTATATCAATACACACATGCACTACTACTATCACAAACTACAACACATATAAGGATAATAACAATTTGTTGTTATTATTTACAAGCACACGTACAAAGAATAATAATGATGATTATGATGAGAAAACATTATAAGCACACACAATAGTAGTTATGAGCAAAAAACACATACTGGCACATACACACACCTACACACACTTAAATATCAACCCAGTCAGCAAGATTATTCCATAGCTGCTACCTAGCGCTTACACTAGGCATGAAATTAGTAATATAAATACTTTTAACACTTTTGCTAATGTTAAGAAATCTGTTTTAACAGCGCTGTGCGAATATGGCGTCTATAATGGAAAAGGAGCGCAAGAAACATTGACAAAACAAGCTTGACAACCGAATATGACTACACACAGAACAAATACCAATGTAAAATCAACATGCAATTAATATTAAATTTGCAAGAAATAATGTGTTGTTTCAGTGCGTTGGTACTTTTTTGCTTTATTAAAAGCTGCAACACACTTTTGTGCTCTGTTGTGTGACTTCTTTTTATTTTGTTGTCCGTGCATCGTCTTGTAGTCGAAGGTTTGAAGGTTCGTATCCTGGAGAGAGGCCACAGAAAAAATTGCATTTCAAATAACTTTGATTCAACATGTTTCTTCGTGTCATTTCAATATCAAATTTACATTGTTTCAACTTGCAAAAAACTTTGATTCAACATGAATTTTCATTTTGATTTATTAGTACTGGAATGTTAAGAATTACTCTCACTCATTTGTTGGCTGGGATATGTTTTATGTGCATATATACACACACATTAACAAATAAAGGAATGATAAATATTTGAGTAGTGAGTGCTAAAGTTATGACAAGTAAACAAATTTAACTATTGTTTTCGCTTTTTTTTATTCTTTTAAGCTCTCTTATACATTTTATGGCATGAATAAATTATACAAATGCAAATTGGTTGTATTTCAAGTGATTTTATTTGCAAACTGATTTAAATGCCTAGAATTTGTTTGTGTTAAGTGCTGGTCCATTTTATTATTAGCCATTTTTGTTTTCTATTAAGACAGATTCATATTGTGCTTTTGTTTATTAAACGTTTTTTTTTAAACATGCATACATTCATTTCTAGCTGTGAATATATATTTGGTTTGACAATAAGTATTGACCTTAAAATTACTAATTTAATTTTATTAATTTTTCATATCAGAATATTTAATAATATATCCTTTATTTGACAGTTTAAATATTTTTATTTCTTAAGCTTTTTGCAGTACTAACACTGTAACTTTCGGTATTGATGCAAAAATTGCAAATGAAAAATCATACGAGATCTGTTTTTTTTAGAGATGTAGCGTTCTAGATTGATCTATTTCCATTGAACGATTCAGCAAAATGAACGATTTGGTCTCTTAAAAAGTTTCCCTTTTTTAACGTTCATCATTCCGACCAAAGGAGCATTAACACACACAATTTTTAAATGCTTCTTCAAAGGGAACCAATTGATTTTTAATTCCTTTTTGAGGTAATCTTACATCATTCATTCGCAAAACATATCCAAGCTATCCCATTTTAAAGTTTTCTCTTGCGCTATCCAGCGCTTGGTACTGCAGGTTACTTCTGATAGTAACGTTTCTGATTCTGTTTCTTCGGGTCTTTCCCTATACTCTGAGCAGATAGTCTAATATGGAAACCAAAATTAATTTCAACTTCAGCCAAAATTTCGACTTTTTGCTACCGAGTTGAATACTATTGAAACAAATTAAAGAGTGTATTGACTTTACTTTATAATTTTTTTTTTTTAATTTTATTTTAAATTAACCAAAACTCTAACCCCCATATTCATAAAAAAATAAAATGAATTTGAAATCCATTTTAGGAAAATTTTGTACAAAAAATTTTAAATAAAATAAATTTAAAATTCACTTTAAATTTTATGAATATTTCTGGGCAAAATTTTTTTTTCGAATTGATATAGCATTTTCAGTAGTATTAGTGAAACCGATTATAGCCATGAGGCTAGTTTTTCTGTCTTTTATAAATAAATGAAATTAATTGTCCCACTGTGCTTTAGGTTAGGTTAGGTTAGCAGGCCGCTGGCAAGGAAAAGTAGAGACTTAGAGTCCAGCTCACTTGGATCCAATATAATAATCTCTTTGTGCTGCCTGTAAGATTAAAAGAAGATAGAGAGAGAGAGTGAACAAGAGGTGAGAGAGAAGGGTGGGTTAGCGATTATTATTGATATTATTGAGCCCAATTTCCGATAACTCGGATAAGCTTTCGAAGGATATTCTGCACAGGATATGCAAGATACTTTCCTTCTCTTTCTCGTCATTGGAACTGTAGCATTAGTCATTATACGGGAGACCCAAACGCTTAGCATGGGTTCCGAAAGTACAGTGATCGGTCAATGTGGCCACGATGTTTCTCAAGTGCTTCCTATTGAAGTTCATGAGATTTTTCGTTCTACGGGAGTCCAGGCGATGCCAAAGGGTTCTCGCTATTACACGAGTGGACTCATTGCGCCATCTGTTTTGAGCTAATTCAAGAAAGGTAACAGCAGAATGAGAGTGGGAGGCCACAAAGATTGTCGATATCGACTTCTCTTAGCAGAGTTTCCCTCTTTTGCCCACTGTGCTTTACCTTACTTTATTTAAAATTAACCAAAACTTTAACTTTTTTCGAATCGTTCCACTGTGCATCTGATAAGCACAATGTGAAAATGGCATGGAAATTGCACGCCTGGATAATGTCATGTTATAATCAAAAATTAATGTTGTATAAATATTATTAATTAAATCAGATTGCCAGCATCTATAAATTATTTTCTTGCCTGTTAATGCAACATCAGTTTTTCTGGCACTAAAAAACACCCTATAGAATACTTTTGTAAATACATACATTCATATGTATTTATGTTCAGATTTTGGTTTCTATATAAATTAATATTTTGCAAACACAAACACGTATTTTCGATTATTATCAAATAATAAATGACACATTTACTTGGATGTTAATTTATTCTGCACATTCGTGTGCTCGTACGCACAAAGGTTCACACACACACACACACACACATATGTTAATCCTGGAACGTTATTCACACATACATTTACACACTGTGTATATGTGTATGTTTAACATTTAATAAATATATAAATCGAAAATGTGTTTTCTTATTAAATTTTAAGTGATAATTTGCATAAAATGAATATATTGAATACCTTGTAAAAAAAAATATTAAAATATTACATCAATCTCTCTTGCACGTTTTCGTTATAAATTTATTTGCACAAGTAAATGATCTTAAACGAAAAAAAAACCAACTGAATGTACACATGAAGGCAACTAATACAAAAATGATAGACGACAGAAAGATGTCTGATACACACACATGAGGATGCCAAATACAAAATTGAAGATGTTCTTTAACGTACTTGAACCTAATCCAACTTATGTTTAAGATACTGCAAGTATAACACTACCTGTTGCTTAACGTTTTAGATGTTTTTATGAGTATGCCCTGCTGCTTGACGCTGAAAGAAACAACTTTTTGTGCTCTTGTGAAATAAAAAAATATTCATCCAATAACGGCAAAGCAAAATATAAAAAAATAAAGCTTATCAGCATAAAAATCAATTGAAGCACATTTTGTCTTTGAATTGTCAATCAAGATTTTATATTAAAATTAATTGATTTAATAAAAGTATATGTATATTTGATATGTCAGATGAGATTTTTGAAAACTAAGATATTCTGGGGAAACATCGAGTCTCATCGAGTCCAGCGACATGCACACAGGTTAGCCTACGGGCAAGACTTGGGTCAAACTCGTTCACTGGTTCATTTTAGACAAAAACTTTTGAGTGTTGCTCTCATGTAAGTTTTCCCCAGGAGGATATATTTTTGATTACGGGTGTGGCAATACCGGTGCCCCAGGTGATGTGGGGTGATGTGGCTTTTTCCGTTGACGTACCTTTGGTACATTACCCATAGAACTTATATGTTACTACCCAATCTCTGGCAAAAGAGTAACGGATGTGCACATATTTATAAAAGGAAACAGATCTGTTATGTCAACCAAATGCAGCATCACCTGGAACTGCCCCTGAGTTCAAAAGACAATAGACGTGAAACTTCGAGGTCTCACCAGAGGCTACTCCTGGTTCCATGGGTGCCGGTTGCCCGACAGCCAAGCTGCTCTAGGAGTTTGGGTGTATGTAGCAGTCGTCACGATCCTCTGCTAAAAGGTCAAGTTCTTCCTAATTCACTGGGTTAAAGGGATGATTTTGAGCTATGTATGGTACACTCAGGGAAAAACTGCAACTTAAAAATAGGAACGCGTCACATTAATTCAATGATTTTCAATATAATAGAAAATGTATGGTGAGATACTTAAAAATAAATAAAATTAATAAATTAATATTTTTCTATAGGTATGTTTTATTCAAACTTTATATAAATATTCAGAACAAATTTAAGTGTGTATAAACTTATTAAGTAGCTATAGCTATAGCTGCTTAAAAATTAAGTAGGTATACGTTTCGAATAAAACATACCTTATATTGAAATAAGAAATTTCAACATGACTAGACTTTCGTTAATGTTTTTTATTAATTCAATATGTTTTTTATAGATTTTAAGCTGTTTTTTCCTGGGTGTAGGCACTGGATTGTTTGCGGCACAGGCATGCATCCATATCTGATGAGTGGTTGAGCTGTGCCCGCAATGGTAAGGAATTCTCTGGGAGACCTCGCTGTGCGTATAAGCAATTACATCTGCGGTGTGAGAACTTGGAGAATCATACGTGGTGGCTGTGGTTGCTGGGAGAATAGTTCTGGCTTCCCAGTATTAAATCAATGCTAGTGATTGGCGTGACGCGGTCAGCCAGACACTGTTCTAGGTGCTGTTGCCATACAACAGATAGTACTGTTTTGACAAAGTCATTACGGCAAAAAGTTAAGATAGCTCTGAGTACCTCAGCAAGGTACTTGAACATAGTACAGGGATAATATTCAAAGATTGCAACCTACGTGCCTTATGGAGTGGGCACATAGTTCATTCTAAAAAGTGCATGGGAGCGATGTTTGGGCGTCTTACCTGCACCCTGTGTTTAGACCACCCGTAAGATTAGGCCGTAATGGCAGGTACTCACGATAATCTGAAACACACCTCATGTAAGTCTCTCAAACTCTAAATAGCAAATCAAATTAATCAAAAATCAACTTCCAGCTGTTAAGTCGTTTAGCAGATAAGGACGTGTTACCCACCTAAAACTGTGCATCTAGAAAAAAAATCCTTTATTTAAGAAAATTCAAAACGCAAAAGTCTTTAAAATTCTACTAGACACTTGCATATTATATATATGTATATTATTTAGTTTCCTCAAAATATTTTTTATACTCCAACCAATAACATAAAATATTTGTACAATATGAAAATATACTTTAATGCAAATATGTGAGCAAGCAAATTTTTATTTCATTTAATTTTTTTCCACAATATATTTGTTTATACAACAAAAAAATGCTAAAAATAAATTTATTTTCTGCACTTCATAATTGAAATTGATAAAAGCAAATAAATAAAAAGCAACAAACACAATATTAGCACAAAATTTAAACTCTTGCTCAAACTACTCGTAACTAATACCCAGCTGGAACAGTAGCTGGAGAAATCATGTATTATTTTCCAAAGCAAGACAGTGCATGTCCTTAGAAACGAGAGGGTAATTTGATCAAATACAATAATTACTTATAGACTACCACGTGCATTACAACATCTGCAGAAAAAGAATGTATAGTATAGTATGTATACAATTCATTCCTCGGACGTATTGAAATAATTCATTACATTCCCAGAATATATTCTGTGTTAACAGTAATGAATTCTGGAATTCAAAAGTTATGCATGCTGTGCACTACCTTCTCCTTTACTATTCATTACCTTTTCCCACTGGGTACTTACCAGATACATCAGCCACATCTGCAGAGTAAAAATCGAAATGTATCTGAAAAGTACTAGAAAAAATACAAGATAGTGGGCTGAGTAAATGTATGAGCCATGGAGAAAAATAAAATTTGAATGTTGATAAATAAAATATGTCTGTCATGTCAATATTTGCCAGCAACAACCAAACAACCTGGCAGTCAAAGAAGCCAAACCAAGCCAAGCCAAGCAGCTCTGCAAATGGCAGAGTGAAAATAAAAAAAGTTACAAAACTTTCACATGCACTTATTGCAAGGTTCTTTCTACCAGTCAACACAAATTTTCAGATGGAGCTGAAACAAAACATGACGAAAAAAAGGAACATGAAATGGCGGGAGAAACTGCACCGAAGAAATTAAAAACGCAAAGAACTCGGCGTTAAATTTACATTCAAACAATTTTGCTGGAGGTAATCGTGAAAAATTGATTGGCATTTCAATTGTGAACATTTTCACACATACGCACACCTGCGCACTCACCCATACTTACTTACACATCAGACACGAATAGACTCTTGCTAAAAATTTACCGCGAGTTGTTTCTGTGCAGGCAACTGTATAAGAGTGTGTGAAAAGATTAAATTTTCTACAAAATTCTTCAAATATTTTTAAAAAGGAAAAAAAAGGAATTACATCAGTGAAACTTGCAAATTGTTGCTTCAAATAATGAAAAGAATAATTTTTTTTAAAAGATGCAAGAACTTAAGAAAATTACACACACGGAATTAGTTCCTCAAGATTTTACACCAAAGAATATTAAAGTGTTGAGCAAAATAAAAAAAAAATTTGTTGCCTTGTGCTTAAAAATAAAAACTAAATACGAAAAAATATAATCCTTTATAAATTATACATATGTATCTATTCAATTTCCAGTATAAAAAAACTATTATATAAAATATTGTAATGAATACATTCTTTTATATTATGACAAAATATAACTTAAGGATGTGTTAAAACCACATAAAATCCTGCTCATAAGCGTGAGTGTGCATGCACTGGCATACATAGAATGGTTTTGTGTTTATAGACAAAAGCTTTTTACTTTTAGCTACCTGTGCTTTCATCATATCAAATGATGACGATAATAAAGTTCACAATTCTGATGAGTGCATTACGCTAAAAGCGAAAACAAAAACAAGACAGAGATGCTTATATTCGCATGTTTGAAACCGAATTGAAGGGTAACTTCAATTAAATATTGCGTAATAATGTATAGACTTATTTTAATGAACAGGAAGCTTAAAAATCTATTGCCGCTTTCTTCTGAGAAGAAAATATTAAACCTAAGCTAAGAAATATATTTGGCAGAATTTTCTAAGAGATCGTATAAACTTGAAGTTTTGCCTGCTCTGTTGTAATAAATTTGAAACTCATAATGAACATGCACATCATTTCCTTTTCCTTGGAAGGTTAACTGGCAGTTTATAGAAGCCATGTAAAAATTATGTATATTGAAAACAAAAAGAAAGCACTCAAATTTGTTTTTATTTTCAATAGGGGTAAATAGACGGACGAGAATTTTTACATGGCTCCTATAAACTGGCAGTAAGCTTGGGTTACAAAGACCCAGTAGGAAATACTTTCAGGCAAAAATAAACTCAATTTAAAAAATGGTTACATTAGGAGCATTTATAATATCGAGCTTTATTTTCAATTTAATCGTAAGTGAGAAAATTCAAAGTTTTCAGTAGAAAGTTTTTTTTATAATACTAAAATTTATTTTACATACACACGATTCATTTAATGTTTTTCTATCGAAAAAAAAAAACAGTTGTTAGAGCCTTTCTATATTAATGTAAGGTAAGGCAAGGTAAGTATTATACCGCATTTACATTATGTAAGTTGTTGCGCGACACATTTCATATTTGGTAGGAGTAGTAGTACCAATAGAGAAGACTGTGACACTATCGTAGATAAAATGGCGTAGCATAAATCTCTGAAATATTTTTTAGCAACACTTTTGGGTTTTGTTTCTTAAAGAGGCAGGAAGAAGAAATGAAAAATAAAATAACGGCCTGCCCCACGATGTCACTAGAAATCGTTCGATCGACAACTTGTATTTGCAAACAACAATAATATTAGAAAATTTGTTGTTGTTTTCAATATAAGTATTCGATCGAACGATTTCTGGGACAGCCCGTAAATTTTTTTCAACTTCTAATGGGAGTTGAATCCAAGTTAAAAAAAGATAAACTGATTTGTTTTTAAAAGCAGAAATTTCATATAAAAAATGTATGAACGAAAAAATTTTATAACAAACTTTATAAAATTTTGTACCTTAAATTTTTTTATGGAGGCGTAGAGATACTAACAGCATGTTTATAGAACCCAATATGTCTGAAATACGCGTATAAAACCTGACGTTTATCAAGTTTGCGGTTGTATAACGCGAATGTCATTTTATTTTTGTAAAAACGTAACAAGTGACAGTTTATTTGGGTTTGTGTAACGCGTTTTCTGCTGTCAAAACATAAAAAGTGCACGAATGAATAATTACATTCGTCGGTGGAAAAATTTCAAATTTTATAAAAAATAAATAAAATAAAATTGATATTTCCGCAAAAAAGTGAGTGTTGCTACAAATAGTATATTTTTATTCGTTTTTTTATTATTGTAAGTGGCAATTAGAGCATAAAGTTGACAACAGCAGTGCAGTTATTATTTTTAGAAATTCATTTTCTTTTCTTGCAAGATAATTGAAAATCTATTCTGACTATTTCTAGGATCCTGTCTGTATGGACGAATGTATTTGCATGTTCGCACGCGCGTGCGTGTGTTTTTAAATCTCTCGTACCTTAAAAGTAGCTTAACGAATTGATAACAAATGCATGGCATAATTGTTGACTTCACTTAATTTTCGTAAGTCACTGAAGTGATTAGGTTCAAAAGATTTTAAGAGTTTTCTGAAATAAAATTTTCGAAAATATATTTTATATATGTGACGTGCAAAATAGAAAGGGACCTAAGGGTAAAAACCGCTTTTGTTCAGGAAAGCCATTTTAAAGATTTAAATTCGTGTATATTTGGTGTGCCATCACTGAGCGTGTTGGTATTGGTTTCATTTGAAAGCGACACATCTCATGACGTCAGGAACATGTTGGTCAACCTTGAAAACGCGCGTAGGTCGTCCCTACCTCTTGTTTTGTGTAGTTGATTTTTACTGTTTTCTACCTAGCGCGCTGTTTCCATGAATTTGATATCAATTTTGCTTGCGTTTTTTCGAATCCAGGTTTATTTTCTGAAATTATTAATTGTGAATTATAATAAATACTCATTTATAATTCTTTTAAATCGTGAATATCACTCTGTTAGTACGAAAATTTTTTCACATAACCTTAGAATCGTCGACTTCAATTTCATAAAACGCGCATATCTCTGGGAGGGAATACTTTTGGGACATGGGATCGGTCTCATTCGATGCTCAGATGTTGTACACATCAAAAAAAAAAGTGAAAATTGATTTTTTTTACCCTTAGGTCCCTTTCTCTATGTGCTGTCACATATATTCAAAATAACTTTGAGGTTAAGAAGTAGAAAGTCAAATGATAAAATGGTAAGAATTGGGCTGTCATCCTTTGACATTTACTTAGTAACAGCTAAGAAACTTTAACCATGGAACGCTATAATTTTGAATTAAGAATTTTAATTGTGAAATTTGTGAATTTTAGTTTGAAAGAGCGGAATTACGTTAACCAACCAAACGCAACTGACGCTGTGAAACTTGAAATTCGGTGCTGCATTAACAAGATAAAATTTGTTGCAAAATGTTGTTCACAATTTTTGGAAAAGAGCAGACGTCTGCTGACTTGCTAGAGGTAAACATTTACCCGGCATCATATTCCATTATTAATTCCCATATTTCCACTTTAAATTGGTATCAATTAAAAAAATTTTTAAACAAAAAATATGTTTTAAGCCAACCAACTTCCTAACCTTAAATTACCCCACGCTTTTCTAACCTTAATGAGTAAAAAATGTTTTCAGGTGTTAAAATTAAAAATTAACGTCTTTTGACGAACATGTGTTTAAAATCAATTGTTTAAAATCAATTCGTTTAATAGATCCCTTTGAATCAAAATTTAAAAAAAACGGTAATTTAGTAACTCAAAACATACGAAATATTATTAATTTTCAGGATAATTTAAACATTTTTGGTTTTTAAGAACCACGTCTCATACTTATTTGAACCAAATCAATTGGATGATTTGAGAGATGTTTGTAGCGAAAAACAAGTTCATATGTTTATAAAAAAATTCTCAAGGTATTATTGAAAATTATAAGAAAAAAATATAAATTTACATTTTTATTTGATTTTAAATCTGTCATTATCTTTTTAAGTTTTTTGTTTGTATTTTTATGTTCGTAATTCTCAATCAATTTTTGAGAAATTTTTTTATGAAGTTATGAAGTTTTTTTTTAGTTTTATTTCCAGAATTTTATGGATGCCGTCCAGTGAGTTTCTTAAGCAGAAACGAGGTTCATGTAGACGAGCTTAACCAACTTATTCGACATAAATATACTTCGGGATTTTTTTATTATTATAATTGAGTCCCAATATTTTTTTCATTTTCATGATTAAAATTTCAAGGAAAACAAAAAAAAATTTAATTTAATAAAATCGGTTCCATGGTGCATTCAAAATTCAAACTTACAGCGTGATCTAAATATGCCACTAGTGACTGCAGAAATTGCAGAAATGAAGACTAATTCGCTCGCTCGTAATATTTTGAAAAAGACGGACACTAGGGCTCTAATACGCAACACTCCACATGAAACTTATTGAAAATATTTTTGTTCTTAATAGAATTTATTAATGTTTTACTATTACTAACTTTATGTCCGACACTGGTCGGGTCTAATAATTATATTTAGACTCAAGATTTGAATACTTATGCTCTAATTCAGTAAGAAGATTTAGGACGTATTTGTTTGAAAATGCTTCTGAGTTCTTGTCTTTGAAGTCTCTAAATTATTTTCTTCAAAAATGATTGTTGTCTTTGACAATGAAAAATATAAATATTATTGCCATGTTTTTAATAGTTTGAAAAATATTTAAAAAAATATGTGTTGGATATAGTGTTTAGAACAAAATCATAAAGCGAATACACGAACCTTCTAGCATAGACAACAAATAATAATCGTTTTAAAGAATAAAAACTGCTTCTTTTTTTCGTCCATAGACAAGACGATACATTCGTCGAACAGAATTAGGGCATTATTATTTATTACTATACAATATATTTTTTATATTAATAATAATACTTATAATTTTTTAAGACAAAATAAATAATAATAAACCAGCTGGTGTCAAGTGCAGAAGTACATAAGAAGAAGTTCTATGGCTTCATACGTAATCTGTAATACAGTTTTGAATGAATATTAAAGAAATTACAAACCATGTAAAACTTAAATATTACTGACAAAGGTAAAATCATTTTCTCTGCACAATACAGTGAAAAATATCAACATGAAAGTCATTTCGAGCCTATAATGAAATCTATTAACAGTATTTTCGTGAAATTATTTTATCTCACTTCCGGACACTTTCGTTTAATTCGTCCTGAAAAAAATCTTGCATGTTTTAGTTGGTGTGAACAACTACATTCTTTTAATTTTTCTTTTTTTCTACGGTGCGATTCACGAACATTCCAAAAAACAAATATTAACATAACAAAACGCTGAAAATGTAAATTAAAAATAAATTGTGGCACATTAAATACCAAAAATGTTTTAAGAATGCTGCACGAATGTCAGACATATAAATCAAATGTTTTTCTTAAGCTGCTGCTATTTTGTTGACTGTTAAATATTCGAGGTAAAACTGTAAGACAATTATAATTATTTTATGCTTATTTCTTATTTACTTAGCGTTTTGATTATTTGGCTGGGAAGGTATGTTTTCAGTTGATTTGTGAAAACTTTTTCCAACCAATTGACTTTGTTTACACGGCATCTAAATGTAGTGAATTCACGCTCTTCAATTGCACAGTAGTTGTAATTATAACACCGAATAAATGCAAAACCACAAGAGTAAATGTGTGTGTAATCACCGTTGTCGGAGGGAAAGTTTAGTATGAATAAAATAAAGCAAGTGCTTGGAAAAAGCAAAACCTGAAGTATTCACTGCGCGTGTGTGTGTGTGTGTGTGTGTGTATAAAAAAAATATCCTGAATGGTTTCATTATTCTTAAATAAGTTTTTTCGTATTCACACAATTTAGTGGGCCCAAAAGTCACAGTAAATATTGAAATGTTGTTACCTTCATGTCATGTAAAATTGAAAAACTCATCAGAATGCTTTTATTGATTTTGGCTTTGAGCGGGTTAATATGGATCACATTGGCGGACAGTGTTCACTTTATGCAAACATTTCCGGTTAGCACAAAATGCAGTTGGTTTTTGGTATAGTTGTATGTGTTGTTGCAGTTGTAAAGCACTTTTTAATACAACAAAGTGTTGGCAATATTTTCCGCTCTTCACACTGCACTTGACACAAACACTTGTATGCGTTTATATAAATTTTACTTTTTATTTGTACACTTAAATTTATTTGCTTGCATCTGTGTGCATGTGTGTGTGCTTGCGAGAGTGTGTGTGTGCGTGTGAGTGAGTAATGGCACACTATTTACATAAGCATATAGACACTTGCACTGGGGTTGAACCAACCCCAAACCAAACCAGCTTTCATGTAAATAATAGCACTTGTATTTGTACTTACACATGCACATTTTTTTCTCATATTTTTAACCACAAGCAAATGTTTCATTATAACTAGCAACCTTTCACATTTTTTTTTCTACTGACAGCAAAAAGTTCCAAATACAATATGATGCTCTGTTCAGCTTTCCTTGTCCCCTCTAGCATGTGAGTCACTAACGTGGCGGGGAGCTCATTCAATATTCTGTGGGATCTCTGTTCAGCTCTCAACAGATTTTGTAATTCTTTTTTTTTTTGGGAAAAATCAATTAAACCGGAAATGCTTGTATGCCACATGTGCAGCCCAATACATCCGCTTAAACAAAAATGTAATAAAAGCAAAAAACATTAAGGGGATATGCAGAAGAAGAAAAAACAATTTAACGCTCGTTTTTAAACAAACAAACAAAATACTATGAAATTCAAACACATTCTGTCAAAAATGTGCATTAAAAAGCACAAGATCAAAGACAACTTAAAATCAAGAATCTGAGCCAACTCACATACAATTATCAAGTAAAAAATCATGACGAGAAAAAACTGTACAAGCCAAAGTCAACAAAACTACAATCACTTTCGATGCACTTAAAACAAGCCAGTGATTCCCAAAAGTATATCTCTAGAGAGCCCAGGAATGTATCGTTGAAAGAGAAAAATAAATTCTGTTACCAAACTGAGTTTTTTTTTGCAAAAGCAAACATTTTTATTCGTAGCTGGTATTTTAGCTTTAAGTGTGTTTGTGTGTCTGTCTATGTTTGCATGTGAGCCATAAATAAAGCTTAGGACGGACATTTGTATTAACAAACTTCAAATTTCCTGTTAACTAAATCACAAAAAAAGACACACGAAAACTATTTTCTGCTCACGGAACTACTAAAAATGGTTGCTACAATACTTACATTTCTAAGGACAGCGTACATGTATCCTTAAAGTTACTCATATAAAACTACAAACTAAAGGAAAAGAAAAAACAAAAGTGCGAGTGCACAGTGGGGCTAATCGCAAAATGAGTAGTAGTAGAGTGATGCTACACTTAGGCTTAGGTTAGGTTAGGTTAGGTTAGGTTAGGTTAGCAGGCTGCTGGTAAGGAAGAGTGAAATTTAGTCCAGCTCACTTGGGTCCAATACAATGATCCCTTTGTGCTACCTGTTAATTTAAGAGAAGATAGTGAGAGAGGGTGATAGGGAAATGATAGTGATGGAGAATACAGGTGGTGAAGGAAGAGGTAGAGGAAAGCTTCATTATTTTACAACTCTGATCTTTGCACATTTTTTGATAATGCAGTGTTGCAGCGCCATCTGGTGTCAAATGAGGCGTATTAAATTTTGAAGCTGTGTTAAGTAGCCATTTTATTGGTTATATTACTTCACCAATTATTCTGCTACAGAACGAAGGAGGGCGCTCTGATGTACATTAGGATTATGATCTGATGAAGTCGGCATAGTTTTTTGTGAACAGTGCCTTATGCCTGCATCACTAGAACTTTTCCCACAACAACTGATACAAAGGACACTAATGCACATCAGAAAAATGCGTGGTGTTGTTATTTTTAATGACTGTTGGAGACCGGGCTCGAACCCAGGACCTTCGGTTTTTGTAGTCAACGTGTTAACTACTTCAGCCAACGCCAAAATTTCTATGATAGCTTTATAATGTAAAAAGTTTTTTAGGAAACGTTTAACTAGAATCACATTAAAAATTATGCTTAATTTCAAAGGACCTACTTTTCTAACTTTAGGACGTTTGTAAAGCTTCGTAGAGATAAATTCGACAAATATACACATAATAGAATGTTAAAAATTCAGGGGCGCGCACCCGCTATTTCTTTGTTAAGAACTAGATTGTGTCGTTTTGATTTAAGATTTGCGATGCTCAATAATCTATTGAGGGTTCGTCTATAATTATTGGAGTATTGTAAGCTTTTTTGAATTATTGTTCAAAGTTATTGCTTTGTTACTTAGCAGCATCGATAAGCATCTGGACGTGCTAAGCCCACAACTAATAAATTTTTTATAATATTCTTTTTTTTTGTATTTTTTCTTCAGCTGTAATCACTGTGAAAAGTTTGAGTAAAATAAATTGTGGAACATCATACCCACCTTAAAATTCAAAATGACAGCTACAATAGCCGAATGGTTGTCATTCACGTGACACACTAAAGAAAGGAAAGAATATAAAAGAAATGACTGTCAAAGTGGAAATGTAATGTTTCCCTAAAAAAAACAGCAATAAAATTAAAGCGAATTTCTCTATTTACAGTCTGTGCAAAAACAAACTAACATCTTTTATACAGGTTGATATTAAAAGCTATTATGTACAAACATATATATGAAAGACTTTCTTTCCCAAAACTTAAATAATGCCTGCATTTTTCTGAAAACTATCTTCGGTTATTGTAGATTTTTTTTAGTTTTGGTGCTTTTTTTTGTAATTCCTTTTAGTTTTGGTGATTTTTTTATGTTTTGACGCTTTTTTCGGTTTTTGGCAATTTTTTTGTTTTTAAACTTTTTTTATTTTCGGATTTTTTGAAATTTAGCGATTTTTTTAGTTTAAGCGCTTTTTTCAGGTTTGGCAATTTTTTTTAGCTAGGCGTTTTTTCGGCACTTAGTTTTTAGTTTTTGTTTTTGGTTCCGTTTTTACTTTTGGTGATATTTTTCATTTAAGCGCTTTTCTATTTTAGCGACTTTTCATTAAGTTTTTAGTTTTTAGAAAATGTTAAGAGTTTCCCCCTTACGGTTTCCAATATAAAAGCAGTTTGTCAAAATTACATTAACTTATAGAACACCCTTTAATTGTTATCCTCTTAAATTTCAGTATTAATTGGTGTAGTCTGCATGCTATGAAAATTTTAAGTATATATGTATATATAATTTTCTGTATATTACATTAGGCTTACAAAATTTTTCGTTGTTCGCTTTAGAGCACCCTTTAATTTTTAACTGTTATATATTTGTGTTTGTTGCGACCAAAGTTTTATGAATTTGACCCAAGTCTAACAATTTTCTTATTTACTTTCATTTCAATACTTTATTTTGCAACTCACTGCATCTCTGCTTACTGCAGGCATGTATGTAAGTGTGCCTCGAGTCAAAACGAAGAGTGTATGTATGGAACATTTTATTGGAAAAGACCGTGTAAGTAGTCGTACAGGTATTTTCGTCGTTATTGCTTTTGTTGTTGTAAGGCTCTTTTATTTGATTTGATGATGAGCTTGTTCAGTTTGACTCAATCTACTCAAACATTCTATTAACATAGACCACTTCATTCCCTTTTAAAACTATGCCATGTGTATGTATGTCTCAAGTTTGCTGTCATATACGGGCAGTTGTAAGTTAAAGAAGAAGAAGAAGAAGAAGAGTAGCTGCCGTTTTATTAAAAGGATACAATAAAGACATGCTTAGCTTCCTCTAGTGTGGCTCTTTGCGGTACTTTGGCGTTTTTCCTGCTAGATATTAAATTTTTTTTAATGAAGTGTCACTGCAGAAAACTGTCACAATTTCAGACTATTTTTTTCTTCAAAAGTGTTTTTATTTGTTTCTCTTTTTATCTATCTTTTTTTTCTTTGCAAGCATGAAGTTTTCCATATTAAATTTTTTGTATCTTTTATCAAACAAATTGAAGTTAGCAATTTCTTTCCATGTCCATGTGGAATAAGTGTTTTGCAATTCAGTTTGGTACGTGGCCTTTAAGTGTGTGTATTTGAAAATAGCACAAGACATGTTAGAAATATTACGCAGAGAAGCCAAAGTAAAAATTTACTTTAGTTATCATTTCAGTTGTTGTCTTGTTTGAAGTTTTCTTTGCTTTGCTGTTCTTTGTGAACTCGTTTCTTTTTTTATTTTATCGACGAGTGATTGACGGTATTTCATTTGCTTATATAAACAAGAACTAAATACATATTAATAAATGTAAAAATATATCGATATTGATACGATTACATTTAAAAATACACCTTTAAACACACTTCACTTGTCATTAAACGGTGTCTGTCTCATCCTCTATATTTATGTCATGTATTTGTGTTTATTTTGTGTTTTAATTTATGTTGAAATCTTATTTCAGTTCAAATTTTCCAAATGCCTGCTACATGAATTTTAAATTTATTGTGCAGAAGGTCTGTTGAATGTTGAAAATAATTGTGTCTTTGTGTATTAGAAAAAGAAAAAAAATATCTGCTTGTTTTCACACAGATTAGAGGATGATAAATTTTATTTTATTGTTTTCCATTGTCTGCTCATGAGTTAAATATTAAAGGAGATTTTATTTTTATTGGTTTTTGGCAAACAAATAATTTCGGTTGCTTAAACGACACAGAGAAGGCAACAATAAAATTTATGGAGAAACGTGTGTGTTCAAACAGAGCAGAATAAATTATTTGTGTGGCGTATGATTGTTATTTGTGCAATAAAAATTAATCATACGCCGTTAGTTCTAAAAAAAATATTGATACTGATGGAAATTGAAAAGTTTGATTTTTGGGGTTCCGTACGGCCCTATGCTCCTTATAGGAGTTAAAGGTATAAAAGTATATACACCAAAGTTGAAAATTAACAATATAGTTTTCGCTACAATGTCCGTCCGTCCGTCTGTCTGTCTGTCTGTCTGTCTGTCACAGGCTGTTTTCTTAAGAACCGCAAGAGATACGGACCTGAAATTTTCACAAAATATGTAAAACTTTGGCCGCTACAACAAAAAATATATGACTGTTAAAAATTAAAGGGTGTTCTAAAGCGAGAAACAAAAAATGTTTAAGTCCTAATGTAATATACAGACAATTCTATATAGACTTTTGAAATTTTAAAAGTTACAGCATGTTTATAGAATTCAATATGTCTAAAAATACGCGTATAAAACCTGATGTTTATCCAATTTGCGGTTTTATAACTCGAATGACATTTTATTTTTGTAAAAAACATAACAAGTGACAGTTTGTTTGGGTTTCTGCTATCAAAATAAACTAAGTGCACGAATGAGGAATTACATTCGTCGATAGAAAAAAATTAAAAATTTTATAAAAAATAAATAAAATAAAATTGATATTGTCGCAAAAAAGTGAGTGTTGCTACAAATTCTAAATTTTTATTTGTTTTTTTTTATAATTGTAAGTGGCAATTACAGCATAAAGTTGACAACAGCCGTGCAGTTAGTATTTTTGGAAATTCATTTTCTTTTCTTGCAAGATAACAGCTTATTTTATACTATTTCATTATTTGTATGTACATGTGTATAAAGTTAAAAATTTCTTTAAAAAAAAAAAAAAATTATTTGCATAATTACTTCTAATTTGTTGACAAAAATACAAATTTTATATAAAAAAATGTAAACAAATAAAAATTATTTACAGAAAGGCAACACTGTGATTTGCCACTAAATTGCTAAGTGTGCCACACGACGAAAGACGGACGAAAAAAAATTAACGTGTTCTACAAATGCAAATTCTTACGTATTCGTGCGTGTGCCATTCGTGCGTGTCTTGATTGTGACGTATTCTATTAACATGCTGTTAGTATATTTTTATGCAGACTAAAACAATTAACACTAAAATTAAAAAAAAAAAGTATCAAAATTAAAGGGTATTCTGTCAGTTAGTCATTTTGTCAACTTGCTGAGGCAAACTCTTGCAATTTTCAAACACGCGGAAATATAAAAATTCCAAAATAAAAAAATCGCCAAAGCAAAACAAATCGACAGAACTAAAAAAAATCGCCAAAACTATAAAAATCGTCAAAAACCGAAAAAATTTTACATGAGGTAAAATATCCAAAGATATAGGCTAAAGTACATATAGTAGTACATATTTGAGGTTTCTTATGGAACCTTTAGTGTGCTATTGGGTGACTTTCATTAGGATAGAATAATCTCTTTTGGAACGTTTTAAAGAAATTTTAATTCTTTCATTGAAAACTCGTAAAAATTGGCATTTTCGACTAAAAGGGGTGGTTAGTCTTCTTTAAGTTTTTCTTTCAAATATTTAATTTTTTATATTGTACTTGATGTATTAACTAAAAATATATTTTTCAGTTTCGTGGACGAGGACTAACAGAAATTCGATAAAATGATTCAATGTGCTGCTATTGTAATAATAATATTGTTTCTTGCATATAACTTGAATACAATAAAGATTAAAAACTTTTAGGTTTTAAGAAATTACAGCCTTGAAAAATTTATATATTGCATTAAAAATTTGATTATACAAAAAAAAAAACGGTGGTTATGCTTTAAGACACTTCATCAAATCAACCCTTCTTTCGATTTAATCGTAAGCGACATGTAGTGCAAAATTAACTTTCTTATAAAAATTAAAATTTTATGGGCCTACCCAAGGCACATTCACAAGGTAGTAGCGGAAATGCAGCTGAGAAATTTTTTTTTTTCAAATTATAGTTCATCCGAAACTTCAAAAATTTTTTACGAAAGAAAAATTAAAAGAAAATGTTAAAAAATTTCAATATAAAAAATATTTTATTAAAATAATTCTGTGAAAACAAATTTAAAAATATGAAAGAACTATTAAAAAAATTGTGAGAAGTGCTAAACGTTGCAAATTTTGTTAGTGGTGGCTGCCGTGGAGAAATATTTTCAAATTTATGTGAATAATTTTTATTATTATTGTGTTAAACAAATTCTATTTTTGAAGTTTTGGATGAACTAAAACCCATGTTGTTTTTTTCTTTGTTGTATTTTTTCATTGTTTTTGTAATCCTGATATTACCTGGAAATGAATTTGCCTTGGGCCTACCCATAGTTTAAAATGATCAAAATGTCAAAATTGTTCATAACTTTTAAAGCAAATGCTGTACATTTTTATCGTAAGCGACAATTTACGTATTTATTTATAACTTATTTGAATATTATAAAAAAAACGTTATCCTGCAAACTTTAATTTGTCTCCTTTACGATTTAATCGAAAATAAGGCCCGAAATATATCGAACCTTCTTGTCAATTTTTTCGTAAGCGATATGTTACCGAAAATATAATTTTTTATTGAAATTAAAATTTAATGGGCCTACCCATAGCTTTGAATTATCAAAATGGAAAAAATCTTTGATAACTTTTAAGATACGGGCTGTAAAATTTTATCGGAAGTGACAATTTACGCACAAAAATATATTTGAATATTTAAAAAAAAAACCTTCTACAAAAAAATTTAATTTTTGTTGCTCACGATTAAATCGAAAATAAGGCCCAATATGTTGCCTAAGAAGTAGGGGCTTGTATTATCCAACACAATCAAATTTGTTTTGATAGTTTTTCGAGAAGCGTATGATTGTTATATGTGTAACAAATATTAATCATACGCTGTGATTTCTAAGAATATTGGCACTGAAGGAAATTGAAAAGTTTGCTTTTAGAACTAATATAAAAAAGACTCTATTTAATAACATGTAAGAGAAATTTTAATTCTGTTTATAGGAAACTAGTATGAATCAAAAACAAAATCGTTTAGGTTCATGGTCGAGGATTTAAGGAAATTCCATTAAATTATTCGATCTGTTGCTGCTGTTGTAATAACAATTTTGCTTCTCAAATATAACTTTTATACAAACAGTTTCAAAATCTGTTGGCTTAGAATGCAAAAAAGTTACCACCTTAAAAAATATATTTTTTTTCATTATTAAATGAATACCTCAGCGATTATTCTTAAACAAACTACATCAATTTCATGTCGACAAGGGGATGGAGGCTTGTATAATCCAACAGATTCAAAATTGCTTAAGGTTTTAAGGTTGTTGAATTTAAGAGAATAAAAGTTAAATACAAAAAAGTTTAACTACACCATAATTTCATACTGTTTTAAAAACTCTTCCTTACAAACAAAATCTAAATTAAATACAATAGTAGTAAACATAAAGAAATAAATAGCAAAAAATGAATAAGACATAAATTAATTATACAAGTTGGTGTGCGAAAGAATAAATTAATATTTAATGAAATGCCAACAAGTCTGTCAGAAAATTTTTGTAATGTCATCATTTTACACACTCAAGACATTTTATGTCTTTAAATATTTTCACAAATCAAAAACTAAACCACACACACACACACAGACAATTATATATGATATACATTGGTACATACATACATTCATATACATTTATCAACATATTTTAGAAATTATATACACAAGCCCATTTATTACTTTAACAAAAAGTATTATAAATATAATAATAAAAAATAGTTTCCTTTGAAAAGGAAGAGTGCAAGGAAAACGGAGAGTATAAATGAAATAAAAAACATGTTTGAATGTATGTTTGTATTTATTTGTATTAGTATGTATTTTGCTTACTTTTGCATAAAATACTGTTTAACTTTTGTAAAATATTTGATTTGAGCACGCCAACATTAAAACAAATTTAAGGTTATTAATCATCTTTAAAATAATTTTTGGCAAAAAAGAAAAATGTTGTACAAAATCATTAAATGTATTTATAGGGATATATAGGAGGGAAATGAATACAAAAATTTAATAAAAAAAAAGCCTGTTGTTAACTTTTAAACTAGAAAAGCAGCCAACCCACACGGCCTCCAAAAATAAAAGGAAAACCACGAAATACGCCATTTTTCAAATCTTTTTTCCTTTGGCTTTAGAGTTGGAACAGCAAATGCTTGTGGTTTATGATTATTTCAACTGATTATTGCAAAAGTGGCATAAGTCACTCCATCATAAAGCTTCAGTCAGCCGTTAAGATTAATAATTGAAGTAGATTTAGGTAATGGCGTTATTTTGAAGTTAACTGTTTATATTAGACATGAAATGCATTAGTTACTATAAAATTAAAATAAAATTTCTTTGTATTTCATTTGCATTGCCTCGTAATCTAGTACTTATGATATTTCGAGGTAAGTCCAGTTGCTTTTTATTAAATAGATTCCCCATAAAAACGAGAACTAATTTGTCAGTAGATTTGTTGAAAATCTGCTCAAAATTTAATATTTTCAATTACTTTTATTATCCTTTACAACATATTTACATAAAAGGTCAGTGAATTAGCTACGTTCTAAAAAAAATTTCGATTGAAGGTGTGTGAATGAGCTAAGTCGGTTTTATTGGGTTTAAAATAAAATTTTAGACAAAGGTTTTTGTCTTGGATATGAAATCATGAAAAATGTCAAAACTGTGTGGTGTAAACAATAAAGATTTGAATAAATATTGTAGATTTCGGGACGATATAAATGCAGTATTAGTTTAAATATTTAATTAACTGAATAATATGGGTCAATGAAGTGACCGAGGCCAATGCACTTCACAGATGGTGCCAATTCTACAAACACACCAACAAGGCATAAAATTTAAAATTTCAATTTCTAAGTCTAATATGTTCTACTATAAAGCAAAAAAAGTTTTTTTCACAAATAGAATATGAGAAAAAATTAGGATCCATTTAGCTTTGTTTTTGTAAATAAAATTTTTGTCACATAAAATTTGTCAACGCTTAGCGTTGCGTTTGACAAAACAAGGCCCTGAAAGTTTTCTTCCACTTAATACAAAACTCAACTAACTTCAAAAAAGTAAAAAGAACTTGAACGCAAGACCTGTATGGCTACCGGCTATAAGGCTTTTCAGTTGGAATATTTTGCTGTTGGTGGTGATAAAGTTAAGTTATAGACTAAACAGACAAATACTCAGTAAGTCTGCCCATTCTCGTTGATAAGGTAAAAAATTTATTATGGCTGGTTATAAAATTCGCTAAATATAAAAAGACCTTTTACAAGAAAAATTGCATCATCTTAACTGACATCGAATAGTTTTTTTAATCTAAAATTTCATTATGAAATACCTTTTATTTCTTTAACATTCATACTTAATAAATAATCTTGCTTAAAATCAAGTGTAAAACAATATTTATTCAAGTCAAACATTCAATGGTCAAGGGAACAATAATTCAAATCGAATAAGTCAGTTATAGTACAGTTCAATTCATGACCTTTATTACAATTAATTTAAAGTATATTTCACGCTCCAAAAACTATGATTTTAAAGTAGAAACAAGCAAACAATTCATTTGTTTTTTTGCCCCACAATTTCAGTTGTATTAATTAATAATTTATGTTTCTGTCAAGTTTTGAACATTCACACACGTATGTATGTATGTATGTATGTTGTTTGTCTTCTTTATTTCAAAATATTTCCAAAACTGAAAATTACAAGAAAAGTAAACTTTGTTTCCAGTTAAATGTAAAGAGCTTGAATTTAAATTTTTTGGTTGCTTATTGGGTAAGCTTTCAGTTTATATTCACTCTTATTTTTTAGTGTTTTGTTGTATTTTTTATCATCCTTTGGGCACTGCTACACTTTCAATATATATTGTGATATTTTGATCGCGATTCATTTTAATGGCTTGATGGATAACGAGCGTATGCCACATATTCAATAATTATCGCGTCAGTATTTGCGTTATTTTCTGCTGTGCGCATCGTTTATTAATAATAAATTTATTAATAAGCTTTAGCCGACGATCCTCACAACTCTGGCAATGCCTCCAAATTAAAAATAAATTCTCACAATAATTTTTTCGGTCGCTAATTCCGATTCCACCCGCAGAATCCACTCGCTTTCACTATCTTCTGTCGTTACCCTTTATTAAAACAAACTTTACACAAATGTAATAAACTTTTTTACTTTTTATTTGTTAAATTGTTTTTATTTTATTTGTTTTATTTCAAGTTGTATTAACGTATCGCGGTATAATATCATGAAAATGCAACACGTTCAACATTTATCACGCCATCCGCGATCTGGATTCCATAATTTAGGCCTTTCTGCGATATGGATCGCGATCCATCAATACTGCATGCTACACGTTCAATAAATATCACGATACTGGATCGCATTCAATTTATATTGAACGTGTAGTAGTGCCCTTTGAATTTAAAAATTTTAATATTAAATGTGCACATTATTGCTGTAAAGAATTTTGCCAATTTTCTGTAGAAAAAAATGACTTAAGCTGTGTTATCAATTACAACTGCAAGTGAGCTTGGAATGGGATGGACTTATGCCACTTTTTAAATAAACGGCTCATTTAATTGGCACTGAGCTTCTTTAATACACAAAGTGAATAAGTTTTTATTTTTTTTAATATAAGAAAAACAGTTTCCTTGGTATATTCTGTGGGCGTGGGTGTTGGTATGGGTGTGGGTGTGGGTGTGGGTGTGGGTGTGGGTGTGGGTGTGCGTGCGGGTATGTGTGACGATATGAATGGTTTTAGGACTAAAGTGAAGAGAAATGAAAGAAAATATTGTAATTTTGTTTGAATCATTTAACGCATTGTAAAGCACATTATTATTCATTATTATTAGTGAAATAAACATAAATAAATGTTTTTCACCCACACCGCTTACAAACACATACACACATCCAAAGGAATATTTATGTGAGGTTAAGTACCCAGCAGTTCTTCATTACTTGAAATTTGACATTTGTATTTAAAATTATAAAAGTAAAAAAATTTTTGATGATAGAAGAAATATTAGATCTTATAGAAACAAGGCAAGGAAACTATAATAATATAATAATGATAACAAAATTAAAAATTTTAAAAACCCCCGATATATCTAGAAAAGATGTGATATCTTCTAAACGGCTGGACCAATTTTCTTCAAACATAGTTAGGAACCTTCTCCATCAAGTCACCTTTCAAACAAAAGAAAAACTAAATTAAAATCGGTCCAGCCGTTTGGGCTGTACGTGGACACGGACAGACTCACAGATACACAGATACACAGACACCAATGCGAAGAAATAGAAGAGGTTCTAGCTTAGAAAAATCAAATAACTTTATAGACATTCCATCATTCTAACGAAGTAAAAATAGTGTTTCAAGATCTATATTGCATTCTTGAAAATAAATATTAAACAAACAAGATTATAATATGAAGTCGCAACATTAAGACTATCGTTTGAATCCCTAAAGGGTTTTTTTTTAAGTTTGCTACACTCAAAATATTCCATGCTTAAAAATACGAAACATTTTTTCGTAATTTAATTTTTGTACAATAAACGAAAATTTTGTACATTTTATGAAAATATTTGTAGCTTGTGCAGGAAAACAGATTTTGTAATTTTACGAATTTCGTTAAGCTACAAAAATTATTTCGTACAATTGTTTTTCGTTTATTTTATAGAACTTAGGAGAAAATAAAACATTTTTATAAAATTGGAAATTTTCGTAAAAAAACAAATTTTGTTTTGTTATCATTTTGTTTACAGTACAAAGTTATTCTTAAATCTACACAAGTTTCGTGAATTTTACGAAAAAATCATTTTGAAATATAAGAATAAAAACTGTTCTGTTTGTTTTATTTTTTTTTTAATATTTTCCCCATTTGTTTGCTGTCTTGCATACTTACAAATATTTTATAAAAAATTATTAAATATGTAAATTTAAATTAAAATAAAAATTATTAAAAAAGGAGAGAGCTGTCTTAGGACACCCGGTTATAGCAATTGCTACTTAGCTATATAATACTATGTTCACAATTATGTTTTTAAACGTGTTTAACACCTTATTCGTGTTTAAGAGCTTAAACACGATGATTTTGAGATTGTTATTTTGTTAAACATTTCAAATGAAGTGTTTTGTTAAACATCTCAAATGAAGTGTTTAAGATTTAAACACGTAAATAGAGTATGTTCAGTCCGTTTTTTGATAACTCTGGCACCTTTGTTTTGTTATTAAATGGCAGCAGCTGATACATTATTTGGTAAGAAAGTAATTACTTAAAAAATAGTGAATTATTTACAAAAACATTTGTTGTTTGAAAAGCATAATTATTCATAATTTTTTACAAATACAATAATTGACAATAATACTGACAAAACGACAACCTTAAACATCTCAAATATAATGTGAACGGTTGTGTTTAGTTCTTAGAAAACTCGTCTTAAACACAATTGTGAAAATGTCGTCGTTTGGTTTCTGGTTTGCTACAGACATAATGTATTTTGAATATACTGTGCCGCAAACCAGAAACCACCTGACGATGTATTAAACATGTTTAAAAACATAAGTGCGAAGATAGTATAAAACAAACTTAATGTGTTTAAATTCGCCGCAAATATTTCAAAACCTTTCCATTAATAACCCATTATTATCTTTTCTAGCGGAGCACGATTAAATGAATATATTGTTTGTGGTCGGCGGCGGCGATTATTCGTCTTAAAGTCGATCGGCAATGTTCTCTGGCTTGCTTATTTGCAAAAAATAATACAAAAACAAACTGAGCGATGTTTTTCATTGTTTTTGTTTTTGTTCAACTCATTTCAAAGAACCAAACAAAACAAATTCAAACAATTTGCTTCGTTTATTTTCGTACGCTGCTTTTAAGTACAAAGAAATCAAAACAAAAATAAATTTATAACTGTAATAGTGTCGGTTAATTTTGTTACGAAAATTATTTTCTAACCCCTGTATCTCGCCATAAATAGCAATAGCTATAAAAATTACTTTTTGGCCTATGATATGGAACACAACTGGGAAGAACAATAAATCTCGTCCACGGCACACCAACAACGAATAAGTAACAGGTCTTATAATTGATAATTGGATAAATGGTCATTGTTTGTGCAAAGAAAGAGAAAATCTACATATCTAAATAAATCCATCGCAGAGGTCGTCACGCACGACGAATTTCGTTTGACGGGGGTGTTATACTAATTTCCATATGAACAAATGTGTCTTATCTTCATGACGATAGTTCGCAACGAAAAATTCGTTGTTCGTTCCAGTTGTGTTCCCAGTTTAGTTCGTATGTGTATGTGATGCATGAGGAATGCAGAGTCTGTAACAACCCCCTTAAATTATGTTTTTCTTTTTATAATTTGTACAGCCTTCAATTCTAAGAATTAAAGATTATATTACAAAATTATTTTTCATATGCAAGAAAATATATTTTTTTTTGCAGATTTTAATTTGTTTACAGTTTTTAGGTTTATACAAAATTTCGTATATTACACAAAATTGCTTTTCATGATTCACGAATTTCTTTTGTAATATAAACATTGTTTTTCGTAAATTTACGAAAAATAATTTGTAAAAATACAAAATTTTGTTATTTACAGCCAAAAAGTATTTCGTTAAATAAAGAAATATTATTTGTACTATGTACGCAGCATTTCGTACCGTAAAAACAACGAATATTTTCGTAAAATGAACCACATTTTTCTTTTATTTTACCTATGTAATATTTTGAGTGTACTTACTTCTCAAATATAATTTCTAATAAATTTTTATGAAGCCGTTCATTATTAGTTAAAAGAGTGATTTATAAACACAAATAAAGCAAAACTATTTAATAAATTTCAATGTTTGCATACCATATTAACATAATAAAACGAGCACTAAATAGCTTTAACCAAACCCAGCCAACAAACACAAGACTTTCAAAGAAAAATAAACTGTGATGTTTCATAACAAACATTTGTTGTTGCAATACCTTTTTTTATAAAGATTTCTCCCTTGAACATGATAATGACATGTTTGCTGGGTATAAAAAATATTGCGTTCGAACTGAAGTTTCTTCCATTGCATTTGTTTTCATTCTATCATAATTTGTATTCTTATTTCAACATAAACAAATACATTTATAACAGTATTTAGCATTAAATCAAAAACTTTTGCACTTAAAAATTTATGAACAACATTTTTTGCAAAACACCCTACAAACAAATAAAAATAAAAAAGAACACCAGCAGCAACAATGCAAGCAAAAATATTTATAAGGAACAACATTTGCAAGCAAAACAATAGAAGAAAAAAAAACACGAAATAAACTTGAGTTATTTTGTTGTTGGAATTTGCCAAGAACAACAACAACAACAACAATAGCAGCAACAACAATAGCAAGTGAGTGTTAATGCCAAACGAGTAGAGGCAGCAAAGACAAACTACTAAATACCAATTGCTCCATATAAAAAAGCAGCCAAGCGTTTCAAATCAACAACGAACAGAGATTCCAACACTCACATACACACACACACACACACACACACACCACTTATTATAGAAGCAAGGCTGGAGCAAATAGCGTCAGCTTGTTCCCAATTCGAAATTACTTGTGTAAAAATGTTAAACTAGAAACGGCATCAAGTCAACCATTTAACAAACCAAAACCCTGATTCGGTATCTAACAAAACATTTACCAGTCACTTGTTTTTGTAGTTGTAGTTGTAGTGTTGTAGTTGTAGTGTTCGTTGGTTGTCATTTCTGCCAGGACTATTGGTTTGTTGGTAGCAACAAAAACTACAACAATGCAAATAACATTTGCAGAAATAATTTAAAATTTATCTAAAACACAACAGGCGCTTGAAGTTTTCTCTTTAAGTTTTTTTTCTTTCCACATTTTGCATTTTGTATAAATTGAATGCGTATAAAAACAATTGAGGGGATTTCCCGGCAAAGAGGCATAAATGTGTGTTTGCCTGTCTCTGTTTGTTTATTATTTAGTTAGAAAATTTATAGTGTGTCAAATACTATTTGGTGTAGTATCCTGTGAGTTTGTTGTCTGTGCAAGCAACCATATCAAGTGGAGTGTGTGAGTGAATCGTATATTAGAGAAATGAAGGACATTTTCGAATTGAGTAATGAAAACAATTTGCTGATTTATTGTTTGTTTATAGACTCTGATTTACAACTGTTGAGCCAATAAAAAAATAATAATTAAAATCAAATTGAATTTGATTTAAAAAAATAAATAAATAAAATATAATAAATATTTTTTATAGCCACTCGCATATGTTTTTAATTTATTGCATTAGTTTTCGTTGGCAATGAATGCTGTGCCAACTCATATTTCAATACATAATTTTCCATAGAAAGTTGAGTAAATGTCAAGGTTTAATTAAATTAACATTTGCATTTTAGTTTAGTGGCATATAGAGGTTTGCGATAAAAATTGTATATTTAAATTACTTCAAGTTAATTCGATCAGTTCAACGATATAAAAAACAGACACCTTAAGAATTTATTCTGAGATAAAACAAGGTTTTTAGTTTTATTGTCATGCTATAATAATATCTAATTAGTTTTTCTACTTCATTTTAATTTGCTACAATAGTAAAATATGATGTCTGAAGCTTTGCAAGATATGTTTCTACCTACAAAGATGTTTTATATTTATTATATTATATTTATAAAAATTATAATTTATTCGCTGGTGGTAAAGCATTGTCTATACATTTTATTGATGCTTAGCCTAATCATCAGTAGACTTCAACCACATTGTTTGAATAGTCACAAACATCTTATCGTATGCACAGACTTTCAAAAACTATTTAAGAGTTCACAAAGTTATAAGAAAAATACAATAATGTCAACATCATAAAAAAATATTTTTTTATTTTCAGTCTCTAAAGCTTAATTATAGTATGCAGAACAACACATAGTTTGTAAGACCTCCTGAATGAATGAATGGATTATAATGGAATCACTTTCAAGGTGCACAAAAAACTGAGAAACAACTACATATTCAGTTTAAACAAGGAAATACATTTAATTTATCTCAAAGCACAGTTGTCTTGACAATATTTTACATCAAAATAGAAATAACTCATGAATATTTAATGAATTCTTAGACCGCAATGCGACTCCATCTCTATTTTGATAGAGCATCGAACCAAATATGAACAACGAAAGCAACAACAAAACACATTTCTAAAATTCGTACATTAATTAAGTTCAAACATGTTATTAGCTTTTATCTTCAAGCAGTTTTTCCTTTTCTTTCACTTACGTTTCGCGTAAACCTTAAACAGTTAAAGCAACAAAAAATAATACTCTCACATACAGAAACGTCACAATGTTTAAAAAGTTGTAGAGAAGTGGTTCTACTATTCCATACTCACAAGCCCTCTAATGTATAATTTTGCTTTAATAAATTTGCAACTAACATGCACAAAAGTGTCACACACACACACTATCATAAATATATTAACTCCTGCATACGTATATACGTGTGTGTGTGTGTGTGTGTTTTTTAGCATTTGCAATAAAAAGTGCCAACAAAATCTAAAAATAGCACAACAACTTTTTATCCACAGTAAACGACTGCCACAACGTCACTTCACTTTACTTCGCTTCTCTTGTCGATTTGATACTACTTTCGCTGTATATCACTGTGACGATTATTATGATAACGAAAGGATAACATTCGTTTTATATCCCTACACATACATACGTACGACTACATGTGTACATTGACAAGTAGAAATACATTCAGCTGCAACAAGGTACTCTCGTATACAAGTTGAGTGCACATATGCACGGTGCCAATGGGCCAAAGCCATCCAACTGAAGTCAAACCAAGCTGAAAGCCAAATAATAACATCATTATCCTTGGAATAAAAATTGCTGAAAAAAAAGTTATAGAAACTGTAAGGGAAAGAGTATCCATAATGAAACTTCTAACTATGAGTATGAAAGTATAAAAGTACAATTTCATAAATGAACATATTCAAAGTTACGACCAGTTGCAGGAATGAGTTCAGTCAGTTTGCCACAATACAACTGTTTAAAGATTTATGCACTTCTTTTTAAGCCTTGAATTCACGGAAAAAAGAATTAAAACAAAATTCAATTAAAAATAACAGAGAATCAATTAAATAAATAATTATTTTTCAAGCAAACGCGGAAATTTTAGTATTGACTCAATAATTTTAATTGACAATGTTGTTTTGATTTTTTCAATTGAAAAATATTACATAAACAAAAAATTTAACTTATGGTTTCTAAAAATTTAGTTAAAATTTGATTGGAATGTTCAACCAACCGGTTTTCAATTTTAATTGTTCGAAAATATTCTATCAGATTTTTGCATTAAAGACGGTTTTTTAGAGGGCTTCTGAGCAAGCTTTTTTAAAACGATATTATCTTCAAATTACCTTTAATTTAAGGAGTAGCTTACGAATTGCATTTCTGAGACAATTCCAAATATAAGTAATGCACAACTGCGTTGACTGCGTTTAGACAGGAAATCATTTGGAAGGGAAACATTTTGTTTGGCTGCTATTTGCGGGTGGGGAAGAGAGAATCATTTTTGTGTTCGGTTATCGGTGACACGCTTTGTTTTCATATTCTTTGCCACATATACATGCATACATGTACAAATATGCTTGCATTTGTCCAATAATATTGGTCTGTGTGACCGCGAAGGAAACAACAAAAGAGAATTCCAGGTGTTTCCTTATAAATGTTCACCCGTTTAAGTAGTTTACATAGATTTTTAACAAAGAGAAGTTAGAGAAAAAAGTTGTAGGTCTCCTAAAGCGCAGCACTAAAAATTTGATAAGTTCTTGAAAGTACTTTTTACTAAGGTATTATATATATATATTATCTGGACGCACTGGCAATCCTGAGATTCATCAGGAGAGTAGGTCTAGATGAAGTGTTCTAACACCTGACAGGGAATACAATAGATCTACTTTGATCGCAGTGTCCTGTGCTTCCCGTTTGTCTCAATTCACTCATTCAAGGTATAACATCGATTTTCTGTAATTGTAACCTGAATATATTTAACATTAACAGTTTTTACATGAACTTCAGATGTCTTTCAAATCATCTATTAAACATTTTCTTATACCAGCTTTTAATATCCCACTCCTTTTTTTTTTGCTAGTTAAAGTGTGCTCGCAGGTATGTATGTACTCGTATGTATGTATGTGCATAAATATGTGTGTGCAACAACAAAATACGTTTAAAATTACTTCTCCCCAGTAAACTACACCTTGATACACATGCTCATATGCGCAACTTTAGGTTGAGACAGCACACTGACTAAAAAGGACACATTAAATACTTGTCCTGTTATCACGGTATGTGAATCATAAGGACAAAGACAAGCAGTTAAAATACAACAATCCATAGAATGGGGATTACAACGTCTATTTTAAGTGCATTTGATGGAAATATAGAGGAACACAATGCTATACAGCATATTATGGGCTAACAAGTGGATGTCTCTATCTTTAGCAGGGACAACGATAACCATGACAAAACCAACAACAACAATATCTGTAGCGAAAAACTCACAGCGAACCATAACAATAGCAATGATAACTACAACATCAAAGTCCTTATCGTTGCAATTTTAAAGACTAAATAATAGTTTGTGTTGCACAAAATAACAACTCTTCATATTGTTGCTTCAATATTGCTGATGATGGTTGCGCCGTGCACTGCTATTTTTCAACTCAAAGAGGAAAAATATTCAATAGCATTAACAAACATATGTATACATATATAATAAAAATAAAATTATAGGGGTTTTGTAAATAAAGTATAGTGTAAAAATTAATCGAAGACCTTAAAATTGCCTGCTAAGAGACTGAGGTCTGAAACTAATGGTTAAACAAGGGTTTAAGTGACTTTAATGTGTTTTTTTCCTCCTCTTGAATTAAGTAGTGGCTAAATAAAGTTAAACTTTGTGTAAAAGAAATAAAATTAGAAGCAATACATAAGTGTTTCTCTTTATAACCTAATAAATCATTTTAAGCAGCGATGAAATTTTCTATTTCACTGGAAATTTTTGTTTTTTTTTATATTTGAGACAGGACGTAAATGCTTACATATATGTACATTTAATAGCTTATTATTTCACAATATTCTAAACTAAATTTAGCATTAATTCTAATTCTGACATATGTTTAATAAAAGCTTAAATACATAAAACAATTACATACATTCCTACAAACAAAACGTCAGTTTACGCATTTAATTTCGTTAATTTACAAAAAAAAAACACATATACGCACTGGCATTAATTTAGTAAATTTAATCCTATTTAAGAGTACAAACCCAGCTGGCATTTGGCTGATCAGTTTTTGCATAAATATCTTTTTGATTCTCCTGAGATCACTTTTGGTGATTAAAAACTGATTTATCACTTGGGTGACTGAAAAAGGATTCACTTATGATTCATCTATATGATCAAACAATGATTTCTTGAAAATAGAGGAACAAAATGGAAAGAAACCGCCAAAAGGTTATTTCATGATTTAATAATACCAGCAAATCGTATCATAAATGATTTTTTTGTATGTTTCATCTGTAGGGCACAATTTTCTTACAGCGGGAGTATCATTTATGATCGAAAAATCAGCTCATATGCGGTTATTTTTCCCGTCAAGCTGATTCGGAAAAGATTCGATTATAATACAAAATGCTAGCTGGGTACCCAGCAGAAATCTCTTATATGATTCTCCTCAGATCACGTTTGATGATTAAAGACTGATTTATCACTTGGGCGATTGAAAAAGGATTCACTTATGATTTCATCTATATGATCAAATTTTGATTTCTTGAAAATAGAAAAATAGCCGAATATGCGGTTATTTTTCCCTTCACGCTGATTTGGAAAAGATTCGATTATGATACAAAATGCTAGCTGGGTAGTTCGCCAATTCAGATGAACATGTGTTATCAGGCGACAAAACCAAGTCAGCCAAGCAGACAATTTTTTTAATTCTCATTTTTTTTTTTTTTTGTATGTAAATAGAAATTTATGTAAATATTTAATGTGAATTTTAATTTAAATTAATTTTAATTACCATGATGTAAATATATGCAACACAAACACATGCCAACACACAGGAACCAAAACTATTTACTCCGTAATGGCTGGTTTTGTTGGTTTCCATTTGCACCCAGCATTTTTTTATTTGTATATTTTATTATTATTTTATTTTTGGTCCCACTGACACTTTTGGTTTACTTTCACACGACTGTTTGTCTAGTGGCGCAATAAAATTAATTGAATTAAAACACTGTATCCCAGTCACACACACACACACAAACACACATTCACACACGCACAAATACATTTTCATTTTGCGAGTGAGACGGGCACTTTACGTTGGGTCCTAAGGATTATTTTTTCCCTTTTGCTTTTTCTTTTTTCTTTTTTTTTGTTATTTAGGAACTACCATTCGTTATAAAATGTCTGCAAAAGTTGGGAGCAATAAAAGTTTTTATCTTTAAACATTAAAATATTTACAACATTTATTCGTCAAGGGTTAAAATATTTTTTAAGTATTTTTTAATTGCTTATATAAAGGCTTTTATATGTTTTGTTTTAGTAACTAAATGTTAACAAATTTAAACATTACTAAGATACTTCAAGGGTTTTAATAGAAATTACAAGGTTAAGCGGCAGTACCAAAGAAAATAATTAAGGAAATAATCTCCTTAAATATAATGTAGATAAGTGAAAAAAAAACATTGGTCTACTGATGGTACAATTATAATAAAAAAAAGATACAAGAAAAATTTTAATATTCAAATTTGTAAGTCAAACATTTTCATTTGAATTTTCTTAAAAAAAATAAATAAATAAATAAAAAAATAGTAAACATGTCAACAAAGTGTTTTAACTGCAATAAAGAGAACAATTTGGTAATGCTACTGAGCCTACATTTTTTTTTTTTCTTAAAAAAAGAAATAAGGAATTGCAATACAAACAACTGCAATGACTGTTGTAAATTATTGATGGTAAAATGTTAACTTTATTTACAAAAACTCTTTTAACAAATTGTGAAGCGATGAATCAAAATAATTCACGTATTCCATTTCCATTGAAAAAAATGTATACTGTTAGTTAATAGAAGACTAGTCTGTCTATTTATATTGAAAACAAACAAACATTTGAGTGTTTTGATTTTTTTTTTCAATATCAATAAATATAGGAGAATTTTTATAAGGTGGCAGTAGTATAAGGTTGAATTTTGCATTAACAGACACAACACACAGTCAAATAAACGCGGATGTTGTTGTTGTTTCTTTCTGCTAAAAATTTGCCACAGGTGATCTCTAGTAGATCACGGATATTGGCAATACCGGGGCCCCAGCTGTGGTAATGTGGCTTTTTTCGTTGATATACCTTTGGTACATTACCCATAGAACCTATGTGTTACTAAGCAAGCTCTGACAACAGAGCACAGGATGTGCACATATTTATAAAAGGAAACAGGTCTGTTATACCAACCAAGTGAAGCGTCATCTGGAACTGCTCCTGAGTTCAAAAGACGATGTAAAGGTGATGACTTTTGGGGTCAAACTTCAAAGTCTGACCAAAGGCTACTTTTGGTTCCACAAGTGACGGTTGCCGGACAGGAAAGCTGCTCTAGGAGTTTGGGTGTACGTAACCGTCGTTAGGATCCTTTGCTAAAAGGTCGAGTCCGTCCTACTCCACGGGGTTAAATGGATGATTTTGATCAGTGTGGAGTAGGCACTGGATATTTGGCGTCACAGGCATTCATCCAGCTCTAATGAGTGATTAAGCTGTGACGGCAATGGTGAGGTATTTTCTTGGAGACCTTGCTGTGAGTGTAGGCAACTACACTTGCGGCATCAGAACTTAGAGAATCATGCGTATTCCTAGTTGAAACCCAGAAAGAAAATGACAGATTTTGATATTTCAGTTTGTATTCTTGATAATATTTTCGGCATAACTAAAGTATATTTTTATTTCGATAACATTGTTGTTGTAAATACGAGTACATGTTTCCAACAACAGTTCTTTGGCAATACCAGACGTTTGAATTTTACATTAAATGCGGTATATACCCGAATAATTTTATTATACTCGTAGTTAACGACCGGCCAAAGTCACTAGTACTTGGGTCTGATATTAAAGCCGGAGTGTGAACAGAACTTTCCAAGTTCAGCCAGTTTAAAGTTTGTTATTTTAAATCTTTGGAATTTTTACACCCATTAACAATTGCACCAGCTCAATTATAAACACTTGTTTATAATTTAAATATAACACAAACACTCTAATGATAAAAATACACCCTCATTATCAGCTTGTATTGAACTTTTTGCTTGCAAACATTTGAAACAACTTTAAGCTTTTGTATTTATTATCGTCTGTCTTATAATGCTCAATTAAACGGAAGGAGATGAATTAATGCTTTTATGTAAGTTAAGAAATATATAATAATAAGTCTTTTAAATTTTGTTGAAATTATTTATGAAATAAAATAGGGTATAATCCTTTTAGTTGATCAATGGAAGAAAGTTGCTTTTGTGAAAGTTAAATGTTTCGAAAATAATGATGGTCTTTTATTTTATAAGGAAACTCGGGGGGGGGGGAGTACTAAAGTTAAAGTAACCGGATATTTGCTATAAAATCTAAAATTCAATTTGTATAATGTAAGTTTAAAATGAAGACATTCATTTTATTTATTAGAAGCTTCGGGGGTTTTAATCAATCAAACGTGACAAGCGATTGATTGTTTGGTACACAATTCTTGAACTTATTGTATTCTAAAATTTGGTAGTAATAATACAAATGGTAATAAAAAAATTTTTCATACAGTTTCCAGCATAACTAATAAACAGTGTCAAAGAATCCAACATTATTTGAAACTATTTAGTTCAATAAACTCATTTCTGAATTAATGGGTTTTTCAATTAGTGTGGTTTTATAGATATTGTATCTATTCAGACTTTCAAGGTCATTCAATATCTTTAAAATGTAAATAAAAGAAGTGTATTTTTATTAGTATTTAGAGGTTGTGTTTTTTTTTTTGGCAAATGTTTTCCCAATGTGACTAAAAATATGAATAAGCATTTTGTTAATTTTTTTTTATTCAGTTCCGAGATTGTTTCTCGTGACTTTGTCATGTTGGAACCATATATCAGCAAGACTAATGCCACGTAATTGAGGTACGATAAAATTTCGAATCATGTTCCTTTACCGTTCACCATTGACCATCACAGTTTTTGATAACATGTGGGCCAATGACTCCGCCAGCCCAGAAACTGCACCAAACAGAAATTTTCTATGGATATAATGTTGTTTCGACAAAAGCTTGTAGATTTCACTCACTTCAAATGTGACAATTCCGCTTATTTACGTAACCAATCAACCAGAAATAGGCTTCATCAAAAACTAAAATGTTTAAATATTTAAAAATTTTCAAAATTTCAACAATTTGCACTCGTTGCTCTGGCGTAAGTCGATTCATAATGAAATTTCAAAGCAAACTAAATAAAAATTTAATATAAGCTGTTAAATGGGTGCTCAAATAAGGCAGTGATGCCAACTCAAAAATGTGACACTCTAAAAAATACCATTTATATGTATTAAGGGATAATAAAATTAAAAAAAAAATAAATAATTATCAAATCATATTTAGGTTAAGAAATCAACAAAAATTTAATAAATCATTAATTATGGTAACCAGCGATGCCAACTATTTATAACACAAACGCGCTATTCCCCTTCACAAAACGCGCTAGAACGCGCTAACTTACAGCATTATCAGCAATTTATAGTCAAAACGCGCTATTTTCCTACGCGCTAAATTAAATTTTAATAAAGGTTGATGTATGTATTAACTAGTAAAGATAATTAATTTTTTTTTAGTAACTCTTTTTCAGATTTTCCCAGTAAAAAAAATTGGAAGTCATTCTAAAGGAACTACATTTTCATTGCTTCCAAAAAATCGATATTTTTAATTTGCCGATAGTTAGTAGAAAACCAAGTATAAGTTTATTTTTGTCATACATAAGTCCTCTATAGTTTTAAAAATTACTCACCAGAATTTTAAAAAAATCGATTTTTTTCAAGAAACATGAATTAATTTTGGTCTAATATTTTGAAGTTATTTGCTTAAATTTACATGAAAATACTGTTTCGCGTTTAAATTACTATAAAAAGAAACTAATTGTTAAAATAGGTAACTATTAACCATTTTTCCTAGATGAAAATATTATCATAGAACACAAAAAATTACATTTTTCTTAAAATCGCTTCCAATTCGGTGACTAGGCATCGAAAAAGAGAAATTCTTGCAATGACAACCCTATGTAAAAATCATTAGATCGGATCGAAATTTGCACTACTTCGGATCGCAAACTCTACATTTTCATGACTTTTTTGGAGTGTCTTTTTTTACTGGGTTGCTTTGAAATTATATCCTAAATAACTAAAATCATTTAATAAAGAATCAGACTCTTCTTCCAAATATTAAAATTCTTACTTTTATTTTAATTTTATTTGTCAAACTTTGTAACAACTTACCTATATATAAATTGTCGAATAGTGTTGCGATTCAAATGCTTTTTGAAGTTCCAAAAGAATAGATGCTTAATAAGTTATATATGTAAATTTTTTGGGTCACGACTACGAGTACATATTTTTAGCTGTGAAATTGCAAAATATTTCTCATTTACAGTATTAAAACGTGTTTTTAATTCTAACCATAGTCAAGGGAATTTTATTTGCAACATCTGAATCATTAACGAATTTAAACAAAAATTTAAATTTTGGATATTAGCAAATTGTTTAATTTATACAAAAAGTAAAAAGATATTGAACTGAAATGATATTTTTGACTTTAATCAAAACGCGCTAATTTAGCGCTTTTTTTTATTAAACGCGCTAAGACGAAAAAAAGCGCGTTTGGCATAGTTAAAACGCGCTAAAACTAGCGCGAAAGGCGCTAAATTGGCATCGCTGATGGTAACGCTGTCTGGCTGTCTCTTTTACCTAGTTGTGTCTCTCTATCTCTCTCTGTCTCTCTCATTCTTTTACGTTTGTATCTCTCAGTCAATATTATTGAGTGTCTTTTTTTACCTAGTTGTGTTTCTCTCTCTCGTTCTTTTACGTTTGTATCTCTCTTGTTATCTTTATATTTTTTGTCTCGCTATATCTATGGACTTCTTTGTGTATATCGCTTTCTCTTTCTAGCCCTTGTCAACTTTCCTAAGACTGTTTTTACACAAGAAAAGTTTACTTTGCATGTGTAAAGCCCGTCTTAATATTGAGCTACCTGTTTTAATTGAGTCTTTTCCCGTATCGTAATTTTTGGCGATATATAATTCCATCAGGATGCTTGAAATTTACTTATGTTAGCTTCATTTAAAAAAAAAAGAAAAAAAATTCATGACTTCGTAATATAATCCTCGTTTTTTTTTTAATATTTTCCTTTAGCGAAATCTTCTAAAATAAACTACATTCAGTTAATCTAGTACATTTTGTAATGTGTGTGCCTAAATGTTTTCGCTTTTCTGCATAAATTTTTGCAACATTTATGGCATTTTTATTGTCATTTATTAACAACTCTTCTTTTCACTGTAATGGCAATCAAACAGCCACCACCACATTGAATGTGAAAGCAATACTTTAAAGTTGAATTATTTATTTGCTTCCCCAAAATATGTATGTACATATATTGATTGCTGCATATACTTGGCTTTATAACACATCGTGCAACATGGGTGGTGTACATAAATGTAATTTTAAAATACACAGCAGTTGAAATGAAACCACAACATTCAGCCCGAACTTATCAATTCGCACTATTAAATCTGCATAAAATTTTAAACGCAATCAATTAGACAACGTACAGACAGATAAAATACTCACACACACATACACATACACACGCATACATCTTTACATTGTACAGTGGGATAGACTACCAAATATTGATCAAAAATTAATCAAAAAACTCATGTATTCCATTTAGATTACAAAATTTTTATACGAAGCTACAATTTGCATTAACTGATGCCACACAAATGAAAGCTGATTCCAAAGGTTTTCAAAAACTGGGGTTGTTGGATTAAGTAAAATTATCCTTTTTGTAATTACTGGTACATAAAACAGATAAATGCATTAGACACAAAATAATACAACATAGAACAACTTAGCATCCCAGCAAAAATAAATTTGGTATAAGTAAGCACTAAGGCAAGATGCGAAAAAGTACACAGTGCGTCCCCTCTGCCTAGCAAGGATACTTTAGGGTATGATAATGAGGAGACATTTTACAAAAACACTATAGAGTTGGTCGTGGTACTTAGTGATTTGATTTTCTATTTTTTAAATGAATTGTGTATGAAAGTTAATATCTGTATCGGTAGGTCATGGGGTAGTTCTTGCCTAACATGCGGAGATCCTAGGCTCGATTCCTGTTTCAATGCACGAGCAAAAAATATTTCATAAATATACATTAACGTACGTAATTTATTATTTATAGAAGTTTCAATATTCAATGAATTCTCTACATACATACTTATTGCACCGAAATAAGTGCTAAGAATGAAATTCTCAAAAGTAAGACATCGCGAGGAAATATCATGCTTGACACCTTGACATTTTCTTACAAATCTGCTTAAGGGGAAGCAGTAATTTTTGCATGGTAGTCAATAACATGATTCTGTTGTCCAAGATAATGACGTTTTATATATTGTAAACCAAAAATCAGCTGATGCGTATTTTCGCTGTTTAGACACTTTATTCTTTATGTATTATTTTGCTTTCATAAAACTTTGTTTACACACATTTTATAAAAAATTTAAATTGTTTTACTTATGCATAGCGGCGAATTGTCTGGAAAAAATATATGAAACAATAATAATTGTTAAGTGATTCTAACACAAATTTGCTGGACAAGTCACTTACTTACATTGTGGAACTATACATTAAAATAACCATTTAATGGCGTATTGATGCTTTGGCCATTGCAAATAAATCACATCTAGCTCCACTGTTCACTTCGAGTTACGTTAAAAGGATTGAATAAATAAACGACAGAAATGGTTGGTATTGAAATGCAAACATTTACAAGAAAATCGAAAATGGTATTAAAAGTCAATCAAGTATGAGTCTGTGAACTAAAATATTAAAAGTGTGCCTACATATGCATTCCATTAATTTAATTTTAAAGCAATTACTTGAAAAGGATACATATTTTGCAATTTCAAAACTGACGATGGCACGCTGTGTGACAAAAAACTATGAGAAATTCGAAAATGCATGTGAGTGCTTAAGAGTATTTTTATTACGATTGGACCCATTTATCATTTAATTTTTATAGTTGAAAATTGTTTAAAAAGTATATTATTGTAATTCTTTATATTGTAATTTTTCCTTAGGCTCGATTCTATTTTTCAATTTTAACAAAAATTAAGTTTACTTTCACAAAATACTGTAAGTGAAATAATATTTTCTACAACCTACTAAAGAATTTAAAATAATCGTTTGAACTAGAGATGGGGCCGTGTCATGTTTTTTTTCGTGACACTAGCACGCATGACCCAACACGAGGTGTCCGTGACATAAAATCTGATTTCGTGAGTGTACGGATTTTTTCGTGCTGAGCAAAATTTACACGAAAAAAACGAAACGATTTTAGATGTAAAATATGTATGAATGAATTTTCAGTAGAGAAAAAATTTTATATTTTGTATCGTCAAACATACAACACCAGCATATACATATGTTAACATTTTATGGGCCTCTGAAGCTTAAAGCTCTATACGTAAATCGATAGTATTAGCTGTGGAGGCAGATAGCATCAGCTGGCAGTGCCAACTTGTTGCCATATTTTAAAAAGTGACTCTTGATAAAAATCATTTAAATTTTCTGATTTTCAAATACCATGCCAATAATATTTCGTGCGTATTGTGCAGTATTGTATTGACTAAATTTTTTGCATGCGCGTTTCGTACGTTGAAAGCGTCTTGGTAATCGTGTTCGTGTCGTGTCGTATTAGAAAAATTCAACACGTGCCCATCTCTAGTTTGAACTTTAGTTGGCAGCAACTTCTAACTTTATACATTACATGACTCGCCAATAATTTTCACTCCTTTACTGTGTTATCAACTCCCTTGAGAGATTTTTTTTTTCATCATGCACAGCCTACTGAAGAAATAAACGATTAAGCTTAATATAAAAAACGGAACGTGGTGGTAAAACTTTGGCGATAAAAAGTATAAAATCCTTTTCACATTTTTTACGCAGGCTTTTCAGAACATCTGCTGTTTTGTGTGGCTTAACTTGCAAGACGGAAAACCTAAATAAAATGTTTTCTTAAAAAAAAATATATAGATACTCACACATTCTTATTGAAATCCCCTTGCCCAAGCACATAAACCTTAACAACAAGTGCCATTGAACAAATATAATAACAGCGATTTAATTAGGTTAAAAATACTCCATAAAGCAGGCCAAACAGTTGGGGAATTATCCTTTTTGTGAGTGGAACATCACTTTTTTTTTGCATTTTTGACGTACAAGTTAGAGTACGTGTATATGTATGTGTGTGCGTGCGTGTGTGTGCATCAGAGTACAACATTCTCAACACAAACAATTATACACACATACATACATACATATCTATAACGGTTTTTAGGTGAATGTATTTGCTATTGTAACAGTTTGAAACATGTGTTTGTATAAATATCTTTACGTACGTACGCGGACATTTTGAATTAAACGAAATTCAAGAATTTTGTAGCTAACCAGGCCGCAAACATTTCTTACACACAACATACATACACAAACGCAAACGCTCGTAGACATACCGACACATTTCAAAGCATTTCCGAAGTCTATAAACACTGTTATGTGCAAGTGTGTGTGTGAGTATGCTTGGCTGTGCCTGTTAGACAATGTATGATTTTGGCACCACAAATGTTTTGTCAAGTGTAGAGGGATACTTGTTAGACTCTTGTGGAAACTAAAAACATAACGGTTTTATGTATCGGTGTATGTATGTGTGTATGTGTATGTGTGTGTCTATGGGTGAGTAAATTGTTGTGCATGTGTGGTGCTTGTCTACATGTGTTTATTAACGGACAATTGCTTTACAGCTGTATTCATTTGATGTTCTACTTGTTTGGTTTATTTCGCAAACGGTTTGAAACTGGCTTGGCTGACATACAGACATAATAAAATGCAGACATACATATATACATACATATACACATACAAGTGGCATAATTGATAAAGTTTGTAACAGCTTTTTTTCTGAAAATAGAAACGTTTTAATTCAATTAAAATAATCCTTTCCTAACAATTTTTCATAATGTTAACGAACCAGCTCGTTGATATAATTAGTACTTACATTTTTGCAATTAATTCTATTTATAATTGTTTTAGAATATTAAGATATTGCAAGGACTGTTCAATTCAAAGTAACAAATGTTAAGTTGACTTCTTTATAATATGGTATATTTAACGTATACAAAGTTTTCACATAACGCAGAGTCAGTCAAAGGACAATTTTGTTTCCATTTTCATTACTGAAATTTAATGCTGCTCCTAGCATACTACTCATTACTAAATTCTAAGCTTATTTGAAAATAATGAGTCTATTGTAGGGCTAAAGCATTTAAAGATTATTTTAAGTGAATCTAAGAAATAATCTCAGGATACAGTTCCCATTATTAGTTTTATTTCTCATACTCTTTATTCGATCTGATTTTCATCAACTTGGCTTTCTTATAGGTATGAAAATATCAAAATCCAGCTTCTACCAATTTGCTTGCCAAGCCATTTTACATGAATGTATAAAATTTATGTCAATTGAAGTACTCCCCATCCAGCACAAGAATTTATTTTCCATTATTTAAAAAAAAAAAATCTGATCCAAATTTTTTAATGCCTTATGTGGAATTATATAAGATGCCTAAAAAAATATCGATGTTTTTATTTCGAATGAACAGTTTTCTATTAGAGCTCCAGTCTTTCAGAGCTTTTAATAAAATATTCAAAAATTTTAAGTGACTTAGTTGTGAGCTGCCAATCATATCTTCTATACGAATGATGTACTATTACTACATAATGAATAATTTTTCTTGTAGGAAAAGTATAATTTCACTTAGACAGCCATATTTTTTATACGACTAGTGTGCTGCCACATAGTCAACCATCTTTTCTGCAAGCACAGCTTGTAAAGCAGTCAACAATGCTTTATTTAAGTATAGTGTGCTTCCACAATCGTTGACTATGGGACAACTTACTTTTCTTTTAAAAAATATGCGTTACAGCCACTAATTTTATAAAGAATACAACTGATTAATGATTCAATATTCTTATAGAAAATATGAAATAATAAGGGTTTTCATGATAACGTTGAAAAGTCTCGCAAACTGTGCAATTGTGCATTTTTACACTCTCATAAACAAATTGTCAAAAATTGTATGGAAATTTATTAATACAAACCTAGAAAGTGTGTCCAATATTTTGACTCATAAACTTAAGCTGTGCACTTTTGCATTTTTTAAACAACAATTTCTTCGAATAATTTCAGGAATTTAGTTATTTAACTTTCTTTAGACACTTTTTAACACAATTTACACCTTTACTCCCGTATTCATAAAAAAAAATAAAATGAATTTCAAATCCAATTTAGGAAAATTTTTTATGAAAAATTCTAAAGAGAATGCATTCCAAATTCATTTTCAATTTTATAAATATGGGGGTTAATATGTAGATTAACTGAAAATTTTCTTATTTTATTTTTATTAAATGAAACTTTTGACGTTTGTTTCAAATTGTACATTAACTGTTTGCCCAAAAGTTAAAATAGGCTTCATAAAACAAATATCGCAGGTTTGCCCAATTGCACAAATTTCAATTTTAAGAGTTCCTATGAAAACGCTTAATGTTTTAGTTATGTAAGTACGTGTGTATATTCGTATCAATATTTCGAGATAACTCGTGTAAAGTCAAGTGTGAATCATTCACAAAGAAGTTAGTAAATTCAGTAAAGTCCAACTTTGACGCGCACAAAAAGGGTTCCGTACGGATACTACATATGTAATAATATACTAACTTTAGCCTATATAATCGCATATCTTACATGTAGTGCGATTCACTAACATTTTTTTAACAATAATCGCATCGTTAAAATAATTATAACGAAACCTTATCGAATTTGCTATTCAGTAACATTTTTAACGATATTCGCTGTAGGTTAATGTCAGCTGTGTCGTTATTTAAGCGACAATAATTTTTGTGCTGTTAATTTTATCGACAAAAATCAACAGAAAATATCAGCTGCGTACTATTGTTAAAAAGAACTTACAGAATAACACAATCGTTATTGCAAGCGACAAAATATATAGACAAAAACTACGATTGTCGGATCGTTAAAAATTACTGAATCGCACCACTGATGTAGAAATTAAAAAAAAGCTTTGAGGTTTCTTTGATTTTAACGCTTCTTTTTGTTTTGCCGATTTTTTTCTGTTTTTAGTAATTTATTTAAGTTTTAACTATTTTTTTGTTTGGCCGTTTTTTCGGTTCTTAGCGATTTTCTTAGATTGATTTTGAGTTTTAGCGATTTTTTTAGTTCTAGCGAGTTTTTTTGTTTTTGGGGATTTTTTTTAGTTTTTGACTATTTTTTTGTGATTTTTTGCATTTTAGTGATTTATTTTATTTTTAGTTATTTCATTTTTTTCATTTTGGATGTGTTTCGTTTTGGCGTTTTTTAATTTTGGAATTTTTTAATTTTAGCGTTTTTTAAACATTTCAAGAGTATGCAAGATACAGCAAGTTGTCAAATAAACATAGTAAAAATTACATTAACTGATAGAATTTTTTTGAAATTCGTATAGTCTGCATAAAAATACACTAACTATGAAAATTTCAAGTGTATATATATAATTATCTGTTTATTACATTACGATTTCAATTTGTTGCATTGCTCGCTTTAGATCACATATTTGTTGTTGTAGCGGACAATATTCTGTCAAAATTTACAGTTCTCGGGAAAAGAGCCTGAAACAAGCAGACAGACAGAAAGACAGACATACAGACAGACGGACATGACAGCGAAACAATGGAGTTATTTTAGCCTTTGGTGTAAGGAACGCTAAAAAGAGCAATCGACTATCTATATATTTTTTTTTTTGTTTAGAAAAACTATTTTGTTATGAGGAAATTTCGGTGATTTGTTAATGCACACTCGTATACAAAAACTTCATAATTGTAATTTTCTTAAACTTGTAAAATTTTTTTAATTGAAAATCACAATTAGGTCAAAGTGTGCATTTTGAAAACATTTAACATATTCGAATGGTTGCACTGGGTGCCTGAAAGAGTAATAAATTTCTATGAACCGCAATGAGTTTTATATGGATGACAAAACCAAACATAAATGAGTAGAAATGCAGCAGAATTATTGATAATGGGGCCTTGGATATCTGTATATAACAATCGAGGAGCCATTACACTACGGCATTTTTTTCTAATCTACACCGAGAGCTGCAGAGACATGCTCAACGACTTTCTTCTTCCTCAACTGGACGAATAAGGACTAAATAACATTGAATTTCATCGGAATAGAGCAATGACTGATGTTGATTTTCATTCATTAAAAAAAAACATTCAAACATAGCGAAATTTTGCTTAAGAAAACAAAAGCCCGTACAAGTAACAGGATTTTAATTTACCATTGGACATTGATGACAAGGATATAACGGCATAAATAGGTTAACCTCAAAAATATATCAAATATCATTCGTTCAATGCAAACAAAATAAATGATCTTAGTTATTAAGAGGCCCCAAGCATTTAACAGCAAACAATTTACCCGCGCCCCTCGCATTTTCACGCATATAACGTACATTTATTTAAAATGTTTATCCTTTGTAAAGTTGTGACTGTTTGTTGTATTGTTAGATTTTTATTTGCTGGAATGTGTGTTGGTATTGTTGTTTATTTGCTTACATAAAACACCACTTGAATGTTGCCTAAACAGCCAACGTTAAATAAGTTTTTCGCTTTGGTGTTACAAAATAAATATGAAACGAACGAAAGAGTTTGCTTTTACTTTCAAAAAGCGTGAACAAAATATAAAACAAAGAACATACTTTAGTAAAGAACACAGTAACAGGACAATGCTTTGACGCGTTGTTTGCAGGCAGACTTATGAAATAATACCACATTTATTTAATAGCTTATCAAAGTATTCGTTTAAAATGCTTTTGAGTGTAAGCTTTCCGAAAAAGACCTTAAACACAAAAATATTTCGCCTCAAAGTGATTCATTTTATATTTTTTTAATTCTCTTTACCTTTTTCATTAGATATTATAACTGCAGATTCTAAGGATTTGGTCTGTGCGCGTTATTAACCTTCAGGGATTTCCTTTACAAAAAAAAAAAACAGAAAAAGAAAAGGAAGCATTTCAAAGGCAGGACTTATTTACTTTGAAGGGGGAAAAAGATAAAGAAGAGGCTGCCAACCACATTAACTTTGTTAATGCCAAAAGAGTTTGCCAAAAGTGTGAGAAAGCGTTTGTCATTTTTAATGAAACAAAACACAAATTCTTAATGAAGGGACACAAATTTATAGAAATATTTACTGCCTGGCTCACGATGTCGACAAGAAATTTTCGTTCGCTTATTTATATTGAAAACAAAAACAAATTTTCTTACTTTGTTTTTGTTTTCAATATAAATAAGCGCACGAAAATTTCTTGTCGACATCGTGAGCCAGGCCGATAACTTTGAAATGTTGGGTTTTTGGGAAGTCCTTTTAGTTTTTTCAAATAATTTAAATGAGTGGAAAAATTATGAACTTGAAAGGTTTTTTTTTATTACAAAAAAAAAGTAGCAGAAAAAAGAGATAAATTTATTTTTTATAAATTTTTTTAATTTATTTGCATTGAAAGTAGACATAAAAACAATATTAGACAATTAAACAGTGGGTAGTATGAATAATCACCAAATATTTGCTTTGTACTTAAAAATTTGTTTAAAAAAAACAAAAAACACACACATATTTTGGGTTTTAAAACAAATTTTTAAGTAAAAAGCAAATACTTTATTTATATTACCCAATATTCTAGATTATAATAATTTCAGAACGAGTGTTATTTGCTAAAAAAAAAATACTGAATATCTTCGTAGTTGATTGATTCAACTTGATTTTATCAACCACTTTAACCAACTAAACAAATGTCCTTAATAAAACTTATGGTCTGTTTCACAATAACGAAAGAAAACTTTCCACTGAAAATTTATATTGAAAACAACAATAAAATACGAAAAACTGTTTTTGTTTTCAATATAAATTGAAAGTCGAAAGTATTCTTTCGTTATTGTGAAACAGGTCATTAAAATTTTAAATTTCGAATTTTTTTTCCATTTTCTAAATTTTTCTTTTGAGTCTTTGTCATTTTTATTTTCTAAGCATTTTGTGAAAGTTGCATGTGAATTTACCCGCCCAAATCCCCACAGCACTGATTGAAGGAGATCCTTTTGACATCAGGCAGTTCTCCAAGTGAGGAATTTACTATGCCCACGGTTATAAATTCATTGAAATTCCCAGCTGTCGTAAATTTAAAGTTTTTCTATAAATTTTTGCCATGAGATAAGATTTTTTGAGTAAAAATAAATAAATAATAGTATGCTTTTTAGGATTCTTAAGGAAATAAGGTAAAAAAAATTAAAACGAACAAAACGACTAAACTTATTTCACATTTTCCATGCAATTATTGGTTATCATCAAGTAAAATTTTAAACGAGTCCTCAATTGCCATTTAGAGCTCAACAATAAAAACACTTGTAAAAATTCTAATAAATCAATAGCAACATTAAAATTATTATAAAAATTTGTTAAGAAGTTTAACATCAAGATTCTGATTTAAATATTTATCTCAGCAAGGAAACAAACGATATCATCACCTACTTTAGGCAACAAGACAGTGTTTATGCAATTTTATGTAACTTAAGGCTTATTATTATGAAAATTATGGATTTATCAAGATGAGTTTTTAAAAATAAAAGAAAAGCAAAAAAAAAAGAACATTAACCCGCAGTCTAGACTCACAAGCTCTCTTCATCATATAAAAGAGCCTTTTCTGCATCCTTTTCAGCACTGATTTCAGTTTAACAGCCCGCAGGCGAAATAAAAACGTTATCGTGGTGTTTGAATTACAATAATATAAATTATTCATACACATAGAAATACTCACACACATGCAAACTCAAACACTCACACACACTCACACTCACACAACCCGTTTATGAAAATGAGGCTCATATGTTTTTGTTTAAAATAAGAGATTCATTTATATTAAAACATAAAAAAACAAACAAAATTATTTAAAATATATGTATGTATGTATGTTTGTGTGTTTGTGTCTATATGTGTGTGCCTGCTTGTGTGTCTGTGTGTGTGCATATAAAGAGAAAATCTCATGAATTCTAAATACAAACGACTACGAACGAAAATAATTTAAATACTGAATTTCCTCTAATGTTTTTGTTGTTGTTGTTGTTGTTGTTGTTTTGGCATAGTACTAACTGCTGCCACATACGGGGCGAAGCATACATTCACACTCGCATATGCAAACATTCCACTGCACATGTGAAATAAAAAGGAAAAAGCCGCAAAAAAAATATTAAATAAAATAAACCATAATTCATAACTAAATTTATAAAGATAGACTTGACTCGTATTAAATAAACAAAAACAACAGCAGCAGCAACAGCAACAGCAACAGCAACAGCAACAAAAGGTAAACACTAGACGTGTTTTGTGAATGAAAACAATTCCTTTATATTTCATTTTTATAGACCCACTCGACAACAACAGAACTGAATGATTCTAAACTGACTGTTGAATGCCTCTAAGGTTCATTCTTAAATCACCAAAGCAGCCATACATACAGTCGCATTACATTTTATAGTAGACCGGTACTTCTTTCGGCGTTGTGTTTTCTTAATATGCTTGGAATTTTGTTTTAAAGCTGCTTTAAAGCATACATTCATATACAAAACAGACAGACATACATGCATAAGCAAATGTGTGTGGGTCCTTGTTTAGGGCTTACTTTTTGTTATTTTTTTAATTTTTCAAAGCGATGTAAGTTCTCGAAAGTTCTTTCAAAATAATTATGTATATAAAAAGAAGTTAAGAAATCATTATTTCGAAATTAATATATCGCATAAACATCTTTGTTAGTCTATTTCAGATATAAGTGAAACGTACTTTCTTTTTAAAGTTATTTTCTCCTCAGGGACTCTTTTCAAAGATGCTTTATGCTAAACAATATTAAAATAATTATAAAGTTTCTTAAAAACACGTAGTAAAACGGAACAACTATCTGTTTTCGAAGGCAACTACACCTTCATCATCATCGTTCTTTTGTCTTTGCTCCGCTGTGTGTGGTGTCAGTTAATATAGATTTTCTGCTTTATATACATACGCAACTTTTATTGCAAATGGAATATGTGAATTGTTTTGATTCATTGTATTTCAAATTGCTAAAAGCTTTTTTGTAATGAAAGCTCAATTTTACCATCTCTAAATTTACATCGGTCTTGCCATTGTCGTTTGTTATTTACTAATTATGCACATGTTAGTTAATTTGCTTATTTTTGTTCTACTTAAGACAAACTTATTTTTGTTTTTTACTATTAAGTATATTTGTTTTTTTTTTTTTTGTTAATTATAAATGTTATCACAAAGACGTAGTCGAACGGAACAACTATCTGTTTTCACTTGTAATTTGGCTTAAAAAGCAATACGAACCTTAGCCTAGTCAAATCATAAATATAGAAGCAAATCAAGTTCCAACAATAATAATTAAAATTAACTAATATTAAAAATAATTTTTTTAATATCTAAAAGCTATTCCAAAAGAAACATTTTTAAACTGCACTCATACTTTCAAAATCTACTTTTCAAGAAATATGGTACATTTTCAAAATATGCTTTTTTTAAAGATAATTTTTCAAAGTGGTACTTATTTTACGTTTTAAGAATATGCTTTTTCATAAGTGCGTTTTCAAAAGGTACTGTTTGAAAAAGTTTTAAAGCTTAAAAAGTACTTTTTAAACAGATTGTGTATTCAATTATTTTTAAACAGATTTTTTTATAAATCACTTTTTATAAGAGGTCCTTTTTAAAAGGTAATTTTTGGAACGGTAATTTTTTAGAAAGAAAGTTATATAACAAGGTACTTTTTTAAAAGTTTCTTAAAAGGTACTTTCTTCAAAACGGTGCTTTTTAAAAAATATATATTTTAAAAGCGTACTTTTTTACACATGTAATGTTAAAAAAGAATACTTTTTAAAAAAATAGTTTTTGAAAAATTTAATTTTTAAAGGGAACTTTATAAAAAATCTAGCTTTTAAAAAAGTACTTTTAAAAAAATTTAATATATAAAGTGGCACTTAATTACAAATGCAGTTTCTAAGAAGGTACTGTATAAAAATAAAATTTGTTCATGAATATCGTCGGCTAAATATACTTTTTATAACATATGGCATTTTAATGCGTTTCGAAAGAGAAAGAGACGTCGACTCGACTGGCTAAAATATTTATAATAATTTGAAACTCTTCATGTTGAAAAAAAGGCTAGTTTATTTAGCCATGAATAGATAATGTTTTGTATCTCCTGTAAAATGTGGTTGAAATAAGTTAACAGTATTATAATCTATGCCGACCATGTGGTACGCTTTCAGAATATGTTTTATTGAAGGATATTTTTTCAGACGTACAGCTACATTAAAAATTTTTTTTTTTGATGTCTTTTCAAGAGGTATTTTGTAAAAAAGGTTTGCAAAAGGTTTTTTGTTAAAAGTACTTTACAAAAGTACCTTTTGTACGTTTTGTAAAAAATAGTGCTTGTTCGAGAGCTACTTTTTCAAGCAATAAGATTTTAAATGTTTTATTTAAAAGTTATTTGAACAAAATCCTTTTTAATAAGTTCTTTAGCAAAATTTACTTTTTTCGCAAATATTTTCTTAAGAAGAACTTTTTCTAAAGGTACTTTTTAAAGCACTTACTTTAAAGGTACTCCTTAAAGCACTTCATTTATTAAAAAGTTATATTTTAAAGTACTTTTTTAAAGGGCAATTTTCTTATATAATTCCCTAAAAGGTACTTTTGAAATTCGTAAATTTTCTAGCTTAACTAACTAGACTCTGATTGAAAAAGTTAGTATTAAAAAAAAGTCGAATAAGCCTGCTTTATTGTATTTTATGCCATGTCGTTGTCTGATTACACATTTTGTCAATAAGTTTGATTTCTTAATAAATTATAAAAATATTCAAAGAATAAACTTAAAAGTGCAGTATACAAAATTCGCACGAATGTGAAGCCTTTAGAGTATAAAAAAAAAATGTATGACAAATTAAAATGTTAGTGGTTTGAATATTTAATTTCATAAAAATGCAAAAAAGACATAATTCTAAAAATGTTACGAGTAAAAGGCTCAGCTACCACAGTTGTCCTAAATTAAAAAATATTTCTCGTCGTTCTCTTGAAGTTCAAGAATGTCCTTAAGAAAAATAAAAATTTTTTAATAGGTACAAAATTATAGTTTGTTACAAAAACAATATAATATTATATTGAATTCCGATTTTTGTTAAATCATTTAGTTGAAAATTATAGTTGGAATTCTACTATGAGTACAAACTTCCAAGATTTTCGTATCTAACATTACTATGTTATCATGTTAACATACCTCTGTTAATAAATTGGGTTTATCTTCTGACACGTAATAGTTAGAGCTGGCAAGCTATCGATAGTCACGCCATTCGATATTTTCGATAGTTTGGTGGAAAACTATAGATACTATCGGTAGTATCGAATTATTTTACTTGAGGTCTACACGTAACTTAAAATGACTAACTTTAACATTAATTTCTAGCTAATGTTAAGTGAAGACTTAGAATGTTAATGTTTGGTTAAGGTTTATATTGGGGTATCTTCCCAATAATTTTCCCTCTTTTCAGCCTAACCTAACCTAATACGGCTGTTAAGGAATCTGTTTAAGCAACTCAGTTAAAATAAGAGATGATAAAAAAGGAGATAGCACACCAAAGGATATATTCCGTTTCTATTCCACAACCATCAATTCTGCTAGGCAAAACTCTAACAGCGTAATTTTTTCTTACTTGCAGTTAGTGTTAAAGTAAGTCATTTCATGTCAGCAGGAGACGAAGAGTTGGGAATGTTAAACTTAATTTTCATATGAGTTTAGTTTTCAATTTACATACAACTCAGTGGAGGTATTAAAAAGTGTTCTTCTATCAAGAGTTGATCCGTTACACACGAATTCTGTATTATTAAGTCCATAAATTTATTACTTTGAGTTATGACGTTATTGAAGTAAATGAGCGATATGTACTTAGATGTATTTTTAATAAGAGAAATCCAATATGTTAAATTTGATCGAGTTTGTTGCCAATTTGGTAATAAATTTTTTCTACGACAGTATCGCTGTCGAGAAAAAACTATCGATAGTCTAATGGAAATAAAACTATCGATACTATCGATAGTACTATCGATAGTTTGCCAGCTCTAGTAATAGTAGGCCACTGCCTCCTTTTTCTAGGGATATTTTGTGGTCTTTTCGTACCGTTATAGTTTTGATCTGAATGATGTTAGAATACGAAATTATAACTACATCTAATTTTTAAATTTCGTATATTCGAAAACATCACAAATGATGTGATAAAATTTTATACCTACATATATATGAAATGAAATTCCATTACCAAATAAGTGTTGCCCTAAATGCACATTGTTTGCCTTCTCTAACATTTTTCATGTTTTTATAAGCTTTTGTTTTTCATACTGAGTTTCTTTAAATAAATACAAAAAAAATCTAAAGCTTTGCCAGAATTTATACATTTCTGCTGCTGTACAATTTCATATATTTGTTTAGTCGTTCTCATGCTGGAAATTCTTTAAATATTTTTTCTAACTTTATGCTTTGTAGGATTGTTTGTATTTCGTATTTTCAGCGCTGATGTCTGTAGGTGTAAAAGTGTCTGTGTATGTATGTATGTGTTCGTGTGTGTCTCTGTATTACATTGATTCTTGGCTCCTGCCTGTTTTTGCGCTACCGCATCAAAAACCTTTAACGGCAGGCATCTCTTCAGTAGTGAATGAATGAATGCCTGCCTGTTTTAATTTTCTGTAGTTGCAGTTATTTGCAAAAAGCTGCTTAATTTTTAATTCTATCTAAAAATTTTGTAGATACAAATGCTTATTAACAAACACACGCACTAACAACCAACAGAAAAATAAACCATATCTCTTGAAAAACGAAATATTAGAAGATTATAACAACAAATAAACACACAACAAGCAACAGCAACAATGTAATAGAATAAAATTGAAAACAAAACAGAAAAAAAGTAAATTAGTGTTTTGGCACTTTTAACAAGGTATACAAACAATTTGGTTTGGATGTTGAAAAGCTCTTGGAAAATAGTTTTGTTTAGATGCAATGTCCCAGTTGGCCACGTTTTAAGACATTTTTGACGACGGGTACAAGACAATGGTAAGTTGTAGAAGACATGTTGAAGACAGCCCCATACAAATGGCGCCGAGGTCACACAAGACGAGATGGGCGAAAATGTCGCTCAGATTGTCGTCTACACTGCTTTATTGAAGACAAAACTCAGATTGTCCTCAACAAAGTCTTATTGAAGACAAAACGTATGACAATGTCGATCAGCTTGTGGTCAACACGGCTTTATTGAAAACAAAACGATGGATATTGTCGCTCAGATAGTCATGAATAACGATTTCCTTTAAATTTTCGATTAGAAAACCTAATGAACAGGCGCCATGTCGTACATTAATCGTCGAAGATAATGTCGTCTGTGACGATTTTACCAACTGGGGTGTGTGTATGTGTGTATGTGTGTGTGTGTGTGTGTGTAGAACAAACCTTAATCCTAGTTTAGTCTGCGTGAATGATCAAAATATAAAATTTCCTAAATTACAAATTCTATAACAAGCAAATTTTTATACAGATCTGTAACCTGAAGAATCTTAAAATTTTGCACAAGTCCCTTAAATTTCTTACAAGCAGACATAAAAGTGAGTTTGAACAGAATGTAAATAATAAATCTTACAATCAATCTGACGAGGTTCCCAAGAAAATATCTAAGAAGCTAAAGTATGTTACCTTCCATACCAAGTAAACAACGTATTTTATAGAACTATTGTGCAAAACTTTAAAATCTGTTTATTTGTTCTTAAAGGGTTAATGCAATTAATGCAACATTCTTTTGATCTAAATGTAAACTGAAAATTAAGTTTTAAGTAAAGACACGTTTTGGTAACAAAACAAAAGAAATAAAAGCTTATTAAAAAACAAACAGAAAAACAAAACAGAAAAAGATTTTTAAAAGCTCATACACATTCACATTCACAGACACAGAAACTCACTCAATAGAAGCCAAACAAAAAATTGCAAAGTGTATACGAGTATATATTTTAAAACACTAACATTGATGGTAGATGCCAATGACTTGGCAAAATTGGAACTTCAAAGTAGAGGAAGGAAAGGGTATGATTCTGTTTTCTAATTCTCTAGCTGGTTTGTTGTTTTTTGCATCTAAAAATTTTCCGCAGGCGGACATACAGTGGGTGGGTGCAGTTTGGAGCAGAGTTATAAAATAGGCCAGCATGAACCGTTTCAAAAGAGTTTTTCTAAGGCTTTGTTTATGTTTTGTTTTGGGTTGCTATTACATTAAATTTTTTTTATTTGTTGTTATTGTTGGTGTTTTTAAAATATATGTCTGTGGGTGTGTGTGTGAATTTGTTTACTTTTTTTTATTAATTCAGTGTGAATGTGTGAGTGTTTTAAAACACATTGTTCATTGTAAATGTTGCAGTAGACGGTTTCTGTGTCGGCTGGTCCTCAATGTACGTTAGTCAAAGTTATAAGCCAAACAGTATGGTGATGTTGGCAAAACCAAAAACTTGTGTTTGCTAGAACATTTTAGAGCCTTAATTTTCATTGTTTTCCATTTATTTAAGCTGCTGTATAGTTTGTTTGCCTTTTTTCATTACGTTTTGTTTTTGCTGATGTTATATATAATAGCTTCTATTATTTTTTTTTTTTTTTGGCAAACGGTTTGTTCTGTATGGACATTCAGTTGCAGTAGTCTCTTCTCTGGTCTAGCTGACTGTACAATGAGACGAGTTAAAGGCAAAATACTTTGGTGAAATTGTAATTAAAATATAAATATAAATAATTAATAAGTCTGCACTATCCTCTTTTCATTAAGAGATGCGATGCATATTTTTAAGTAAAATAGTATTTATGATACATGGCCTGCAGACTTTATATAAATAATTTGTTTTTGTTAAAATAAAGTTATAATGAAATTTATAACATAACACAAAGACGAATTTTCGAACATTACTTTTAGCCGGATGTAATCGCATTGCTACCAGATCTTGCACTCTTATGCTTAACCGGCCCACCCACTTGCAATATCATTGTGCAATTTTTTTACAATGTGTATGTCATATTCGAAGGTGGCACAATATATCTGTGGCAAAAAGGAAAAAAGCTTAAAACGAAATAAGCTGTTTTTGATATAAAGGTATTTCTGTAGTTCCTATATTTGAAAATATTTTTGGAAAAAATTTCATTTCTTTTGTACACTTTATCAGGAAGTTATAGCGCCATGACTTGCTTCTTACATTTTTTTGTTTTATAATCTCATATGGAATAAAAGTTAGATTTAACTTATACTTTAGTATATTTTAAATCAAATGCATTATTTATAGTGTGTAGAACAAATTTTTCTAAAAGAAATTTGAGTGAATACCGAATTCCCTAATTTAACTGAAAAAGGAATAAATTTCTGAAAATCGACTTGAAAGTTTAAAAGCGCTCTACTGCAAAACAGTAAAATATGACTTAAGCACTTTTTCTATTACCACAGCTATTGGCTAATATCAAAAGACTTTTGAAAACAACAATGAAATACATATAGACAAGACTGAAACACCGGCAAATTAATATCAAAGGACTTTTGATTTTTATTGTACAATCAAGACAAATGTGTAATGTGGTGGCAACATTGTTCAATATTGCTTAGTATTCTACTGTGAGACAAATTGGGCAATATTTTCTTTAAAAATATTTTATTTACACACACAAACTTCACACATTTTCCATTTTAACTTATATACTCAAATGTATACGGTGGCGAATGATGAATAAATTTCTGCAGTATCATGTGTATACTTGCTTGTCCTATTAAATATCTTTAGTCTAAGTATAAGCATACTCAGACTATAACTATGACAGGGAGTATAGTTTTTTATGTACTCATTGTTATTTCCTACTAGAGATACAAAGTTGCGAAACATTGTCGCCATGGACATCAACTTTTAAACCGATGTTGGTTTGCTTGTGTCGTTCTTATTACTTGTCGACGATATCGTTAAAAGTCTCGTATTGTGAACGTTTTTTACTGCTGAATTTATAGATAAAAATTATACTTTCAACCCCTGAATACAAAAACTTTCCAACTTTTATTTTCATTTCGAAAATAATTTAATAAAATTTCTTATAAAAGCTTTCTTGCTGTTATGAGAAAACCCTTGTGAAATAAGTGGCAATCATTTTATAATTTCATTTACCTTCCATTAGAAGTTTATTAGGGATTTATTGTAAGCATTAATTCAACATCAGGTTTCTGCTGCTAAAGTCCTTCCTTGCTCTTAAATAACTAATGCCACCTACATAGATAAGAACGATAACAGTATTTCATATTTTCTTTTGAGCAAGGAAGAAAAATAAAACCAGCCCTGAAGATATTAAAGTGAAATGTTATTTTAAATTTTAAAAGTTGCCATTCCTTGCATTAGAAGAGCAGCAAATACATAAAACAGCAAACCAAAGACCTGCCAGCAAATTCAAAAAAATTACAATAACCAAATCTAATAATGAAGAAAAACAAGTTGTAAGAATATATCAACAACAATTTTGTTGTCAAAAAAAATATTTAGAGCAGCAACTAATTTCAATCAATCTAATTTATATACTTACAGTATTTTCATACGAATAACATTTTTATTATTTGCTATGATATTTTTATAATATTCTTTTAAGTTTAATTTTTTTCGTATATTAAAAAAATATAATAATAAAGTTATCAATTTCGTATAATTATATTTTCCAGCAAAAACTTAACAAGCCCCAATGGAAAACTATTCCTCTATAAACATCATAAGGGAGGCTCAAGTTATTTAAGAAATCTTTTTAAATGAATAACTATGAGTATTCAAAATATAATATTTTACGTTTTTATAATTGATTGATTTCAAGGTCTCTTGCAATTCTTTATCATATTATATTTGCGAAATGTAATAGTATATTTCTACTCTAGCTCTCGTAAGTAAATAAGCAATTCCTAATGATAGGAACACAATTGGGACGAACGACGAATTTCATCGACGTCAACGTTTACGTCGATGAGAGTTCGCTGCGTAAATTCGTCATATGAAGCACAACGACGACGAATTTACTCAGCGAATTACTCTCTTATATTTGATAAAGTTGGTTGTTGTGTATCAGGGATGGCATTGAGATTTTTAAAATTGTACCAACAGCTTTCAAAAATAGTACTTTTTTTAGCTTAATTGTAACTACTAAAAAAATTTGGCTCAAATTACATACATATTTTTATTTGTTTTTATTAAAATAATTGACTTTGTTGTGTCTACCAAATCGTTACAAATTTGCTTGTAAGTTGGATTATTAAAGCATATGGTTACACCTGTTAATATTGAAATTTAAATTATACAAGTTAATAGCATGCGCTCTAGCATCCGAATTTGGAAGAAAAATGATTTGGAAGATGACGAGTTCACATTTTTTGATTTTTTCGCTGCGTTTTGCTTTCACAAAGCTGTTTTCAAGTGAGAAGAATATGAGTTTCATGGTTCAAAAGTGAAAATTGACCGTTTGAAAAGAAATGCGGAGTGAAACTGGGGAGATTCCTTAAATGTACTAAATTAGTCATTGGTGTACTATTGTACCTTCCGAGTTGTAGTAGTACCGAAAAAGGTACAATTGTACCAACTTTGCCATCCATGTGGAGAGAGAGAGAGAAAATTGTTTTTTCGTCGTTCGTCGGTGTACAAATTAGAAATAAATCTACGTCAGAGTTCGTCATGCACGACGACGTAACACACTCGTTGTACGAGTGTGTTGTGTTCATTTTCATATGCACAAATATGTTTTATTTCTTATGACGAAAATTCTCACCGAAAAATTCGTCGTTAGTCCCAGTTGTGTTCCTAGCATAAGTCTAATAAATTATATACACTTTACGTATGCAATCTTAATCAGGGTTGTCAGATATGGCGATCTAAATTTGGAGTCTAAATTTGTGACATGGCGATTTTACGGGTATTTCCTCCTTCTAATAAAGTCTAGTTTAATTTTTCATCCCTTCTGTAGAAACTCACATTAATTAATAAAAATATTTCATTCTATAATAATTAAGCCCGATTAAAAGATTATTCCTGATTAAAATTCATTCTACTTAAATTTAATAATTTAATTTCAATAAGAATTGAAAATAGGTTTTAGAAAACGCATTTCACAGATCTTTGGTAATTGATTTGCTTATTATAAAAAATATTTTATTATTATTATATTTAACATATATAATTTATTATTATAGGAGCAATTATATCTTACTGCTTTCAAAATATCAATATGTGTTTATTTTTGATTTTTCAGTAATCGATTATTAACAACATCCAGATAATTAATTTAGAAGCTATTTTACTTATGCAAAATTGGAGATCATTTGTACTTTTTGTGAATACTTGCGGTATGTCAGGATTTAGATTGTTATGTATAAAACATATGTACACGCATATGTATATTAATTTAAAAAAAAAATTAGGAAAAAAGGAATATACGAAAAATTAGATTAGCTCAACAAGATGAACATGGCTTAAATTCATTTAATATGTATCAAAAAAGAGAAACTCTTGCAATGAGAACTATATGTAAAATTCATTAAAAATTATCTTAGCTTGCACTACTTGCGTATCACAAGTTCAAAACCTTTTTGAGTTCCCTGGAAGGTCTAGTTTTACTGAAACAGTATTCGGAAAAAAATGAATCACCTTAAACAACATAAAGCTGAAATTATTTTTAAAAACATAAAGTTTTTAATCTCTACCATAATGATCTAATTTTTTAAATTTCTCACCACCTTATTATAAATATTTTTTTTTTTGCATATTAAATAAAGTTTTAAATAGAACAAGATGAAGAAGAAATATGTATGTATATCTAAAGAAATCCATATAGGCCGAGAATACAACGTCATATGCATACATACAGTAAAAGAGAACAAAATGCCCAAAAGCTTAACAAAATGCAATCTGTAAACACTTACATACACATACACACATACATACATACATACATATATGCATAGAGAGTCATGTATGTACATATGTATGTAAGCACGCACTAATGTCCTGCACAAGACCATTTATAAGACCTTTCAAGACATGCGACATTTTTCAAACACTTTACTACAGCGAAATATTATAAAACAAACGCTAAACAACACTGTTGGCAAGATTTTTTTTCAATTGTTTATCTTATCAATAGTGTGGTTAAGCGTTTGTTTTAGAATATTTCGCTGTAGTAAAGCGTTTGAAAAATTTTGCATGTCCTGAAAGGTCTTATAAACGGTCTTTTGCAGGACTTTAGTGCGCACATAAAAGACCATTCATTATTTTGACTACTGAAAGACTGGATATTTGTGTAAGATTTTTCTATAGCAGAACATTTTATGCAAACATTTGTTTTTTTCCTTTTCTTTTTTTGTAACACTACGCACACATTCGCATCATCATTTACATAAAATGCAAACGTTCAATACACACACACATGCAAAAAAAATCAACTCTACTTGCCCCTCCCTCTCTCGCTGTACCAAGAAAGAAAGTTGGCATTCAGCATTCAGCAAAATGTACAAAGGAGGCATTTCTTTCTTTAAATATTTAAATATAATTTAGAAAAAAAATTTCTATCCAGCAAACAAAAATATTTACTGGCTGAAATACAAACAAAACTGTAATATTATTTGAGGCAATTGCCAAAAACTGTCGAAAGAGTAAAACTCAAATACTTTTGCGAATACTTAAATGTATTGAAATGAAGACAAGTTTGTATGCGGATGTGTGTGAACAATTGTATTTGGGTTATATTTTATTAAGTTTAAAGTCACATTTAACTTTTGTTTTGTGCAAAATCCTAAAAGAACAAGATAGTGTGCGTTTTTAACATTGAAACTAAAAAAGTTCTTAGTAATAAAGTTTAGGAAAGTAGTAAGGACTCACATCTACATATTTGTTTCTTGGTTGGTCTATATCAAGGACTTTGTTTTAATTGTGCACTCAAGTTTGAAGACACATATGCTGTAAACTAGAAATTATATATGAGTACACTGAGGGAAAAATGTGCTTAAAGCAAATCATCTCAAACTTTTTAGTCTGTTAAATGTGAAATCTCTTGATTCAAGACTAAAATCTTTATTTTTTTTTTAATATCGCACTTAAGATTGTAATCTTGAAGAAGTTCTCATTTTGAGATCAGGTTCAAGATTTTGTTCTTAATAAAAATCTTAAATTAAGATCACATTCTTAAAAATTTAAGAATATGAACTTAAAATTAAGATACGTTCTTTACTTAAAGAATATGTTCTTAAAGTTTAAGTCTACGTTCTTAAATTGAAGTTAAGGATCTTAAAATTAAAATTAAATTTTTAGTTTTTTAAATTCATGCTAAAAATTTTGAATTTATGATTAAATTTGAGAACGTCAACCTTACTGACCAAATTTCAATATTAAAGTCTGAAGATTTTTGCAATCTAAATTCAAGAATTTTGATGTTAAATTTAGATCAGTTTTCTCTTAGTGTACTAATAATTATTTACTGAAAAAAAAACTTTGAAAGAATAGAGAAATGTTAAAAAGTTGGATTTTTTTATGGTATTAAAATTTTTCTGTACTAAATTTTTAATTCAAGAAGAATCATGTAACCCACTTTCTAGTTTATGTATAATTATATTTAAGTTCGTCATTAAAAACCGCAGAGAGAGCGAAAATTTTTGACAATTCATAAAATGAGGTTTTCAATATTTTCAAGGATCGAATTTGTGCATTATGATTTTTTTTTCATAAACTAATTTTTCATGAAATGTGCGGGCTTATCAATTTAATGTTTTCAAAATTGTAGATCTGACATGGCTATCAGCTGTTAAACATCTGTTTTTTGACGTGTCATTTATTTACTGTGCAAAAAATAGAGAGTGAAAACGTTGCAGATGTGGTCGACGAAAATACAGAAGTGTTATTTTTTTGTTAGAAGATGTTTAACGGATAATCCAAAGAACCATCACAGAAAAAATTACTACCAAAAAATTTTCAAACAAACGCTTGTTTGGAACAAAATTTTCTCATGCTTAGATCTGAAAAATACAGATTCACCACTCATGATTGCCTATAAGGATTTTAAGAACAACAATCTTGTAGCAAACAGAACACTGAACTTCGCCAAGCAATTATGAACTTGGGGGACAAATATACGCCTCTAAGTTCGCAAAGCATCAATAGGGAAGAAAACACCGCCGTAAATCAAATAATTAAGATTTGGAGTAAAAAAAAAAATAACTCAAGAAAGTTAGAACAGAAATGTAATGATCTGAGAATGTCAATATTTTTGAAGAGCAGAGGGAGGCATAACTGAGGTACAAAAAGATGCGATTCCAACCAAATACTATTTAAGACACGCAGCAAAAAATAAAAAATATGTAATTCAAAATGACAGTTGCTGAAGATGTAGGCAAAAGCCTAATGGTTTCATATAAATGGCTCTTATACTACCAGATCTCAAAACTTTTAGACTAAGCCTTATGCAAAAGTTATTATTATATATTCTTATCGGGAAATAAAATCTAAAATGTAGGACCACATCTTGCACTACAGTCATTTGCATAATATAAGGCAAATGCTTAAAGTTATAGAAATTGCTTTCAAAGTGCTACTTAACTTCTCTATCATTTTTGTAAGAACATTTATGTTCCTCTATATTATAGATTTTTGAGAACTTCAAAACTTTCATTATGCTACAGTTAACAACAAGTAGTGTTCCAGCAACAGTCCTAAACTCAGGTAGTATGCGTATTAAACAACTTTAAGAACCAAACACTCTTCAAACTTATAATATCTCAATCTACCGACCGCTAGTATAACACCTCAAGGTGAAGTATTTCTTTTACCAAAACTTTTAATACAAAAAAAAAATACTTTCTCTTCGTTCTTCCAAAAACAATATTTTATGAATTTATAATAAAAAATTGTGGCTTTTCCTCTTAGTTGACCGCAGACAAACTAAATTTAGTTTACAGATGTTCCAATAAACAAAAGCTTTGGCTGGTAACAAAAATTTGCTCAATGTTATGCTCTCCAAATAAAAAATCCCAGTATTTTTTTGTTTAATATAAAAAACACTCATTGGTGTTTTGCTTTCAAGGAAAAATGCACTCAAACAGAGTCAGAGAGTAGACAGTAACAAAAATTCTCCAACAAAGCCGAAGAGAAAGTTATTAAATTTGAAATATTTACTATAAATATCGTATAAAGTAGGTATTATTTTTAATATAATAACAGAGATAAAAAATAATCTCAAGTTAATTATATGCTTAAATGAAAAGAAACTATGTAAAGTAAATTTTTCATAGAAAAAAATATTAACTTTTTCATTTTAATAAATATAGGGCAATTTGTCAATGCACACAAACGTTTTAAAAAATTTAAGTTTTTTTTTACTGAAACAAATATCATAAATATGTTAATGTTAATTTTACTTTGAAAAGCCCAAGTTCAGAGAAAATTATATTCTTAATCAGATGATGTTTATAATTGTTTCAAATGATTTTTCAATGCAACCAAACTAAATTTTTAAGTCAGTGAACTTGTAATATTGGATTAATTATACTAATATCTGTGGCAAAAAGGAAAAAGTGCTTGAGTCGACATAAGCTGATTTTGAGTTAATGCTACTTCCATAATCTACATATTCAAAAGTATCTCTGGGCAAAATCTCAATTAAATTATGTAAGTTTTCAGGAAGTTATTGAACTCTGACTTGCGACTTATCTATCTTAGACTTCTAATCTTACTTGGAAAAATAGCTTTATTTTAGGTTAAACTTTGGTATAATTCAACTTAAATGTATTACTTATAGTGTGAAGAACGATGTTTGCTTCAAAAAAAAAAATCAAGAGCAATTGCACAAGATTGTGAATTGGGCTAATGTATAACAACGTGTTTTTCATATAAAAAATATATATTTACTTGTATTTTGTATCAAGCAAACAAAAATCGATAATAAAACATAAAAGTAACAAGAAACCATCAATAAGTTTTGAGGAAAATTTTTCTATCTAATGTAGCATTTTGCGTAAAAAACAAGAAGCAAAATACTCTAAAGTATACGCATTATTTTTTTGTGAAATTAAATAACATTCATACGCACCGGCGCACAGTGGGGCCTTTTGACTTTTTTCGTTGCAAAAATCATAACTTTTGAACTGATAAAGATATTTAAAAATTTTAAAAAGCATTTGAAAGGAAACTCCTTTAACTTTAATATACATGATTTGCACGGTCATAGGTTAGGCGCGGCACTGTGCACAGTGTCTGCTGTCGACTGTTTTTATTACAAACATCATAACTTTTAAGGTAAGAAAGATATTTTAATAAGAATGAGTATCATTATTGGTCATTGCTTTGTGGAGGCACTATGCACAGTGTTTTTTTTTTTTTTTTTTTTTTTTTTTTTTTTGAAAACATCATACTTTTTGAAGTTACCAAGAAATTTGTAATGGGGAAAAACACTTGATTTTTAAATCTTTTAGGATCAAAATAAGTGCTCCCTTATTGTGATAGGCATTGGACACGATGACACCTTTGACCTTTCCTGTCGCAAAAATCATATATTTTGAAGTAATGATATTTTTAAAATTTCCCAAACATTTAAAATACAACTTTTTGTGCTTTAAATGACATTCTCATAGGGAAGTCTAGAAAAAAATGCTACTCTAATATAACATGTTATATTAATATAACTCTTTTTATTTATATTACAGATAAAAATTATTGAAATATTTTTAATACTAATGTTAATTTATAATATTATTTTATAGTATGATATATTATAATATGATAATGAGTTATTTTTATTAATTTTTTTAATAGTTAGTTTTTTTTCAAAATAGTCATTAACATTTTGATCGATTTGTAATAGACTTAACATATCGGAGCTATAATTATATTCTTCCAAATCTTTTCGAGATCTTACATGTCTCCGCGATGAAATCAGTGGGTCTGAAGAGGCCGCCAACATATTAAAAAGATCCTCATTCTGTCTAATCCGTAGATGTATGATCCATTAAGTCTTCCAGTTCAACTTCTGCTGATACTTCAGTAAATTTTACATTAGATGGTACTGCTTTTTTTTTGGCAGAGGTAACCTTTAAAGAGCTTCGTAAAATATTATATTTCTCCTTTGACAATCCCAAGTCCATAAATAACGCTAAGGCTTCTTCTATGCTATACTTTGTGGGTAATGCATTCGGAGGAGTTGGAATACTTTCTCTAATCCTTCGTAGTCGATCTGGGTTGGCAAGCTCCACAGCTTTTGTAATATCAGATCTTGATTTATCTTTATCTTTTACGTACTTAAGACATAATGCTTCTGACAGATTCGATGTAGATATATCTTTTGTAGTATTTTGAAGTTTACGTTTTTTGTGTACTCCGTCAGGCCTTCCTTTTCTGCTGTCCAAGGATGTATGCGGTTCTTCGATGTTTTCAAAAGTTGTTACTCCATTTAGCCAGTCTGAGTACTTTTCCATAAAGATTTTTGTCGTACGGTTTGAGGCAAGCCATTTTCTACGAATATCCAAGAAAACGAAGTGAATTTTGTTTTTAACATCCTTTTCGTGGTATCCTGGTAAACCGTGAAATTTTTCCACAGTATCCAAATTAAATACATTTTCATTATGTGATTTTCTAAATAACTCGAACAATTCCGAATTTTGAAATGACATTATGAGTTCTGGTACTGATCACTACTTTTGCAAAGTAAAACCTTAAATGATTGCATTACACAATTGCAGATTAATTTATACCCAAAAATAAAAAGGTTCAAACTACCTGATTTGCGAAACATAAATCTAGGCCAGAATTAACTGGATTATATACAACTGCAGTTTTTATTTTACTTAGTATAAAAACAAGTTTTAAAACTACCTGCTTTTTCATAATGTGTTCTTAAATTTAAATAAATAAACAAAATGTAGTAATTATGCCTACCTGATTGACACAGTAAAATATTGTTTATCATTTATATGGGATTCATACTATGACTTTTTATGGTGACTTTTGAAGACTTTATTGACGAATGGTGTACAAAGGCTATATATCAACTTAAAAGAAAATTAAAGAAAAATGTAGGGAAAAAGTCACTGCGAAAATTTCGTATTAACGAGAAGCAATAAATATTAGTAACAAGTGATGCAGTGAAAACAATTTTATAGAGAGAATAATTTATTTTCATATTTGGAACGCATCTTTGTTACATATATAAAATAATTTTTTATCTGTTAGTAATAAAATACATTATATAACATAAAGTACAAGTTATTTTTCTTTTATTTTTGTAAAAAAAGAAAACTAAGATTTGATCTTTCTATACGATTATATATATTTCAATGAAATAAGGCTACATACATATTTCTAAGTAGGCACATATGCATACATTAACAAAAATATGTCAATCAGTTCCACTTATATTTACATTTTTGTGCTGTCAGATAACATAAAATATAAAATATATTAAAATTTTGGTAGCTTTTTTCCTTATTTGGCAATTTTTTTTTATATTTTGGTTGTAAAAATATCTTGCCTGTGGCAGCGCTGGCTATAAGATTGTAACATCTTTCTTCAAATTTCAAGAAAACCTGTCATTTTTTGTGGCCCAATTTAGCTTAATTATTTAAAGTACTGTGTAGTAAATATGCTAAAAAAAATATGGGCGTGACCATTTTTAGATATTCTCTATTTTATTTGTAAAAAGTACCTAAATATAGGGTGTCTGAAAAACGGCAATTGCCGAAAAAGTAGGGTATCTGGTGGAAATTCTCTTACTTTTTTTTAATAAACAATAAATATACCTTTAAAACAATACCAAAAAAGTAGTGATCACATGGCAATATTTCTGACACTTCAATTCTAAAATGTTTGTTTTTCTCAAAATCACATTTTTTTGTACTTTCTAAAAAACTGTCGACTTTAAGCAGCTCCACCAGCTATAATTCTTATCCAATTAAGAAAAACGTTTTTGAATTCTGATCAGTAAAATGGTCTTTATACGATGTGTTCATTCATTTTACAAAATTTTGTCATCAAATTTTGTATTTTTGCCACGGTTTTTGGGAAAAGGCGCCACAGTGCGGCGCCAGCTGTTCAACGTGACTTCTAAAGAAACGAAGCAAGCATAGTTACTATAAACATGTGTATAAACGTATATACGTATTATGTCTACACACATACATACATACATATAACTGTACATACACAATCATACATCACGCGACTACATATGTATGCAAGTATGTATATTCTTTGTTCACGCCAATTATAATTATTCCAGTGCAAAGAGATTTTTTTTTGCTTGCTATTGAAAAAAAAATAAATAAATTAAAAAAAAATAAAATAAAAGCCAAGAGCAGAGTCAAAGAACGACAGAAAAGAAGATATAAAACTCATCATTAACATTCATTAATAATAAAGTCAAAGCATGACTAAAACAATATGAGAAAATTTCCATAAGCCAATAATTACGATATTTGCTGTTTTTGCTGAAACATACTTAAGGGGCGGGATGGAGGGATGGTGCAAATAATATGGAAAGGCTGCCATAAACATTTGTATTGTTTATTTAACAAAAGAAGAAAAAAAAGAACAAAAATGTCTGGTGTTATTTTAAGAGTACATATTAGCATTTGTAGTATATAAAAATTTAAACTCATGTAGATTCATGTCAGCATGTGAACTCTTATAAATAAAAAAAATAATAAGAAAAATATAATGAGTCGTTCTGGAGTTGTTTTGACGTATAAAATTGAAGATATCCCGTTAACTGTAAACTTTTAATACGCAAAATTTCCACATCTATTGGCCTTGCGTTACAAGTTCATTCAAGAACTATAAGTTTCTACTGTAAAGATACTGTAGTAAACATGAAAGAAAGTTAATTACCATAATGAATGCACCGACTAATGCAGTACTGTAAACTAGAGATGAGCAATCCCGTAATTTTTTAAAAAGTTGTTCCTTGTGAAAGTGATTTCTTAATCGCTGTTATTTTAAACTGTGACTGTGATCACAGTTTAGCAGTATTTTGTTCATATTATTTTGAGAAATCCTAATAGCAGTGAAATTAAAAAGCTACCATGAGTAAGTTTTAACACTTTTCAGCACTTATGCTTTAAAAGTGTGTATTAATGATCAAACAGAATATGTCCGCAACTTCAGGAAAAATCGTTGTCAAATTAACAAAGCCCATAATAAAATCTACGGCAGTAACTTCAAATGCTCTATAATTTTAGTTTTATTTTCTTTTGTGCTTATTTTTCTTTGTAATTTTGTTCACAAAACTTATGCAATTTATTGAAAGTATGGCAGCATTCTTGAGAGAATGAGTATTTATATATGAGAGCATAAGAAAAAACGTTGTCAAAATAAAATAGATTCTATCTATCGACTGCTTTTTGGTGCTGATTTTTTGTGTCAATTTGTGATCATTTAGTATCAACATTTTTAAATAATAACATGAAGAGCAACAAAAAATTAACAATTACCAATCACCACCTTCCAAGAATTGAATATTGTCGAAAAAGAGGCAGAGAGGTAATAAAAAAAAATCTGAGAGCCAGAAAAGACAATTTGACACGACTTGACGATTTTTTCTCATCAAAAGCTGCAGCTATAATAAAATGCGGTAGCTTTATTTACTGTTAAGTCAGCATACAAGAAGATTCCCGATTTGTATGAAAGAACTATATTTCTAAAGCCTGTTACTTGATTAATGGAGCCACAGTTGTGATTAGTGATTTTTCAATGGCTTTGAAAAAGTAACAGGTTTAGAAATATGGCTCATCTCTACTGTAAACTTACAAATAAAACTAATGTTTAAAGCAAAGGAAAACTTAAATTTCACATTTTTTTGATATTTCATATTACTCATACAAACCTGCAATTGTTCTTTTAAAAATATAAAACTATTTTTACTATTCTGTTGCTGGCGGGAGCATAACGAGCTGGACTTCATGCGAATATTTTTTTACAATATAGTTATTATTTTTTTTTTTACAATAACGAATACAATCTATTGTTAATAAAGCTTTTAAATTAATTGTTATGTTTGCAATATGAATAGCAAAAAAAAATTTATATGTATGAATATGAAAAAAGTGTGTTGTATTGTATACCTTACAAAAGCACAAATGCTTTGTTATCCTGTTGCCTTGCATTTTTGAAAAATAAAATCAAATGTTTAAAACAAGAAGAAAAAATATTTATTTTAATATTTTTCGCTTAGCGGTAAAATTGATTTATTTTACCAATTTATTTTGTTAGCTTTTTCCCAAATAGCTTTTTAAAAATTTATAACTAAAATAAACAATAACAGATTTTTTTTTAAATTAAATTGATTTCTGGTTGCACATACTGGCAATTAAATTGAAAAAGAGGGGAATAAATATAAATAAAACCTAATAATTTTTATAGATGATTTTTGCTACTTCCAAGTGCAAACATTGATTCAAGTTCGAGGAGGAAAAGGTCCAACAGTTGGATTTAAGGCATCTTTTAATATTAAATCTCAATTTCAAATATAATTTGTAAATGAAATTGTTAGGAGCAATTCCCATGAGGGATGTTTGGCAGATGGCTGGTTTAGATTGCACAGAAAAATATACATTTTTTAAATTTTATTGGAGAAAAAATAAATCTGCGGCCTCTTACATTTAAAATTGAGTTTGTTAATAGTAACAATAAGACAGAGAGAGAGAAAAATTTAGCTAAAAATTTTGTGTGCTTGGCAAATTACTGCCTTATTTATAAAACAAAATATTGCGGCTATATAAAGACTTGATAAGAAACATTTTGTATTTAAATCTGTTTTATAAACCCTTTATTAAGCCTACATAATTTTTAACAAATTAAACTTTTAATATTTAAAGATTCAAACGACTGTTTTAAGAGGGTCGCCACAATTTCTGGTCAAGCATTGATGCATTGTTAAAATTTTATTATCATATTCTTTTAATTTCTTTTTTGTTCATAATTTTGTAGTTTTTGTAGAATTTTAAATTAAAAAAATACTCGGCCATTCTGAAAACACCTTATTTTTTAAATCATGATGGAAAATATTGCTTTTCATCGATACCTCAAATATATTTATGCCTTAATTCAGTAACAGTGCATTTATACTGTCTCGAAATCTAGTACTTTAGGGATTTCTAGCCAAATCAAGCTGCTTTTTTTCAGATTTCCCATACAAAACCAAATCTAATTTTTCCGTAGATTTGTAGGAAATCTAATAAGAAATCTAATATTTTTATTTATTCTTTACTACCCTGTACAACAAAAGGTTAGTGAACTAGGTACGGTCTGCTTACAAAAGTGTGTGTGAATTGGCTACATTTCAGTTGTTTGGTTGCAGTTTTGGAAACCATACAGTTGATGGGTTTTGTTTTGGATAAAAAAGTCTTGATAAATGTCAAAAAAAAGTTGGTGTAAACGGTATAGATTTTAATAAAGATTTTAATCAAAATATGCTAGATTTTGTGCTGATGTAAATGCCCTATTAAATTTATTTAATAGAATTAGGGCATTAATTAATTAAATATACTCCATAATTCTGTTCGACGAATGTATCGTCTTGTCTATAGACGAAAAAGAAGCAGTTCTGATTCTTTAAAACGATTATTATTTATTGTCTATGCCGGAAGGTTCGTGTATTTGCTTTATTATTTTGTTCTAAACATTATTTTATTTTTATGTTTTGAAAACATGGCAAAAGTATTTATATTTTTCATTATCAAAGACAACAACCATTTTTGAAGAAAATAATTTAGAGACTTCAAAGATAAGAACTCAGAAGCATTTTCAAACAAAAATGTCCTAAATCTTCTTACTGAATTAGGGCAATACACTACATATATAATAAATTTTCATAAATAATTTGATTAAATTTATTCATTTCAAATAGCTGATGCTATCAACAATCTGTACTCAAAGCAGGAAGACATTGGTGATAAAGTGCGTGGCTGCACAAAAAAATGCGTATTTTCCCCCAATTGCAAATACTGAACTTAAGCCCCATTAAATAAAAAATTATTTCTTACTAAAATATTTCAATCTATAAAAATTTAAGGTACTGAACTTATTCCCAATTAATGCCCGTAATTTCTACAGACAGGTCATTTACCTAAGGTTTTTACCCACGAGTTTGCCTTATAAAATTCAACTTACACGATAGATATCTAGGCACCAATAGATATCTACTTGTAGAAATTACAGACATAAGTATAAGAAAATTTTGCCTGACTAAAATGCATTATAGTTTAATTAAATCTAAATATGCATGTTAATAAAAATATATTATTAACTTATATTTCATTTAGATAAATATAATTGCTCAATTCACAACTTATGGTAGGAGTCGTAGTTTGTACAAACGTTGTTGGTATTTTCTATGTAAATATTTGTTTATAAACAATGTCTTTATTAAAATTACCAACAACTGATAAACGAACTACGACTTCCAAAATAGGTTGTGAATTGAGCATATACATATATTATAATTAATATTATAATTACGTTTTAGCACTAAATAGTACTAAAACAAATTGTCTTCAAACTCAAATAATTGTCGTACTTGCTTTGAAAAATTAATCATTCAGCTAATTCTATCTCTAGCAGAAACATTATGTAAAACATAATCACTCCACTACTCACTTACTTTTTTTCCTCTGGCCATATTTGCTGCTTAAATTTGAAGCTTTTAAGCTACATTCATCCTTTTACGCCTTCAAAAATAAATCCCTTCACCAAAAAAATTCAGCATTTTTTTTAATAATCATTTGCACTATAATAAAAATAAAGCGAAACATATAAATCTTATTTTGTAAGTAGTCCTAATATCAATTTCCTAATCGTTTTGCAATACTTTCGATTGATAAGTAAAACACGTGTTGGATACTTTGCAAACATGTTAAAACGATACACAAACAAGCAAATCAACACCGAAATATCAATCAACAAATACTTATGTATGTACATTATAAAATAAAAACCATTTGATTGAATTGATGACTTTGATAACAATCGTCATTTGTTAGTGGCGTAAGGCAAAGGAAAATATAAAAAATAATATACATTAACCAAAAGAGATGTAAAAAAGGAGAAACATATAAAAAATTACCCAACAATCGCATAAGGAAACCTTCAGCTGAAAATATGAAATCTATAATTGAAAATGAATGTGAAAAATCCTTTTAATAAACGGTTCACTACAGCTGCAAGTTTTTCGTCCTTTAATACTTTCCACCATTTTGGTGAGCGCATCCTAATTCTGGGACTGATGAAATCAGTAAGTCACGAAAAGTCTATTAAAGGGCCTCTTAGACTATTGAACAACTTTAAAGACTTTCATCGAGCTTTACGAGAAAGAAATCTAAGGTCATTTGTTTTGACTGTCAAAAAATCTAACTTAAAGTGACATTTTGTGTTCACACCATCACACATCAAATTGCATTAAAAACACAATTAGAAGACAAACAGCTATTAACGATCAACATGCCTACCAGAGAACAGCAATGAATAGTGAGTAGAGTTGAATCTATTATTTGGGTAAATTTAAATACGATTTTAAAAAGAGATGGTAAAAATGAGCTTTCATTACAAGAAAGCTTTCAGCAAATTGAAATAAGATAAATCAAAAAACAATTCAGATATTCGATTTGCAATGATAGCTGAGTATAAGTATATACATCAAGTGACACAACATACATTGGAGCAAACACAGAAAACGCCTAGTTGTTCCATTCAACTATGTTTTGTTAGTCAGAATATTTACAACAAACTTTGGTGTTATTTGTTCATTAATAATTGTCACATGTAATTTGGCTTACAAAGCGGTACGAACTTTTTCTTAAATTCTTAACCACATTTTTCATAATATATTTTTATACTTCATGAAAAGAAGAAGGGTATATAAAATTCGACTTTTCTGTACATCAATTTTTAACCCACACACAAATGTGACTTTAAGAATATTTCATACAAATTGTAGCAGTTTTTGAATCATATTTAAGCTGAAACATACTTTAGTATTGAGTACCACATCATCATACTCGTAACTTTATCCTTAAAGCCAACGACATAAGCCCGCTGTATTACCAAAAACAACGCAGTAAAAAAGGCCAGACGGTGAGGAACGTTGGCAACAAAGGAAATGGCATGTAGACATATTTTCTTTACGGCACTTTTTTTTTTGTGAACAAAAATATAAATGTTTAAAAAGTCGAACACAAGCATACACACACACATACACACATACACGCATATACACACACACGGGTGCACACACATACAGCGCACACACACAACAATTTAAAAGGAAATATTTGCTACAAAAACATTTCTTTTGAGGGTATTTTCTTTGCCAAATATATGGGTTAGAACAATCATTTATTTCCTAAAATATATTTTATTTTGCTTTTCCATTCCAAGAGGAGTTCTCACGCACTTTTTCTTGTTCGGCGGATGTTACTTTATAACACACATATTTCTTTAACTTTTTCTCAAAGCAAAAAATATATTTAGACTCTAAGGAGTTGCATGTAAAATTGTATTTGTTTGTTACAGATTATGAAAAGGAACTTTACTTTAAGTAAAAACCGAATTAAATAAATGATGTTTATAAAAAATTATTTATACATTTCTCTTGCTACTTTATACGGTTTTATTTCGTTATTTTAATGTTTTTTTTTTTGCTGTAAAAGTAACAATTAATTTAAATTTTTTATAAAAAAAAATAATTCTTTTTGCCATCAACTTTTTCATTTAGATTTTATATTTTCCACACCAAGCACCACTTTTAACAAATTGGAAAGAAATACTTTTTCATTTTGTTTCGATATGTGAAAATTAAACTCAAAGTGGCATTTTTAATGAGTTATTTGTTCCTGAAGAAAATAGGACAAACGGTTTATGAAACATTATAAAGAATAATTTGTTGGCAACTTTCATTTTCGTGTAATATGTTACTTTTTTTTTTAAGCGCAACCCAGCCCACGAAGCGTTTAGTTTGCCTGCGGAAAACACTCAGGGTCTATGGCGGAATCGAACCCACTACCTCTGTACTGAGAGGCCAGCATCGCTACCAGTCACCTACAGCTTTGTCTATAATCTAACCAAGATCAAAATTCACGCTCGCTTAAGAAAGTGCATCTGTGCGCTTCTTCCATTTTATGGTCAGTTTGGGCGACCTTCTGAGGCGGCTATTCGGAATCTTGTGATTCAATTTCTCACCAAAATTACATTATTGAACATTTACCCATCAACACGCATACGTAAAGTGCGGACAAAGGAAAATATAGCAGATGTATCTGCCAGTGGGCCTATGTTATTATTTTTTGCCAAAATGGAACAGCTGGACTTGGCTGATATGTGATTTCAGCAAGACGGTGCCACATACTACATATTACGAAAAGCAATGGCCAATTGAGAGCCAAGTTCGGTGAACAGTTAATTTCACGTTTGGGGCCGGTCACTTGACTGCCTAAATCTTGCAATTCAATGCCTTTAAACTATTTTGTTGAGGCTATGTTAAGGTTCATGTCTATAGAAACAAACTTGCAATGATTGACGCACTAAAAGACAATATTGAAGAATTTATTTGTGAGGTAATGGGCAATATGATGGAGAAATTATGCCAGCGTATGAACCATTTCAGATATATCCGCGTTCAACAATTACATGAAATCATCTTTAAAAATTAAATAATATAGAACGTTCAATCGACACCACTAAAGATCTTATACATTTCTATAAATCGTATGTGTTTTTTTTAACGAAATACGAAAGTTCTTAAAACAACACCCTATATAAAGTAAATGGTAATGAAAATTTAAATTTTTACCTTTTGCAGCAATTTTATGCAAAAAAAAAACAAAATGAGTAGAAACTACAAGAAAATAATATTGATAAATAAATCTGTATATTAACTTCCATTTAAAAATTGGATGAATATACAAAAAGATACATATATGAAGTCGTATTGCGTGTTTGCTCGTAAGAAATGGTTTCGGGAACTATAAGAGTTGTGGAGCTGAAACTTTCAACGCTGGTTTGGGTAAATATCCGGTAGGTTTTTGTTGTGACCTTGACCTAATAATTGAGCAATTTGTAGATAAAAAATGTTAATGAATGCAGGCAAAGGTATGCTGGGGTCAGTCAGTAAGAACTAAAATAAATTTTAAAATTTTATTTTTGTTCCAAGTTCCAGTGTGCGACAAGTCCTTAATTCATTTTATTTATCTATATCCTGAAAGTTTTGGGCATAACTACGATATTTACTTAAGCTCATTTTGCCCCCTTGTTTCCAAAAAAAAAATATTCGTAAAGTTAAACTAATCAATACCAATCACCCAGAGTCAATTTTTCACAAGACGTGTATGAAGTATTTTCTTCAGGAACTAACCCCTACTTAAGCAATGAATTATGCTAGAACTAGAAAAATAGGTTATGGAGAGAAATGTAGAGGGAGTAGTATCTGTTGACATTCGATTTGAACTTTTTCACATTGAGAGTGTTCCATATACAAACAGTACGGCTGAAAAAAAGAATTCTCTCTGTAATGAGTAGTGCGATTTATTGGACAATCGAACACAAAACGATGTGCTCTGAATGAAACACGTGTTGTGCGTATGAGGGTTTCAGGAACAAGTTCCCTAATTTCATTAAAACACATTCCATTGCAGTCGCGATAGTACAAGGAAATGTACCAAACATTGCGTAGATACTCCAATGCATCAATAGAGTTGGATACCCTGCTGTCATTGACAAGCTTCTTTGCCTTCGCTTGTACGCAGTCGAGCAGCCCCAAAACAGACTTTGAAGCGCCAGCCCATACATAAGAGTTGTATTCCTTTTTCGTTCAGATATAAGTGGTATAATCTCTTATATTATTCTGCATTTAAGGACGTTTCGGGATAAAAGTTTTTGATATCTTAAGGCTTTGTTAACCTCTTTAATACCCCTAAGGATGCGGATTGGTAGGCTGCTATAAATTTCGTTAGAATAATTTAGATTTTTCTTTTCTGAAAGTCAATTTCCTTTAAACACTTAATAACTTGCGCGCTAGCCATGATCTCAGTCTGAATGACTTCAAAATGATCCACCAGACGAAATAGCTTATCAACACTTTGACTCATGTCGTTGAAGCCGCTGCTCGATAGGTTAACGATTTTTGATACGCCTGTGTAAAGGGTGTTTTTCATAGAGTGAAATAATAGCAACGAAACGGGCTTTATTGCAAAGAAAGTTTTAAAAAATTAATTTTTAAATATGATTTCTGCTATGTGGCCGATATGGCTGGGCGAGTAGGAGGCGCTATCTGGAACACCAATTTTCAACAACCTTTCGCATCATTTGCGGTCTATTTCGCCGACAACTCCTCGAATTTTGATTTCCATATGTTCAATTGTTTTTATCGACGTAGATAAGTGAGTTAACATCACCTCACAGAAAATAATTCAATGGGGCTAAATCACACGATCTTGGTGGCCAATTATTTTGACCATTACGCGAAATTATTTTTTCATCAAAAGTTTATTTGAGTGAATCAATTGTAGCAGCCGTTGTGTGGCATGTGGCTCCGTCCTGTTGGAACCACATATCAAAAGATTAATGCCACGTAATTGAGGTACGAAAAAATGTCGAATCATTCTCCTATACCGTTCACCATTGACAGTAACATTCTGACCATCAACGCTTTTGAAGACATGTGGGCCAATGACTCCGCCAGCCCACAAAGCGCACCAAACCGTAATTTTCTGTGGTGTGGATTTTTACACCTGTTAAATTCATATCATGATGAATATTGAAATACATATGGAAAATTATATTCAGTCTTTACTGTTAAATTTGACATTCATCATGTTTAAAATTTATCTAAATAAAACATAAAAGTTTCTTTTCTGCTAAAGTGAAAATTTCCAATTATTTTACATTTTCTTATTTTCATTACTATCTTACAATATTTTTGTAGACCTCTTTTATTTATTCATAATTTAACACAATGTGGCTTGGAACAATACAAATTTAAGATCCGTTTATTTTTAAATCTCAATAATAATATTTGTTTCCTCTGTTGCCGTATAGCATTTTGCGTTTTGCAAATTTTATTGTGTGTTGGCTTTATTATAAAAATATTTTTATGAAACTCACGTCAAATATTTGTAGATGTAACGAATTAAGAAAATTTGTAAAATTATTCCAAAATAACAACAGCAGCAAATTGTTGGTAGGGGGCAGGGATTTATATGCGTTGTTGCGCATTTTTCCTCCTAACCTTAATAAAAATTTAAAAATATTTACAGAGCTGACTGGCGTTTACTTCTTTTTTATAGTGACACAGAGCGTAATTTAACAAGTGCCAACTGCTCTAACATCTTGTTTACCCAATTTGGCATCGTTTCTCTAACATCAGCACCAACAAGAGCACCAACACCAACACCAACACCTTGCCATAATAGACTCAAGTTAAGGAAGCAACGAATAAAGCTCCATTTAATGTCAGTAGGTTGCGGTTATGACGTCGATGTTAAAAACTGTAGTGGCAGTTTAGGCGGAAGTGCCACTTTAATGGCACTGATGGGAAGTCACGCGTACTTTTGTTTATAACTTCAGCAGTAATACAATGAAAAAAAAGCAATGACTGTGCAAAAAATTTTTATTTTTACATATAAGTGTGTGTTTAGTTTATAAAAATAAAATTTATTACATACATATTTGCTTCTTTGTTTTTTACAATTTTGTTTTTGTGCAAAAGGTAACGCAATAGTAATGGTCAGTAATTTGCTTAACGCATTACAGCAGGAATTTGTTTTTCAGCCATAGTATTTCAAAAAGAAAGAAAGAAAGTTCAAATCATCACCTAACAACATCATGTTCTAGTTCTAGGACAATACATTGCATAAGTAGGGCCCCCCTATTCTCTGATTACTAGTCCTAAGGTAAAAAATACACAGAATGATGTTCGTCATACTTAAAAATCGTGGTAAAATATTCCTAATATCTCCATTTATCTATAGCTTATACGTGAAATAAAATAAATAACTTAAAAAGTAGTTCAAGAGTTAATAAAAGTGCCCCAAAAACAACTCGAGCAATTGTATAACTATTTTTTATAGCTATGCTATTTATTGCGCAATACAAGAGTTAGGACGTCATTTTGGCAACAAATATAATCGACACTATTACAGTTTTATAGTGGACTTACACTGTCTCGAAATCTAGTACTTTCGAGATTTCGAGCTAAATCAAGCTCCTTTTTTCCAGATTTCCCATACAAAATGAAATCTAATTTTTCAGTAGATTTGTAGGAAATCTAATAAGAAATCTAATACTTTTATTTATTCTTTACTAATCTGTACAACAAAAGGTGAGTGAATTAGCTACGGTCTGCTTACAAAAGTGTGTGTGGATTGGCTACAATTCAGTTGTTTGGTTGTAGTTTTGGAAACAAATCAGTTGATGGGTTTTGTTTTGGATAAAATATATATTGATAAATGTCAAAAAAAAAACTAGTGTAAACGGTATAGATTTTCATAACAATTTGAATCAAAATATGCTAGATTTTGTGCTGATGTAAATGCCCTATTAAATTTATTTTTGTTTTGATTTCTTTGTTTTTTTTTCGTGCTTTGAAGTGAGTGAAACAAAAACAATAGGAACGATTGCTCAATTTGTTTTTGCACATGAGCACAAACCAGAAAACACAGCCGATCAACTGTATGCTGGATTTAGAGGCCGCCACCGGCTACAAACAAGACATTAATTTAATCGTACGCTGCTAGAAAAGAAAATAATGGGAAATAAATGAAAACGTTTTGAAATATTTGCAAACAATTTGACATCATCATATAATATAATTTTATTGCATTTGTTATTTCACACATGACATTTGTTTTATATAACCAAGCAGCATAGCGGGTGTCTCAAAACAACTATCTTAATTTTTTTTTATATTTTTGCTTGTTTCTGGTATTAAGGTTAAATTTTCGACTTAAATGTGTTTTAAGATCTACAATAGAATTTCATAGAATTTCTTAATTTTTGCTTTTTTAAAAAAATGTCAAAAAACACCCTTTTCCATACGATTAAAATAACTCTTTTAATCAGTGCACCTTATTTTCAGAAGAGTTAGAGGTTTAAAGTTCACAACCAAAATGTTGCTTTTAATGTTGTAAATAAATATTCTGAAGAAACTATATACACAATTTTCTGTACACAAGGGTGCAGCTTTAAATTGGCGGTGTAACGAGGTTTAGATGTAAACTTTCCATACATATTTTTTTAGTCCCCTCTACCAAAATCAGTTTACAGCGCATAGTTAATTTTTTGTGTATTGGACAGTGTAATATGTCTAAAATTTTAGGTTTCTCCAGTCGCATCGTCTAGTTGATGTTTTTGGATTATATCTTATTTCGTCGGAACAGCAGTGGTGTTTTCGGTCGAACGAGTAAAACGAGGCCTGCTGCCTCTTGTGATATCTGGTACACTAAGAAAAGCAAAACGATGAAGAAATTCAGACTTCATTACAGAAGACTAAAAAAATTTAGAATAAGCAATAACAATAACTCTTCTTGACAACTACCCAGCAAAAAATTTCAAAAAAAGGTAATCGGGTTTGGAATTAAGCATTTTTGGTGGAAGTTGTTCCTTAATATTTTAACAAGGCGTGAGACTAAAATAATCGATTCTTGAGAAGTATATACTTACTTTTTTTATTTGGCAACTTGTTCACGTAATCTATTTAACCTAAAAAAATTATTCTCTTCATTTAGCAACTTGTACATATTTTTTTAAATTTTAGGTAATGTGTTTTGTAAGCGAGTACTGAAATTTGGTAATCCGAAAAGTAAGTCATTATATGGCAAGTAGTTCTGATGGTAATGTGTAATTTTTTGCTGGGTAACTTTCTATTTGTTTACATCACAAATGTCAAATGACACATGGCACCATCTTTATATATGGCAGCCTTTTCAAATCTTGGCATTAGTTTTGCGCCACCTTGTTTGTATGTTGTATGCTTATAATTCACTGATTCATTTCTTCTTATCAGAACAAGTGCGAGTAGTTAATTTGTTTAGCTTTATATTTTCTTATATATAAGAAAAGTTATGTGTTCTTATTTCGAGCTTTATAACGAATATTTTTATGTACACAAGTTTTCATTTAAAATTACTTGTACAGCTTTGCTAATAAAAAATATTTTATACTATCTAAAACCTTCTGTGCTTTGTCGCTACAACCCATATACGTTTTGTGATGAAACGAAATATTTTTTAGTATTAGAAGTGCCACACTTGCGATCCGAACTTACCTATTTTGTGGAATATAATTTTCATTATTAATATAAATAGACATAAAGAGTTTGAATTTTAATATTATTCAAATAATGGGTAATATTAATGTATTACTATTCATATGAGTCAAAAAGTTTATTAAATAATAACACACTGTTGTTTTTTTTTTAATTGTGGCTTGAGTTGCATAAATCTAAGCTTACCTGTAAAAGCAAGCACATATAGAGTTATACAATTATTTTTACTAAAGGCTAAAAATCGTTGGCCCTAAACAACAATATTTCTGTTGCAATAGTTAAAAAATCCTTAAGTCATATTTTACTGTTTTGCAGGAGAGCACTTTTAAGCACTCAAGTTGATTTTGAGAAACTGATTTTCTTTATAATTAAATAGGGAAATTCTCTGTTAACTTAAATTTTTTAAGCAAACAATATTCTGCATACTACATGTAACTAATACACTTAAGTTGAAATATGTCAAAGTATAAACTAAATTAAGCTATTATTCCAAATGAGATTAGAAGTCTAAAAGAGATAACTCGCAAGTCATAGTGCTATAACTTCCTAAAAAATCACACATATAAATTGAGATTTTTGCCCAGAGATGCGAGTATTTTCAGATATAACATTAACTCAAAATCAGCTTAACTCGACTTAAGCAATTTTTCCTTTTTGCCACAGATTTAATGAATGTTACTGCCATCAACCGGGTGGAGTTTTATTATATAAGAAAAAATGTAATTGTGTAATTTCGCTATGCCGCATCAATTATAAGTTACAAAAATACTTTGACAAATTTAGGGCAATAACTTTTAAAACTCCAATCATAATTGAAATGCATGCAACAGAGCTACAAATTGTATTTGTTTTTGTTTTTTTTTTAGAGTATGTTGCAATTATTGTTTAGCATAAGCCCCATTAAGAACCATAACAACCATTTATCTTGATACTTAATAAATCCTTTTACTAATTTCACTTTAATTACTTTTAAGCTGACGCTTAAGGCAAATAATTATAAGATTTATTTCATACGAAGTATGTATGTATATGCGTATATGAATTGGTTTAATCCCCTAACAGATAAGCAAAAACAAAACAAACACAAATAAAAGTAAGTAAGAGTGCTTTGTTTAGCCGTAACGAATTTTGTAAACCCTTCATCAAGATACGCATGCAGTATATACATACATACATGGGTGGTATAAATATTAAGGAATCGGAAGCTCTTGATGTTCTTGGCATGAAAATTCAGTGTGATGTTCGTTGGACTGAACACATTTTTCAGGTCTCAAAACATGCATTCAAGTGCATGCACAATACGACCTTTATTCAGGGCACATCCTTTTGTGGTCGATTGGCCAGTAGATTACACTACGCATTACATAGACAATTCCCTTTTTAGCCGTACTATTCGTACGTGGAATAAACTACCTGTGGAAGTGTTTCCTGTCACTTTCAACGTGGGAAAGTTTAAATCGAATGTCCACAAACATTACTCCCTCTATCTTACTCTCCATAACCTATTTTCCTAGTTCTAGCACAGTGCATTGCATGAGTAGGGGTTATCCCCTGACTGCTGGTCCTACCTAAAAAAAAATTATGTAAGTGCTTCTGTATTTGTTTTGTAAAAGAAAAATGCTGCATTTATTTTTGCTCCATTGCAATTTATAGTGACAAATGGGTTTTTTTCACCTAAAGACTTCAAATCCAAAGATTTTATTTTCGATAATAAGCCATAGTTGAAGATTTTATTCTGCATTCGTCATTTAAGAAAAGGTTTACATTATCAATATTTTTAATAGAGATTTTAATAGAGATCAGGACAGAGAGAGGACTGTAACAGATGTCAGCAAATTTTCATTCGAAATTATTTATGTAAATCAAAAACTTGGTTCTATGCGAATATCTCTAATTCTAAAATCAGCAAATAAAATAAAAAATTAGGGTTCTTTTATAAGGTCAATGTAAAGGCATTTTGACAAAATTTGCTTATATACAAAATAAAATTTTGTATTTATGTATGTGAGAAATAAAAAATTCGCTACAGAATATCAAAAATCAATAAGCACAAATTTTTATTTTTATTACTTAAAGCAAAACAAGACTTGTTAAATATTTATATTATTATTATGCCTGTCACATCTGCCTTAATCGTTACATGGCACAGTGTCGTGAGTTCATATAACGAGCGGCCAAAAATAGAAGAAGTTATGGTAAAGAAATGAAATTTGCCACTTATGCTTTAATTGGTAAAATATAATTACACATAAAATTTGGCCTGAAATAAAAAATTACCATAACAGAGAGACAAATAATTGTAACTCAATGAAATTGTGTAAAGACACCAATTTCAACAGCGACTCATTTTTTGGATCGCAATAATCGATTTTGGTAAAAAAATGAGGTTCGAAAATTATGTCGCTTTAGCTATTTTGGCGGTTATGGCACGATATTTAATGCTTCGTAAAAATTTCGGTCAATTCAATTCCTTTTTGAAAAAAGTAAAGAGGAGCTAAACAAATTGTCTTCACTTGCAGTGAGTTAAATGTTTAACTAGACAAAATGGTTGGTTGGTTGAATAAAAAAGTATTTGCTTTTTACTTAAAAATTTGTTTTAAAACCCCAAATATGTAAGTGTTTTTTGTTTCTTAAACAAACTTTTAAGTAAAAAGCAAATACTCTTTTTTACTAATACTACCCAATATATAATATGTATCACACTTACAATTTGGCCATTTAAATTTCAAGGAGTAATGTCCTTCCCAAATGTCCTGGAACTAAAAAATATACTGAAAATTTACAAAGTCTAACTTAAAAAATATTGTTAAATTAAATTGTAAGGAAAGGAAAGGTGGACAAGAATACAAAAAGATTTAAATCTACTGACTTGTAGATATATAATGTGAAAGTATGAATATAGATCACTATAGACCACTTAAGTCGTACATTTTTCACTCACAGATGTTTTTTTTTCATTTAAATTATAAGCAACGGCACATAGCATATATGTAAGTTACAAGATATAGAAAAAATATATTGTAGCCATATTATAACAATAGTCTCCTTATGTTTTATTGGAAGGGTGCCCCTGTGGCTGAGTGGTAGTGATGCTAGCTTCTCAGTACAGAGGTCGTGGGTTCGATTCCCACCATAGACCCTGGGTGTTTTCCGCTGACAAGCTAATCGCTTCGCGGGCTGTGTTGTGTGTAAAAAAAAAAAAAAATGTGTGAGTGCATGTATGTGTTGTTCAAGTTGTATGCAATATCAAAAAAAAAATTTTTAACAAACCTGTTAAAGTTAGCATGTGTCCTTACCATATTTTCAAATAGTTGAATACTGGCTTAAAACTGTTGACTTTGCATCATCAAAACTCTTTAAAAAAATAAACCTTTTTTAAAAAATTCTTTTTTATTTTACTTAATTAGAATATTGCACATGCAACAAAGTAATTTGTTCGTTTTAAATCAAAACAATTTTTGGCATTTTTGGCCGCCTTCGCGACAGTGTGCATCGTGTCAACCAAACACTGGTATTTATTAAAAGAAAGCTTAAAACTGTTAAAGGAAATAATAGAATAGCACATGACTGTTGAGTATTTCTGGCATTTGTTTGTATTTTCAATTCAAATTCCGTTTCCCTTCTTCATGTGAAATTTTATTTGTTCCTTTATTTCGTTGTTGGTACGTGAAATTAGTTGGATTTTAAAAATCTGGCTTCATCTAACTATAATAAATGGAAATATGTATGTATGTGTGTAAAATACTCTGCATGCCATTGCTGGTTGACTGCTTACAAGTTTTGTTGCCATAAAAACAATAGCAGAAAAACATTAAGTGATCCGTTGTATCGGAAATAATTACTTACGAATATTTTGTCAGCGGAAGTGTTACAAATAACTGAAGTCTAAAGTTACTAAAAGCCTGCGTTTCACCGAGCATATTAACACATGTAAATATGTATGTACATGAAAACTTTTATGTATACTGTATAAAGATGAATACAAATTTACATACATACCAGTTCATTTGCTTGTTTCTATCTGTAGTAAAATTATGTTGCTTTCGTTTTTAAATTTTAATAAAACAACACGTTTTTATTCGCTTTGTTTTTCTTGTGAGTTGGCATAGAACACCATTTTGTGCTTGTGTTAGAGACTAGGAGTGTATATGTATGAGTGTACGTATGTTTATGTGTATGTGTGTGTGTGTTTATACGACCATCATATATGTGTTTATTAAAATTGCAAATAAGCTTGAATGAAGATTATTTTAAGATAATTTCGTTGAATGTGTGTTTATGCACTAAAATGAAGGCACCAAATAAAAGAAAATTGTTACCTTAATTTAACCTTGTACTCATAGATATTTGTGTATGTGTTTTTCAAGTATCCAAACATCCGTTGTCTTACAGTAAATAAACATACAAACACATTCACACACTTACATACCCTGTCGGAAACTCCCTTAACTTTAAACTAACTTTAAACTAACTTTAAACTAACTATTTCGCAACTAGTACTGACTGACACTTGGATTACTTTTCAATGTAATCAACTGACTATTTTAACATTGCGATGTCCTTGGCGGTAGTCAATTGTCTCACTCTGCACTACTTTCAGGTAACTTAAAGGTGACTTTTTTAAATCACCTCGCAGTCAGTAAATTAAAAAAAAATTTCCGGTGTTCAAACATGCATCATCACATGCTACTCAACTACCCAGCTAAGGTACCATCTAAAATAACGACAGCAAAATGTTAATATAAAACTGAAATTAATTTCAAAGTAGCTGAGAATAAATTTGTTGGTTCTCACCAAATTCGATTACGTACTCAACTTAAGAATTAATTTTGGATTTGTTCTGGATGACATTGCAGTTAGCTTTTAGTCAGTCTAAGAAAAGTTAACTATAAGTTAATTATTTTTGTAGCCAACCATACACATACAACAACTACCCAGCGGGAAAACCCAGAAGATCTTCTTACTTCAGGCCTTATTAAAGGCCTGCTTAGGAACGTTTTTGTTTCAATTACTATTCTTATTTAACTGCTAAATAATGTCTTAAAGAAAGCCTCTACTTTTTCGCATTAAAGGTAAGTTACACATTCCACATTCCTTTCTATGAGCGGCAAGAAGAGAAAGAGTAACATTTTTTGTTTAACTTGTTTACCAAACCAAAATCAAAGTCCATTAATATGAAGGCCTTCCAGAATCTCTGTCGAAAGAAGCGAGATCAGAAGTCCTACCCCGCAATGACAAAGCCTGTAAAAATTATATTAGTATGTCAATGGAGCGACCAGGCTTTGTACATACAAAAGAAGTAGTATAGAGGCCATCTAGAAGACATCCTTAATCTTCCTTTTTCCCGCTGGGTAATTTACTTACATATACATATGTATGAACTTCTGCATTATTCCAGTTTTTCTAATATGAAAGAAATGTATGTATGTAATTACAAATTTCGTTGTTGTTTGTACTTAAATGAATTCTCTTAAATGGACGATATCAAATAATTGCAAGCAATATTCTCTCATTATGAAAACTTAACTGATTTGTAGAAGATTTTAGAAATAATATAATTAAGAAAACTAAGAACAGTAAATCTGGATAATTTCAAATGATTTGCAAGAAGTTTTTCTTTTTAAAAAATATTCCGCAAATCCGAGATTACTACACCAAAGGTGAAAACGAACTCTAATGTTTTCGCTACGATATCTGTGCATCTGTCTGTCACAGTCTATTTTCTCGAGAGCCGTACCAGCTGCGTAACTGAAATTTTACAGACACTTAAAAACAACACTTGAAAACAACATATAATTATATATAATTACACATATAATTATATATAGACACTATAAATATTCAAAGTTAATGTATTTTTATTTAGAAACTCAAAATTATCAGTTAATGTTATTTTGACTATGTAGAACCTGGTTCTTAAACTCTTGAATTATTCAAAAACGCTAAAACTAAAAAATTCAAAAATTTTAAAAATGCCGAATCGAAAAAAGGCCAAAATTAAAAAAGCTCTTGTATGAAAAGTATGGCCAAAAATAAAAGTAATCACTAAAGTTAAAAAAAAAAATACCAAAAAGGTCGCCAAAAAAACTAAAAATCGCCAACAACCGAAAAAAATCGACAAAACGAAAAACAAACGCCAAAACTAAAAAAAGCAAAAGCTAAAAAAATGTATAGTAAGAAAACAAACAAAAAATTGCCGAAACCAAAAAACTAATTAAAAAAATTCTAAAACTAATAAATCGTCTTGCTATTGACGTCAAAAAATCGTCGAAAACAGAAAAAAAAATTGCTGAAGGTAATAACAACAACAAAATATCGCCACAAATCGAAAATATCGCTTAACATTTGTTAACGCACTAATAATCCCAAATTATTATTTTACTTGTTCAGTCAAATATTTTTTTGTTAAAAATACATTGAAATTGATTATTGAGGGGTTTAGCTGGATCATCAGGGAACCTTAACCAAATACCGAAAAAACAATCGTCAAGAAAGAAACAAGCGCAGTACTAAATCCTTCGTGTGCAAGTCCAAGTTGCACTTTTTTTAACTTATTGTATGTTATTTAAACTTTTAATATAGAGTTAGAAAAAGCTCGGCCCCACACTTGAAAAGGCCAACTATTGCCTACTCGTATATATTGCGTGCTATAATGAATATATAGCACGCAGTTTTTTTAACAAACAATTTACTGGAAGAGTAATAAATATTTACTGAAACTTAATATTTAAGAAATTTATTTATTAAGTTTATTTTAATTTGAAATTTATTTGCTGGTGGTTCAGCGATGTCTATATTCAATATGTGCTGTTGAAGTCTACTGACGACTTGTTACAGCAACAATGAAATGCATATAGACATCGCTGAACCACCAGCAAATAAATTTCAAATTAAACTGAAACTTAATTATATTTCAAACAAACATTTTTATGAAAATTTTTGGAGAATAATGTTTTCTGTGCTCAGTGTACCGACACCTTAAGAGAAACAGGCCAGTCACCCGTATTAGTATCAATGGCATGCATTAAAGTTCCCTCAGCCCAAGTCTGTTAAATTTTAATTCCTACAAAATTGTTATCAGAATTTACAAAGTTATTTGTAGGTCCGTATTCACACAAAATATTTACTGATTCAACGATTTTTATTCTGTGAATAAATATTTCGGTGACCATGTGAAAAACAACATATACTGTATAGGCCAACTTAAGCCACGTTCTTTAGATCAACTTTTAAACTATTTCCAAAAAGGGACACCTGTCTTAGGACACCTATCTTAGGACACCTGGTTATAGCTATGCTGCTCAGTTATACAAAACAAATTTCATGTGTGAAATAACAATGCAATAAAATTATATTATATAATGAGACATTATTAGATTTAATTGAAATATAGTGAATTTTTAATCAGAAATAATTTCTTAATCAGGCTTGAGTTCAGTAATTTCAATTCTTATGAATGAAATATTTTTATTAATTAATGTGAGTATCTAAAGAATAGAAGAAAAATTAAACTAGACACTATTAGCTGGGGGAAATACCGATATTTTTCTGTGCAGCCACGCACTTCATCAGCACCCATGTCTATCTACTGGGGTAGAGATTATTATTAACATCAGCTATTAAACTTAAATTTCTATGAAATGGAATATGAGAATTGAATTTTCTTCTATTCTTTAGATACTCACATTAATTAATAAAAATATTTCATTCATAAGAATTGAAATTACTGAACTCAAGACTGATTAAGAAATTATTTCTGATATTATATAATGCTGTCAAATTGTCTGCAAATATTTCATAACGTTTCCATTTATTTCCCATTACTTTCTTTTCTAGCAGCGTACGAATAAATTATGTATTGCCTGTGGCCGGTGGCGGCCTTAAGATGGCTTACAGCTCATCGGCTATGTGCTCTTGTATGTGCTCATGTGCAAAAGCAAAACAAAAACAAACTGAGCAATCGGTTTGTTTTTATTTCACTAACTTGAAAGAACGAAACAACACAATCTCAAACAATTCGTTTCGTGCTCTGCTTCTAAGTACAAAGAAACTAAAATAAAAATGTATTTATAACTATAATAGTATAGATTATTTTTGCTACAAAAATCACGTCCTAACTAATGTATCGCGCAAGAAATAGCATAGCTATATTAATTACAAATAGTTATTAGGAATTTATAGTTTCTTGTAGAAAAAATTATTATTATGATATAAATATATAAATAAATAAATAAATTATATTATATACTATCTTTATTTGGTTTACTGATTTTAATTTAATTTAATTTTAAGAAAAAATTCAATTGAATTTTCACGAATTTTGTTATTTAGCTCTACAGTTTTTTCCCCTATTTCAGTATGAAAATTATTAGATTTTTTTGAATTTAGCAATTGAATACAAAATAAATTTTTTTTCTGTGTAGACTTTAAGCAAAATATTGTTGTCTGGACATTTATGACCTATTTCACGATCTCCAAAGAAAACTTTCTACTGAAATTTCATATTGAAAATAAAGTAAAATATGAAATTTATTTTTGTTTTCAATATAAACTGATAGTCGAAAGTTTTATACGATATTGTGAATAAGATACTTATTTTAAATAAATCTTTCTCTTTATATGTATTCTTTTAAATCAATATACTTTTTTTTTAATATATATATGACACTTTATTGCATCGATTTCAGTTGCCTATAAAGTCAAGAATTTATATCCAAAATATTTAGATAACTAGATATTCACTTACTGAAAAATCAAAAATTCGCTTTTATTAATACTTTCTTACCCAAAGAAAAAATATTTGCTCAACAATTACTTCCTTATTTTTTTCTGGGTACGTATATGTACTTTTTTTATAATGAAAATTGATCCTAGTACATGTATGAGTCAAAAATAATATAAGATTTGCTATAGAGATGTTTTAAAATTTTTTTTAAATAACGTATGTATTGTTCTCCTAAAATTTAATCAAAAGGATTAAATTGAATCATTTATTGGTATCTTTTAGCTAATACTCAAGTTTGTTTTCCAACAGGAAATTAAAATAGTAGGAATAATAGAAACGTTTGTTCACAAATAAAAGAGTTAAAAATAAATTGAAAAAGCTTTTTGTATGTTAATTGCATGATATTAAATTACAGTATAGTTCGGCTATTAAGAACAGCGGCTATAATGAATTATTATTTATAATCTAAAATTTCTGTGGTTGCTATAAAATGCAATTAATATTTCAGACAAAAAAGTAAGTTTGTAGCGAACACTGGTTATAAAAAATTTTCGCTCAACCATAGCGAACTATATCTTTTTTTATTCCAATAAATAAAACTTTATTGAATATTAAAACTCAAAAAATAATGCAGTAATGCTATTAGCTCCAAATTAATTTATTTTTTCTAATCTGCAATTTCTGTTTTTGCTGTAGTTGCCAATTAGTATTTCATATAAATTAGTACTGCCGAGTATATACTATGGCATTTTGTGACATCGCAGTCTATTGTACTAGTGGTAACGTTTGCCATTTCCGGCATTATTCGTTGCGCGGCCTTGCTTTCCATAAAAAGTCATAATGCGAACTATATCGAATCTTAAAAGTCACAAAATAATGGGATGTTTATTAATCTAATTTTTCGACCTTTTATATATGTTCGATGAAATTATTTCTTTATCTGATGTTTTTTACAATCAACGTGCTAAAATAATTTTAATTTTTTAAAGCAAAAATTCCTGTTTTGTTTTGTGTTTTAAAATGCATTATTTTATTTTATTGTAATATTTTTTTATATTTATAACGAACTTTAATTAAAACGAATAAAATTTGCCCGTTCATTAGTTATAGCCAAACTTTACTGTTTAAGAATAACTTTCGTTTCATTTCCATTCCACACTCTGTCAATAAGTGCAGTTTTAATGTGGAAATGTTGCATCAAGTTAGTTGAAATTGTGCGATAGAATATTTAATTGGTCGTGAGGAGCTGCTTAAGAAATATTCTCTCTTATTTTTTATTTTTTCAATTACAGTAGCAGCAAAAGGAACAAAAGTAACACATTACAGCACATACAACACCTTTTCAACTGAAAATTCAACAGATCTTTTCTTCATTCCCACTCAAGCATAGATTTTTATACGATTTCAATTGAAATCTGTTTCTTTTTCTTCCTATTTTCTTAATTTTTTTTTACTCATTCTGTTTTTACAACCTGTGTAGTTCTTAAATGGTTTAAGAAGTAAACTAAAAAAAAGAGTTTCAAATCTAGTGTATTTAAGCAGAAAGGGGTTTTGTTCCAATTGTTAGTTGTTGCATGGAAAAGATTCGTATTCAATCACGCGCCAATGAAAAGAAGCAGTAATGCAGTGATACTGTGAGTGTGAAGGAATTATATTGATAATACTTATACAATTACATGTACACATGCAGACATACATACATACATAAGTGTTTATGTATGTGTATGGCAATTTTAAATATGCATAGTGTAGCAATGCTTTCAATTGTTGTTGCACCTTCTTTGCCAAAGTACGTAAGTATGTGAAGGTATTTTGCCAACTATTTTTTATTTCCTTCTGATTTTGAACAATAAAACTTAGCAGCACTTTTTTAAATTTCCTGATAACGGAAATCTATTTAAATTGAATTTCATTTCTTCGCAGAGAGTTGCATTTTTAAACAATTTTATTTTTTCTCTTGATATTTTACATCTTATGCAACTAAATTTATAATAAACTGGCAAAAGAATAATAGAATGTGCAAGTGATTTAGTGCAACAAGGAAGGGGGCATGCAAAAATTTTGAAAAATGGGGTAAAAGAGAGGAGAGAGTGTTTAACGGGAAAACAAAACTACAAATGTTGAAAACACTCACTACTCACACTTACGGTTGCTCATGCTTTTGTATACGAATATATCTACACTCAGCAAATATATGACTTACATACGAAGGAAATTTAATGCAACAATTGAAGTATCAGCAGCAGCATCCTCGTACAGGTATTACAGTAAACTTTTACAGTTCTCTTGCTATTTCTGTTTTTCTATCCACTCATGCTCAAGTTGAGTTGTTAGGGCCTAAAGGATCTTATTATAAAACCATTTAACAATTCAGCAACAACAGCAATGGCAACAGTAGAACAGTAGCTGCAACAGTAACAATTGCATAGATGTTTTTTTTTTCATAAACGGCACAAGTTGCCGGAGAGAAAAAGTGAACAGAAAGAAACCAGCATCAGTAATATAATTTCCTGCAACATATACTTTATTTAGTTTACGTTACGCATTAAATGCAATAAAATGACCAGCTCAATAATAATGGGACTGATAGCCAAAGATATTTGCAGACTTTTACTGACCTCAAAAGCTTGCATACGTTTCGAACGTAGAACTGAAAATATATACATGTAGCTCTTTAGGGTTCTGTACACCAGAGGTGAGGTTCGCTACAATATTTGTCCGTCTGCCTGTCTGAAATGTTCACAAAATGTGTAAAACTTTGGCCGCTACAACAGCTAAAAATTAAGGGATACTCTAAAGCGAGCATCGAAAAATGTCGAAATCTTAATGCAATATACAGTTCGTTGTACATTAAAGTATAAAAATTACTAATTAAGCTCAACTCATTTTAAAACTCCACTAGTGTACCTTCTGTTAAGTTTTATAGCATCAATGCAGTGCCTCTGGTGTTAAATAGTTGCATTAATTGAAAATATTCCAAAGTGTTATTATTAATTGGTAAAAATAGCACAAATACTGCATGTCAGAAATATCTATAATGTTGTTGAGAGATTATACTCGGATTCTCGAAGACCATAATTTTCTACCGCTTTTAAAGAAAAAACATATTACCCGATTTCTTCCTCACAGTGATGCCAACTTTCTTGGCTCTAAAAGCATATCAAAATTTAAAAAAAAGTGCTAAAAACGTAATTTTGAGAAAAAATAAATAAATAAAAATAGTAACAAGCACTAACATGAAAAATGAGTGAAGATCCAAATGAGTAAAGTTTAATAATGTTTAATATATTTTAAGCTATTCTCTATTTAATTAAATATATCAGAAAAAAAAGGTATGCCTTACACTGAAAAAATAAATTCACCAAGTTTGTATTAAAGGAATTTTAAGAAATACACAAATTTTTTAAAAACACTACTCAGAGCTTTTTCTTAGTGCTAGTGCCAACACACAAAATTTACCATTTAAAAAGCACTAAAAATAGTGCCAAAAGCACCAAGTTGCCATTCGCTTTTGGTAGCATAGAAGTAAATTAAATAAATTTGTATTGCATACTTTTAGGAGTGATAAATAAAAATTAAACGCTTCTTAAATTTTGTTTATTAACAAGTATTCGAAGTGTGAAGTGGCGTTTTAAGCCATTTGAAATTTTTGCCACATATACTTTTTATCAGGACGTAGAATAGCTGAGGATCAACAACTAAAGCCTAAGAATTGTAAGGAAGTATTTTTTTTTAATTGATACAAATTCATTGGATAATTAATAATGTTTGCAATTAGTTGCTTTCACAAGTAGAGGTAATTTTATTAAAATTAACAAAACGAACAAAATCTCAAGAAAGTAGTCCTATTTTTCTAAAAGCTCCTTCTTTACGCAGAAAGTGGCTTACTTTCCGGATTTAATAATAATTAGTTTAAATTTTTTGAAAGTATTCCAATAGTTGGTCACATCATTGTACGAGTCTCCCTCTACTAATATTGTTGCTGCTTTCCATTATTTTTTATTTCATATTAAATTTTTACTTGTTTCACGTGCTTATTTCCAATTCAATGGATAATCATCATCATCAAGTATAATAGAAAACAAAAATGAGCAAAAAAGTAAACTTTTCAAACAATAACAACATAAACTAGTACATTAGAAGACTCGTGTGTATTGTATGTACTCGTACTGAAATCAACTGGCAGCAAGACAAATAAATAGTTCAGTATGTGAACAACATAAAGTTGAGTGTTTAATATTTGACTGACAGGGTGGTGGCTGAGTGGAAGATAGACCAACCAACTTGTAGCAACCAAACCAGGCAAACTTAAACTTTTCTGAAGCAAATGCAGATTTGTTACAGTTCTTTACTTACCAGTTTCCTTCAAAATTCTTAAGAATTTTATAAATAAAATGATGTTTATTGTACTCATACATCTTAAAAGTAAAAAAAGAAATAACTTGAACAACTTCATACATACATACACATGAATAATACTTATGAAGAACAACAGTTTGCTTGTTGGTAGTGGTACAAAACCTTGAACAAGTAGAAAAAGGTGTGAACAAATAAATTTATAAACAAGTACTTAGCACACGCACACACACATACACAGTCATATACACACACGTACATGAATTATGCATACATATGTTTTACACATCTCTGAACAAGAATTTTACATTTCCATGTTTGTTTGCTTGTTTCTCGGTTGTATGTACATATTTCCATTTCGAACAAACACAGCTGCACACATTTGAAGATATTCTTTCGAATGCACACTAATACGTGTTGCTATTGTTAAATGTTAAAGTATGCCAAGAAGATCCTACGAGGTAAGCAATGCAAATTTTGCAACTAACAAAAATTAAATTAAAAAAAATGTCTTTGCGTTATGGTATTGAAGTTTATAAAGATGACAGCAATAACTCAATTTTATTTTAAATACAAAGAAGCAACACTCAGTCAATGAATATGCCTACTACTATTACTAGGTGTTAGCTTTTTTAGATAGGTGGTGAAGAAAGAGATAGCGGAAGGCTTCATTCTTTTACAAATCTGCTTTTTTCACGTTTTTTTTAATAATGCAATGTCTAAACGCCTCTGCTGTTAAATGAGGGCTACTCTGTTTATTAACCACTTTATTGGTTATTTTACTTCGCCGATGATTCTGCTACACAACGAAGGAGGTCGCTCTGATGTTACTTTAGGATTAGCATATCCTGTGCTCGGTTTAGTATAGTGACCAGTGACTATGCCTTCATCAGTTGCACTTTTCAACAACAACTGATACAAAGGGACACCAATATTCATTAGAAAAATGCATGGTGTTGTTATTTAATGACTATTGGATACCGGGCTTGAGCCCAGGACTTGCTACTTTGTAGTCAACGTGCTAACTACTTTCGTTAATACTTTGAATCATTCAGAGAGACCATTATCGTAATGATTTCGTGGTTATACGTATAATTTTTCAGTGACTGCCGTTCAAAGAGTCTTAAGTGTAGTTTCCAGGATGCAATCAAGCAACCTGCTGCCACTTTATAGAAGACAAATAAATATTTATATTGAAAACAAAAACAAATTTGAATGCTTTGTTAAATTTTTGAGCGAATCCTTCAAAAATTTTCTGACAATATTCCTGTCCTCTCGATCTTAGACCATTTTCAAATGTGTGAAAAATAAACAACATAATTCTGGAGTTCGTGGTTAGCAGAAGTAAACAATTGAAACAAACAAATAAATAAGCGATTGCACCTACAAAACGATCCTCCTAATAAATGTATGCATACATAAATAATTTGCATTTCATCATAACTGCATATTTATGAAACAACAACTGGGTTCTTGGGTTCTGCTGCTCAACATTTCACAAAACCGGAGGCACACATTTGTTAAAAATTCACAGACATTCTCACACATGCATTATTACTTTCACACATACATGCATGCCTACACACATACATTCATGTAAGAACAAAATAACGTGTGCATGTGTATTTAATGCACAGAACTTCTTCACACGTATTCACTGGCATGATATAGACAATAATATGTATCCAAGACAAACATGTGAAAGAAAATCTGTAGCATAAACATTAAAAAACTGCATAAAAATGTAGATGAGAAAAAAAGTTTTTCCAAAATACATATACATTCATATACAGCAGGGGTGCCCAAAAGTTCCTTATGGAAGAGTAAACACCAATACATTTAAAGAAAACTAATTTTTATTTAATATTTCTTGTTGTTAAAATCAATACATACAAAGAAAAAAGAAAAAGTGTTGTTGCTTTGTAATTGCGTGTATACAGTGAAGAATGACAAAAAAAGTAATAAAACAAAGTTGTTTGTGTATTTCGTATTGCTAGTGCTGAATGTATGCTGTCAGTACTTACATACACAGCCTATAGTTAAGAGCATTTACAAAAACAATTGAGCACCAAGAGCATAGGGCTTGAGCACCCTTGATATACAGTATATATATATATATATATATATATTTTTTTTTTTTTTTCAAAAACATTTGCAAAAATTTTGTTTATCTATGAATTTATTACTTACTTTAAATGTGCTTGTCAGTGCGCAGCGTGCATTGGTGTTAAAGAAACCAAAGCAACTACAAGTTGCAGGTAAATATCTGCCGCGTTAAGCAAAACGCACTTAAGTCTTATTTATAAGTTTACCAAAAGAACTTAGGCTTAGACTTCAAGCGATTTTTTAAAGTACTCTTATTTATATATAATCGTTTTAAGCAGACTAAGAAAATAAATAAAATAAATATCAAATCAAATTTAAGCAATGTTCACTAAAACTTTATTAAAAATCTTTAATATTAGCTGAAATCTTGCAAAGGTATAATTTAAAATCGGAAAATAATAATATAATGTCATTATCCTTAGCTTTAGCTTAAGTTTACTTAACCACTTTTTCCCTTTTACCGTACGTATAACTTATGTATAAGTTTATGTTTATTTTTTAGGTGTGTAACGATTTAAACAATCACATGCATACAGATTTCTGCATGCAGACATTCGCTATTTACATATAAAAATTTTTAGAACAAACACACCTCCCATTCAAATACAATTTTCACATGCATTGTGTTGAAACTAATGTGTGAATGCTTTCAAAGATGATGATGATGTTTCCAACTGACACAAATAACATGTTACAGTTGCTTTTGTATGCAAGTGTGTCAATGTCGATATATCAAAGTGCTTGTGTACATGGCACGTTAAAGTTTTCTTGGGAATACAAAATTTATTTCTTTTTTCAAATATTATAAATAAGAAGAAAGAACTAAGACTTGTGTAAACTTAATGATTTAATAATAATCAGTTAAGAAAACTTTTTTAAAAAAGACTATGTGGCAAATGAAAAAATGGAAGTAAACATAAAATATAAGATTTGAAATTTAAAATTTATTTGCTAGTGGCTCAGCGATGTCTATATGCATTTCATTGTTGCTGTAACAAATCATCAGTAGACTTCAACAGCACATTTTGAATATAGACATCGCTGAACCACCAGCAATTATATTTCAAATTAAAATAAACTTATGAAAATATGTCGCATAATAAATTTCTTAAATATAAAACATAAGAGGTTGAGGCCCATCGAAAATTATTTCACTTAAATATTTGTTAAGTTTCGAACAATATAGAATTTAAAATTTGTAGAGGCAACACCACGCCTAATTTTCTAAATTAAAAAATGTGCCAGCCAAAGATACTGAAGTGCATGCCATGATGGTGGCATTTGCTGAAGTAGTTAGCACGTTTACTACAAGATCGCAAGTTCTGGGTTCGACCCCGCATTTTATAATGTGCATTAGTATCCTTTGTAACAGCTGTTGCAGGAAAGTTCAAGTGATGAAGGCATAGTGACTGGTCACTGAGCTATACCGGCTTCAGCAGATAAGCACAGCTTTAATACGCTTCATATAACACCAGAGCTGCTGCAACACGGCATTATTAAAAAAACGTGCAAAAAAGAAGCAGAGTTGTAAAAGAATGAAGCTTTTCTCTATCTCTTCCTTCAGCACCTGTTTTCTCTATCACTATTACTTTCCTAAAGAAGGTAACACCTAGTACTACAAATGTGTGGTCGTTGAAAACTAGTTATTGTTATTTTAAACATTAATTTCGTTACGATAAACAGAGTAATGTTTGAATTTAATAATTATATTATTATATTCATAGAAAGTGCGATATGGTTAGAGTTTAACAATATAGTTTTGTTAAAATTTTATGACTACAATATAATTTGTATTATTCTGTAAAAATAATATGACGTAAATAACAATATAATGTTATCCAAAACCATACTATGTTAAGTTTTAAAAAAAAATCTTTTTCAGAATCAGCTTCTGTCAGTTCAGTGTTTTGTTTGTAAGTTATCGGTAGTGCACGCGTGGTGTTAAATAAATAAAAAAAAGTATAAACAAAAGGGTAGATAAATAAAAATAATATGTACATATGTATGTATGTATATCTCTTTATACAGATGTGTTTATATTTCCTGTATATACATATATGTAAGTATACATTTCTATACATACAAACATACATTTTATTTCAACAATATTAATTTATTTTTATTTCGGATTTACCGCACAGCTGTTTTAAACAAAAGATTTGCCAATAAATATATGATTAAAAAACAAAATATTATTATTACATAAAATAATACTATGGTCGTATTTAACAATATTATTGTAATATTAGAACATGGTATGGTAAGTCTCAATTATATTTTAGTCACATCTAACAATAGTCTTGTCTTATTTACAATCATAAGATTAGGTATAACAAAGTTAATTTTTTTTGTAGATAATATTATTATTAACTCAGAAAATATTATTTAAACTTTGCTTTTCCATTGACAATAATATGATTTGACTGCAACCATATAATTCAATCATATTATGTTGCTGTTTGATTATGGTTACCTCAACCATATTTTTTCTTTTCGTATAGTAGTAGGCATTCATTGCCTGAGTGTAACTTCTCTTTAAAAAAGGATACGGATTATTTCACGATATTTAACATTAAATTTAAATGGACGTAGCCCCTCCAGTTTTAAAGACATAAAGTGTAGATTTTCTCTATTATATTTCGAACATAAGTACATTGGAGTGAAGAAAAAATCCTACTAGGCAGAACCTCCTGTCACTTTTATGAAAGCGAGTCCAAGTGGCAGTTATAATCTCTCAAACAAAAAGGCATTTGAGAAATCGGTTGGCAAATGACGGATTTATAAAGTACGCATAAACAAAATATAGCAAAATTTCTCGTAATTAGAAACTACTCTATTTTTGTCTTTATATTAGCTTCAGCCATTAACATAAAAAATTATTTGTCTCAAGAGCTTGTTTCCTTTTTGTACAATGGAATTTTTGTAATCTTAAGTGGGCGTCTCTAGGAATACCGCAAGTAGGGTCGACAAGTATATATTTAAGAAAATATTTGAAAAGTCACTGTCACCACAAATACACTCTTCTTAAATTTTTTGATATTCTAAAATACTTTGGAGATGTAAGTGATAGAAAACATATTGTTGATCTCAAGCAGAAAGGTCCTAACTCATATAATTGCAACTTTACAGGAGAAGGTTAAAACATAATAGAAACTGTTATATTCAGTATGTACCTCTTTTGCACTACTGCTTGCTACATCGTTATTGTTTAGACTATTTTTTTAACTTTTTGCAATAGGTTGTGACGAGGTGAATTTGTGAGAAATGTATTGAAATCACTGAAAAGCTAAATTTTGTAAATAAAAAACGAGTTAGGGCCTTTCTACTTGAAACCATCGATATAATTTCTTTCACATTAGCCAAATTCTAAAATACTTGTACACCACGCTTCAATGTAATTTTCGTTTGACGCTAGTCCCAGCGAGTAAAGGTAAAAAATAAAGAAAAAATAACTACGAAAAGTTTCCATGGTCTCCATTAGTGTCATTATAGCTTTAATTAATGGTATTCGAGCAGGTTTTACTACGAAACTAATTTTGTTTAGGTTCTTCAAAGATATAAATACGTTTTTAAACAATAAAATTATAAAATAATTTCGTTTTCCCTTTTTATTGTTTGTTTTTAAGTTACTTAGCACTTCCACTATTACGTTTGGTATTAATTAATTTATTAAATTTGTTTCTTGCTTCTCATTTTCTGCATTTAACTCTGCTGTTTTCAATGTTGTTTATGTTTTTGTATAAAAGACTACAGAAATTATTTATGCGCTCGTATTTTGGAATCTGTCGTCATCGAATTGTCGAACGTTTGATGACGAAGAAGTGAATACCGTATTCTAGATTAGATCTGATTAGTTTTAATCTTTGTATGTTATACATTTTTTTTGATACTTAATATTTAAATAGTTTTGAATTTTCAACACTGAAATTATTTTGCTTTAATTGACGTTCGTTGTAGTTGAAAAAACAAGAATAAAATTTTATGCATTGAGATATAGTGGCATTATATGCTGATGTAATTTACTTAACGTGAAATTAATATGATATTATTAAAACTGTTAAATATATATTGCTTATTATCTTTAGATAGATTGAAATGTATAAGGAAAAGGAGAAAAAATATGTATCGGAATAAAAACAAAATATTGAAGAATATTGAAAACGCCTTGGCAGACATGCCACAAAATGTTTTCGAATGACGCGACTTTTAATACAACCCAAAAATCCAAATGCATAACAAATATTAATTAAGTTACGCGGCGAAATAAATGGTGGGAAACTCTGTACTAAAACTTTTGTTATTTCTATATGGGCCCGTGGCGTATGATTGTTGCATTTATATGAAATAAAAATTCATATTAATCATACGCTCCGGCTATCTTTTAATATGTTTGTGTTTCGTAATCAGAAGGTATATTATTATGCTGTTAACGTGCTCTTATCTAATAATACCTGGATCATTCAAACAAACCAGGGGTTTTTTTATTAGGTCGGTTCACGTATATTTGCGTAACAATAAAGGAGGTAATATTGGATATTTTCGCAACAATAACAATATGTTTTATTTTATTACAAAAAAAAACTCCGATATACATACACATCTATGCTTTTAGCTTTAAAAATCAGCTACTTAATATAACTTCACACCCCAAATTATATTTTACCTTGAGATTATGACAAAAAAGCAGGCGATACTAAAACTTAATTGCACTATTAAATTAAGACTAACCATAAACTTTCTACACAACATCCTTTACAACAAATTTCAAGCAAAGGCTCAATTAAACAAATTAAAAATCCTAAATAAACAGCATTTTGCGAAAAGGGTTGTGATTTTACCTTTTATTGTGCTATTTTCCATTACAGATTTTACTTATTTGGTTGTTTAAACTTTCAACTTTTTTACTGCTGCCTTTATTGTTTTTCCCACTGCCATAAAATTTTGTTTAGAATGCATTAATTTTTTTGAGATTTGCATACGAATTTTTTTTCTAACAATTGCCATCGACCTTCTTTTTCCCTCTGCAGGTCACAAAGAAATGCAAACTACAACAAATTGGAAACAAAAAAGTATCGCCAAAAAAAGAGGGGGAATATAAACTGTCATACTGACAAATTTCCCGCACATCAATTTAATGTGAAGTTAAAATATGTGTTGAACGAATTACATTTTTGAAAATGTAGCATAAAAAAGTTGCAATAAAACAAAAATAATGCTTACAAATAGCTTTTTCTAAGCCAATAACAGCCAGAGGTAAAAGTAATAAGTAAGGTGATCTATTAAGGGGCCTTAAGTTATAATGAACTACACCACACTGCATTCCTTCTAAAAGAATTAGGAGACATTATTTGGTGATTTCATAAGTCAGTAAATATAGCCCTCTCTATAAAGGTAAAGCATTAAATATTTTTTGTAAGTGAACTGTAGGCCGAAATGAACTTATTGTGAAATTAAATTCTTTAAATTTCAATTTTCGCATTGGACAATTCTTACGATGTTTCAAGCAACATATCAAATATTTTAAAATCATTTAATAATAATACGTAAACACTGAGAGAACGTGATTTCTGCTCAGAATGCCTATTAGAGGACTGTGACGGGTGTGACCATATAAATTTAGTTTTTACAGATTCGTTCTTTTTTGTAATATTTGCTGTAAAATCATCCATAGTACTACAAAGTAAAATAATAATTTAAAAACAAAATTCGAATATGTAACGGGTGTGACTTCTTTATGTAATGGATGTGACCTTTTTATGTAATGGATTTGACTTAGTAATAAAACAACTTTGAGGAAACTCTGTGATTTTTATCCCTACTGAAGGCAACAGAGATTGTAAGATAACCACTTTAAGAAGTTCTTTCCTAACACAATCTTTTAACAGAACAGCTGATGTCACATATCATGTCAGATCAAAAAAGAGTCAGTTTTAAGAAAAAAGTTAAATCCCAGCCTTAACAATGTCAGAGCTTTAAATCCTTTATACATTAGGTATAAATAATTTAGCTTAATACTTCGAGAGGGCACGTTTAGTACATGCCTAGGCACTGTTACCACGCTGATCCTGCACACATCCGTACAAGCACACTCACAAAACATACCACCAACTACAATTATGGCAACACGTGTAAGAAACTAATAAAGAGAACTGTCAACTGTAAAATTCATGCTCAGTTTAAAAGTTGTCATAAGGAAAACTTGGTTTTTTTCTTATATACAACAAGATACTCGCACAACAAGAACAACAACATGATAAAAAAAATTGCAAAAGAGGAAGCAGGAAACTTCAACATTTATGAAGTGTCCTTTTACGTTTCCATTTAAATGTGCATGTGTATGCATGAGGAACTCTTGTGGAAGCGAGGATAAAAAAGAAGAAAAAGAAGTTTTGAAAAATATTAACTAATATAAAGAATATAAATTTTTGAAATTAGCTCTTGTGCTGTTAAAATAAATTCTAAAGTCTCCTAAGCAATATATAGACTAATATTTGAATAGCACAAACTTTTCTGTTATCTTGTTTAATGGAAATCAAGAGAACAGTAAAATACCTTTCAAATCACAGATAAGCATACAAGAATCGTAAAATTGTTATCTACAGCTCTTAAGAACATTTTAGAATGACCTTTAAGGAAGATACAATTTATTTCTTTCAGGGTTACTAAACTAATATACTACTGCAGAATGTAAACACCTTTCTAACTTACAACATTTAACCTTAGAAAAAAATTGGTATAATGTATTTGGTGCTGATACACACACATATATATATATATAAACATATTAGCAAGAATGTACGTATGTTTATTATAGCCATTATTTAAGCAGTGTCTGCGTGTTTGTTGGAACTTTAACGCAGCAGCAAATGCATGTCAACTACTGACAACTCAAATGGAATGTTTTCTCCCTTCTTTATCATAATTTTGTTCAAATGTGTTTGTGTATTAAGCAATAGTTTAAATAAATACACACTTTTAATAATATACTAAAATAAAATCAAAAGAATAGTTTTCTTTAATACATGAGCAGTTTTTCAAGTTTCAGGTTTTTATCCAGAGGTCAATGAACAACATTGATTTTGTCTGAGTTCGTGGTTTAGTTTATATTTATTTATTTATTTTTTTGTTCCTTCCCTTCTTTTGGCTTATTTTTATAGTTGACTTGTGGTCTTACCCACTGGGCTCATAAATTTCCAACTAAACGCTGTTAAGATTTCAAATTTTGTTTGTTTATTTTTACCGCTCTTATTTTCTGGATACTTGACCTTTTTTGCAGCCATCAGCAAAAAAAATAAAATTTAAGCAAAACAACAGTTAGGGGACTTGAAAGTTGGTCAGCAAAAAATAAAAAGTGAAGTTAATAAAAAAATATAGTTTCATTGAAAAGCTGTCAGTCGATATTTAACTAATATTTAATATGGTGTGGTAAATGGTGGCATAGTAAAATGACACATAATCGAGTTCCCCATGAAATAATTTCTAGAAGATTTAAAACAAAATTAGCCCAGTATATAAGACCAGGCTCAAATCTTAAGAGTGGCAGCTTACGGTATAGATTGCAAATTATAAACACTTAGAGTTACTTAGAAAATTTTTAAAGAAATTGTTTTTGATATAAACTATTTAGAGAAGTTGAATTTGAAGCGAAGTTATTTTTGTATTTGATATATTTTTTATTAAAGCAATTTTTTTTAGTTATGTTTATATTGTTATTTGGTCAAAGCTAACTTTAGCTTAGGGAAACCCCCTAACAACACTTAATTTCTTAAATATTTTATAATTTATGTAAATTCATTGAATCTATCGCTCAGCATTGCTTAGTTTCTTCTGGAAGAGGAGCAAAAAGCTCAAATAAGTATCCCTTAAATAAAAGTAAAAGCTCAAGAAAAAAGCTCATAACTAAGAGTTAAATAATTCTGTGACTTTTTAACATACCGCCTGCTAATTGAAAATGCAACGCTGCTACCAAAATTGGGGCTTAACTTCACCTTAAAGCCACCTCTCTAAATAAAGAAAATAAACTATAATCCTTATAAAAAACATTAACTTACAAATATTCCCAAAAGCACATATCTTGGGAGTTACGGATTTACTAAATTTGACAGATCTTTTGGCATTTTCTTGCTTAATTTTTAAGTTAGTGTAAAAATATAGATATTATCCAAAATACTAGATGATAAGCAACAAAAATAGTTATCCTTTTTAGGGGCAGATGAGACGTGAGTGTGCCATTTTTCACCAAAAACAAAACACTAGAGCAGGACAAAGCACTGTTGTGGATAAATCGTGTCCAAAAATGGTGAAAAAGGTTCTTTCTGGATTGCGTGGTTACTTTTCCCCACAAAAAATATATTGCATTTTGAGACAGGCTCGCAAGGTAATAGCGTTCTTTTTTAAGCAATATTTTGCTAACTTATTATTTAACAAAAGTGTCATTTCATCAAGACAAGGCACTTGTTTACATCAGATATACACAATGAGTACTCTAAAAAAAATAATATACATAAGGAAATTGTCCTAGTTTTAGTAACTGCGTATAATTGTAGGGCAAGCGATTTTTAAGCTCACATATTTTCACTCAAGCAACTCTGACTGTAGCTGATTTTAACGTACAACAGCTACCTATTTTATTTATACGAAAAACTATAATAGGCTACAACTAAAATTAAAAATGCTTATGTGCAATTAGAACATGACTTTGAGTCATACTTGTAGTTAGAGTATTTTTATACTTAGGCTATGGATATTTAATCGGACAAAAAGTATATGCGCATAATACCCGGGATATTTATTCACCCTTCACTACCGTATACATACATTTGTGCATATGAAATGACGTGGAAAATGTGCGAGTATGTGTGTGGCTGTTTTAGAACATGCTCTATGTGTGTGTTTAAATAATATAGGCATGTATGTACGCAGGTATAGCCGACTAATAGTCAGAGTATTTTTATATTCATGCATATAAGTGAAGCTCATACAGTCTTTAAATTTTAGTTGTTGTCGCTTGTGCTGCGTAAATTAAAAAATGTAAATTTACTTCAAAAACGCTATAACTCAAAAATGCGATTCTTGAAATAATAATTAATACATATTAATAATTTTCATAATCTGTAAAAATTGCATAAAAATATTTTGCTTAATCAAGTCTTGAGAGGAAAATTAAGACTTTTTTCCATCAAGTTGTAAATAAATTGAAAACTTTAAATTTATTTCTTGTTCAAATATTTCTTCTGAGTTATGACGTTGTTGAAGTAAATTAAAGAGTTCTCTTAAATTATACAAAAAACAATTTTTCCTACTAAAATTGACATTTGAAACAGATGAGTGAATTCAGCTTAAGTTCTTAAGATTTTATTTAAAATAATTATTATGTTTATTTGCACAGTTTCATAAACAAAGCAAAAATCAATCCTAAAGCAGTCCCGCAAAAAAAAATATAAAAAAAATTTACTTTAGTATTTTCTTGTTTGATGCTCACGATGTATTTTGTAATTGTTAAAAGCTTTGCAATATTTTTGCGTCATTTATGAAAGAAGATTATTTTCTATTATTTTTCTCTTTTTTATTTTCGAAAAGAACATTTAAAAGTTTTCAGTTTAAGTAAGTTTTTCCAGTGCAACACAGCAACCTCTTATACACTTTATTTTGTGAGTTTAATTTTATTGTAACTTTTTGAAGCTCTAAGTTAAGGTCATTTTAATAATCATTATTCCCATAAACGTCAGCATCATAATCAGCAACATTATTATGATTTTGTTTTTAAATTTCTCTTTTATATCACCAATAAACCCAGTTGGAAATTAAAAGAAATAGTTATTACAGAAACATAAAAGCTTTTTTAATGAAATATTAAATAAATTTTTATTATTATTATTGTTACAAAAATATACCCGAACTGACCTAATATAAATATTTTTATATAAATACACAGCCACACAAACATACAAATCGGCATTGAAGTAAACATTCAAAGCATAACAACAACTATTATGCTCTACTTTCTGCTTGTTCAGAAATATACAACCACACAAACACATAAGTAAATGCAGACGCCATACACAAATACAAAAGCACACAAACATAGCAGACTGTTTTGAAGTAAATACTCAAGACATGATTACGAATATACATTCGTATTGTTAAAAAATATACAACCACACAAATACATATGTAAGTAAGATCAGACGTCAGGCCTCTACAATGATTTTCTGTTTTTTTCAATTTACATATACACAAACCAGCAGAACAAATTGTATCACAAACTAATGACATGATCGAAAGCTAAAGTCTATAGGTTACTAATTTTGGAAGCATTATGTTAGGTATAAAAATCATAAGCTAAGAGTGTATGAGCCTGTCGAGTCGGGGTATTGTGTAAACAGCAAAGATGTTAACATCATGGTATTCCAGTAGTGAAATAATTTAACATTGTGTGTTTAAAAGCTCTTAATATCAGTGTTAAGCAAATAAAGTATTTTTAATTGGTAAAAATTGTACACTGGGACCTTTTAATTAATTAGAAGTTCTTTTTTGAAAAAAAAAATATAATATAGCAGATGTTGCACATGCCTTTTTAACTTTTAATAAATTTTCTACTGGGTCATATCTGGGTACTTTAGGTAATAAAAGTTTTTTTCATATACTTGAGAATAATTTTTATTCTCCATTTAGAAGTAGACAGACTTTTTATACTTAGACGGTAAATCATAAATATATCCATATATAACCATATTTTTCTTTTATTTATATATTTTTTATAGTTTTTACTATTTTTTCGAAAAGTGCAAAGTTTCTTTGTTTATTTTTTGTATTTTTATTATTCGTTGCTCGTTGGCTTTTGTGTGCGTTTACTTTTCATCTAGTGGCTGCTGTAATTGAGGTCCATGAAATAGATGATAAAAAGGTTAAATGCTCAAATTGCTTGGAAATATTGCATGAGTATTTATGTCTACACACTTGAATCAAGCACCAAATGCTTACAAACATAAGCATGCACACACATACTTACATAGAATTATAAACAATCATACACACACAAATCAAGTGAAAGACATTAACATTTGCCGTCATGTCGATTATGTCTCTGTCTCTGTCTCTGTCTCTGTCTCTGTCTCTGTCTCTGCTCATTTCTAATTGTTTGTATCCTTGTTGTTGTTGCTGTTGCTCTTTTTATCTGAAAGACATCTAATAGCAATCTGTTTTGTTGTTGTTTTTTCTTATGGTTGTTCTGTTGTTGCTGCTGCAGCATAAAGTTGTTTGTGTGTATGTATGTTGTTAACCTGTGGGTTAAACATTTCATAAGAATGTTTATGGCGGAGAAATTATGTTGTTATTGCTTTTGAAATGTTCTATTGATGTCTGTGGCTCTTAAAGTCTCAAAATTATGAAATGTAAACTTTGAAATTGACATTAGTAGCCTTAGGGTTTGCTTTTAAGCAATTTAATATGCTGTTGACGAGTATAAGTAAAGTTTGCAGTAAACTAAATAATTTTTTATGAGAAATACAGTTTTGAGAAGCATATAAATGATAAAGTGTAAGAAGTGCTGTCCGTTGCAAGCTAACTTCCGCACAGTGGGACTTAGATGTTGAAAACCCTTCCATATTCTAAAACAGTAAGTGTTTATACGAAATTTTAAAACGTTCTGCTTGAGTAAGAAATATGTTATGCAAACAAAAATACAATCTGGATCGGAAGACTTCCGCTTGGTGAGAAAAAATTTTATGTGAAAAGGTCGACTTAGACTGAATGGCCATGGGCGTGGCCGATATCAAGAAAGTTAAATTTTTTATTAATTTAGTCAATTCAATGTTTGATGCGAACTTTCAATGGTCTAGGAACAATTCTTACTGTTTTTGTACACAAACGTCTGAAACTATCTTACTGTGATTCGGCCATTAAGGCCTTATTACACGAAAGCGTAGCAAAATTGTGAAAACTAGTCAAATGAAAAGGTTTGAAAATTTGTAAAAAAAAAGACGAATGGTATACTCTTTTAGTTCCATGGAACATACCATGCATCAAGCTGTTTTACACGTATATTGAAAAACTGGCACCACGCTGTAGCTTCTAAGGCAAAAACATAGGCAATACACCTTTATGTTCTGATCTAACCAAGTGATAAATTTTGACACCCTCCAAATCATTTTGTATGGGTGTGCCTAGAAACCAAATTCTCGACAAGCTTGGGTCTGCTTAAAGATTTCTAATATATCAGCACGAATCATTATTTTAGAGCATATTTTTGTTTTTGAGCTCGTAAATTTGATCTAGATCTTATTTCTAGAATGTCTTTCATGTCGAATCTGTTTTTATCATGCTGAGTACCAAAGAAGTATCTTTTATTTTCTTAGTGCCCTTTTTTAATGAATGACTAACTACGTATGCGTGAATTATAAGTACTTGCTGATTGTTTTATTTCAAGCCAATGCCTTTTAATTGCTCCAGTTTTTCAAGTCTTTGAAGACTTAAATAAAACAAACTCACTCTTGCTTTTTTTACTAAATCCTTTTAGTTTTCCACTATTCACATAGCATCAGAGCATTCGTTTTCTGGTACAAATTTTCAACATTTAGCAATCCTTTAGAGGGTAGATGTAACATTGAAATTAAATGAAATAACTGACTGGCTGACTGACATATGCAGAAATACACCAACACAAGTTTCAGCTTTATATTAAAATTTTTTTTTTCTCTAGATGATTTGAGAAAATATTAGCAAAAGATTTTAATTATAACTACTTGCAAATAGTTTGAATCTTTAAGGATTTATCACATAAATGTCTACAGAACCTACAAAAGTAGGTGGGGCAAAAAAAGATATTTCCTTTGGAAGCAAAATGACACAGTGACACACATAAATAAATGCATCATCGTTGGTTGTCGTCAATTTCAGTAGCTCAAACATCCTTTTTAGACATTGTATAAAGTAAAAAAAAAAAAAATATTTATTCCGTATGAATGATTTTAAACGTATTTTAAGTAGGAATCTAGAAATGTCGGTGCTTCTTACCATACTTGTTTCTTTGGGTTAAATATTGTTTTGTTTTCATTTTCTTTTTTCTCCAAAACTAATTTATAGAAATCCTTTTAGAGCATCGCCAGCATCAGTTTCACGAGCAGCAGTCGTCGCAATATTAGTTTTGACATTAGCAACATTAGCAGACTTTTTTTACAGTTGATAATGTTTGCATATATGTGTGTATTTGTGCGTGTGTGTGTGTGTGTGTGTGTGTGTGTGTGCAGTTGTCGCGGCAACAACAGCAGCGTCAACAAAGTTGACAACATGGCAAATATGTGTCATGAGAGGCTCCAAAAAATGACTTAATGTGGTTCATGACAGCTGAGCATGAATTCCGCTTTAATCTTGATAAATGATTTTGAACGCACGCACACTGGCACAAATCTTATTCATTATTGAATACAGCAACTCTTCTGTGCCAGTCTACTTCTGTTGCTCTTATGAATCATGTTTCCCTCATTGTTTTCCCATAATGGGTGTGGGTGCATATGTTAGTGTGTATAATTTAAGCCGAGCTAAAAGCATAAACTGTGTTTCCTTTTAATAGTTTTTATACTTTTATGCTGCAACGACGACAGAAATCCAAAGTTTTAATTTTTATTTTTCTCCTCCTTTCATAATAGCGAATAGGGTTTTTTTGTTTGGTTTATTATATTCTTGCATTTGTATTTCCACGCAAAATAAAAGGAAGTATGTGGTTTACTGTGAGACTACACAGAAAAAAATTTTATTGGTTAATTAAAAACTATTTAACAGTGAAGCTTTCAGTCATTATAAACTGTAAGCTGTATTCAAATTTAATATAAACTATATTCAAAATTTAAAATTTTTCATATAAAATTGTAAAGACAATCCCAAAAATATTGTTTTTATTTTTTTGTCACGCCTACAAATACCGCCCTTTTAGCATTTTGTTCACTGTGTCGCCGTTTTTAGTCTGATCATAACATTTTGTATATCGGTGTTCATGGCTCTGTAACGGCCACGTCTACCATGTCTTATTCCACTCATGACTTGTTCAAAAACATTTAGCAATATGACTAGTAGTAAAAAAATTATTAAAGACAGAAATGTAGGTCTGACAGAGCCATGAACGCCGGTATACAAAATGTTATGATAGGACTAAAAATTGAGACACACTGAAAAAAATACTAAGAGGTGGTATTTGTAGGCGTGGGAAAAAAATTAAATAAAATATTTTTGCAATTGTTTTTATATTATCTTTAATCCTAAGGGATGACTGGGACAACTTTTTTTGAAACACTCTATTGGGCACGTCTAAATATGTTTCATGACTGATGTGCTGCTTGAGTAGAAACGAACTTTTTCTAGACGTGCTTAACCAACAACAAACAATCTTTTTAAATTCGTATTCGTTATGATACAGGCTAAATCAAAATAATAAATTACAAAGAAAAATTGCTAACCATTCTGAATTTGCTATATTTATAGTTGAAACAAAATGACATGGAACAGTATTTGAATAGATACTTTAAATTATATACCAGCTGTCTTACTCTCCATGACTTTTTTAACAACAAATTACTATACACAGTGGTCACTTGTTTGGTCAAAAATAAAACGGAATCCTACCGAGTATTCAGCCGAACCTGTGTTGAAAATTTCAGCTTCACTGCTCCTATAGCTACAAAGATCATGTGTTATAAACAAACACACACTATATATGCATAGAAATAAAAAGTAAAAAACCATAACATAATAGTAATATTTATAAGTCAATAATTGTATATACAATAAAACCATTTCTCGCATTCCATTTCATTAAACATACAATAAAACAGCTGATGTTTGCAAACACTCTCTGTCCAAGTGTTAACACCTGGCTGCTGATGAATTGCATGGCAGATTCTACCAAATTCTAAATTAACTTTTCTTGCCTTCTTTAGAAAATCACATCAATACTGAGCTTGAGCCTGATTAAAAAATTATTCCTTGATTAAAAATGCACTATATATGAAATAAAATATTAATTAAGTATTAATTAAATAAATTATAAGTTAAAAAAAGACCGATATAAATTTGTAAAATTTATCAAGTGAAATGGTAATAATAATAATGAAAATGCATTTCATATTTTTATTCTTTAGTAGTCAAAATGTGTTACAAACCTACCAAAGTATCGAGAGTATTTTTTTATTCACTTCATGTCTAACTTGCTTGCCTCTTAACATAAGAAATATGATTATTACAAGAAACAATATGCTCCCACACATTTTTCTTTTAATGTGCAATATATTTTCTTTTAGCTTTTTTTGGTTGACAAAACTTTTCTATTAGAAAAAGTGGTATTTTGCGCAACATACTCAAGCAATATGAATTTTTGCAACTCGTAATTTTAATTAATGGCTGTATTCGGTGTTTGATGCAAACGGTCTTGTGAATGCAAAATATTGTAGCTTTTCTGTGGAGTGTGTATATATTTTGTTGTTGGATTTTAAAGAAAAGCTATGATATTCTGCACGGACACTTACACAAGACCATTTGCAACATATACCGAATACTTCCAATTATATTTTTCTGCGGCTAAGGAGAAGTGTACTCGTATGTATGTATAAAATTTATACATGTTGACATTTCGTTGAAATTTCAAAGTTTCTATTATCATTATTATATATTTCCTTTTCATCAAATACAATGTTGAAAGAAAATTTTTTAATACAAAAAATATTAAGAATTCTACATGTAACAATTTCCTACAGCAAACTTTTTTCTGTTAAGTAAGACTTTGTATATTAAGAGTCAGTGCTGGATTTACGTGAGGCCCGGGCCTAGGGCGGCATGGTCTTAGGTGCCGCAAAATTTTAAGAACCCTAAGAATTCAAATTTTAAATAGGTTGATGTTGATAATTTTTGCCAATCAATGAAAAATTTAGAATATAAATCTAACCTTAGGGCCTGTTCATCTAAATGCGAACGATAGATTCGATCGAAAATTTACATTAGAAACAAAAACAAAAAACAGAAATTTGTTTTTGTTTTCAATATAAATATTCGATCGAACCTATCGTTCGCATTTAGATGAACAGGCCCTTAAACGTTAATTTATCGGCGGTATGTAAATTTTTTTAGATTTGTATGATAGTATTCTAAAACACTTGAGTAGACCATTGTGCATTCTTGAGATCTATCGGCAGTTTGGATAAGTGTATTTTACATTTTTATTTACGAAACCAGAGCGCACTCTAGTTATTAGATATTGAGAAGCAGCGTTTAAAAATATGTGTAATTGCTTTTGTTTACGCTTTTGCTTCTGAAAATGTTAACAGTCGAAACGAAAAATTATACACAACGGATAAATGCAGCAGTTGACATGTTTGAATAGTTGTCCGTTTGATTGACTGCTCCTTTAAATAAATTCGGTTTTTAAATTTTAGTTTTTTACTATACTCTACTTTTTTTTACAAAAAGTGTTACTGAAACTCAACATATAAGTGTGCATTTTCGAAAAAAAAATTGTGAAAAACGAAAATTTTTCAGTTAAAAAGTGGTCTTTCTGATCTATTAGGGTGCCTAGACACATTCAGATTATATTGCCAATTATTGTTAGCAAAAAAAATTGGGAGTCCCTGTTAGTTATTCTGAAATAAATGAAAAAACAGATTTACTTTACTTTTACAAAAAAGCAATTTGCCAAAAACTGATGACAACATATTTTGAGGGCAAACTCATTTTCGAAATCTATGGAGATCCATAAAAAAGTTGGTCGCCAAAATCGCCAAACTGAGTATAGGGGCTTACTTCCCTTTGGTAATACTATCGAACCTATACTGACAGGACTGTGCGGATTTGCACGTGTAATGCACAGTGTAATTTAAATATTTATAAATTTCATATTTATAAATATTCATAGAGCAAAAAGGGCGGCATATCACACGTGCCCTAACATAAATCCGCCACTGTTAATAGTCATAAATCTCAAAAATCGATATCAAAATATTGTTGAGCAAATGCAATCTGAACTTCCCTAATAATAATGTTTTCCATAAAAACATCGACAACAATTAGAGTTATACAGATATTTATTTTCTAGGAACGTAATCCATAAGCACACAAACTGTTTTGGAGAATAAACCACCCCTCTCCACCCTCCCCTCCCACCACCTTCTTCACCATCAAGGCTTCATCATTGATGTCGCTAGATAGCAAGTCTCACAATGGAATGGATTTGAATTTTTTAAAATCACTACTCGGCATCAGCAACTGAAATGAAGATTATGTTCCATTGTACCACTTCTTCATTTATTTAAAAGCACTTATTGCATGCTTTTAATATGCTGTTTGTATATTTAAGTTATTTTTGTGTATTTTTGCAAGTGTTGCTTTCGTAAAATTGTATTACACAAGAGATTATTTATGCTGCTTTCATCCTTCATTTTTATTATAACTTCGCTAAAAACTCAGTTACTATTTTCTCTGGTAATTTCGAAATCGAAATGCTTTTTACTTCCTTAATGTTATGTCGTTTTGGCAGACAAGAAAAATGTGATTTAGAAAAAACCAACTTAATATTAGAAAAATATTATTTATCTTCAAAATAATATAGTCTACGTTTTGTTAACGATTGTGTATGTTCCTTTGTTTTTTCCTCGTTGATGACAGTCTTATTAAAGTGCTATGTAAGCGGAGTAAATAAATTCGTATGAAAACCACTGTCACTGCCATGATTGAGGTCGGTGGTATCCTAGGCGACACAGAAAGACCGAAATAATACACATAAGCTTGTTTTGCTTGAAAATATCTACTAGCTTTTCTAATTGTTGGCTTTTTGTGAATTTTTAAAAATGTGATTGAGGTTAACAAAAGGTTGCTTGTGGTAATCCACTGACATATGAGCAAATAATTATTGGGCATTTTGTTTGTTTATGATAACTACTATTCAACTCTTTCATGTTTATGCAAATCAATCGACATATTAAACAAACTGTCCATCTTTCATCATTAACATTTAACATTGCTCTAAAACGCATTTTAATTTTCCATCAAACTTTTTGTTTACAAATTAAAAAGAAAACAATTTTATAAATTCCAAATACAAGTGCAGTCCTTAAAGGGAATACATATGCTAATACATACTTTTACACATGAATGTATTTGTGCATTTGAACATAACAATTACATTAAGCGGCTGCTATTTGAGACAATAATGGCTGCATGAATTATTTGTTGTAGGGAGGAAGCAGGATGGTTGTGGGTAATAACAATGACGCTGATTACTGAATATCAGGGAAACCAGAAATATGCTCTAAAAAAGTGTTTAATGCGCATTCAATAAGCAGTAAAAACTTGAAAATATGCACTAAAAACTAAAAAATATGCTCTTAAAAATAAAATAAATTGGTTCATTTGTAAACGAAAACTTGGATATAAAATAAGACAAAACTAAAATAAACAAAAAAAGGAAGATATAAAAATTATTAACAAAGAATAACTGCCGCTCTAAAAATATAATTTGAGTTCGAAGTGGACATTATTAAAACAAAATAACCATACAAATTTGGACTAAGGCAAATAATACAAATTAATTTTTATTGCATACTCGCTTAAGAATTTAACTTTAATTTCAAAAGATCACGATATCATAATTAAGGCTTTGGAACTGTATTTAATAAATAAATAAGACAAGATTTTTATTTATAATTTTTATTGCAATAAACAACAAAATATTGACCTAGAATTGTAAATAAAAATCTTTTTTTTCACATATAAATAAACTTTTATACATTGACAATGAGCCTTGAACGTTTACTCGGGACACAGTCCATCACTAATAGCAAAACTGAATTTGTAATGAAACTAACGTCCGTAAAAGCTGCGTAATATATAAGAAAAATTTATACACTACATGAAACATTGGAAATGAGATTTAGATGGCGAAAAATAAAAATAAGAATTTTGACTACCCAGATAGCGCCGGAAGAATTTTTCCTTTAATAATAAGTTTCTAGAAAAAATAGGGTGTCCTTTTGAAAGGACGGTTGCGTCATGTAGATTAAAATTAAAAAAATTTATAAAGTATCAAAATATGCCTTAAAATCATAAAGTATGCTCTAAAAAATATGCTAAAAGTATGCGTGTAAGACTGATATAAGCAAAAACATGCTTTGAAGAGTAAAATATGCACTAGCAAATCGATGCCAAAATTCATAAAAACGTCTAAAACGTATAAATATATTATCCCCGCATTAATACCTCACACAAGAAAAAAAAACATGCAATTGCATATTTGCGGTTTCCCTGCTGATTATACATGCACACATTTGCTTATGCACGTACAAAGTTTAAACATGCAAACACTTTTAATTTCTGCCCATTTCTGCCGTATGTTTGTTGGGTTGTGTTGGCACACTGGCACCAGTGCAAGTAAAATGTCAACAAAAAATTAATTTTAAATGAATTTCTAATTGTTTTCGAGTGGTTGTTTATGTTTTACATTTGAGTAAAGTTTAGCAAATAACTAATAATAATGTTTAAATAAAAACACAAGCCTAGTACGTGGGTCAGTTCAAACAGTAAGCTAAAATACAAATACCACAGAAGATTAATATTAAGGTAGTTATAGGCGAGTCCTTGGAAGCAACATGACAAATTTCAATGCTATAAGAATTTGTAGCTAAAATTTATTTATCAGCAATGCCATCAATGCCTAGTCAGGATGGAAGTGGTAAGCTTTCCCAGCCACTCTGGCATACAAATAGCATGAATGCTTGCTAAAAGTAAAATACTACAACGAATATTTTTCAATAACCCATTTACCCTTTCCAGCAAACTTCACGGCATAGCCACGTTCTCCTTTCATACAATATGCACTTGAAGTTAATAAATACATCAAGCAGTGGCAATAATATGCGCAGGTGAAAATATGCACACACACACACACGTACGTAGTTGTAGTCATAAATGCATACACATCCATTAAATAAAAACAATCTGCTGGATGTATTGTTAAAGTTGCAGGTTGTTACTCTACACTTAATTGCATAATTGCATTTATTACACTCATATACTCTTTGCTTTCATTCATTACCTCTCGGCACTTGTCGAACTAATAACTGTACATAAGCGAACATTAGTGCACTGATATAAAAAAGCATAGTTGTGAGGGAAAACCAAAGTGAAGTTGTGCTAGTGAAGTAAAACTCCAAAGACATAAAAGTGAACCTCTGCGTTAATTTTTACAACGAATTGTTAAAAAAAAAAATTGCCTATCGGTAAAGAAATACTTCAAAATTCAGATACTCCATTTGCTTGTTATAATTTTGGTTATCTTGCTACACAGGAAAAATATTGCCCTGCAATAAACACGTTTAATAGACAAAAAATCAAAAATTAAACTCACAAAAATATTGTAAGTAATTTTATTTACATTTGATTTGAACAGTTTTGAAAGCTCTTACAATTTGTTCTTGCTTTCTTGCAAAGTAAGCAACGGGCATTGGCAACGTCGAGTTCTCATTGGCTGTTGCAATCTCGTCAGTGTGAAAGCACAAAGTTCTTTTGTAAAAGCTCGCACAATTTAGCTTAGAGTTTAGATTTATACCAGCTACGTCCAAGCCATATGCGCAATTTACAAACTTTTACAAAAGAGCTTTTGTGCTTTTATACCGACGAGAGCATAACAGCCACAACAACAACACAGCAGACACCAATGCTTGCACTTACTTTGCAAAGAAACAAGAACAAATTTAAGAGCTTGCAAAGCTGTTTACCTCAACAGCAAAATAATAATAGCAGGAAAATAATAATCTTATTTAAATTACCTTGCTCAGGATATGAACCTTAGCTCAGCTTAATATTATCAAGATATATTTTTTTAATTAAATTGCCATTAAGTCTCATTTTCTTCCCCCTATTAGGTTCTTTTGCTTATATACATAATATTTCACTTTGATTTCTAATATCTTATTTTATGGCAATTTAAAAAGTTGCAGAATTTACAAATTTTGTCGCAGTTAAGTTTTGTGCTTCTAAATTGAAAGTTTAAGGATTTCGAAACGGTTTTTGTTTAAGCTTCAAGTTTTCTGCTATTAAATGAAATAAAATTCATTAGATTGGCTTGGTTTGGTGAAAATTGGTTTGCCGCTGAACCAACTGTGTAATTAACTCCAAAAAGTGTGTGTATATGTGTGTGTGTGAGTGTGTGTGTGTGTGTGTGTGTGTGTGTATCTAAATGCTTACAGTTGTAAGCTCTGGTAACTTTGTCAAAAGAAGTAATAAAAATAAATAAAATGAACCCAGCACCAAGCCATTAGTTAATTGTTATTCACGAGCAGCTCGACAGGAGGGCTTTACTCATAATTTCTAGTTTTCCACTTCTTCTTGCTGGAGGATATTTTTAAGGGAGGGAGCGCCTGAGTATTTTTAGAAAAACTAAATTTATTTTTCATGTACATACTTGTATACAACAATGTGAATAACAACAAGAAGAACAACAACCATACAAAGGAAGTAAACAATTTTAAACATTGTTAGTAATTAAGCTCATAAACACACTGGGTATTAAGAACCCATAAACAGAACAAGCACTGCAAAAGCTCACAAACAATCTCACACTCAAGCGAATGGAAACATGTTAATTGTTTTATCAAAAGTTTATTAAGACGTGCATTAGCAGTGAATGAGTGAGTTTTGTTAAAATATATAAATACATACTTGCCTGGGTCCTTGAGTAAACGGAGATAAATTAAGGTTAAAAATAGGATGTGTACTTGTTTAAAAGTTTTTTCGTATAATTAAATTAAAAAATTATGTACTCGTAGTTCCTGATCCTTTGAGAATATTTTTACCAGCCAACTGCATAATGAATGAACAAAGGGAAAGAAAATACATTTCCTATTTAAAGGACTATTGTGCTAATTGTACTCTGGCCGGCTTCAGTTACATTGCCAACACAAAGTAAAGCTTTAATTTGATTTAATTAAATTTTTCTACTTTATTTTTTTTTTTTAATTTAATTGCAGCCTGCATTTCATTGAAAGAATATTTTGGTTCATTTGTGTACTTATTTCGGCTTTTGGCTCTTATTTACTAATCAGTCAGTATCAGCGGGATTTTGACAAACGTGCGGTAAGCATAGTGTACGAAAGTCTGCCCTCCACGCAGAAAGTTTTCTTTCCCACTGTTGCTGTCTGTGATATGTACAATAAATATGAAGCTGATCCAAAGTTAATAGAATTTGTGGAAGAGTAAGTGTGTTTGCTTTTGTATTGTAAGTGTTAGTAACGGTTCACACTAAGAAATTTTTCTTGCTGAAGTTTTCTTTAATTCTCTTTAAAACTTTCATTTCTGACATTTTAGCAGTAAAAATTAAAATATGTTGACAAAAATTCTATGAAAAAGTGTTAAACTTTAATAAAAACTTAAAACGTTAATAAAAAAAACATCATATTTACAACTAATGCCCGTAATCTCTACATGCGGATAAATTAACTTAAATTTAACAACTTACACTAATAGATACATTTGGGTAAGAATAAAGGATATAAGAATGAGAAGTTAAAAGATAATTTTCAAGTTCAAGTTTATTTATTTACAACTTATAATATATTTACACCATAATAAACAATATTATACATTTTTACATATTTACATAAATACATTGGCCCGAGAACGGGCTCTCGAGTATTTTTTATATACATAGGTAGTTTTTTATTTTGAAAAAAAATATATTCAGATCGCATTTAACGTGGGATTTTATAAATTTGTAATGAAAAAATATAAAAAAAACATTACATATATATGAACCCATTATTCTCTTGTCTGTGACTTGTGGATCCCACTCGCAATTTCTTAAAGAAAAATTTCATAATGTAAACCGTGTTATAGATTAGGAATGAAAATTTCTTCTCTCGCACAGACTAGATGGACCAGGGGCCAGGGGCTACAGTTATGAAATTGAAACCTTCGTAAGCTTTTTGGTTTACCCATACATCTATAGAGAGGGAAATGTTAAGTCTTGGTGCAAAGTAAAATGCTGTACAGAGTGTCCCAGCAATAATTTACGTTATTTATACCACCGGGTAAATTTACTTTAAAAACTATTATAAACGTATAAGTGTTCTTCTTTAAATAAACATTATAAGTTCTGTAAGCAGTTCAAGACCAACTGTAGTGATCTCTTTGAATATTGTGAGTTTTCGTTGAAACCCTTTGACTGTTGCCAATACTTTTTGCCCTTGATAACGCCGCATGGCAACTGTTTTATGCTTAACTCTTTGCTGAACAATAAAAGGTATGTTAAGTGCTATGGTAATACTTGTATAATAAGTATTTTTCTTTTGAAACTCTGTGCTTATTTTAGGGGTAGTCCTACTTGGTTTAATAATGAAATCGATCCCATGACAGATACTGCAAAAATTAAGATTGTAACCAAATTACCCACACAGGTGAGACAACATAAGCTTTTGCACGATTCTAATACAACCACAAGTGAAATAGAATAAGTCTAACCAAAATGCTAAACTGTTAGAACTTTAATTTACTCCAGTCAATTCAGAAAATAAAAGGAAGAGCTTTATTGAAAACATTTATTTAAACATTTAACAGCCACAAAAATATTTTGACATTAAGAACTTGTTTCAAGTTTTTCTGGCCAACTGTATAGTTATTTTTTTCACCTTCATTCATAAACTATGAAATATCCACGTGATGCCAAGCGTTTTCGTACTGGCACATACATCTTTCCGGGGATTAAATGGGGAAAAATAACCAATAAGGCCTGGTTCACACATGGCAATTTTATTTGAGCAACTTTTTAATTCAAGTGTGAGAGAGGAAAATATACTGACTACGCTCTTCATTATCTTCTTCTCTCTCTCTCTCTCTCTCTTCCATTAGCTCAAAAATTGCTTAACTAAAATTGCCGTGTGTGCATTCAGTGTAAGAAATCAAAGAAAAATAATCCTAAAAACTAGAAAATGGAAAGTTGTATCAAACAAAGATTTAAGAAAAGTCTTAAAAGATTTTAAGCAATATTGATTTGCTTTTTATAACCTGCACCAAAAAATGTTCCACAAGGAAGACGAATATGCAATGTCCGTCTGTATGCAGGTGAATTCGGGATTCAGAAGCTCTCAGAAAAGCTAACAGCACTGGCCTTGAGCACGTGTATCAGAAATTGTCAAAAATAGATTTGTGTTGAAAATCAGGGTTGGAAAGCTTGCACTTCTTTGTGGTATTAAAAAGTAACTAGGTCAAATTAGTTTTAACTTTTTTTATTAATTAAATACATTTTATGTTTTAAAATAAAATAGTTTGGTATAAAAAATTAGAAAAATATAAAACACAGCTTCAGGGCCGGAAAACTTGAAATTTTTTTTTGGTACGTAAAATAACTAAATAAAACTTTTTTTTTTTCTCTGCTAATTAATCATATTTTGTAGTTTGGAAGAAAATAGTTTAGTATTCAAAATCAGGGCTGAAAAATTTATTATATTTTTTAATTTTTGTAAAAAAAAGTAACTGCACAAAAATAATGTTTTTTAAATAAGCATAATTTATATATTTATGATTTAATTAGGCTAAAGCTCGTAGCGCCTTGTAAGCCAAACTACATGTGATAGTTATTAATGAACATATAACATCAAAGTTAATTATAAATACTCTGACAAACACTTAGTAGAACGTAACTACTAGCTGTTTTCGAAGGCAACTACACCTTCATCATCAACAACAAGTCCAAAGTAGAAAAATGTGGAAAAAAGCCGAAAAAATTATATTTGGTGAAAAAATACAGACATACATCTGAAATTCACTGAAATGAAATGTATATGGTTCGAAAGGTTTTAGTCTCTTCTTTCTATATCAGTTTATACATTTAAAATCCGTTGATATTTCACTTAGTTAAAGGTTGATAAATGCTTACGGGTACAAAAAACCGCTTTTTACCCGTAACTCAAGATTTTGGAGGTGATTGGAAAATTTAAAATACAGATTGTTGTTATACTCGACAATACCTACCAGAAAAATAGTAACACTTTGCAGGTATTTTTATTTTGTCACACTGTGTTATGCGTCTTACTGGCACATATTAATAACACTGAACTAAATCGCAAGTCGCCACGGGTTACCTTTCTTAGATCAAAGTAAATTTTTTTTGGGTGGCTTTTTAGGTAATTTCGAAACTTTTTAGTGGGTAGGCGCAAAAAAAACGTGACGTCAAAAAAATAAGGGACACCTTAATGTATACCCCGCTATATACATAACTATGAAAGATTCCGCACACTCTCAATTGTTTTTATATTGTTATACTTAATCTGATATACATTAACTTAATTATTAAAGGTTTCTATTATGAATGAGGAGGACGTACCTCACGATGCGTTGCCAGGCCACAAAATTGAGGCAAACAAGGCCGGCCAAGACAAGACGTTGCAGATTTTCATGCAAAACATGATAAACGATCCTGATGTTCGCGAAATTCCACCCGAATTCCGCCAATGTCGCTTTCCCGATGAACTACTGCCCGATACAGCTTATCGCGCCTACAGCTTCAGCACTTGTTTCATCGATTGCTTGCGTGTATATCAAATGAATGAATGCAATTGTTCTATGCTGTCCCAAATGCCGGACGAAAAATTCCAAGACAAAGATTGCGACTTGGAGGGACTTCTTTGTCTGGAAAAACTAATACTTGTTAGACCGGATGGTAGAAATTTATTGCCTTGGGCCAAAAGCAAATACACTTGTGAATGTTTGCCTTCCTGCACGGAGAGTGACTTTAAAGCGGTTTTCGACTATCAACAAAAGTATGTGGCAGCCGCCCACACCAAACTAAGTTTTTTCTTTTCTTCTTATTTTTTTTTTTTTCTTGTTCACAAATATTTCATTTTAACGCTTAAGGGCATAATTATAAAAGTTTGCAACATTTCTGTAATTAACATAAAATTCTACGATAACAATTTCTTATGCAATTTCATTTTGTTTTTTAATTTTTTTTTTTTTTTTTTGTTTTCATCTGTTTTTTCTTCTCTTGTTGCTACATTTAGAATTAATGCATCTAATCCTTATCTAACTATCTCTATAACGATGCCAGAATTTGCCACAGAACGTTATCGTCGTCAGGCCTTGCGCACACGTTTGGATGTCGTGGTCACAATTGGTGGCATATTGGGTCTGTTTTTGGGTGCCAGTATCTTAAGTGGCATTGAATTTTTTTATTATTTTACCTTAAGATTATGGAATAATTTTAGGATGGAGCGCAGCCAAAAACAGCAGCAGAAGCACAATGACAAAAGCAACAAATTAAATAATGCTAATTTGCACAGCCAGCGAATATTAAAACGTTAAGTGCAAGGAAGAGCCCAGCTCAGCTTCTTCATGATTATGAAAGAAAATTGTATCACATTGAAAAAAAAAATATATACGAGTATTAAATTAAGAAAAACCAGGCAATGCAACACACTCCACACTACCCTAACTACTATGTTACACCAACACATAAATTTTTATGCTTAAGCACTTGTCGTTTACTTTTACGACAAACTGTTGAATTTAAGAGAGAGAAAAAAGTGTTTATTTATAACACGAAGGTTTAATAAAATTTAAAAATTTAAATGTCGCAGTCCAAACACATTTTAAATTTATTATGTCTGTCCACATACAGAAGGAAACAAATTGACAAAACATTATACCAAAGATTTTCCTTTATTTCCAGAAATAGACCAATAAATTGATTGACTTGTGAATTCCCCAAAACCATTGAGTCGTTAAGAGTAACATTTTTATAAAAATATTAAATTTCCAATCACAAGATTTATTTTAATTTGTTTTTTTTTCTAACAAAATTGTTCCTCTATGCGGTCATATGCCAACACCGCCGTATGTTTTTTTTTCCATACACTCTATAAATTCTGGTGACCATTAGTGTCGGCTTCAGCTATTATTTTCCAAGCCATTGCTAATTTGTTTAAATATTTAATGGGCACTTTGTCCTGGCAATAGACTTTTAACTTTATGGGCTGTTCATATGGACACTTGATGTTTTGCAGTTGTTGTTGTTGTTGTTGTTGTTTTAGTATTTCTTGTTTGCACCGCCATTTCATTGTTCCTTTGAAAATATTCATTTGATAACTTTTGTTTGTCTTTTTTTTTACATTTTCATTTTTCTTTTTTGATGTCCTGGCTGGCTGTTCTTTTTGTTTTAGTCAGTGTAGCAACCACATCAACTATTGAAAGAGTTTAAATATTAAGGATAAAGGCTGAGTTGCTGCAAAAACAACTTGTGTAGGACTAAAAACAAAAAAATATGCAGTAAGAGATTTTTAATTCAATGCTGCTTCAGATTCAACCCATCCAACCGTAATGTGCAAAATGTCTAAAGTCCTGCCAGCCATTAATTATTTATGTTAATTTCATTTGATGCTCATAAAAGCGATTTTGCTATGCGAAGGCATACAGCACGTACAGGTTGGCAACAAAAGAAAAAGATGGGTAATCTGCTGAAAAGGAAATTCTGTATACTTTTCCAGTCAAGTAATCGGTATATATTTATATAATATTTTTAAGATAAAAATTGATTTAAGAAACTGACAAAACTAATAACCGCTAAAGTTTTCATTGATTCATTCTTTATTTCTTTACATTGATTACTATAATATTTCAAAGTTATTGCATCTCGCTTTAAGAAATTGTTAAAATTTGGTAAATTAATTGCGAACTCATGTACTCGTGACTTGGACGCATTACTACAGGGAAAAATAATTATTTCTATGATATGTATTCAGAACTATGAAATTCTTATAGCGTGCACCATTACTGAAATGTAATTCATGTAGGATAAGTTAGGAAGGGTGGTGCTAAAACGTACCTCCTCTCGGAGACCGAGTTGGGTCTACTGTGATTCTCATCTATTTTCCATTAAAAGTAATATTTACCCCCATTTTTACCCAGAAGCGACCTTATTATCCATCATCAAGCCACTGAATTCCCATGATGAAGCCCCCAACATCCTTTAGATTACACTTCCCGATATCAGTAATGCTCTCATGGAAAGGTCTGCTCAGCCATCTAATCCTATGACGTTGCAGCTTCGGGCAGTAACAGATAATATGTTCAATTGTTTCTGGTTCCTCTTCATCCCCGCACATCCTACAGAAATCTGGAGTGCCACTTTCCCAAATGCTGGTTCCTGTTCTAACCGAGCAGTGAACAATCAACGTGCCTATCACGATTTGCATCACCTTCCTATCCATTTCCAGTAGCAGTTTGGATCTTTCTGGGTCAAGTTTGGTCACATAGCCCTCGAAGCTCTCCTGCTCTCTACCCAATTACTGAGTTCCCTGTAGTAATGACTTATCGGTAGCTTCACCAATCTGTTACAGATTTTGCCATCTTACGCTGACACTATTCTTGCCAGTTCATCGCCAATTTGATTTCTCTCAACACTGCTGTGGCCAGGAACCCAACATAGTCTGACACTATATTTGTATATAAGCAAGTTGAGAACTCTCCTTTAGTCACTAACAAGTTTCGATTTGACATTGTGTCCCTCATATAACTTAAGGAAAAATTAAAAACAGCACATCGCTATAATGTGTTTTCCCGTTGTTGAACATAGATGTATATATTTTTATTTTTATTACAATTACATTGCATCATATCTAAACCACAAGCCATTTGTTCAATGGTCGTTAAAGAACTTTTTTCATTATTGTCTTTCTTTCTTGTGAAATATTTATTTTTTCTTTTGGTGGTTAGTAATAATTTTCTTCTAACTTTTTTCTCCAACTCCTCTTGCACTGCAATGATATAATTATAAGAGGAGTGCAAACAAAACGTGACCTCATTGGTAAATGTTGCTGGTAGCGGAGACATTAAGAATCGTATGTGGTTAGTTGTTTTTTTTTTTTAAATTTAGTGTTACCCTACACTACACTGTAATGTACTAAACTGCAATGTGGTACACAACACTACAATACGCTATACTACAATACAGTATTTATATACTGTAATACCATTGTATACTGCTTCACACTATGATAAAGCGAAGTACACCACACGGCATAACAATGCAATATAATCACTTTAATACACTGCACTACAATACATGACACTACACTACATTATGATACACTATCAGTGCACTACAATATAAGATATACTACACTTTATTGCACTGGACTACACTGTGCTGAACCACATTGCACTAGATTATATTATACCACACTTTACTTCACTTTAACTCACAATATACTTCAATGCACTGCACAGCCTACATACTACAGTAGTTTAATCTATATCGCACCATACTATACTTACTTTCAATAACACTGTGCTTCATTACACGGCAATACAGTATAATATATTACATAGCAGTACACTATACTGCACTTCACACTATAATACACTATGTTGTACTATATTAGACTACAATACACTTTATTGAATTATACTACCCTACACTAGACAATGCTACACCATACCAGACTACATTATAATAGTCATTTGCAACACCGTAATGTAAAAGTGATTTCAGTACAGTAAAAACTACGAGGTGTGTTTATTTAAATCATCTAAATGAATCATTTTCGTAAAGCACTTCAAATCATTCGTTAATTTTACAAACTCAATCAACAAAAATAACTCTCAAATATAGTACAGACGTTGTTGGTATGATGACTAGTGCAGATCTATCTTAAGAAATACAAATGTTTATAAGAATGTCTTGCAAAGCATTTTTGCTATTGAATATAAATAAAACATGTAAGCTTCGCCCAAAAATTATTAAAATGGAAAGAGTCTTTGAAAAAAAATAAAAAAAATACTTTCTTTGCAAAGTACTCTAAAGTGAGGAAAAATTTAAATAATGGATGAATGGATGTATTGAATAAGAAATCCTTTTATAGGAAAAATAACAACAATTTAAGAAAAAAGTTATTGAAGTAACAAAAGGCAACTGAGAGATAAAAGGCCTAGAAAGTTTAATGAAAAAAACAAATTATATGAAAAAAGCCTTAATATTTGGTCAAAATACTAGATTGAAAAAAAGAAGATAGGTGTCTTAGGACACCCGATTATAGTTATGCTGCTTAGCTATATAAAACAAACTTAATGTGTTAAATAACAATGCAATAAAAATTTATTATATATTATGTGATGATGTCAAATTTGCCGCAAATATTTCAATACTTTTCAAATAATTTCCCATTATTTTCTTCTCTAGCGGCTTAGGATTAAATTAATGTATTGCTTGTGGCGGACGAAGGCTATTATCCGGCTAACAGCTAATGGGTTCATGTGCAAAAACAAAACAAAAACAAATTAAGCAATCCTTTTCATTGTTTTTGTTTTATTTTTGTTTCACTTCAAGGAACGAAACAAAACAAAATCGTGCTCTGGTTTTAAGTACAAGGAAATAAAAACAAAAATAAATTTATATCTAGAATACTCGTAGTGTCGATTATTTTTGTTCACAAGATCACGTCCTATCTCCTGAGTCGTGGCATAGCTATAATATATCTAATAATATTTATTTTTAAAAAATAACTTAAGATAAGGTTAAGTTGACAAGAAGGCAAGAATTTAACACAATCCTATATCGAATTGCTCTTATGGCCCATCTGGCATATTACACGCTCTAATCGTTGAACGTATCCGGCAAACCAGTCACGCCAACATACCATTGTGTTCTATATATTCAATTATGTCTCTTCCCAGCAAAAAACTTTGCCTACTAGAATGTAAAAAAGTGCATGTACTCCTCAGTCGTAAGTACTTACAATTTGACTGAATAACCCATTATTTTTGTTTGAGAAGTTCAAAAAGTATGCGGTACCCTATATTTTTTGCCTACAAACATGCAAAAGTTAATATATTACTAATTGCCTAAAAGTACTCAAAATTTAATGGGTTATTTTTTGCTTACAAATATGCAAAATTTTATAGATTAATTTTTGCTTAAACTTATTCTAAATTAATTTGCTAGTTTTTCTGATTAAAATAATTTTCACGATCAATAAATTTTTCTCTAGATATATTTCCTTATTAAATGGAAAGTACAACAATAAGTACTTTCACGTATGTAATGATATAAATAAGTTCTTATTTTATTAATTACAGGGCAGTCATTATTATGCACATAAAATAATTACATAAATAAGTATCAGTCATTACTTTGTAAGCCATTAAAAAAGTACTACCCATTACAAAATTTCGAAAATTTTTTGCTGGGTTCAATCAGAATCCCTAGGTCTATACAATTCTGTACGTTTTCCTTTTGGAAAATTTCTTTTATAGACTGACTAAGCGCTGTAGTACTTTGATGTTAAGCTTAAGTTAGACGTACTATAGCCATAACGCCATAGCCATAATCAACACCAAAATTCTATTAGTTTCTATGGTAATGCCTATTGTGTTTTGGTGAGTTACCTATAATCAAATACAGCGTTGCTCATAACTTTGGTTCTAATAGCTGCTTTTTATAGTTATGCTTATGGCACGTGTAATTTAATATCTGCAGGAGAGAGATTGCACCTTAACTCCGTGTAGCCGAAGAAAAAAATCCCTTGAATCTTAAAATAAGTTTCTAATTACATTAGTGAAGTATACATAAGATTCGTTGCAAATATAAAATTTTTGCTTATCTTTCACTGAATTTATATTAAATATTTATTTACCAAAAAAAAAACAACAAAGCCAAAGCTGCATGCTGCAGAGCAACAATAATTAAATAAAAGGAGTAAAATGTGGAATTTTTCTTAAAACCCTAAAAAAAGAAACCTCCATTATCTTTTAATGTTTACGATGTTGATTTAATGAAATCACTGAGCAAATCGAAAGATTTTTTTAAAAGTTATTTCACACATGAGCAAGTGAAATTAAAAATTCTTATGAAAGCAAATAGCAGGAAAATTATTTTTGCTGAATTAAAAACAAACAAAAAACAAATCTCGAGCAGATGAAATTAAAATTTAGCATAAACATTTTAGTTAGTTTAATTAAAAATACATTTTTTGGACTAAATAGTATAAGAAATACTCGTAAGTATACACATCAGCTCTACTGCGAAATTTAATTTGGTTTATGCTCTTTTTCCTTGGTAGACACAGTGCGGCAACGATTCATCGTTACACAAAATATAACATCTATGCAAATCATTTTATTTACTTAATTTTATTTTCCCATTACATTAACTTACCAGAGCAATTAAGAGTTGTAAAAGTTGTAAATAACTTTTAACCAACCTTTAAGACTGTCAACTAAATAAACAAGAAATAAGTTAGTTTACGATTACATAATGATATTGTTGAGACCAGATCTCACTCAATATTGTAACATTTCAAATTGCAACAAGGCCCAGCAACATACAACAGGTCTCAAAATTTAAATAAGCCTTTTACTTACTTCAAATAAATTAACACACTAGAGCTGCGACTCATAATGTTGCAGCAACTGCAAATACATATGTTACACGACATGATACTTGAAAGAGACTAAATTCTAGGATAAAGTACTCCTGGCATCACTACAAGTACATAGTTTGTAAGGTAAGTGACTTTATTTTACACTTGTTAGACAACCAAAAATAAAATAAAACCAAAAACATTCTGAGCTACCAAAAATATTTACCAAACAACAGCAACAACAACAAAAAATATGTAAAGCAAGCCACAGACCTTGCGACCGTTGGTACAACATGGGCAGGTTGTATATGAGATTGTAAAGTGTGTGGGGTCGTCGGATGAAGTTGTGTCTCGGTTGTACGAAAGATTAAAAAGATTTGATTTTTGGCAAGTTGTATAGACAGGTTGTAAAATTTAGGAGTTGGTTGTACAACTTCATTTCATTTTGTTCGTATTTTTGTTGTGGTCATATAAAAAACGTTGCGCACGAATTCAAACTTTGATAAAGGTAATTAAATACTTCGTCTAACATCCACGTGTAATTTTTGTTCTCACTTTCTTTTAATATCTTCAAAAGTTTGTTGTTAGCATACATTTCTTTTTATATAAACCACTCCTTTAATAAAATAATTTTTTCTGTCCTTTTTTACATTCTTCTTCTTATTTTTTCATAAAAAAAAACTACAATACGCTACATGGTACCCGTTGTCATGGTTACTCAAAAAAAAATTAAGAAATGAAGTTGTACGCTAATGTTGTACACGTTGTTGTATAGTTTGTGTGCAAAACACACAACTTGGTAATCCAACGTGTTGTACCAACGGTCGCAAGGTGTGTGGCTTGCATAAGAGCAGCAGACACATTTGGTATCATAATTGATACACAACCCAGCAAAATATTTAACACGAACTTGTGAATAAGCGAAACAGGACTCATGTGGAGAGAACTCCTGTTCACCTTTTTAATAAGAAACAATAATGATTAATCATATATTAAATGAAAATGGAAAAACTATGCAACACCTGTTTTGAGTTTTTGAAAGAAATTTCTTCTCAATTAATTCTTGTAAGTTTTTGTATAAACAACAGAAGTTTATGAAGTTTCCTCTAATGCAGCTACATCCAAACACACATACACTGATATTTGCATTTGAGGTAAATAGCTTTGAAAGCTCTTAAATTTTTTCGTGTTTCTTTGCAAAGTAAGCAGCAAGCATTGTTGTCCGGTGTGTTGTTGTTGTTATTGTAGTGGCTGTTGTACTCTCGTCAGTGTGAAAGCACAAAAGCTCTTTTGCAAAAGTTTGCACATTGCGGACGTAGCTGCTCTAATGTAATAAAATGTCAACTAAAATGCATATACATAGAGTACGATTATTTGTTGTGACAGCACACGAAGTTCTTGAGGAAACTAATATGGGCTAGTTTAACCCACAACAAGCCAATCTTGTGCTTTTAAGAATTACATCTAAGACATCTATGTGGAAACACACAAACTTTGACATTTCCATTTGAGGTAAACAGTTTTGAAAGCTCTTGCAATTTGTTCTTGTTTCTTAGCAAAGTGGGAGTGAAATCACAAAGCTCTATTGTAAAAGCTCGCATATTGCTTAGACGTAGCTGATCTAAGATATTAACTAATATAAAGCATAAAATTTACTGGGTTATAAAATTATTTGTAACACGAAAAGACCTGTTAACAAGTTTAAAATACTCAATTGCTTATTGATCCAATACAGCAAAAATTAAACAAATTAAACATTTTTAGTAAAAAAAACTTTAAACTAATTTAATTCATTAAACAAAAACATAACATTTTTGCCCAAACAAAAACTTTTTCTATAGAAATACACACTTTTTTTTTAAGACGAAATAAAAATTTACTTTTAATCCAAGTTAAACACACATGTATAATTTATCTTAACTTTATCTTAAGGCATAAACACATTTGTTAATGTTAACATTGTATTTGAATTGTGCAGGACATTCACCATGAATAGGACGCTCGGTTACACACAAGTTGGTGGCTTTGTCCAATTGGGATTTGCCAGGACAGCTTTGGCCCGAAACGAGAGCAAACAAGGCGAAGATAACGGCAAAAAACCAAGTGAACTGCATGACGATTGACTAAATAAAAAAATTAAAAATAATTTTAATATTTTTTCTTTGCTATTTCGAATAGGTTTTAAATCAAATTCCTTTTTCAGACAGACACTTACTTTTCTGTTTGCAAACTAAACCACAACTAAATTATGTGAATTAATTTTAGAATTACTTATATCAGCCACAAATTTTAAATAAATAAACACAATTCTAATGTATAAAAATTGTGATTATCAGTTTTTATAAATTTCATTTTAAATGAGTTCAACACTTATCAATTCTTGGCAATTTTTAATGACCTTTTTGCATTGTCAGTGAATACTGAAAGAATACTCACACACACACACACACACACACACTAAAGTATACGATATGATTTGGCTTCGTGTTTAGAGTTTGCGGGAAATTAGTGCAGATGATTGTGTATTTTCGTGCTTAATTAATATATTGAATAGAACAAATAAATACAGTGACCTCCCGATATTATGAACTATTAAAAATCAGAATTTTGTATTCTATTAAATTTTCGAAAAATAAAGTTCAATTTTGAGTGGGAATTAAAACCGCAATATAAAGCCTTCTCTAGTAAAAATAATAATATGGAAAAACCCTATCTAATTCTTTTTAAGTCTCGGTCCAGACTTGCAATTTTTATTGCAGCAATTCTTCAATACGTGTGAGAAAGTTGAAATAGAAATATATAATTTTTGTATTCTCCACTCGCGCTTGTGCAATAAAAAATAAAAATTTGCTGCAATAAAATTTGCAAGTCTGTATCGGCACTAATATTATAAATGTGAAAGTGAGTTTGCTAAGCTTTCACGCCCAAGCCGCTCAACCGATTTTGAAATTATTTTCACAAACGAAAAGCTACATTACCATCGTCAAATAGAAGATATTTTTATACGCAACGGAACAAGTTTTTTTTTATATTTGGTACTGACTTCTTCCGAAAAACTAATTTTTGGGTTCTTTTGGGTAATTTTCGTTTCGGGTTTGATTGTTAATCTTGTTGTAAAACCAGTTGTTATGTATATTTTAAACAGATCAACATGAGCAGAGCAGCGGGTAAAAGCTACTTTAGAATAATCACAACCAACAATAAAATAAATTTAATGTTTATTTGCTAATATTACAAACGTGTTATTTTTCATAACTTTTAGTTTAATTTGTAAAACACTTAAGCAAAGCAATTCTTATCAACTAAATAAAATGTGTAGTATATATTCCAAAAAAAAATGTTTGCTGGAAAAAATAACAAAACCAAATACTTTATTAGAACACACAGATCATGATCTCTAAATAAAAGCATCATATTGAATTAAAATATTAAAACAAAAATTAAAAATAATAAAATAACAATATTCGTCTGTGGCGATTCTTATTATTTGCCCTTCGCAGACCATTAATTGATTATATGTACATATGTATACACATGTATAAAATGTGTGCAAACATATATATGAGGCCATCAGCGCAAAAGTGGCATAACTCACATTTGTTCTAATTAAATGAATTGGTGATAAATAAATTTTTTTTTATTAAACCTAGTGCTTTTTTGGTATTCGATGCAGAGAACATAATGTAGCAAAGTAATAGAGCAATTAAATATATAATAGTTTACGCAAAACAAAAAAAAAATACTTATTGCAATGCAATTTCGAAAAATTTTAATTTTTTTTAAGGCGACCTCTGCATTCACAGTCGAATCTTAAAAGATGATATATAAAGGGACAAAGGGAACCAATGTCCTGCCTTATGGGCCACTGACATCAACTATCTCGTCCTAGTATAAAGAACGTACTTTGGTACCAATGACACCGATATAATATACTTTAAAATCTGACTTACAGTATATATACAGGGTGGCCCAAAATGACCGAAGGGGTTTAAGTTCCTTATAACTTTTTTATTATAATTTTTTTTCTTGTTTTCTTTTCAGTATTTTGTAAAGAAGACTTGGGGAATTTAAAATGGAACAGTACACAATTCAACAACGATATCTAACACCAGTGATAGAAACGGCAACACTGTGTTTATTTTCAAAAAAAAATATGGTGCCAATTGTCGTTTCGATGAAACACCGCACCAAACGGTACGCATCAGTGGGTTTAACTATTTTTGGATTCTCCGTAGTCCATATCCTGCAGTTTTTTCTAAATGGGCTTCGTCTCTCATAATTTATTTATTAATAAAATCACGATTTTATTCTTCTTTTTGCATAATAAAGTTGTTGCTGGTAATATGTTGGTTTCAATTGTTAGACAAATTCCAAAGTCTTCTTTACAAAATACTGAAAAGAAAACAAGAAAAAAATTATAATAAAAAAGTTATAAGGAATTCAAACCCCTTCGGTCATTTTGCGTCACCCTGTATAACAAGAAATCTCAAAAAGCGACCACCTACACTCGTAAATGTAAATGTAAATTTGAAAATGTTTTGCTACAATTATGAAAATACTTCTCTTGCAAAAGCTTATGGGTTTTTTGCAAAGCTTTAATTTTCAGACGTTAAGGTAGTACATAGCGTTGTAGGAACAGGGATCTTCTGGTTCAATACTGGAATAGTATACTTGAGGTAAGCGGCCCATAAAGCAATACATTGGTGTCATTGGATATAAACATCGATATAACATACTTTAAAATCTGACTGCACAGGGCAAAGATGTAACAAAAACCTAAAGAAAAAGTAACCCCTAAAATAAAAAATTAAAAAAAAATGGTTGAAACTGCCTTACAAATATATCTTTCTGAGGTACGGCCTAATATATGTGTTTACACATAGCCTAAAGATAATTCTTGAAAATTTTAATAAAAAAAAGTCAGGGGAAAGATAAGTTATTTTAATTGTTTTTAGAAAAAGAAAAAAGAAATATTAAATTCGAAATGCACTTTTTTTCATTTTAAGATTTCCAAGGAAAATAATCGAAGTGTGTGGTACGAAAGGGATGCACAGATTTTGCTGGTTATTGGTTTGCTGTTGTCATAATGTATTTTGAATATACTGTGCCGCAAACCAATAACAAACTAACGATTTATTTAATGTAAATACTGTCATCTGTCAGGGTAAATTTTTAATTCACCTTAGTAAGCTTTTAATGCAAACTAACGCTTCCGTCTGTCTACGCTATAAGTTGCGTTGTAATTACATAACATTACGCGACTCGCAAAAAAACTCTCAACCTTCGAAATTAAGATGTCCATGAATCGATTTGTGTTTTATAAGAATTCAGAAATAAATTGGTATTTCAGTCAATTAAAAAACTAATTTTTTATGAATATCAAAATTGGTCGAATATAAAAATATTAGTTTTAAATTAATAAAGAATACACAAAAGTCACAAAAATACGATTTGGAAAAATTTTAAATACCCAAAAAAATCCTCTTTCCAACCCTGACTTATAATAAAACAATCTGAATATTGGAATGCATTTGTTTGACTTTCTTTTTAATTTTCAATACCAATTGAGCTAATCTAAAGTAAGCAGCCTTTACAACTAAAATATATTAATGTGTAAACTACAACCCAAAAGATACCTTGGAACACATGTATGATAAGATTACTAAATTACCTTTTTATACATAATCTCACATATCTAGGAAAAACACACTCTGCAGAAGCCACGTTGCATCACTAATGAAAAATAGAGCTGCAAACCGAAAAAAATTAAACCTGAATATAATTTAAAAAAAAGAGACAAAGTTGAAGAGCAAACAACAATATGAAAAAAAGCTAAATTATCAGTTGTGCATATTAAATTAGTTAATAAATGGTAAAAGCGTAAGAAAAGTCAACTTGCAAAGCAATAAATTGCATACAATTAACTGTGAGTACAGGAACAACAAGTAGAAGTATGAAGCAAAAAAAAAAAAATAGTAGCAAACATTATGTACAACATACAACAGCAGGAGTAAAACTAAAACAGAAATGAATAATTCCTTGATGTCTTAGTTTTTCGTGCCCTACACCAATTCAAATTTAGTACAAGCTATTGTTTGTAACATTTTGCATTGCAGGCATGACATTCGTTACTTCGGCATTACTCTTTCATAACCATCTTTATAGTTAAAATTAGAATCTGGTTGTTGCATTAAGCATTAATAAATCAGTGAAAGCTTAAAGAATGTTTCAATGAAACCAAACTTAAATTTAAAAGTAGTTTCAAATCAACAGCGGATAATCAATGAGTGTTAAAAAAAAATTAGGAAAAGATAAATAAAAAAGACAACCGGTTATAGCTATGCTGCTTAGCTTTATAAAACAAACCTTATCTGCTAAATAACAATGCAATAAAATTATATTACATGATGATGTCAAATTCGCCACAAATATTTCAAAACGTTTCCTGGGAAACGATGAACCTGTGGCTGGGTGGTTGGCAATGCCAGCCTCTCAGTCCAGAGGTCGTGGGCTCGATTCCCGCCATAGACCCCGGGTGTTTTCCGCAGACAAGCTAATCGCTTTGCGGGTTGTGTTAGTTGTTAAAAATAAAAAATAAATAAAAAAATTTTGTATTTCCCATTATTTTCTTTTCTAGCGGCGTACGATTAAATTAATGTATTGTTTGTGGCCAGCGTTGGCTGTTAGCTGGGTTACAGCCAAAAACAAATTGAGTAGTCCTACCCATTGTATTTGTTTCACTCCACATCAAAGAACGAAAAAAAAAACAAAATCAAAACAAAAATAAATTTATAACTGTAATAGTGTCGATTATTTTTATTACGAAAAACACGTCCTAGCTCCTGTATCGTAAAATAAATAGCATAGCTATAAAAAAAATATGTAAATAACATTGCGACAACGTTGATTCAACAAAAACACTATTTCGGCTTAAAGGAACTTTTAAGAAGAACGGCAATTATAAAAATTTCTTTCTTTAAAATTTTCTTGAAGTTCAGAAAAAATTCGGCACTGCTTAATACAACACCTACATATTTTATCTTTTGCATGTATGCACATTTTACAACATGGCCAACTTAGTAGAGAATTTAAATATATTTTTTTCCCCCTTTCGCATTAAAATTACAAGAGTAGAATACAGAAAATTAAACACTAAGTAAAAAGTAGAAGCAATTCATGTACCGCAAATGTAATGTAGATGGAACAAGTTAATAATTTATGTTTTATTAAACAAAAACTGCTTTAAACTGCAACAAATTTCCTACTGGTGCCTTACTTGCTGCAATCGAAGAACAAGAAGAGTTGTGCGTGGCCTTGCCATATTTTGTGCTTAACGGTCATTAAAAGAAGAAGAAGAAGAAGAAATTATATAAAATCCCATAATTTCAATGTTGTTGCATTTTAAGTCATACTCTTGCTCGCCTGGCAGCTTAAACAACTACACACTAAAAGTTTAATTTTAACACCCTCCATAGAAATAATTAAAAAGTTATAAAAACTTGCCTCTTGCAGGCAAAATAGATACGGACAATAAATGTGTTTTTTTTTATTTTATCCTACTCAACGTCAGTTGAAAACTGCAGCGTTAGCATCAACCAGCCTCTAAAACGAAGGCGGCAAGCGTTTGTCCTCAATGGTCGTTTGTTGCAAAAGTATTTTTTTTCCATTTTTGTGATTTTTTTCCTTGCAAAAACCACACACACACACAAACTTTTTGGGCTAAAATTGTGTTGCAAGTGCAACTTATAGCTCAGATAATGCAAAAATATTATGTAACAATAACATAAAAAGTAGAGAGAGAGAGAAAAGTTTTTTTTGCAGTTACTTGCAAATATTTATTTTTTTATTGGTGATTTTATGCTGGCTTGATAATTCTTTGTGGGATCATATTAATAAAATGTTTGAGAAAAGTTCCTAATATGTAATATATATAATAAGTTGGCATCACTGACGTTTTCCTCCAACTTTGGCTCCACTAAGTAAGACTTTGCATTAGAGATGGTTTACTAATATATAATTTATATTGATTTTACAAAATTTTGGTATTTAGCATTTGTTTCTGATATTGTAGCGTTCGTTTATCCAACAAACAAAAAAACCACTTCACGTTAAACAACCATTTTAAGTGAAATTGACAGTTTGTCCAAAAACTTGCAAAATATTATATTTATTATTTTTTAACATCCGTTCTGGCTCACAAGCAATTTCCTGTTTGTGTATATTTTTTATAGTGTTAAGTTCGTAGTCGTTGTCCTTGTTGCTTTCGAACAGTTGGTTGAAATATTTGTTAAACTTACGACACTTATCAGTCACTGCAATAGTGCACACACACGTACACACATTTATTACATTGTTTTTTGTCCACAGATATTTTTCTTTTTACACTTTTTAAATCTTTTTTTCTTCACAACTTTATTTTTAAATTTTGGAAATTCCTTGTAAGCGTGTGAATTAGAGTTTCTACGCGGGAAAAAAATCCCGGGAATTCCCGGGAATTATTTTTTTACAAGTCCCGGGAAATTTTCAACGGGAATTTTCGGGAATTTATTATATCGGTTTTTGGAATTTGCTTTTTTACATTGCTGTTTATTGTTTTATTACTTAAAAATACAACTCTGTAACGATGCATAATATAATCATAGAATAAGATGTAATAGAAGTTTCCGAGGTGAGTCCAACAACTTGAAGCGTTACGAAATATTTTCAACCTAAAAAGTCTTTATAGGAAATAGTATCTAGATTGGCAGATGTACATAGATGCAATTTCCATCCATGATATAACTCAAAGCATATGAATTTATTTGTTTTTGTTTGTTTTTTAGATATTGTTCGTGAAATGAACGAATAAAGTTGTTTTGTTTTTAATTTGAATGTTGTATATTTTTTCATAAGATTATATTTTTTATTGAGGTCATTTAATTAAATTCATATGTTTTTGAATTTCCCGGGAATAAAACATTTTATTTCTCGATTCCCGGGAATTGAAAAAGTACGGGAAATTAGAAACCCTAGTGTGAATGTTTATATACAATTTGCAATTTTTGTTAAAAAAAAAAAAACATTGTTTTCATCACTATATTTTTTATTTACTACTCGTAAACTTGTTTCAGCATTTTGTCAAAATAAAAATTAAAGTGTACAAGACAAAACTTTTGCAGTTGCAACATACAAACTTTAGTATGTGCTACATAGTTTCAAAACTCAAACTCATATTTACTACACCAAATGTTAGGCAGCCAACTTAGTATTTACAAACTTTAACTATTTTTATTACGTCAAATTCTTACAATTACTGATTGATAGATGGCTGGATTGATTGCAAGTTGCCAGCCAAATCTTACACTATCAGCTCTGCAACCGTTTGTAAGCTTGGTAGGGCATGAAATGTAAAACTTTTTTACTTGCTTAGCAAAAAGTAAGTGTTTGGCTATTTTATTTAATCTGCTTTAATATACTTTTTCCATCATTTTTTTGTAATATGCAGCACTCTGACATTTGCTGGAATGGACTGCTGCACGTATTTTGGAAACATGCACATTTTTACTGCCAGCAGAAGCTTAAAACTCAGCAAAATGTTTAGAGAGAAGTTTCTTTGAAATTAATGATTCATATCCTCTTGTTGCAGTATAAGGAATTTTTGGAAAATAGAACAATATTAGTTTTAAGACTAACGGCCTGGCCCACGATGTCACGAGAAATCGTTCGATCGACAACTTGTATTGCAAACAAAAATAAATTTTCTAAAGTTACTGTTGTTTGCAATACAAGTTGTCGATCGAACGATATCTGGTGACATCGTGGGCCAGGCCGTAAATCATTGAAACATTTCATAAATACCTGCTAATTCTGCAGGTAATATTTTTTTCTAGAAACCTATATATCACTAACTAAGCCCTAAAATTTACAAAATTTTAAACATGATAATTTATCATATACTAAACACTTGAAAAATTCTGATAGGTATTTTTTAGATTTTTAAGATTTAAATTTTTGGATACCCCACTCCACTCCTAATAAATTCTATTTTACGGACCGTTTTTATTTAAATATATTGATACGCTAAAATATTCGAACAAAGCTAATGTAAATCTTCGCTTTACTGAAAATAACCAAAACCAAATTATTTTCAATTATCCGATTTTTCTTCTAAAACGTAGTTTGGATTAGTAAAAATGTGTTAAAGTTAAGCGTACTGCTTAAATAGAATAATAGAAAAGTAGAACAAAGTACGTAAGAGCGAAAAGGACAAATACATTTTGCCATTTAATTTTTTAACGAACAAAAGATGCACAATTTTTTCAGCCTTAAGTTATTCATTCGATTTCTAATAAATAAATTTGTCATTGTCATTTTTGTATCTAAAGCGAAGTAAGTTTCATGTGGGCTTGCTTTTGGTTTTCAGTAATACGATATTTTCAGTTAAGCGATGTTTCGCTAAAGCCAAGTGAATATGACTAGCTGCGTTTAAAAATAGTGCGGGGATTTGTATCGCTTTCAGAAAAGCGTGTTGCGCTAAAGTGGATTCGACTGTATCTAGAAGTATTTAGCCAAAGAACTAAACTTACACGTATACACATAAAAGTGCAAGTACACATGGTAACTGATCTGTATTAGTAACAACGCACAGTATTACCAACATAAAAGTCGATACACAGTAACTCTGAAATTCAAAATAATGGTCAATCGAACTATCTACACCTAGAAACAGTAACATGAATTTTGCAGATTGTGTTAGAAGAAATTTTGATTAGTTGGCTACTAGTAATAAACGACAACACAGATGGTAACGTTCACAGCAACAAGATCTTGATGCAGTAATACAGTTTCTTCCATTTGGCCTTAATAAGTGCACACATTTCATTGCGCCATCTATAAGCACATAGTGAACATTCTAGCACCACTCCATGTAGTATAAAAGAAAATAACCTGTGTGAGAGGCAGTCAGTGTGAATCAGATAATAGTGGAGTCAACATCGTTGAAAGTGAGGACAACTTGCGGAAGTATGTTTAAGTAGCTAAGCCGATAGCCAGTAGTCGCTAGTGCTTTGTTATTTAGTTTAGATTATTGTAATTTTAATTATAATAAATTTAAAAATAATAATAATAATGTTTAAGTAAAGGCAGGGAGTCTGTTGTGTTGTATAAACACTGAGCATCAGCAGAATAAATCTTGTGTGTGACAAACAGCCGAAAGATAGTGTTGCTACAAGACCAGTACAGTCAGTGAGACATGTGTATACACTATCGGTGTAAACGTAGTGGTAACCAGTTTTGTATATTCAAGTAATCTATAGCTATGTATTTAAGTTTTAGAATTTAATTAGTATACGTGTATTAATTGTTAAATAAAGTATTATTTTTAATCCTTATTAGTGTACTGGTGAGTTTTATTTATTTTTAAAAGCGTACAATTACTGATTGAGTTTCCGGAAAAACGTTTTAAAGGGTAAAAACATCACAATATAAAGAAATATTTTAAATAATTTTCAAAATATTGTCTCTTCTTTGACATGTTTCAGTTTTGTTTCACATTCTATCAAACTAAACGCAATTTCAGTGGAAATAATATTAGCTGCTTATGATAGTGATGACATTAACAGCTAGTGCAGAGCCTGAGTGGGATACTTTACATATATTGAGCAGTTAGGAGCAAAATTGCCCCAATATTTAGCTATTTGTGTTTAAAGATTTTGCAACTAGTTATAAATACGTTTATACATATGTATGTATGTATATAAATTTAAAAAAATCAAATAAGACATCAAAATGTATGTAGAATTAACTAAAACAAAAACTTTTATTGGCCACTATTATGAGATCGATTTTCGATGTTTGCTGCCTATCGAATATCGAAAATCTTATGTTCATTTCATATAATCAGTACCAAAAATTCTGTTGAGAAATTTTTGAAGTAGATATTTCAATATAAAAACAATTAGTTTCTAAAGTTGTTGCATATTTTAATAATCACTGTCTATAAGGACATTCTTTGTCGAATACACGTCATAATACCAAATGAAAATTCGTTAGATCAGTACTTCCGACTACAGTCAAAGATCGAAAGTTGCTCATAGTAAGGGCCATTTATTTCAAAAATACTGTTTTTCGGCTCTTTTCTCGGTTTTCATTTGGGAAACGTTTCTCTACTCACATATACATACATTAAAATTATTTTTGTGTAACTCTTAAAACTAAATTACCTATACGTATTTAATTTTAGCCTGAAGATTTTTTCCATATTATGTGTGTTTTTAAATTTTTTTTCTGCATTTGAAGATTACACTCCTCTTCATGTCTGTCCAAATTCATTTTATTATTGGCTAAAAACTAAAACTTTACTTTTTACTGTAGTTGGTTGCATTATAAATTTTTAGAAACTTTGAAAATGTCTTAAAGCGATCGCCAAGAATATTTTCTGTTTTCCATTCCAGTCCATGCGAGTCCATTGTTTATGTGTGTTGTATGCATGTGTGCATGTGTGTGAGCGAAATGTTTCAATGAAAGAAAAAATTTAAGCAAGTTTTAATATTTCGCCTAAAACTATGCTTCGCATTGAGTCTTTATTTTCAATGAATTTATTGTGTGCAGTGTTGCCGCAGTGGTTGATTGCATTACATTGGGACAAGTTGCAAAGTATCAAAATTTATATAAATATAATAAAAAACACAAGCACCTGCAGAGTAAAAAATGCTGCTTGTATCAGTTACGGTCTGAATTAATAATTCAACTTATGTAGAAGTTATATATTTGTGACAATAAAAATAAAAATAATAATGGCTTAAGTCGAAATTTCGTGTTTTGAGATATTAAGGGTTTTTTTCTAAAATAAATTGTGTTTGATTTTTATATAAAATTTTTAGCTACCGAAAAAGATGCACATTTATTTAGAACATAAATGTTAAATTTATAAAACAAAAAACATTTTATTAGTTAATATTCGTTGTTTTGTAGTAGAAAAAAATGCTATGAAAAAATCCATGGGCAGTAAAATAAAAACTAAAGTGAACTTAAGCTACTATATTAAAAGGCAAACTAATTTTTATTGACAGTAAGTCGAGATAAGTGTTTTAGGTTAAATTGAAAAAGGTGGAAAACCAGAGTTAAGATAATTTTTTAAACGCTTAGTTAAATATAAAGTTTTTTTATAATGAATAATTTGAATGGGCTTTTAGTTGTTGAACTTAAAGCTTAAATTAGACGTGGCATAGCCATAACGCCATAGCCATAACCAAACCAAAATTCAATTGGTTTCTATGGTGAGAGTTATGGCGTTATGGCGAGTCTCTCTCACTCTCACCATAGAAACCAATTGAATTTTGGTTTGGTTATGTCTATGGCGTTATGGCTATGTCACGTCTAATTTAAGCTTAAGTGTATACAAGCTTTAATGCTCAAACATTTTAATATTGAGGTAGCTATCTTAAAAAAATTTAAGTTGAGTTAAGATGTTATTTATGGCTTGTGTATTATTTTCCGATAATACTAATGTTAAAATATAATGGACTATAATTTTATTAATAATGACAATTTATAATTGAAATTTAGCTGAGTTATAGATATTGATGAAGAGAATAAGAATATGTAATAAAATGAAAAAGCACTTATATCATTATTTGCCACAGAAGACAATAAAAAACTATTGTTTCTTTTTCACACCAATGCATTTTTGATACTACTAAATTTGCTGCAAGGCAAAGCCCATGAAAAAATCATCATCAAAAATCATTAATGATCATACTAGATATTAGTAACCTAATTTAAGGACCTCTTTTGCTGAGACGAATTTAAAGTTAATTTAGAGAACCTCTAGGATCTGCAGTATATTCTGAAGATTAGGAAAACAAAGCAATTTGTGAATAGCACGCATTATCAACGTGGAAATATATTATAATCGATATAAAATAATAAATAAAATAATCGATTTGTATATTGCTTAAATACAATCTGTTTGCTCTTTAAATTCAAAACGTTTTAACTTTATTTCATTAGCAGTACACAACTAATGACCTCAATTCGTGAAATTAATTAAACTAGAACAAGAAAAACCCCTTATATTGCGAGTGATAAAAATTGTAGTTAGTGGACTCATTCGAGGTGAATCCCTTTGCCTTGAGATAGACGTAAAGGACCTCTGCTATGTTGTACATAGAGTGTTATAAGAAAAATAGTAAAAATATTAAAACAAATAAAAGAGATAAAATATCAGACAAATTTAATATTTTTCTAGTTAATTTAATTATTATTAATCGAACTTCATTTGTTTCTATATTAATGATTTAAACAGGCTTAAGTTCGTATGGCTTTGTAAGCCAATTTTTCTTCAGTTCGAAAAGCAGCCTGAAAGTTGCTGCCTTTTATGCAAATTTTCTAAAATCCTAACCGGCAACACACACTCTATAAACATTTTCATTGAAATTGTTGGCCATTAAATTATTTTGTTCGATAAATGCGTAAAAGGAGAAGCAGTGGGTGAAGTAAAGCTTCAGCTATACAATTTTAAGAAATTTTTTCTTTTATCATAAGTGTGAAATGTAGAACTTTTACTGAGTTGACAACATAAGGATGAAGTTTTGGCTCCTTGTAAACTTTATAATTTAAGCATTTCAACCATAAAAATTGTGTGTACGAGTATCTACTCATGTATGCCTTGCTAAGACAGACTTTTCGTATAGAAGGAAAAAAAACCTTATCCCAATTTGTTGTAAAACTCATGTCTCTTCATCTATTTTTAAGTTTTATTTATGTTAAATTGTTGTTTATTTATTATACAAAAAAAAAAAACTTTTTCTTTGCCTCCTGTAAAGAAAATCATGTGGCGTCTTTTTCTATTTTTTATTGTGGCTTTCAATTTTGTGCTCAATAACAAATCTACATTTTTAGCTAAGGTCTTGTTTTCTTGTTTTATGAACTTTTTTGTGGACAAACCCATGACTGAACTGAAACTTTTCTCAAACTAATTCTGAGTGTGTGTTTTACAAGAAGCATGCACGTCTGTGCATGTTTACACAAGCGCTTTTAAGTTATCACTGAGGTTGGATGCGTCTGCAAAGTGTGTGTGAAATTTAATTTTTGCCATTTTGAAAGTATGAGCCTACATTTATGTTTCATAAATGATTAATAAAGGAAATTTTGACAACGTGGCTCTGCTCTACAGCTAGAGATTTATTAATACAAAATTAGTTTATTGACCAAGCATATTTGTCTAAGCTATTTTAGTTATAAAACGCGCTTTTTATATTAAAAGTAGAGATCAAATGATAAATTTTTAATTAAACAAAAGAGTACGAGGCATGCCAGTTTCAAAATTAATTAATAATTCATTAAAATCCTTTATGTAACATAAGCAAAAAATCTAAATTCAAGAATACTACAAAAAATTTTATATTTTCTGCCAGAAGATCCAACTTTTAAGTGACAACACAAGTCCTTAAAATAGTTAAAACATGTAGGAGTCCTTGCTGCTTGTGCAATATATGAAAAGGAGTACATCACCACTTGGACCTATTAAAATAGCTTTTATGTTAATTTTTTTTTCAATATTTTATTGCGGAATAAACTGAAAATTGTTTAATGACTTAAGGAAGTTTTAATATATTTCTTTAAAAACAAAACCTTTTCACACAACTAAAGCATATTCTTTTATCTCATGCTGCTGCCTAGCAAGATGGTTTGTTGAAATAAAACTTTCAAATTTGTTTCATCTATTTTTTATGTCCGTGTCCGTTTTATTGAAAAGTAAGGGAAAGTAGTTCGCTGTTAAATAACTTTTGTGGACTATTTTTTCCTTTTCTGCATTTTAATTTATTTTAAATGCAACTTTCTTTTGAGGTTTATTTTCAACTCGAGCAGCGTTAATTTTTTTTTAGGTTTTTTCCAGGAGTATGTTACAATAATAAATAAAAGAAAGACGTGAAATTACAAATGTTAAGCCAACATTAATACAAACTTACGCACCCTGTGTATTTATGATTACTCAAAGTTTTTGTGTTCTGCTTAAAAAAGAAACTTGCAACTTTTGCTCACACATTTATTATATCTTTTTTTCTTTTTTGCACGGCACAGTGGTAGTCTGTTGAAAAATTAATAAATAATAAACAGTAGACACTGATGGAAACATTTCTGAGAATACTTTATGCTACTGACGTCCAGAGGCGTTGCTGAAAATGCAATTCACTCAAGTAATAAACTGAATTTTATCGAAAATTAATGCCACAAGTGCTTTCAGTTTTTCCAAAATAAAATAATGTGGGGTTTTCTGACAAATCTAAAAGAAAGGCACTTTTGTACTTGTTATCAATGAAGATGATGCAAGCATTTTTTATTTATTATTATTTTTTGTATAATAATTTTTTGAATGATGATTTGAATGAAAAAAAATTCTAAACTGCACCTGCCTCCAAGAATCAAAAATTATCATCCACCCACAAAAAACAAGAAATTAAAATGCTGATGGACGATTTTAAATGTCAGTACGCCTCCGAAAAAGCGTCAATCAAACAACTTTAATGTATTGTTACGCAAAAATACTCGAACAATCCTACCAAATGCAAATGCTTTCGAAAAAAAATATTTGGTAAACAAAAAGAATTACCCGGAATTGTTTAGCTAAAGAACTATATAGACATGCATACACACATACAAGCACATGATTAAATAAACATAAAAACCTTAGCAAGAACAGATATGAAATAGCTTCTGCTTGTTAAGAAGATACACATACATGCAAAAAAATAAAAGTGAATGAAAAACACCAGTAAACAATTGCTTCTTTAGGTCCAAATTCACAGTTTTTAGTTAACTAACGCCTGTTGACTAACTAATGATTTTTCTTATCAATTTCAGGGGTTAAACTACCTTCATTAGTTAACTAAAGACTGAGAATTTGAGCCTTAATGATGTATATACGCCATAGATACATAATTAATACATGAAATAATGATGCGATCGCAAGTAAGCATTGGAGCTGCTGCTGATATTGTTTAAACTTTGCTGTCACATTCTGGAAGCCTTGTGTGATGTATAGAAAGGGAGTCGCCTCTGCTGGCAGTCAGTCTTTCATAAAGTCAATCTGAAATTCAGTTGCTTATTGCAAAGAGTTGGCTATTAAGAGTTCAGTCAGTTCATTATTGTGAAGAAAGAGTAAATCTCAGTTGAAAGCAGTTGGTAGTCGTAGAAAAGTGTGTTAAATTAAAATCAGTGAGTCATTATTGTTGTACAAATAGTGAGCGCCGGCAGAGGGAGTCTTGTGTGAAGAACAGCAGAGGTATTGCTTCAAGAACAGTGCAGCCAGTTTTTGTGAGACTTGTACATACAACAGTGGAGTAGACGTGTGGCAACCAGTTATTAGTCATTTAAATTAAGCTCTTGGCTTTGTTAGATAAGTGCAATTAGCATTATTAACCCTAATTAGTACACTGGTGTCTGTTATCCATATGTATGTCTTCGAGTTCACAGAAAAAGGGCAAAAACGTAACAGACGCTTGGTTATTTATTGGATCTTCTCCAAGGTCCATAATGGCTGCATTTATTGCACTCAACAGTGGTCAGAGAGATGGAATGAATCAAATAATCCAATAAGAAGCTATACTTGTATCAGTAATATTTCCCTGTTAACAGAGATGGTCAGCGATTATTTTCTATATAAAAATCATTAAAATATATCATTAAGCAGTCCTAGCAGCTCTTTTCTTGGTTTTTCTGTAATATGCAAGTTGTTTATTTTCAGCCTTAATTTTTCAAGAGCCCCACTGTGCACTCTGGCTGTTGCTGCTGCTGCTGCTGCTGCTGCTTTATTGAGAGTCTGTTAATGTGTATGTTATTAATGTTCTTGTGTAAAAACTTCCGCTCAAGTATATGAGCGTGTGCCAATGGTGTTGGTGCTTGTGCCTGTGTCTGTGTATAAAAAAAAAATTGTAACAATTGAAATTATGTACGCATTTTCTGGCATCCGCCAAAAGGAAAAAGTTTAATTTGAATTATTTTTGCATGGGCAGAAAAAATTATATTTGTGCAATTTTCCGACGACTTGCCTGAAGCGAAATTTTCGCAGCAGCAACAACCCATTTAAAGTATTATACTTTTTATATTGTGGCTTTATTATACATATGTATATGAGTGTGTGTGAGTGAGTGACTGTGATTCCTAAAATGACAACGAGAAATGCTGAAGAAAAAACACATGCATACAAGCAAACATACACATTTGCGCGAAGGAAAATTAACAAAAATGTTTCAGCATCAATATGATTTCGTACCCAAAAAGCATCGTTACTAACACACTTATAAATATTTTTTGGGAAACTTTAATAAAAATGTTACTGTATTCCTTGGCACGGTTTTGGCTTAAGAAGTTTTTCGAAGAGGAGCTGGAAAAATTAGCATGCATTTCGTTTAACAGAATTCATTGCTCTTCTAATAAATAAGTAATAATTGGTAGAATTGTATTTTGCATTATACACTGTATAATGGCACGACATAGCACTAGCGGGAACTTGTTGACATTTTATATTTGAATTTCAAATGCTTAGAGATACCATTATTCCTAGAAACTCACAGGCTCCCTATATAATTGCTCTTTTCTGTAAGTCAACTGCTGTAACAGTATGTATTCAAAATGAACTGTTCAACATTATCAGCACATTTATATTCGAAGAAGAAAAAAAGAAATTAAAATAACGTTATTGTTGCTGGCTTTACTTTTGCAACATTTACAAACATACGAGTACACACTTCCCTTTATGTACGAGCACGTGCTGGATGGTGGTGGGACTCGGTTTTGCTTGCTGGCAGTTTAAGTTGGTTGCAGAGGCATTGGTGGCAGTGGTAGCAGTACTGTTGCTGCAACAGCTGTCATCTAAAATTGAGTTTTCATGTAAAGTTTTTGTCATGAGTCGTCGTCGTTCGTTAGCTCGTTCGTTCTTTCGTTTGTTTGCCATGTAGTTGGATTATAAACAGCTGTTTTTAATTGCTTTAGTTAAATTTTCTACTTTTTTCCCACATCTCTTTTTTTATATTTTTTGATATAAATGTTATTACTATTATTATTATTGTTGTCGTTGTTGTTGTTGTTGTTGTTGTTGTTGTTGTTGTTGTTGTTGTTCACAGCTTAAACTCCCACCCAAAAAAATATATTAAAAAATATATAAGAAATAAAAGAAAAACTTTTTGGAACTGTTTGTATGTGCATGCATGTGCAAATGTACGCGTGTTTATGTCATTTTCCAAAGTTTCATTTGCACATACAAACAAACATTCATGCACTTAAAAGCAACAACAACAACAACAAAAAACATGCAGCAACAACTACAAACATTTCCTTGGAAGATAACAAAGTTTATGTTTATTTCTCTCGAAAAAGAAAAACTATACATAAAATATCTGTTTCATTTTGTTTAAGTTTTATTGTTTGTGTGTAAGAGGATTCTTATTTTCTTTTCTTTTCTTTTCTTTTTCTCAACCAAATTAGTTTTCATTGTGATTTTCTTCATTTTTCATTTCAAGTGATTTTTATTGTCTCTTAAGCCAAAGACAGAATGAGGTTTTAGTAGAGGTTTGTGAGTGTACTCCTTTAAATTATATTTCTTTATTTGCCAAATTTAACTTTAATGCGATAATATGATATTAAGAAGAGTAGTTTGGATGATTTTAGGACATTTGTTGAACAGGGAAAGAAAAAACATAGAGTAGGAAAGCTTAATATTATTTATCAAAAACATTACGCAATTTCGGGTCAATGGCTAAGCTTTGAGGATATAAATAACAGCATAATTTTCATTCGAACAATTTCTTATGTAAATTGTTTTTTTTAGAGAAAATTCAACCACTTATTTGTTTCCTTTTATAGAATTTAACACAAATTAATGACATTTTAGGTGTGAATGAAAAGATTAATTTTATACAATTTATTATCGAGTATTATATTGAAAACGGATAGATTTCCACTTAAGTAGTTTTTTGTCACAATTTCACATATATTTTTAGGTATAAAAAGAGAGCAACTTTAACAAAGCCTCATGCCAGTCATACACAACACAAGTTTACTGCACAAGTCTGACAGTGACAGTGAACTGAGTAAATATCAAAACGATTTTGATATTTGCTTAAGTTTGCAAAACTGTACAGTGAGCTTGTGTAGTGTATGTTGCCAACGCTCATGTGTGTCGTGATTTTTTAAGAGTTCAAGACAAGAAATGAGCGCAGGAAAGATGTTCTGGACAGAGTTCCAAGAATTATACAGAGAATCGCCTGCATTATGGTGCATTAAAATAAAAACTGCACAGTTTACTTTTAAAGTCACAAGCTTAGTTTACGCAGTGCCAGATTTGAGCACTAAACTTGTGTAGTGTATGGCTGGCATTAGGGATGTTTGTATAACAACAAGCAAAAGTAATCAAATTAGCTTAGAAACTAGATCAGCAGCAGTTTTATACAAAATATAAAGAAACAAATTTTTTACATTCTAATGCTCATTTTTTAAAGCACAAATGCGCTATCAAACAAAAAGTTTTCTAACAAAACTAAAAAAATTTAATTAAAATTAACCCCCTTTTTCTACAATCCAGGCGGTTGACTTGAGTAAAATTTTTATATGAAAAGCACTAATTTTTTTGAATGATTTTTATACAAATTTTCTAGACGTGCCGTCTGCCTGACTTCTGGAAACAAGGTATATTTAGACACAAAAAAAAAACTGATGCACAAATGCGTATCTATAAAATATTTAGGATTGATGTGGCTGTAGTGGCAAGAGCTTTGACTATCACGCATTGAGTTCGAGTTCAAATCTTGGGCACGGAAGCCAAACACAGTAAATACACACAAAAATGTGCCTGCCCCTTGTGCCAATATATACAGTCAAGTAATTTAAGTCCTTACTAATATTATAAATGTGAAAGCCCGAACCACTAAACCGATTTTAAAAATTCTTTCACCAATGAAAAGCTGCATTAATAGCTTCAGATTTTAGTTTTTATGTATTTGGTACTGGTTCTAAGACCAGGTTTTATGTATTTTTAACAATATTTCCGCGAGTGGAGCCGCGGGTAAAAGCTAGTAAATAATAAAATTAGATTACTATATTAATTAAATTCATATTGTTTTAACTAGAAATAACTTTGATTCAATACTGGAATTTTTTTTTTTCATTTATAAATTCATCTTTATTAACATCTTATACTTAGCATATACATTTATAATTTCGAGATTTTATCTATTGATACTACAGCGAATAATATTGATAATAGAAAAAGCTTGATATTAATTTAACAATTTTGACATTATTTAAAGGAAAATAGGAAAAACCTTTATATGAAAAGAAAAATAAATTAAAATATAGTTAGAAAATATACAGGTATACCATGAAATTATCTGAGGATAATACATGCATAGATGCCATTTTCAATTTAATGATTTCTGTTTTAAAGCTGCAATTATGCCAATTGTATGCATTCTCTTATCATTTGATAAGGAGAATTTAGAATAGATTCGTGATATTTGTTGTTAAGTTTTTTTATGAAATCAATAATTAGCTCATATCCAGTTTCGTGGTGGAGAAGTTGAGTTGAATATCTCCAATTTTTGTTGTTTATTATTTTAAGGCATTTATTTTGAATAATTTGTAGTTTTTTCAAATGTGTTTTTGCTGCATTATACCAAATAGGACTTGCATAAGTCAAAGTTGGTCTTATTACGCTTTTAAATAATAAGTTTTTGTTCTTTAAGTTAAGTGTTGAACGTTTACTAAGGAGTGGCCATAAGCTCTGATAGTTTTCATAGATTTTTTGCAGGTTTCACCGATGTGTTTCCCGAAATTAAGTTTCTTATCGAGGCAAACTCCAAGATATTTGACATCGTTTTTAATTGTCAGGCTCTCATTTTGAAAATTTAACTGACGGCTTGGTAATCGTTTTGGGGAATTGTTGTAAGGGAATATAATAGCCTGAGTTTTAATAGGGTTTATTTTTATTTTCCATTTATAAAACTATTTGTTACATAGAGAAAATCCTCTTTCCATTTTTTTCAACAGTGCTTTAGTTAGTTTACTAGACGTGATGAGAGCTGTGTCATCAGCGTAATAAGCGACTTTCATGTATGATGGAGGACAGAAATCTGATGTGTAGATTGAGTACAATAACGGAGATAATATTGAACCTTGTGATAGACCTGCAGTAATTTGTTTCTGAGACGAAAATGTTTTGTTGATAGCTACTACAAATGTTCTGTCAGTGAGAAAATCAGCAATAAGTCTGCACAAATATTTTGGTATATTGGCTTGGAGCAATTTATAAACAAGACCGTTGTGCCAAACGGTGTCAAATGCCTTTTCGACGTCAAGAATTACTAAGCCTGTAGATTTTTTAATTCGTTTGTTGGACTTAATTATGTTTGTGATACGGTTTATTTGGTGAACTGCGCTATGTTGTTTTTTAAACCCAAATTGTTCGTTTGCTAATATTGGGGTATTTTCAATAAAACTGTGGATTCGGCTTTGAATAACTTTCTCATATAATTTGCCAAGATTACTTAATAAGCTTATTGGCCTATAACTATGTGGACTGTGTTTAGGCTTATTTGGCTTAGAAATAGCAATTATTTTGGCCTTTTTGAAATGTTTCGGGAAGTAGTTGATTCTTAAACTGCTGTTAAAAATAATCAATAACAAATTTACTGCCTTAGGAGGTAAATTTTTTATTAAAATGTTGGAAACATCATCTAATCCAGGAGATTTGGATGATTTGAGAGTAGATATTAAGAAACTCAACTCACTATTCGATATTAAAGTTAGATTTTCAGAATAGGCATCAGCGGATTTTAATGTGTTTATCTTAGTGATAACAGTTTTATCGATAGAGTGTTTGTATGTAGTCGTAAGAACGTTAGATGCGTAAAATGTGTTCGACAATAGTTCTGCCTTTTCTATATCCGTATTAATTTTTATATTTCCTTCTATAAGATAAGGTATTTTACTCCTTTGTTTACCTCTTAAGCTTCGGCTAATTTTCCAAAACGATTTATCACCTGTTTTCAGTTTTGAAAGCAACTTTTTCCATTTTTCATTACGATGAGTATTTATATCTTTGTTGATAATATTAGTCAGCAGTTTTATGCATTGCTCATACCAGTTTGCATCCGATGGGTTCGATGTCCGTTGAATCATTAAATCAACATGAAATAAAGAAAGTTGTTTCAAAAATAAACGTTTACTTTCAAAGTTATTGGAAATTATGTTGCATTATCTAACATGAAACACATATGAAGCAAAATTGTTGCCAACAAATGTTAAATTAACTTTGTTGTCTTAAATTTTAATATGAAATTTTTCTGTGTATATTTAATTCAAAGGATTTCAAATTAGAATCGTGGGCATGGGGGCTAACCCCATGCCTGGTATTATGATTTAAGCAGAGATCTACTAGAGCAAGGACTTTTAAAGTTCCGTACGTGAGTAAGCTGTTCGTCCTCCAGACCGTCAGTCTGCCCGTCCGTCCCCTGACCAAGTTAAGAAGTAACTTAGTTTTAGCTTTATCGCCTAAATGGTTTAGCCAATTTTGATGCAACTTAAAAATTAGCTGCAACTGCGTCTAAAAGAAAACACTAACTGAATAAAGACCAAAAGGGGCAAGCTATTTTAATGTAACTTAAAAGATATAGATATGCCTCTTAAAGGGCACATAAAAGACATATACTTTTTTTCAAACTAGGATCAATATGATGGTATAGGGCAACATCTCCTTCTTTGAATCTATCGAAGCTATTTTGATGGAAGAAAAAACATATGTTTGGGTCTAAAAGAACCTACTGGTCTTAGATTTTACACAGAGTTTTCCGTTATCAAGATTTTTGTTAATTTTGACAGTTTTTCAATACACACAGAAAAATTTCACATTAAAATCCACGTAAAAAAGGCTAGTTTAGCATTAAATCATGTTGAATTAAAATTTTATTCATGGTGGTATATATTTAGTGTGTATTTAAAGAATATTTCGGGTTGTTGTGGCTGCATTGGTAAGCACGTTGACTTCGACGTCAAATCTCGGCCGGTGAAGCCAACATACAATAATTTTGCTGGCACAGCCATTACACACAATAGGGCAAGTTAAATCTATATATGGGCATTTCTACAGAAATGTCAACTTTTTGTAGCGTGCGACACCCAAGCAAATATGCTTGTTTTTTTTAAAGAAAACTAAACTTTTTTACTTCCTTAAATATTTGTGTAGGCCGTCAGCAGCTCTACGGTAGGTAAAATTTTAAGAAAAATTGAGTCACGTTGTTTAAAAATACAAGGCTAATTGCTTGCTGTCGCACGTGACAAAAAATTGGAAATTCTCGGAGAAATGCCCATTTACAAAATCGTAGTGTGTGGTTGTTCGCAACGCATTATCTCTGGAACTATAAGAGCTGTGGAGCTGAAAATTTCAACATAGGTGCGGGTTTTCGTTTTTTGACCCAACAAATTATCAATGTATGGAGTAATTTGTAGTTAAAAATAAATAAACTATTGAGGGTAAGACAACGTTTGCCGGGCTTAGCTAGTAATTAACGTCCTTATGTATAGCATGAAGTTAGCATAAGTGACGAAATTGAATTAGGTGTTAACGAATTCCTCCATACAATTTGATATTAAAAATTGGTGCATTTCGAAGTTTTAACCCACTACTAAGTTCTAGCGTGATTTTTATTGTGAAGTTTTATAGCAAAATTCTTTAAGATCATGTTCAATTTTGCCACTTGTGCTAACTTTTTTATTATACGAGAACATAAGGCCCTAATAAAGTACAATGACTACATTAAATTAAGTTCACATTGTTTCCACTTGAAATATAATTGTATTATTTAAGCATAAAATTTATATTGTATGCAACTTTGAAATAACTTTGATTCAACTTGATTCTTCATTTTTATTTAACACTACAATAATAAGTCAGCATAAAATAAAGTTACTTCAAGAGGAAATTTTTTTTTTAAGATTACTGTAAGTCATGTTGAATTAACATGATGAATATGAAGCAAAATGATTGTTAAATTAACCCTGTTAATTTTTCTGTGTGTTGTTGGACATCAGGTGCTTATGATGTTGCTGCTGTCTCCAAAACATAATTAAATAGCTGCCTACAAGGCGACAAATACAGCCAGCGTCATTTGAAGGTGTGTGTGTGTGTGTATGTGTGTGCAGGCTTTTGTGGTAAAAATTATTGAAATAGCAACAATAAATTTGTTATTTAAAATATCTTATTTCAAAGCACGTACTGACCTACATAATTTAAACTATGACAGAGTCTCATTATAACCATGATATATATTTAATTGCAACCTTATTTTATTTCTCTCTTATGAAATAATGTGCGCACAAAAATATTAAATTTTAAATTCTTAAACGAAAAGTTAAGTTACCCTTCCAATACTCAATATATCACTCGAACATAAATAATATGTAGTGACATTAATAACACAACTTACAAGCAGATCTGTGAAATATTTACAACAGAAAGTATCTGGTGTTAGTCTCAGCTTTTCTACTCGGTGTACGCAACAATAAAAATATTTCCATGAAAGTCTGTTTGAGGCCGTGTGTCTGACTGTCTTCTACAATAAAAATAAAAACATCAATGTTAAGGTGTAGTTGTGAGTGTTTGTGTATATATAGGGAGTCATTTGTAAGTGTGATTGTTTATTTGATTATGTAAAAACACAAGCTAATGTTCACGTTCAAATCATTTAAGAAAAAACAGAAAACAAGTAAAACCCATTTGGAGAGGAAAAACGTAATTGCCAATGAATCAAGCTCGATCTCCAGGTTTTTTGGCCATAAATCACAGTTAAATAAATCAATATTATTTATTAAGTAACTGAAGTATTGGATTACTGTTAGTCTTTTTTGCATTTATACAATATAAAATACTATTAATGCTATTGTTAAGAAAATTTTCCCTGTGCTTTTTCCTCAAGCTTATACGTTTACATTTATAGATATGCCTGAATTTATTTTGTTGGTTAAAAGCTTAGCTAAACATGTGCGTGCAGCTTTTGCCCAACATAATTTTTTATTGACAATGGCCACCAGTATAAGTAGTAAATCTGTAATGGGAAAAAACAGTGGAAAGTACCATCCATACATTTTAATCTACAGCTACAAATGCACTGAGACAAACAAAAGATACTGGCACTTGTGCGCCATCTCACATTGTCTACCACCTACACGCCAACATACGAGTGAATATGCATATGCCACAGCCAATGCAACCAACAACAAGTAATAGTTGGTGACAAAATACTGACTGACATTATTAATTGCAACAAATTTATTGGGTTGTTAGGTTGTTGTTGTGTACTTTTGTATTCGCATCAGCAAATGTGCGTGCATGTGTGAGTTGGCTGTTTGAATACGGGAGTGAGTGAGTACGTGAGTAGGTGAGTGAGTGAGTGAGTGGGTGAGTGCGTGAATGCGTGAGTGAGTGAGTGCTTGTAAGATTGTGTTTGTTCATGTGCTAGTTTTTTTTTATTTTAGTCCGCTATTGTTCCTTCTGACTCTTGTGTAGAAAATAGTTTATCACTGCTTTTGCGTTTGCTGCTGATGCTGGTTCCCCCGGTTGCAGTTTGTTTCTACATTAATTTTTTTTATTGTTTTTGTGATAAAAGTCCATCTTTCTACCGTATTGACCAATTAGTTATCAGCAACATGCTTGATTCAACAATGACAACGCACACTCACACACATACACACCACCACATACACTACACACCTTGTTGCGGAGTTGTGGGAGCCGCATAGAAATGAAATCAATAAAAAAAGAATGAATAAATATGTATATGTATTGTGAATGTTGAAAAAAAAATATATAAGTATGTTGCACATACGTTGCATTTTGTATTGTATACTGTTCAGTGTTTTTGTCTTTATTGCAGTTAAGTTTTGTCATACAGCTAGTCCTTCTTTTTTTTATTGTTAACCCAGAGTTGCCTATTGGAATTACAGTGTGAAATTTTTCACAGAAATATTTCTTGATAACCAACTGAGCATCGCACTTATCAGTATATGGGCATTTTTCCGAGAAATTACACTTTTTGTCACGTGTGACAGCAAGCAATTAACCTTGTATTACTGAACAATGTGACTCGATTTTTATTAAAATTTTACCTAACCTAGAGCTGCTGACAGCCTACACAAATATATAAAAAAGTAAAATAAAAAGTTTAGTTATCTTGACTAAAAGAACAAACATATTAGCTTGGTGTCGCACGCTACAAAATGTTGACATTCCTGTGGAAATGCTCATATATAGAATAGGGCATTTTTATAAGACCGAACAGAAATCATCTCTGAGCAATCTTGTTACAAATGTTACTTTTCTTCATGCTATACAGCTTTTTTTGCATAAAATAGTATTAGAACAAACAATTTACTGGAACAGAAAAAAATCTCTACTGAAACTACATTTTTCTTTCAAACAAACGTTATTGAAAATACATTTTTCTGTGATGTGTTAAGCCTGGATCACACTATTGGCACAATGTATTGATTTTCGTCGGCTTACTGCAACAAAGTCATAAGCAGGGAAACCGCAAATATGCAATTGCATGTTTTTTCTTTTGTTACTTTTCAGAATTTTTATGAATTTTGGCATCCATTTCTTAGTGCATATTTTTGCATACTTTAGCCTTTTGCATATTTTAGCATGTTTTACCATATGTCAGTCATGCATTTTAGCATTTTTTGGAATTATGAGAGCACATTTGACTCTTTTAGGGCATATTTTAATGCTTAAGATAATTTGTTTTTATTTTAATATGCTTACAAGCCTTCTATTTACATATGTGTTGGTCAAAAATTTTATTTTTATTTTTACGCCATGTAAATCTCATTTCCAATGTTCCATCTATGTTTCTCCCTTTTCCAATTAGAATTTGAATTTTTATTTGTTTTATTCTTAATTGCCTTTTTTTATTTTGACCGTATCTTACATTCAAATATTGTTGAATTAAAATTATGTTTTTATTTGCAAATAAACTAAATTATGTTATTTGTAGAACGATATTTTTAAGTTTTTAGCGCATATCGAATGCGCATAAAGTGTACTCTTTTTACAGCATATTTCTGGTTTCCCTGATCATAATTAATAAGCCAAAATGGCAGGTATTATTACTCAATCTATGCTGGCTAGAGTTTTTCTTTTCCCGGACTTTTTCATTTCCCGGGAAAGCGGGAAAGATTTTTCGGTTTCCCGGGAAATCCCGGGAACTCCCGCCCAGTACAAAACAATACAAAATATGTTTAAATTTAATTTATTTCAACAAAAACAAATTACAATTCATGTGATCGATTAAATAATAACGTTTTTTAGACACATTATTTAAAAAATAATACCGTTTCCGTTCTTTATATAATAATACATAGATACCAATATTATAAAAAAGAAATTATACGAGTATTATTAAAAAAAATATTAAAAAATATCCCCCTTATGAAAAAATCATTGTTAAACTTAAAATTGGTTAAACAAACGAATTTTGTATGGCAAAACCAGTTTTAACGCAGGCTTTAACTTTAATAATCGTTTTTGCATAAGAGCGTATTTTGGAAATATGACTTTAGTACAGAATTAACTGTTAATGCTGTTAACCGTACTATTTACAAAAGATAGTCTGTAGTTATTTGTAATTTTCTTTCATTTCCTTGCTCATTTCTGTTTTTTACTTTTATGAATTATTGTAGAATTAAATTTTGGCAGTCGCGTTCTGCCTTTTCCAAATAAAGGCATCTAAGTCTCAGAATGCATGTGTACCAGATGTAAACTCGGCCTTAGTTGTTGTAAAGTTTTAGCTATTGTGCTAGTGCCATCACCTTATTATTGCACCATCGCATTCATAAAGTGAATAACGACACTCATCAAGGAATGTGTACATACAAATTAAGTTGCCATAACAAAATCAAAAAATCCCGGGAATTCCCGCACAAATTTCCCGGGATTTCTTTCCCGGAAAATGTGCGGGATCCCGGGAAATTTTTCCCGGCATAAGTATATATGGCTTTATTATAGTTCAACTAGTTGACAAATAAGACATATTTAGCTTATCACTCATAACCAGGGAAACCGCAAATATGCAATTGCATGTTTTTTTTTGTATGACGTATGAATACCGGGACAAAGATATTTATCCATTTCAAAACTTTTTATGAATTTTGGCATTGATTTGTTGTTGCATATTTTTGCATATTTTACCCTTTAAAGCAAGTTTGTGCATATTGCAGTCTTACACGCATATTTTTAGCATATCTTCGAATTTTTAGAGCATATTTGACGCTTCTAGGGTATATTTTGATACTTTGGAAATTTTTTTTATTATTTTTATATACTTACACGGCATATATCTGTTGGTCACATCGATTACACATCAGTGGGCGTTAAAAGAACATGGTCATTGTATAAAATATTATTTAGATGATATTTTTTGTTTAAACATAAAAAGTTTGTCTTATTTATCCCAGGTAACTCTGTTCAAAACTCATTTACACATGTCGTAATAAATTTTACTTTTGCCATCATTAAACGAAAATTTATGTTCGGATGTCTGAACATGTGATTTTTTAAATACTCCTCTTTTAAATGAAAACTATGATTTTTATTTTTTCATAAATAACACAACATAACTATTATAGAAAATATGTTTATTATTATGCAAGAGAAAAGGCTGCTGAGTGAGTTGCATGCAATGTTACGTTTCCTGTTGCATTATCTATCTGTGCTCACATGTTCCTGGACATGAATGAATTTGCATTTAAGCTTGGGATTGTTTGTACTCGTATACCAAAAAGCACAACAATGTGATTGTGAGAGTAAATTGAAATTATCATATGTGTGAGTTTTATTTATTTATTTTTTTTTTTTTTTGTAATCATCATCGTGTTCATCGTGTGTCTTATAATTATCGGATATGCTATTATGCACCTGCAGCATTAAACACATGGGCGTACATGACCACAAATACATACAAGCAAGTGCTTGAAATTTATCACATGCATTACACCGAAGGCATTTTGTTTTTTCACAACTGACCACATTTAATTTATATAACATATACATACATATGTACATATATACATATGTATGTATATACCCTTATTCATAAATGTTTTATATAAATTATTGAATATAAATATATACATATACGAGTATGAGTGTGGGAAAGTGTACAGAAATATTCATGAGTGCGGAAAAAGTCCTTTTTGGCAGGACTATAATTTGCTGTAGTTAGCTAGAAGTATGTTTTAAATACATATCAGATATCCATAGTTTAGGAAAATTTCTTTGAGGAAACAATTTTATTTTGTCGTTGCTTTGATACCTCATTTTTATTAAAAGCTTTTCAAAATTAGTAGTTGTTGGTTAAGTACGTTTAGTTACATTTCGTTGCTGCTCCAGCAAATCATCAGTAGACTTCAACTACAATTCCAAAAACGTTACAAAACGCCAATGCATATTGAAAAACTCTCAATTAACTATTTAGAATGACAAGAGTTGTTTAACTTACTATGAACCATAATAAAAAATATTTATATCATGCTATTAACGTAGTCTCGTAATTCTCAATAATTTATTCAGAGTTTCTTTATAAGCGCCCCAGTGCTTTGTTGGCTTTTTGACTTCGGGTTGAAGTCTACTAATAAATTGCTTCAGCACTAATGAAATATATAAAAAAAAACTATTAATGCGCCTTTGAAGCCAGCTTTTTTTTCTCTAAAAAAAATATTACTTAAATTAATTCCAACATTTTGCTACTTCTCTCTACCCTATATACATATATATTCGCTAACCTGCAACAAATGTTGATACCTTTGATTGAATGCACATACTTGAAAATACAAATGCTAAGTGGAATTGAAAAATCAAATCACTTCCATCTAAATCAGTTTATAAACCAATAGGAGCAAGTGCGAAAAATTTGTGAATGACTAATTTATAAATATCGCACACAAATTTCAATACGCAATCATAATATTTCCAATCAGTGATCGGCAATGAATCATCGTTTTTTCGCTACTCATACTGACTCATGAAATTTTAAATATAAGTGAGTAGGCATCATTTAAACTCAACTTCTCTAATTTACGCATACTCACGATGACATTGATTTATAAGTATAAGTTATATATAAATATTAATGCGACGTCGACATCATAGTCATACTACACTCACACTCATAATTCGCCTCAGTTTGATTTCTAATTTCAGGCAAACACTTATACTACTCACATTGATTCAGCTCACTTAACTCATGCATGTATGTTTATTTAAAAGTTTAGTCTAGTCCTTAAACAGTTTGCAAGTAGTATACAATAGTAGTAAATAGCATTGCTTTTCAATTTGTGCAAAACAAATAAAATAAAAGGAACAGAGAAACACTTAACCCCATAATGAGAACTTTAATGTTCGTATGCAAAGTTCGCATTGTGAATCATATTTATTTTGCATTGACTTAAGGAGTTTCGATTTGCAAGTATGAATTCGATGTGCACTTCAAACTTTCGATTGAATATGATTCCTAGACCAGATTGCAATAAGTATGAGTACGCAATTATAAGTCATGATTCAACTCTACTCACTTTTTCACTACTTATTGCTGTTCTCTGTTTCCAATCATCTAACACTGTTTATTGCTTTACTCTCACTCATAATAGTTCCAACTATCTAATACTGTTTATTTTATTTTAATCTCATGCCTACTGACTATTTTATTGCCACTTTTAAATGATTTCTTCTGAAATTGGCATTTGAAAGTAATTCATATTTATTTTCTGTTTATTTGAATGGTTGAAGCTGATATTTTGCTTTTAATATTGTTGGTGTTGTTGCTGTTTGTGAGAACTATTTCACATTGAACTTAAGTTCAGTGGCTCTCCAGCAGTTGAAGGTGAGCCCCGAATAACGTTTTAAGTGACAAAATAATAATTTTGCAGGAGAGCCACAAAACGTATTTTAAGGCAAGATTGTTTTTCTCGTTTAAATTTTCTTAGCGTATCGAAAATAATGATAACTAGCATTATATTTTCTTTTTGTATCTCTGTTACATTTATCAATTATTTTCGAAAATTTTGTTTGCATTATTTATTAGTTACTTACAAAGTTTTCCACTGACTGACTGATTGTAATTGTATTTTGGCGGCGATCAGATGCATAATTTTGATGGTTTGATGGTGATCTGTGAAAAAACTGTTTTTTTTAAATTGTCTTTTACAACGTTATTCGCGGCTGTGCTTCAGTTATATATAATATATATATTTTGTTTAACTTTTCTTTTGAGTTTTTATATTCATGTCGCGTTCAACTGTTATCATGGTCTGTAGTTATTTGCTGAGTCCTTTTCTTGTTCATTGTTTTTATTGAACACTTTGCTGGTCAGGCTGTTTTACTCAGTCAGTGTTTTATTTAGACCATTGTGTGGACGTTTTGATGAACTTTGGTTTGCTTTAGATTTTATTAGACCTTAAGGCATGACGACATATCATCGGTGTTGTATGTTGTATGTGGATTCTTTGCGGTTTTGAGTTAAGATAGATTCCTTGCAATACTAACACGCTTTCGACCATTACAATAATTTTTTTTTCAATAATGCAGCGAAAAAATTTAAAATTTTTCTTCATCACATATCGAATAAGTTGAAAACAGCAACAAGAACAACAACAAAATGCAAAACTTCAGAGATGTAGTTGGCCCAAAATTCCAAAATGTTTTTCCTTTTAGTCTTACTAAGACAAGAGTTAAAAAAAAACATTGTTGATGTCAGAAAAATCAACGATAGCATTAATATATCAGATCTCTCAATATGTTTATACATACACAGCTCGATAAAAATATATTTTAGCCGATCTCAATCTATTGACTCTCAAATATATACATATGTATGTATGTAACTAAAAGTTGAAAGACTAACGATATTTAAAGAATTTCAAAAGAAATTTAACAAAATTATTTTTAAAATGATTTATAGCTCCATTTTGATTTCATGCGTTTATAAAGCTTGATTTCTACCACATATTTGTGATACAAGAGAGGTCCCGAAATTAACCAACCTAACAAGAAAAATACAGCAAATTTGGGAAAAAATTTCCTTAATACATCATGATTATCTCCTTTTAGTTCGATAAAATGTTTGCAGCGGTATTCAATAGCTGCCTTAAGGTAAAATCAGAAAGTGAAAGTGATTTTTAATTACATACAAACAGAAATGTTTCGTTCAAAAATATTTAAAATTACTTCGTACTGACGAACCGAGTTTTAAAGCTCATGACTAGATGGTAGTTAAAAACTATTAAAGAATGAAATGTAGCCCTTGCAGAGCCATGAACACCGGTATACAAAATTTTATGATCGGACTAAAAATGGCGATACATTGAACAAAATACTAAAAGGGCGGTATTTGTAGGCGTGGCAAAATAATAAAAATAAATTATTTTTGGAATTGTTTTTACGTTATTTTCAGTTCTAGGGGGTGACTGGCACAACTTTTTACTTTCGAACCACTCTAGTATACATCTTATGAAAATAAATTTGCTTTTGGATGAAAAAAAATGTTTATTTTAAAAATATGTGAATACAGTATTGCCGATATCATAAAATTATTGAAACTAATTTTTTCTGCAACAATTTTTTTTTGTCAAAATGCATGAAATTCCTGTCTTGAAAATATAAAATTAAGATGCGATGTTGCATAGTTGTGTTCTTTTTATTTCTTGTTATTTATAAATACGCAGCAAATCTGCAATAAATACTACTTTTATTATGCTAATTAGTTTTCTCGGTAACACTGTTTCTTCATTTGTCATTTTACCTACAAAATTGTACTAACAAGAAAATTTTGTTGTAAGGCTTGAGTTTACATCTGGCATTTCTTGCGCGTCATTTTCCCAAAAAAGCGTAACCAACTATTTACTAATGAAAAACTGTTTGATTGAGACATGTATTTATTGATTTGATACATTTGATACAGTTTCCACTCATGTTGGATTCTATAAAATTGTCTATTAGCTATGTATGGAATTATTTAACTTAATAAATACATGTCTGAATCAAACAGTTTTTCATTAGTAATTAGTGGTCACGCTTTTTTTACATTTGGCACACCGATGTAAACCCGGCCTAAGTTGAGCAGTTAGTACAAAAAAAGTGATTGTATTAGTAAAAAAAATGTAAGTGTATTGAGTTTTTCGAACTTGCACTTACATGTGTAAATGCTAAGTAAGCTTGACACTATTCACCAAAGTAATTTTTTTTTTCAAACTACTGCCGCCATCTATAGGTCAGGTCGGCCTTCACAGTTTAAAATAAAAAATTAATAACCTGAAAAATTAAAATTATAAATTTTTTTGAGTTTTTTTTACTCGTTTTTACGTGTAGTTTCCACAATGCAAGCAAGCCACTTGTCTAGAAAAAATATATGAAAAAACATCAAATTTTTTAGTGATTCCTATACATATTTTTTAGACAAGTCGCTTGCTTGCATTGTGGAAACTATACATTAATATAGAAGGCGTATGAGTGTTGCACGGTTTAAATTGCATATTACTCATACGCCAACTAATAAGGACAATTTTTGTATTAGAAAAAATTCTTGCAACTCAGTAGGGCATTATTTCTGTAAGCAAAGGATAGCGAAGAAAGAATCGCGATGGTGTGATGGTGGGAATACTTAAGCTTAATTCGTTTTAGAAACCTGCTATTGTGCGTTCTGGTAGTAGACGTATTATTTAAGCTTTCTATAAATGTAAAATATGATTTTTGTCCTAGTTTAAACTGTGCAAGTCTTACTACTAAGCTGATTAGTTTCATGGAGTGAGAGAGACTAGGGGAACAGAAACATTTCTTTTCCCCTCGTCTCTCTCTCTCACCTAACAAACTAATCAGGTTAGCAATAGGACTTTGGAATAAATTGAGAAGCCTTAATTTTGATCATGTCTCATAAGAAGAATATAGCCACTTGAATAAAGATGTATTTAATTAACAGTGCCAAATAATGCCATTGTTTTGTAGCTGCTTAAAAATTAAAAAAAAAATATAAATATATTGCTCGATTAGGAGTGCAGATATTTTGGAATATAAAAGTTCAAACAAAAAAAATTGGAATTCAGTCGAGATAATCTGGTTTTGAGTTAATGGTACTACCGTAAGCTGCATATTCGAAAGTAACCCTGATCAAAATCTCAATTAATCTGTGTGGTTTTGAGCAAGTTATATCATTATGACTTGCGACTTATTTTTTTTTACACTTTTAAGTTCGTTTTATAATTTACTCTCTTAAAAATTAAATATCTCTAAGATAGAGTTTCATTAGTAAGAGTTACAAACTTTTGCAGGTGGTCAAACTTGCCGCCATTTATTTCAGGTTGCACAAACAAGGCTTTTTATGAAAGCTTAATTTTTGTTCTAACTTCTTTGTGAGCAATATTTCGAATCAACACTTCTAAATATTTAAATTTGCTAAAATTGTTTTCCATTTTGCCTTAAGCTCCACTGTGCAACAGCTGATATCCCAGTATAGTTTTCCCATTTAATATTATTGGTTAAATAAAAAATAAAAAAGTATACCCATCCTGCAATGATTGATGCTTCTATGCAATATTTTGCTTTAATTTTAAAATTGTTTCATACATTTTTTTTGCATATTTTTATTTTTAGCCCGTGGTAAATAAGATTTCTTTTCGAAACAAGATTTACTAAATACAATACATTTGCAAATGTAGTAATTGAATTTTTTTTTTTGGATTTGGGATTTTCTTTTCAGTTTGTTTTACTCATGCAATTTGTACAACTAAGTTTTTATTTTTTTTAGGAAAAATTAAAATGAAATAATTGTAACTGGAAGCGTATACAGATTAAATTTCAACATTTTTATGTTTGTTTGAATAAAGGATTAAATAGAATTTAAAGGAAGCTCATATTTAAATCTTAAAACTAATTATGTATATGCATATTAAAATTAGAGATTAAAATTAGATTTTGCCAGCTAGTATTTTCTGCTGTTATTACCCTGCAGAAAATTTGGTGACAATTGATCCATACGTACTCGTCCTATAACTGGAGAAAATGAGGCTGTTATCAAAAGGACGAAGTAGTGTATGGTGAAAAAAGACATATTGTTTAAATGGTGATATATTGACCTATCATTCACGAGGTTGTCGGTTCGAATCTCAAAAAATTTTCAGATTATAAATAAAATGTCATGCATTTGTAACAATAAAAAATTTATATGCGTTAATTGTTACAGTTAAATGTCAAAATTACATTTATAAATAATTTATATTTATATTATTATACATCGAGTAGGTCCCTATGGGATAGTTCAGTGACAAGTCACAAGGTGCATACAAAGTATCAATTAACCCCATCCTAGGCCATCCTCATGTAAAAGTGACTGGTCCGCTTCATAGGAAGTGTTAGAACTCAGACTGGTCCCTATCACTTGTGGAACGGTCACGTGACTTGTCTTTTGTCAGTTCCATTTCCTGCAGGGTAGTTACTTGTGTCGTATGTAATAGTATTGGCAAATATACTCTAATTCTGACGGCACGTAAAAGCCTTTCAAAATTTTTACTTTCACAGATCTTAGTTTCTCTCCGGTAACGTGTGTGCCGAAAAACTGTAATCACTCTAAAAACGTAGCATGAATAAGAAAAAAATTAAATTTTTATATTTCTTGTAAAGTAAATTAATTTTAGTTAATTTTAATTATTATTCGAACTCCATTTGTTTCTATATTTATAATTTAAACGAGCTAAGGTTTGTATCGCTTTTTAAGCCAAATTACATGTGATAATTATTAATGAAGAAATAACATCAAAGTTAGTTGTAAATATTCTGACAACACATAGTTGAACGGAACAACTAGCCGTTTTCGAAGGCCACTAAATCTTCCTCATCAGCGTTCTTTTGTGTTTTGGTCCACTGTGTGTGGTGTCAGTTGATGTAGATGTCTGCCTTATACACGAAACTTTATTGCAAATGGAATATGTGAATTGGTTTGATTCATTGCATTTCAATTTGCTCATGTGTTTTGTAATGAAGGCTCAAAGTTACCATCTCTAAACTTACAACAGTCTTACCATTGTCATTTGCTCTTTACTAAATATGCACATGTTAGTTAATTTGCTTATTTTTGTTCTACTTAAGACAAAATTTTTTGGTTTGTTACTATTAAGTATATTTTTATTTAATTTTTGCCACAGGCCCATTAATTTTTTTTTGGTTCCGCACACCAAAGCTCAAAAGGAATCCTATTGTTTTCGTTAAGATGTCCGTCTATCACAAGGTGTTTCCTCGTGAACAGTAAGAGCTACGCATTTGGAATTTTTACAGAGCATGTGCAACTACAATACAACTGACACTTTAAAATTAAAGGATATTCTAAGGAGAGCAACGAGAAATGTTGTAATCCTCAATTAGTATACAGACAAATATTAAAATTTTCAAAGTTATTTTATGCGGACTATACCAATTAACACAAAAATTTTAAAAATCAAAATTAAAGGGAATTCTATCTCTTGAAGCTTTCAAAAACGCTTAAACTAAAACATCCCAAAATTAAAAAAATTCAGAAACAATAAATCGCCAAAATGAAAAATCGCTTAAATAAAAAATCGCCTAAATGAAAACTAGCACCAAAAATATAAAAAAAATCGCTAAAATGCATTAAAATCACAAAAAATAAATAAAACTAAGCAAACACCGTACGGAGGCTTTCGTGTGGCTGTCCAACTTGACTAATACATCACTAGACCGTTTGCTGAGGAAGAGCTCACGAGCTGGAAAAAATATTTGCACACATCAATAAAAAGTTATTCTCTGGTGCACTGATGCATCGTCCACATTTTTATAGCTATGCTATTTATTGCGCGATAGAGGAATTAGGGCGTGATTTTAATAACAAAAATAATCGACACTATTGCAGTTATAAATTTATTTTTGTTTTGTTTTCTTTGTACTTTAAAGCAGAGTACGAGAATAAACGAAACAAATTGTAAGCCGTTATCGGCCACATACAATTAATTTAATCGTACGCCGCTAGAGAAGAAAATAATGGGCAACAAATGGAAACGTTTTGAAATATTTGCGGCGAATTTTAGTGCATTGTTATTTAATACATTAAGATTGTTTTATATAGCTAAGCAGCATAGCTATAACCGAGTGTCCTAGGACACTTCTCATCTTTTTTTAACAGTTTTGCTTGAAAGCTAAAAACTGGGGTATTTTTCTTTTTCAACCTGGACAATTCCTCTAATTCACCTTAAAAACTTTTAAGTATCTTAATTGGCTTGACTGGGCTTCTTTCTTACTTTGGCTAAAAGTCAAGCCACTTAAACCATTAAACACAATAAATCTAAAAAGCTAAGGAATTGTCCAGTCTTTGCTTTTCTTAATTCTTTTTTCCTGTCAACAGTAACATAATATTTGAAATTTTCTTCACGTTTACATAAATCTCCTACTTGTTGTGGGAGTCCTTTTGATTTATTTAGGTTTTTTTTATACATTTTTTAAATACATAAGAAGTGACAAGCATTTGACAGAACGAACATGTAGAGTAAACGGTAAAATTGACAATAAATCATACACACAATGTACTTGCTCCTCTGCTGCTGCTGCTCCTGCTGCTGCCAGTCATTTATCTTCGGACAATGTTTAGTCGTACTGGAAACTAATTCAAATTTAAAATAAAGGTATGGATTTGCTTCTATTAGTCTTGCTATTGCTGCCGTTGTTGTTGTATTTTTTTTTTCATTTAACTTTTGTTGTTGGTATTCCGTACATTTCTTGTTGAATTTTAAAAGTGCTTGAGATTAAGTCAGATGACAGACAAAACAATTGACATTTCTTATTGTACAATACATACATACATTGTTTTGTATGTTTTTTTTTATTTTTTTATTCCTTTTTATGCCGTTTATTGTCTACTGGAAAATCGCCCATTTTTCTGGTCAATTTATAAGTTCACATACTGATAATAAGATATGTACATTATTTTCGCAAAAATATTCCTACAGTTTTGCAGGGAGTACGCATGAAATTTTGCTATTGAATAAAAGTTTAGCAAGCCAAGAACAACAAACATTTATTCGTATTCGTATATTGTGTCTCCTTCCGATACAAATTTGAACGGCAATAAGACAAAAAAAAAAAATAAATGTTGCGTATACAATTGTTTCCAAAGTAACGAGTTCTAAAATGTACTTTATCAAATAGAATCTGTTTATGTTCGGTTGCATGTACATATTTATGCTTGTCCCTCTGTCTGTGTGTGTGTGTGTGTGTGTGTGTGTAACTTTGTAGCAAGTTGAATAAAAGAAGTCTTTGAATAGACAGACAGACAGACAGACAGACATATGAGCAAAGTATTTACTTGGGATTTCGTTTTTATTATGGGTTTTTTAATAAGTCACTATGGGCCAGTGATAAGAAAATATTTAATTTATTTTCTAAAAATATTATTGTAAAATTAATGATTTTTGCTACTACATATTTAGTAAATTCAGTTCGAAATATCACTATTTAGGAGGAGCCATTGATTTAAAAAAAAAAAACATTAATACAGGCTGTATTTAGAGCACAACAAATATTATATATTCGTAAGGATATCGTAGAGCAAATAATGAACACTTTATAGTAACAATTTTTACAAATTTGTAACAATTTTTAGTAAATGAACAAACCTATTATTAATAATTAAAATAAAGGAACCCTGTTACGAACCAAATTCTTTTGACTAAAAACAAAGACAATAATATACTATCATTCATTTTAAGTGCAGAATAATAAGCGCTACAGATTCTTAAATGTAAACGTTAATACTAAAACTATGTGATGCAATCTATAAGTATGTATGTACTGCATATCACTTTATGCCCAGATATTTTATTAATACATATCGCACTTAATCAACAAGAGGGTATCAACTCAAAATTTTTGCCATAAATTAACTAACAACATCAATATCTATCTACTGTAAAACTTTCAAGGTGTTCCGATTACTCTTTTGTTGATCAAATTTATCATACTTTATGATTTTAATTCGAAATGTGACTGTTTTTACGATATCCTTGTTTTAAAAATGAATATTTTTAAAACAAGGATATTCTTCCCTAACAGTTGCAAGATTTTAAAATAAAAGGAATGTAAATATAGTTACAAATGGAACTTGCTTATTAGGATGTATTTGGATTTTCAAATTCTCTTAAAATGTAACCACAAAGATTTAAGAAATTTATTATTCGACATATTGTCAGAAGTTTATTTTAATTTGAAACTTATTTGCTGGTGGTTCAGCGTTGTCTATATGAATTTCATTGTTGCTATAACAAATCTGCAGTAGACTTCAACCACACATTTTTAATAGTCACAAACCTCTTATCTTATGTACAGACTTTCAAAAACTATTTGAGAATTCACAAACAATAATAATTTTGAAAATCACAAAAGAAAAATAGATTCATATCGAATATAAATTATTTGGTGGGTTTTGTATAAGTTTATAAGCCTACTACGCTTATTTTTCTTTTGTGATTTTCAAAAATATTATTGTTTGTGAATATAAATTAAGAGGTTTGTGACTATTCAAAATGTGTGGTTGAAGTATACTGCTGATTTGTTATAGCAACAATGAAATGCATATAGACAACGCTGAACCACCAGCAAATAAATTTCAAATTAAAGTAACAACAAACAGTTTTTCGTCTCTACTGAAAATTTTAAAATTTTGAGTTAATACCCTCTATTTGATTAAGTGCGATATATATAGAAAAGTTTTCCTAACACATTTGTCAAATCCAGGAGATTGTGCCTAAGCAGCAGCATACAAATATTGAATTCATATAATGCAAGTTGTGTGTTTGTTGGGTGCATTTGAAAGTTTATGCAATTTTTTTTTTTTGAACATTTATAATGCGAAGGTAAGAAGAAAAGAGTGCACATAAGCCGGCATAGAACAGACATGGAAGTTTTCCATTTTCAAAAAGTGCACTCTTAAGACTACAAGAAAATAATTTTAATAGACAGGGTGTAAAATAACAAGCAAAAGAAAATTTCGAATTTTTGAAGGGAAGTGCAGTAAGAGCTCGATTTGCGCAACCACCAATTATTGCAACACACCGATTATTGCAACAAGTAATTTTGTTACATAACAGTCTTTATAAGTGCAACGTTTTTAAAAAAAAAGTCGCGATAAGCGTAACTTTTTCCCTTTAAGTAAGAAAAGGGTTTCTCTCTGAAGTAGATGATGCCATTAATGCACATGGCATTTGTATAGAGTAGGCAAAAGAGAATAATATTCGTAGTTTCAATTTAAAAAATTAAAAAGGCGGCAACATGAAAAAAAATTTAGAATCTAAATATTTAAACCAAAATTTCAATATTCTTTTCCTCAAACTAGATTGTGTTTATAAAAAAAAATAACATAAGTAGAACCTTAATGTACGCAACTAAAATATATGAAGATTAGTTTTAATTTTAAATTCATGTATTAAATATTATTTGATAACTTTTTAAATGACATGTATGGATGTTTTATGTTTAACTATTAAAAGTAAATTAGTGGTCGATTATTGCAACTTTTCGCTAAAAGCAACAACCCCGATTTTTTTTCGGTTGCGCAAATTGAGCTCGTACTGTATTTTGCTTCCAGCTGATTTGTTTTATATGCAAGTTTACAAATCCTTTTTTCAGAATACAATAACTACAAATAGAGACAGAAATAATATTAATAATCCTGCTACACACGTTTTATTCACCAAAATCCTGAAATGTTTAAAATAACAAAAATCATATTCTTTCTGCACACACCGACAACATATGGAATCTTATACGCATAAGAAAATATTTATCCAATCAACAATTTTAATTGAAAGCAGAAAACTAAAAATTTGATTCAGTTTATTTTTTTTAGTTAATTAATTTAATTAATTAAATTTTTATTTCTGGTTCGATTTAATCAAATAAAATTTTTAATTAAACTTTTAGTCAAATAAATTTTAAATAAAAAATGTTCAATTGACTCAATTAAATTTTTAATAGAAAAAGCAAAAAATAAAATAAAAATTTAATTGCGTCCATGAAACTGTTTAATTAATTAAACTTTTAAACAAAATATTTATGGACTTAATTAAATTTTAAAATAAATTTTTAATCAAGTAAATTTTGAGTAAATTTTTCATTGAACAAAACACAAAAATCAATTAAAAATTCAAGTGTATCAACTAGTTCTTTTAACTATTTATATTTTAAAGCAAAAGCTTGATTGACACAATTAAATATTTAATTAAATTTATAAATGAAAATGTTTTGCTAATGGTTAAGAATTGTCTATATGCATTTCATCATATGTTTGAATGTTTAATTACATTTTTAATCAAGTAAATGTTTAAACAAAAGTTTCATTGGCTCAATTAAATTTTTGTTGATAATATTTTTTTTTGTTAATTAAAAGTTTTATTTGGAGAAAATCTTTTCCATCTAATATTAATAATATATAATTGCATATTAAATTTTAATTACTTCAGCTTTACTTTGGGTATTCTATCCACTTTTTCTGTAACTCGCTAAGGCTAAATTTCTATCGCTAAAAGTCTATAAAATTGATTTATCGATTTTCGCCTAGTTAAGAATGCCATTTTCCATTTCTGGCAGGCATTCTTTACTATTTTATATCACCGCTAAAAATACTTAATTTTGCATATCGCTCATTTACTTCAATAGTGGCATAACTCAAAAAACGCGTTTTTTTTAGTTAGCTAATAATGCCAAATAATTTTATCTTGTGTAAATATTTTATATAAACAGCTTTTACTACCACCTAAGAAACTAATATTTTGTTCATGTCTTCATTGAGTTGTATATAAATTGAAAACTTTAAACGCGTTTTCTGCAAAACTAGTTTTTTTAACTTGTGACACTGTTGAAGTAAATGAGCGATATTTTCAGCATTATTGCGATCGAATTTACTTTTAGCTTTAACGAATTACAGATTAAGAGGACTGGTGTAGTCTTTCCTGCAAGTTAAAAGTTCGCAGGCATTTTTATCGAAATCCATTTTACTGCTGTATTTACACAAACAAATCGGCTGAACTATCCATTCCTGACAACGAGCATACCCGTCCGTATTCCATGTTTCGTAACCAACAATGAGGAATTACTCGTAGCATATTTTGCTGCTTGGATTTTGGCAGGTATGTCAGCATTTCGACAAATTCTTCTTGGAAAATTTGAAATTTAAATTGAAAAATTTTTCATCATGTTATTGATGTTGAGGAAAAACACAAGAAAAATACATATACATATGTATGTGCATATGTACTCATACGTAAAAGACCCAGCAAAAAAAAAATATCAAACAAATGCAAACAAAACATTTTAAATTCAAATTCTATAATAATGGTGACGATAATGACGTTAAAGATAATAATGATAATGCAGCATTGACGCTGATACCACGAAAATCCTCCTACTCCTCCCGCACTATTCATTTAACGACTTTTATGTTGTTGTCATCATTGTTGTTGTTGTTGTTGTTGTTGTATTGGCATCATCATAACGAATGAGCCATGGCATTATGTAAGATCGATCACATGCGTTGCTCCTTGATTTGCTGTGTTACGATTTGATAGGGAGCTGCAGTCATTGTTCATAAGGAAAGCGAATGCTCCATACACATACGCACTTGAATCTTATGTGTGTGTGTGTGTGTGTGTGTGTGTGTAAGTGTGTATGACTGCGTATTTTTTTCATACAAACTGGATGTATTTTAATTTAAATTTCTTGTGATGTCTGTTGACAGTTTCGACATATTCAATCTTTTCAACATTCAGCAAAAAAATGAATACAAAATCATACACAGATACACTTGCACTCCACATTTACAACTACACATACACGTACATCGAAAGTAGCCAAAAATAACATTAAGCATATGAAAATATATAAGAGAAAAAAGATTTCAACGAAATTTAACAAAACTCAGCCGGCAATTCAATCAATAATTGCATTAAGTTTAGCTAAAAAATACGAATGGAAACAACTCAACAGTAGACTCGTACAACAATAAGAATAACATTGAATAGCCACTTCAACGGCCGTCAGCAGCAATACAACGACAACAAGCACCGGCAGCAGCACCACCAACGCCACCGCCATTGCTGGGATGTTAAGTAACGCTGGCTGGCTTTTAAGGAGAACATTTAGTTATAATGTACTAAAAGCCCCCATGATTGGTGGCTCAATTCATCAATTACTGATCGTGCAACAAATTCTTCTGCAACATTTCATGTATATTTTTCTAGACGTGTTAGCTATTTCAAATTACTAAGCTCAATATTTCATTTGCCAGCAGCATAAACCGTCCTTAATTACTAGATAATATTCCCACCAGAGAACAGCAATGAGTAGTGAAAAAGTGAGCAGAGTTGAATCATGACTTATAATTTCTTGTACTTATGAATCACTCGAAAGTTTGAAGTGCGCATCGAACTCATATTTGGCAACATTTATGACGTTGTAGATTTCGGCTCTCCTTGGCTCAATGCAAAATAAGTATGATTCACAATGTAAACTTTGCATACGAACATTAAAGTTCTCATTATGAGGTTAAGTGTTTCTCTGCTGCTTTTTGTTTTTTTTCACGAATTGAAAAACAGCCCTATTTAAAGTAATTGCAAGCTGTTTAATGACTGAAATTTTAAATTAACATACATGCATGAGTTGAGTGAGCTGAAGGAATGTGAGTAGTATAAGTATTTTCCTGAAATTATAAATCAAACTGAGATGATTTATGAGTGTGAGTGTGGTATGACTATGATGTCGATTCATATTTATTTCAACCTATGCTTATAAATCAATGTCAGCGTGAGTATGCATAAATCAGACTAGTTGAGTTTAAATGATGTCTACTCACTTATATTTAAAATTTCATTAGTTAGTATGAATAGCGAAAAAACTATTCATTGCCGATCACTGACTGTCCGTAGTGAAAGGGTTGTCAGATGTGACGACTTCTCTCCAAATTCGGCGATTTTAGAACTTGTTTAGTGTCCTAATGTTATTGTTGTTTGCAATACAAGTAGCCGATCGAACGATTTCTGGTGATGTCGTGGGACAGGCCGTAAGTATTTTCGAGGCTTTCAAGCTGAACAGGGACATACTGACACTCAGTTTCACTCCCTCTATCTCTCTCTCTATCTCTAGCTCTCTCTATTTCTCTATCTATCTCTCTTTCTCTGTTATACAATGGTGCTTAGCTTATGAGTCAAACTACTGTCAATCACAGTCGGTAGGAACCACTTAATATTACTTATTATTTATTTTTACTAAAGCTTGATATTTTCTTTAATTTATATTCAAAATAATTTGCCACATTTTATAATTTGCAATTGACCCACGTGCTGCTTAAAATCGTGGGATTGTTTGCATTTTCAACGCATTTTTGTAGTTTTTAATATCCCTGCAAACACTTTATATTAGAAATATAATTTTCAGGAGGATATAACCAGAATGTATCATCTAAGACATCTAAATCAAACACACCAAGTAACGCACATGGGCGCGTAAGGCGTTAAGCATATTCATTACAGCAACCTACCGACTTCAATATATGCAAAATAGAATACACATACTTATATGATAACGATTATTTTGACGACAGCAAGGCCACACGGCGCCCGTTTGTTGTTTGTTATGCTGATTTTGTCGTTGTAGTCCAATTAATTATAATTTCTAGTTTTATTGGTGACAATGGGCAAATATAGAGCTGCCAATATGTTTAGTACAAAATGTGGAGGTAATTAATATAATAATTTAACATAAAGAACATCCGGGAATATGGGTGTAAAGATATAAATTAAATATTTTAAGGTGGCTCACTGAAAAACGTATTTATACTTAAATATTAGATGCTTATGATGTTGTTGCCATCCCAAAATTAATTAAATTTTTGGCTTAAAGTCAAAAAAATGCTGCTACCGGTATTTGAAGCCACGTGTTTGTGTAGTCTGCTGTGGTGAATGTGTTTAATGCATAATAGTATAATACTGCATCACCATGTACATACATATTTACGTGTGTTGGTATACACATAGCCAGTAGGAACTAGAAGGAGTAAAGATGCCTTTTAGAAGACCCCTGTACCCCTTCTTTTGAATGTAGTAGGTCTGTGCGCTCTATTCCATACCCATAAATTTTTTTACATGCGTTGTCGTTGCGGTACAGGCCTTCTGTTCTGTTAATGGATTTTGCTTTTGCTTTGTTAGAACAAACAAAACAAAATATGTTACTTCTTCTCTTTTCCCTTCTCATAGAAGGAAGTGTGGATTGTGTATCGTATATTTCATGCGAAAGAGTCCTTTAAAAAGGCCTGCACCAACAAGGTCTTCGGAGTTTTAGCGCTGGGTAATTTGAAGGGGTGTTACTTCTCTCAAAAATCATTTAACTTTAAAATATTTGCAGTTCTTTTAATTAATATCATCATTCTGCTAATAATTGACTCAAGCGAGTTAATTATTCCTTGAAACACGAAGGGAGGGAGTACTGAAAACAAATTTCCTTTTGTATAAATATTCTGTCTAATATTTCCTAAGAGAGCTTGAGGCGGAAACCTTCGTCCAAATGTCTGCTGGGATTCTTGTTATACAAAGTAAGTAAGAATGTGTGAGTCCATCCGGACATGAGGTCTGTATTGGATGATTGTTTTTTTTCACTGGCTCTTGGAGCAAATAATGAAACTTTGAACAAGACAGTAATACTGCCTGCCGGTAATACAGGATTGTTGCGGTTTCGTATCGGCTCTTACAAGTTGCGTAACAATTTATTTGTTTGCGATAAAAATTAAAGTACAATAAACTGCATTTAAATACAATCGAAACCTATAAGAATGGACACACCCACCAACAACAGCAAACAATATGAGAATGTTGCAAACTCAAAAAATAAAAATAAAGTATGTATGCATTTTGTTAAAATGTATGCTTTTAAAATGAATGATTTCTTATTTAAAATGTTAATGCAAAATATTCACATAATAAATTTAAAGAATACATATGCTTACTTTTCCTAAACGAAGTTTTCACTGTTACTCAGCAGTTGTGAAGCTGAAGTTGGCAGCAAGTTCTTGTAGTAGATACTTTTGTGTGGCACACACACAGATTCATCATTAGTATATTATTATTATTATTATTATCGTGGCTAAATATTTAATAATCTTCTATTTTAATTTGCAATTACCCAGAGTCGTTAACATTTAATAAATACTTTGCAAATTGATGATGTTGCTGCTGGTGGTTGTCGATAATAATGCAACTGACAACAAATTCATCATCAATATTCTGTATTGAACACTCGTCTTCTCAAAGATCTCAAGTCTTTATTGTTTGTTGCAAGGCACCATGTCTCCGTACGCATTATGGCATTTTTGAATTTCAATTGTATTTAAATTGAATTTGATAAGAGTCTCTTAAGCATGAAGCAAGAAGAAATCATTGCAATTACCCCACAAAACACACAAATATATTTAAATTGAATTTAATGTAAATTTAATCTGTCTCTGTTTCTAAATAAGATTTGCAATTATTGTACATATTTTAAAAATATTGTTAAATTGTTATTTTAAAAGTGATTTTTTTTCAATAGTTATGAATGAATGAATTTATATGGGAAATATAAACTAACATTTGATAAAAACTATTAAGGCTTTATAAAGGTTTTATAAAAGACAGTTTCATAAAATTTTTTTCTTATTAAGCCTTTAGAAAACCTTAATAAATTTAAATGCTCAGGAATTTGATAAGTTCAGACAAGCAATTGAAAAAAATTTGTTGTTAAAAGACTGATTGATAATTAACGCTAGACAAAATCTTACTTAAAAAATTCTTGTAAAAAATGTTTAAAGCTCTCTCTTTATTTTCTCTTTAAAAAATTTAATGAAATAATTGATATCTATGTTAATCGTTTTCGAAATAACATTCAATTAAAATCTTAATAAACAATTCATTCGAAATGTATTGTTATCTTTAGAAACTGCTTGATTTGTTTTTCATGCAAATTCTTCACGGAAGAAAAGCAAAAAAAAAATTGTCTTTCATAGTTTTTAGAAAGTTTTTGAACAACATAAAAAACATTTCAAAATGTGGTTTTTGTTTTCATGTAAATATCACTTTGGTGATGTGATTAAGTTACGAGTAATTAGAGTCTAACTGCAATAATTTTATATCTAATTCGAATAATATATTTCAAAAAAGTGTTAAGATTAAGTTAAGAAATTTTTTTAGTAATAGTCTAATTAAATGCACCACCGCAGTCTACACTAATGCATTAAACACATTCACCACAGCAGGCTACACGAACACACGACTTCAAATGCCGCTAGCAGCATTTGTCGCCTCGTAGCCAGCTACTTAATTATTTTGGAGACGGCAGCAGCACCATCTGCAGCTGATATTCAAGTACAAATACATAGTTCAGTATTGCCACTTTCATATATTTTGCATTTATAAAAATTAATTTTTCTTTTAAAATATACTTATTTCACATAAAAGTACAATAATGAATCAATTTATTCTTTACATCAATTTTTGGATATTGTTTCTAGTAAATAGTATTAAATAATTGTACGATATCATTCATTCACCATTTTGTATTATACTGGTGACACTGCATTTGCTCATTGTAGCCAGAGAAATAGAAATTAGTTTAAAGTTGGCGACAGCTACAACGGTGGTCGTGCAGTCGTGTAGCCTGCTGTCGTTAAAATAATTGTAGCCCGTAGCCTGCTGTGTCGAATGTGTTTAATGCATAACACACGTTTTCAAATGCCACTAGCTGCATTTGTCGCCAGCTACTTAATTATTATGGAGACGGCAGCGGCATCAGAAGCAACTGATATTCAAGTATAAATACATATTTTAAATATTTCATATACATAAACATTAACATTTATTATTACGTAAAAATAATAAAAATTAATCAATTTATTCTTTTTATCAATTTGGGGATTTTATTTCTGTTAAATAATATGAAATAATTATAAGATATCATTCATTCAACATTTTGTATTATACTGGCAACACTGTTTTTGCCCACTCTTGCCAATAAAAACAGAAATTAGTTTAATGCTAGGAACACAACTGGGAAGAACGACGAATTTTTCGGTGCGAATTTTCGTCATAAAAAATAAAACACATTTGTGCATATGAAAATGAACACAACACCACCGTGGAACGAAATTCGTCGTGTGTGACGAACTCTGAGATAGGTTTATTTCTATTTTGTACGCCGACGTACGACAAAAAAACAATTTTCTCTCTCTCTCTCTCTTTGCATACACAATAACCAACTTTATCAATTATGACAGCAGAATTCGGTAAGTAAATTCGCCGTAATAGTGCTTCATACGACGAATTTACTCAGTGAATTCTTATCGACGAATTCGTCAACGTGAACGAAATTCGTCGTTCGTCCCAATTGTGTTTCTAGCATAAGAGAAGAATTCGCTGAGTAAATTTGTCGTTGTTGTGCTTCACACGACGAATTTACGCAGCGAACTCTTATCGAAGAATTCGTTGACATGGACGAAATTCGTCTTTCGTCCTAGCTGTGTTCCTAGCATAATCAGCTTGGACAACAATCACCCACCATGCTGCCTTGTTGTCATCAAAAATATTCATTCGCATGTAAAGATTTTGAAGTCGGTAGCTTGCTGTGGTGAATGTGTTTAATGCTTACAGTTAAAACATGTGCGACTTGTCAAAAAAATATTAAAAAACTAAGCATCTTTTGTTCTTTTATCCCGTTGATCCATCTGATCTCCAGCTCATATAAAAACGGATTGAAAACACTTAACAAATTATTTTCTATCATTTGTCTTACTGTGATTGAATGAGTGACTCCTCAGCCGGCTGCTGTTGTTGGCTGCATCAGGTGGACCACCAAAATATTAAAAAAAATAAATAAAAGTTTTTATTTTCATTCTTCGGTTTTTCGTTTTTTAAGTTTTACTAAAAACTGTCAATATGTCATTCAAAAATAATTTAACAGACGACCAATACAGAAGAAGTTTTATTGACATGAATGTCAAAGCGAATCAATACAGCAATGATTGGCGTTAGCTCAAGCATATTGTACATACATAAAAACATAAATACAAGCATATGTATACATACATACATACAAACAAAAATATTAAAAAAAAATGACCATATAACAAAAAAACTTCTAACAGTATTAAACTCACCAGAAGTTCATTTCCAGCAGCGAGTTTTCATTTAAGCTTTAAGAACCCACAACAAAATTAACCCCACAGAAAGAAAAATTATATACAATTTTAAATAAATAATGACCTTGTTTACAAATAATAAAACTCCCCTTTTGAGTTTTAGTTTTCCTTTTTTAATTTATATCAAAAAAATAAAATAAAAATAAGATAAATGCTGCCAATATTTATGAACACAAACAAAAAACAAATTATACTTATTATCTAATTTAAAATGAATGAAAAAAAAACCAAATACACAGCACATAATTTGAGATTTAGTTTGTATAAACTTTGTTTCGATACAATGAAACAAAATGGGGAAAAAATTGCAAAAAAAAAAATTAAACATAAACTTACCCTCATGCCACAAATGCTGCTGCTTCTGGCTGTTGCAGAATACAACTGCCCCTTGTTTACCAATAATAATGACTTTTTAATGCATTTAATAATAAATCTTCCGCCAGAGTTGGATGTAAATAAATAAACACCTGAAAAAATACAGATAAAAGAAATGTTATGTTATAAATTTTAAACAAATAAAAAAAAAAAAAAACAGAACGTCAAAAGTGTCAATTGCATGACTTTTATGGTTTAGTTATTTTATAATAATATTAAATAAATAAGGAATACATTGTGATAAATAAAGAATTAAACAAATAAATTTGACATTAAATTAGTTTTATTTTTTACGGAAAAATTTGGGTAAAAATTTCGCTACTTATGATGCCTATTCAGGACATCTGTAAGGCCAGGAAATGTGATTGTACAAACCAAGGCCTATTTATCAGGTCAATGTATTCGTCCTGATGATATTCTATGTTTTCGTGTTTAAGCTGTCAAAAGTTGTTTGCACCATATACTTTAGTTCATGTTTGTGTGTGTTTCTGACATCTCAAACATAAAGTTGTTTTTTGTACTCGTATTGCTGTGTTTTTGTAGAGTTGCATAGACCTAATAAATAGGCCTTGGTACAAACAATTTTCTTTATAGTAAGTTTGGTTTTTTGCTATCATATGTTTTAACCCATAAGAAATCTGTATGAAATCTGTATCAGAACTGTTTTGATGATCTACCATGAATATGTATCGAAATTGGGCTTTCGTAGACCTTCACACAGTGGGGCATTTTGTTACAAAAATGATTCCGCAGTTTCCAAACGGGCTGTTAGATTGTAATGCAATTTTATACAGTATTTGTAAAACCTTAAGTCTGAAATTTGGACTATAAATTATTCAAGGGGGTGGATCCACAAAATACCAAACTGGGCCACCTCTGCTTAATGAAAAATTCAAAAAGATGCCAAACTGATGTTTCTCATCTGACAAATAATTAGCAAACAAAAAAAACAACAAGTCTCACAATAAAAAATAAATAACACGAAGTGTCACTGCATCAAAATTAATTATTGATGTAGACAGTGATGCCGTTTTGCATTTATTTAGGGATGGGACACTTTCCTCTCACAATGATACAACAATGATGCGAACGGCATTGGACACATATGAAAATGGCACCACAATATGACAACACAAGAAATGCAAGATGTAAACTCAGTCTTTGACTGCTTTTGTACTCGTGTATATTTTGGCAAAGACAGCAACATCATGTCGTGCCATAACCGCCAAAAAAGCTTAAGCGACATAATATTCGAGCTTAATTTTTTGATGAAAATCGATTATTTATGACCAAAAAATGAAGTTCAAAAAATATTTCGCGCAAACTTTTTTGGCGGTTATGGCTTTTGAGTTGTTTCTTCTCTTAAATAAGGTTGAATAATTGATGTTTTTGCGATAATAAACTTATTTAGTGAAATTTTTTTATTACAAATATATTAAAACTGATTATTGAGGAGTTAGCTGGTTTCTATGAGTATTTCAAAAATTTGTTAGTGTTTTAACAAATGTTACATATACAATAACATTAAGCTATCATTTATTTCACATTTTGTCGTAAAAAAATCGGATTACTGAAAGCGATACAAATCCCCGCACTGATTTTAAACGCAGCTAGTCTTATTCAATTCGCTTTAGTGAAACATCGCTTTACTGAAAATATCGTATTACTGAAAACCAAAAGCAAGTATGAAACTTACTTCGCTTTAGTGAAAAAACACAATGTCAAATTTATTTATTAGAAATCGATTGATCAAGGCTGAAAAAATTGTGAATGTTTTGTCCGTTAAAAAATTAAATTGCAAAATGTATTTGTCCTTTTTGCTCTTACGTACTTTATTGTATTTTTCTATTATATTTTCAATGCAAGCGGCTAGACATTTTCGAGGAATTCGTGAAAAATTTCAACAAAAAATGCATATGTATGGTGTTTATTAAGTTAGTTGGGTATTAATTGGGAACAGAAACAGACGTAGTTTCTGTTACAGGGTGTTATAGGGTGTTTTTTTTTAGAGGTATAGAACTTCGAATTGAAATAAAGCACAAGAAAATCGTTTTAATGTCCATCAATTTGGCTTTATTGGAAGGATAATTTTATGCCATTAATGTTTAAATATGATTTCGGGCATGTGGCCGCCGCGGCTGGCTCGAATAAAGCCAATTCTACAGGTCCAATTTTTAACCACTTTTTCGAGCATATGGGGCCGTATGTTGGCAATAACGCCACGAGTGTTGGCTTCCAAGTCCCGTAACGTTTCTGGTTTGTTGGCGTAGACGAGCGACTTCACATATCCCCAAAGAAAATAATCCAATGGTGTCAAATCACACGATCTTGGTGGCCAATTGACAGGTCCATTCCGCGAAATTATGCGCTCATCGAATGTTTCCTTCAATAAATCGATTGTGACGTGCGCTGTGTGGCATGTAGCGCCGTCTTGTTGGAACCACAACTCATCCACATTCAAAATCTTCAAAATCTTCCATAAAGTTGATGGACAAAGCTCCAATTGCTGTGCACGGTGGCGAATCGATTCATTCGGGTCCTCTTCAACACTTTGCTCTACAGCGGCAATTGTTTCTTCGGTGCGCACTGTTCGACGTCTCTGCGGATGCGTATTATCACATAGAGTAAACGTAGTGCGAAAACGATCCATGGTTAACCGAATTAATTGCTCTGATGGACGATTATGTCGACCATAAAATGGACGGAGCTTGCGGTAAACTTCGCGAACTGAACCATTATTTTCGAAATAAATTTGCACGATTTGCAAGCGTTGTTCTTTTGTCAACCTGTTCATGATGAAATGGCAAACCAAACTAAATATTAATCACTTGACAGCTGACAAAATGGCCGCCAGTTAAAAAAGTGATGCCAACTTAAAGTTCTATACCTCAATAAAAAACACCCTTTATGAATAATTTTTTTTAAATAAAATATGATATAAAAAATATTATTTTATTGATTTTAAGCAGTACGCTTAACTGTAACAAATTTCAGTAATCCGAACTACGTTTTACAGAAAACATCGGACAACAAAAAAAAAATGGGTTTTGTTTATTTCAAGTAAAGCGGAGTCTACTATACTACCAACTTTGTATTTGCTTACATTCTCGCTTACAAAAAAAAACTAATTATTGTAATTGGCAACAGCGACAAAAGTTAATGTATAGCCGTGGCCTCTGTGATATTTTTGAAAAACTAAGCCCTCAATAATTAATTTAAATTTTAAGAAACAATTTTAATTTAATTTTAATTTTTTTTTCAATTTTTTTGTGTTTTTTAACAAATACAACAAAACCGGCGAAGCAATTAGCTTGTGTTCGGAAAACACACAGGGACTGAGAGGCTAGCACCGCTACCACTCAGCCACAGGGGCACTCATGGCGTCAAAATAATCGTTTTCATATAAACAGGCTTATTAAATTTTTTGACAGACTGTAGTCGGTAGTCTGCTATGGTTATATGTGTAATGCATAAATCTTCTTCCATCCTTTCAATTAAATAGAACAAAAATTTAACTATTTTTATTTTCGCTACGAATACACTTCTTTACTTTTCTGCACAGCGCAAAAAGCAATTTGATAATTTTTTTTTTTTTTTTTTGTTAATTTTATTCATAAAATTAAAAATAATAATCACTTTGTTTATACTTATAATTTCAACGAGAGCAGCGGCCATTATTTTATATTTTTTTTTCTAATAAGATACGATTTTAATAATAATTTATGAATATTGAAAAACAAATAAACACAGCACAGATTTATCTAAAAATCAAGTCCATTTCACAACTTTGAGTGGAATACAACAGGCAAGCAAACACCACTTTTTTTTAAGCGCAAATTATTTAAAAGCAAATAGCAACAATTTAAAACAACACCTTGAAGGAAAAAAAAATAAAAGAGCAAACAAACTTTCAACCATGTACTTTTAATATTTTTAGCGCCAACAGTAGTCAGTAACAACAACAACAACAACAACAACAACAACAACAACTTAAAATCGTTAGCGTTATAATTTTCTAATGTCGCCTTTAAACAACCTTGCGCACGCGTTGCAAATTAAACTTTATTAAAAGCCTCGTTTTGCCGCCAACTAACTAGATTGACGCCTCAGGTTCCCCAGTTAAAAACATCGTTCAGACAAGCCCCACTAAAACAAACATAAATAATAAAATAATACCAACAGCAGCAGTACACTTGGAAATCAATAAACGAACCAACAAATCAAGCACTTGGCTCAAGTCAGCCAGTAAAATACAAACAAAATTAATAACAACATTTCGAAATGTGTAAAATTGGACGGCTACTGCCACAGAATAACAAAATCGGCAACAGGAACTTTGTGCCAAATATACAATACACTCGTATACAAAAGCAAAAATTATTTATCAGCAGGCCGCTAATCATAATTAAGCCTTGTTTACTTTTCACTTTAACAAATTCGTTAGACAAAACTTAAACCACTACACACACAATCATGCACACACATACACACACTCATGCACACACCCATCCGAAACAGGAAACGCATGGATACAAGTATTAAAGGAAAATTGTGGCCTTGCTTTTAGATGCATGACCGGTCAGTTGTACGCGAAGCAGGTTTATTTTTTGTTAATTTCGGCATTTCTAAAAATGAGATACCGGCAGTTGAGATTATTATGGTGCAGCTGAATTAAATACACTAATTATTAAATTATCTTCAAGAATGTTGTATAAAGATTTATAAAAAGATTTTACAAAATTTTGCATTTCATGTGTTGCTGAAAACAAAAATAAATTACTGACAAGCTGTTGAGAACACCTGATATAAATTCGCCGTGAATAGTTTTATTCAAAATTACTAGATGCACGGCGAATCCATACTAGATGGTAGGGATGGGCAAATGAAAAATATGTATCGATATATATCGTATCGATATTTTTGAATGGTATCGATATATATTTCTTTAAAACATCGATATTTCGATATATCGATATTTTTGCCTACAAATGAAATTGTACAAAAACCGCAACATTATACGGTTATCCGTGGAAGATAAGTCAACCAGTGCGAGCGAGATGAAAAACTCTCGAAGGCCAAAGAACAGACACAAGCCTGACCGCACTTAAGAAATAATTACGATGACGCGAAATGATGTTCTTCAACCCAGAGCTGCTTATCGACTGTGGTAAAAATTAAATTCTTAAAGCACAATCACAGTTTATTTCGAAATGATTTTATTTTAATTATGTTGCCACTTACAATTACTTAACAGTTTATTGGTTTTCAGAGGTTGAACCGAAACAGAACAGGGGCCCGTTTCTCAAACCTACAAGTAACAAATTAACAAGTAAAATAGACCCAAAACTATAACACTTTTACAAATTTTAGTTAGCTGATTCGTAACAGAACAGAAAATAAAAAATAGTTCTGTCTTCAGGCTTATACCCACACAAACCAAATTTGGCATTTAGCTTAGTTAAGTTAGGTTAACTTATAGATGCGCCTTATTATGATGAAATTTCTCTTTTTTTCTTCGCACCACTAGCACTGATGCCAATATCGTACAGCTAAAAACCGGGAAAAAGTTGTAGAGCTCTTAAAAATATCAAAACCCGATACTCGTAAACAAGAATCGATGTATCGATATATCGGTTTTTGAAATATCGGCGATATATATCGATATTTATTTTCGCAAATATCGATATTTCGATATATCGATATTTTTTGCCCATCCCTACTAGATGGTCGCAACTGATCAGGTGACCATTTTTGTCGCTTGTCAACTCACATTTTTCAGTTAATTTTTTTTGGCATTAAAGCGAATTGAGCCAAGTATACTTTGTATGAGTTTACATTGATTAGAACCATATTCATACAAGGTAGGCTCACCTCAATTCCTTATAAAAAAATATATACTTCGGTTGTCAAAATATGTACTCAAAAATGTATGTCAACATCTAAAGAATATTCAAATCACAAGCGGCGAAAATAACCACGAATGCAGTTAAGACCAGCTGATACAATTCGCCTTGAATAGTTTCTTTCAAAATTACTAAATTCATATTCGACTCAATTTGCTTTGGAAAATTTATTATACATCTGGGATATAAAATATGTTTTGACATATTGATATATGAATTAACTACAAGCGACAAAAATAGTCAACTGATATGGATTTGCCTTGAAGAAGACCTTGGGAATTATCTCTTGATTTCTATATGGTACTTTTTTTTCATTGTATGACATTGGCCCTTATTATGAGCTGCTTTCGATTTTCGAACATCGAAAATCTAATGTTCAATTCATATTATGAGCAACGAATTTTCTATCGAAAAGAATTTAACTTTCGATGATGTATTTTAGTATAAAATATTATAATAAATGATTGTATTTTTTTATTTTTACGTAAAGTTATATACAGCCGATTGTCAGATATTACAATATTGTAAGATCTGGCAATGTGCTGACAATGTACTGGCAATGAAAAATTGCCAGCACAAGGTAGATTGTCGGTCCACATGGTTGTATCAAATTTTTCAGAAAATCTTACATCTGACAAAATCGCCAGTCGAAAAATTGTCAGTTCAGAAGGTTGTCATATGCAAAAGTTGTCACATCTGTTGTTATGCGTTGCCAGACTGATATCATTTGTTAGAAATTGTTAAACATCAATCGTTGATTGTGTTAAATGTAAAAAGTGAAAATATAAATTATTATGGACCATAAAGAAGCAATTGCAATGATTTTGTCTACATATGTTTTCTTACATATATAAAATCAAGCGTGTGCAGTGTGGCCCTTAGAAAGAATTCTCTTACAATGATGTCAGATGCATAAACTTCGCGCATTTGAAAATATTAAAATGTCTGACAATGTGTTCACACGGTTGTAGTTAAGATGTCTGACAATTTGTTGTCAGCTGCTAGTCTTGCAATGGACTGGCAATTATTTTTCTGGCAACGATGTCTGACAAAAATTGCCTGTTCAAACAGTTGTAAGAAATTTTAAGCACATTTTACTGGCAATATTGTAAGATCTGACAATCGTCTGTACATAGCTTAAGGTTGTTGCAAATTTTAAAAATCGCTATGAGTGATATCCACAATATGGATATTCTTTGTCGAATGCTAGTCATAATACCACATGAAAACTCGTTCGATCATTACTTTCAACAGCGGTCGAAGATCGAAATTGCCTCTAGGATCTATTAGATTTTAAGTAAATTTTTACAAAATCTAGTGACGAAGTAGATTTTATTTTGTAGAATTTGCCAAAAATGTCGTAAGGACTAGATTTTGCTCAAAATTATTAATTTTTTTATATATGGGATATCCACTAGATCTTGCCCGAAATATAGTGATAACTATATTTTGCTTATATGTTAGTTTGTTACTGGGGATTTTGGGATTTTTTGCCAGATCCTGGCAAGACTACTAGAGCACCTATTTGAAACATTCACGGCAAAAATGTATCCCTATACCCAAAGTCAGGCCAATATGATGGCTCCAATATACTAATAATAACAGGAAAAAATAAACGTAAATTTTAATTAAATATTTACATTTACCCCTTTGGTTTCTAGTTCTACATTTATAACCAATAAAATACTTTGAGTTTGAACCCTGTAAGATATTAAATTACTTCCTCCTGGGCATCCTTTTCTTTTTTTACATCTTAGTAATCTGCTTAACGTTTAAGAAAAATCTTACAATCCTCCTCCTCCTCCTCCTCTTTATTAGAGTTAATTAATAACTCATGATTCATTGGCTTTATTATTTACTTTATATTCATTTGTCATTCATTCCTTCAATTCCTTTTTTTTCAGAAGCTCAAGTATTTATTTATATACTTTAAATAATCTGAAGATAGTATTCAGAGTGTCTAACTAATACTTTGATTAATTAATTAACAACTCTCGCAAATGTTGCAGCACAAATACTTAATGAAATGAATTTGCGTTTAACACTTTTTTTATTTTTTTGCTTGTTATATAGAGTTGCTGCTTAATGATTTTTTATTTTGCAACCTTTTTTATAACAGGGATTAAAGAGTGATGGTGGCTGCAGTTGTAATTAAAGTCCTGCCATTCGTTTTCAGTTGCGTGTCATGGTTTCAGTAAATGTATAACAACATAATCTGTGCCTGAGCTTTAGGAAATTGAGTAAGAAATCGTCAATTCCTTATTGGGGCTTATCTTCATCAATGTTGGCTGGCCTTAATGTGTTTACAATTGGCGCCAATTACTTCTAACATTTAGTTTATTTGGCTTAAAACATATCAAGCCAACAAGCAAACACAACAGCATCAATGAACATGAACAGCAACATGATACCAACAAAAAATATATGTATGTTTTTAAAAAAAATTATCACAAAAAATAACCAAAAATGGCAGCGCCAGCAAATTCAAAAGAATCACACATAAACAGCAGCTTATTAAAAAATAAATAAAACATAAAAGAAAATTTAAAATGAATATATAAAAAAAACTCTGTTATTATATAATTTTCGTGAAGGCAGAAAGACAAAAAGATTTCAGTCATGTTTATTGTACGTTGCTACACATGTAATAATTGATATAAATGAGTTAATACACATGACTAAGCAGGGGAGGCAGCAACAACCTCAGCAACATTAACATGTACATATGTACACATAAACGTATCTGCTATTATGCGAGTGACTATTATTGTCATCATCTCCGGTTGCAAGCAAATGTCACGCGTCGATAATGATGAGGCGGCAAAATACTCGTTAATATTATTGTACCACAAGCGTAGGAAAAGTTAGGCAGACAGACAGACAAGTAGAGAAATTTAATTTCCAAAACAAAAATACAACATTCAAATCTAAAACTGAAAATGGAATTTGTATTCACAGTTGCCAATAAATCTCATGTGAGAAAATTTAAGACATGATAGGGACTTCAATGGATTTTATTTAATTACGTTTCCAAGTTGCACGCACCGTCATCCTTTTGAGAGTCATGGAGGTGAATCTGATACGACCGCAACACGACAATGAATGAATACCTGCTAAATGAGTTTGTCATTCACAAAAAGGAAATCTATCAATATACATATGTAAGTCTTATTTATGCGTTTTATTTAAGCCACTTAAACTAATGCGTTGCTTTTAAATATAAACTCTTATTGGCAACATTTGGTCCAAAATTTATCTAACCAGGGCTGGCAACAGGAGAACAACAAGTGCAAAAATGCAATAATACTATGCATGATTAACTAGTTTAATTAATTTAGTTCGAACTTTATTTGAACGCACACAACATGCTTTAAAAGCATAAGTGTAATTCCAAATGGAGTAAATCAATATTATTTGTCCCTCTTGTCGACCTAACCTACCTATTTCTCTATTTAGCTTGGGAAAAACAGAAACCACGCACCAAAACGGTCCGCACAGCACTTTTTACAAGTGATATTAATTAATTTATTTTGTTTATATTTAAATTGATAATATAAAACATTTACACCTGCATGAACTCTATTATATTTTAATTGAAATCTTTATCAAAATCGATACCGATCCAAAACAAAAACCATTTACTGAAGTTTTCTCTGAACTACATCAAAACAACTGCAACGTATTTAATTCATACACCTTTTTAAATACACTAGTTTACTTTTTAGTACAAGTTTGAAAAATAATATATACCTTAAAAAGCAGTTGAATGCTTTTGAGTAAATCAAATGCGAAATCTACTGTCTTGTATGGAAAACCTAGTCAAAATTAACTAGCCCTTGTCCTAAATCTCGCAAGTACTAAATTTTTCACAAATGTAAACATATTAAAAAAAAAACAAATATATACAAATTTTTAAATTAAATATTTTTAAGTCATAGAACTTGTAATAGGGTGTTTAAAGGACATTTTCACCTGCCACAAAGGTAGCAGATTTCAATTAATATTTTTATGAAAATCTAAACCGTTTACAACAAGTTTTTTTTTATCCAAAACAAGACCCAAAAATTTTCCAAAACTACAACCAACCAATTATACACCTTTTTATTTACACAGGCAAAAAATAGTATCAACATTAATTTCTGCTAAATTTTAAGTATATTTTTACAAAATCTGGTGACGAAGTAGATTTTGTTTTGTTTGGATAATCTACTAAATTTTGCACGAAATCTTTTAAGTATTAGATTTTGCTTTGATTTGATTTTACATAAGCATTAAGAAGAGATCAGGAAGGTGGAAACTATGTCCTTACAGGCTGCAAGTACGTTGTGCTGCCTGGACGAGAGAGAAGAGCATATAAAAGCATTTTCCCATCATCATCCTATTTGCTCGTTTTATATGGCATTCAGATATTTTTGCAAGGTCCTGCAAAAATGGAAGACCTTTAAAAAATGCAATTTTATTATCAAGAGCACTGCAGTAACAGAGTAGGTGTTCGACCATTTTCTCCTTTTTACGTCGGCATGTAGCCCTATGTTCCCAGCAAAAAATTACACATTACCATCAGAACTACTTGCCATATAATAACTTCTTTTTTTTCTGATTACCAAAAATCATTATTCGCTTACAAATCACATTATCTAAAATTCAAAAAAAATATGTACAAGTTGCTAAATGAGGAGAATAATTTTTTTAGATTAAATAGATTACGTGAACTAGTTGCCCAATAAAAAAAGGAAGTACTTCTCAAGAATCGATTATTTAAGTCTCACGCCTTGTTAAATTGATTAAGTTGGTAATCCAGTAAGGAACAACTTCCACCAAAAATCACATTTTTTTGCTGGGTTGAAGTGTCCTGTTATCCACTGTTGCACAAAGCAGATCCCTGAGGACTTCTTCCAAGATGGTAAACCATCTGGGATTGAAGCGTTTTCAAGGTAAATCAATTAACCTCGTTTGATCATCTAGTCTGCTCAATTTTCAAGATCTTCTGACTTATTTATGATTTGCGGTCAATTTGACAGTCAAGCCCCATATTCGACTATTTCGTCTGTTACAGCCATTTGAGCAAGGTCTAGTTGGAAGATTGGAAACTGCCAACAATAAAAGCGATGGCAATCTTGAGTTTCCTCAGATAAGCAGGTCTAAAAGAGTTTGCTCTAGCACCTATAACGGGATATAATAGATATTTTTGGTCACAGTGTCTTGTGTTTCGCGTAACACTTTAAATTCTTTAATTTACTTATACCCAATATTAGACCCTCTGGTTATACCTTAGTATGCATTCCTTATGCTATTGGTTATATTTATTTGACGGCTCACAAAGCACGTATTCATCACCTAGCGATGGCACACACAAGTCTTATATCCAAAAAACTCATTCCACATTTCTTATAAATGTTACGCAGATTGCAAAACAAGCCCCAAATTTATCCTCCAGAAATCTTTAATTGACCACAGTGGTATAAAATGCAACGCTTAGCATTGTGTTTTACAAAAAAGGCCCATAGTGTTACATAATATTCCTGTATACCTTTCGTTACACAATTCCCACAGTCTTTCATAATTATACACCTTATTTTATGATATTTTCATAAATAATGTCATAAAGTACGTTTTTGACCACACACAGCAGTCATGAAGGCCAATACTTGAGCTGTTTGTCACCAATAGAACGTGTCATTACAGACAGTCAAGGGTTAATTTTATGCAAAAATTCTCAAAAAAAAAACATATTTTGTACACTCAACAATGCATTAGAGACTGTTAGAGGTTTAACAAATAAAAAAAAAACTACAGCGGCGTGTGGCAAAACGTGCGATGATGCGCGTTTGACTCACTATTGTGTCAAGCATTACAAATATGGTTATTAAAACGACAACTACAGCAAAATAAAACAATAAAAATTATTCAATGGAGAACAACATTGTTACGATCGCTTAAAGTTGGTCACCAAAAAAAATAAAATAAAACGCAAACTAACAAAACACTCACTCACACATATTGGAACACGCAGACCAGAAAAATGTTTATCCTTTTATAGTTAAATTAACTGCAAAAATATCATATCTTTATGAATTGATCTTTTCATCTCGGCTGCGAGTGTGTTTGATAGTGTGATGCGAACGGAAAATATACAGACACATGTATGAACGCAGCAACAACATTCATTTTTTATCTCTTCTCAAAATTCGGGTGAACGTGATTTATTCATAGATGGCGCTTAAACATTGTGTCTGGGGTTGAATGCAACAGCCAAAAAAAAAAATAAAAATAAACAACAACATCAATTGTTACTCAACACGGTCAGCACGATTTTCGGTTAACTGACGCCGCCAATACATCCAGCCAGCCTGCCAGCCAACCAGTCACAGTCATCCAAGTCAACAGCCAATAAACCAAATATGATCGGGATAGAAAATCGAAAAAGAAAAATATTGATTGCATGGTGGCTGATGCTGCACTAACAACAGCAGCAGCAACAACATCGACAGCAACAACAACTTCGACAGCAATATGTATTAAAAATAATGTCAATAAAAAAAGAACCCGTGCAACATAAAAAAAACCATCCAACAAAAAGAAGTGTGGTGCCTGTGGCGGCGGCATTTAAACGAGAAATATTTTCCATCTATCGCCATGACACACAATGTTATGAAAAACAGCAACTAAAATCAAAATAAAAAATATGATTACGTTGGTGCGAGATGGTATCGCAATGACCGTATAACCGAATAAATGAGCAACAACAACAAAATAAAACCTCCAATGTATCAAAAAATATTGGGGTTCAGATGGCAAGTGTTGTTGATGTCTTTTTCTTTTTGGATTTTTTTGTTTTCATTGTGGGTTTATGAAACCATGAACAATAGTGTTGCTGTTTGGCTTATATTTATACACAAAAATATGGCTTTTTAATTGATTTTTTAAAGATGATTATTGTTATTTTATTGTTATTATTTATTGACAATAGCTGAAGTTGAAAACAATAAAAGCAGCAACAACACACAGTAGCATTTCAAAGAGCTGCTCGCCACGGGGATTTTGCAAAAAGTTAGAAAAATATGTACAGTCGTTTGTTAAGTAGACAGTATTATAGATTTTTCCTCTGGCTTGTAACAAGCTAAAAAAAATTTTAACTATATATTTTTTTATGAAAAATTAAAAAGAAATTGGAAATTTTTTTCTACAATACAAGTCTTCTTAAAAGCGAAACTTACTCAAACTTAAATGATGCATGAGTACCAAAACTAATGTATTATATGCGTGTCAGCATGAATCCTGCAGAAGATATAAAATTTTACTTGTTGTTGGTGTAACAGCGCCGATATATCAGGATGTCTTTCCGTGTAAATTACCTCAATCGGTCTTTTCCACAAGTCAATTCGAGCTAAAAGCGTGAATAGTGCTCAAAAAATTCTTATCTCAAAAGATTTTAAAATTTTTCATTGTTATTACACCTGCATTAAATTTAGTAAATTTCAATTGAGATCTGTATCAAGATCTGTACCGTTTACACTAATTTTTTTTCTTTGCATTTATCAATATTTATTATCCAAAACACAAACCTTGAAATGAAAAATTGCCTTAACTACAACCCAATAACTGCAATGTAGCTAATTTAAAAGACTTTTTGAGTGCACAGGATTATTTTAGTGCAATTTTAAAAGACCATTGTTGCATCACCAGTTTTTAGGTTGATTTCGATTTGTATTTAAAATCTACTAGATTTTGTCCGAAATCCGTAAATACAAAATTTTTCTCTAATGTAAAAGCACTAGTAACCGCCGTAATTTACTTTCCTACACAATCGTGTGACTTTTGACAAAATACAACCCTGCTATGATTGCGTTTATTAAAAATTTTCAAAAGCTAATCAGTATTGAATTGATTGGTTGAAAGTAAATGCCACTTCAACGACTTTCAATATTATTTACACTGATATTATGGCCCCTGAATCCCCGTATCTAAGAACAACAACAGCCGTCTATTGCCGATTATCTCTAAGCGAGATGGCAGAGTAATTTGATATTAGGATCATCTAGATTTTGGGGCATAGAGGCCTTCAGGATACTCTAAGGCTGATGAACTTGCTAGATCTAAGACAACCTTACAGATTCTACCGGTATTGGAATTTGTGCACTCACCACTACTCTCTGGAAAACTCAGACCTATACGCAAGACACAATGTGAAACAAATAGAAGGAGGCTCACAGGAAATGCTTGCATTATCACAAGGCAGTTACGGACTTAACTAAATAGGAAATCTACAGCTTCTTTAATTTAAAAAAAAAAATAGAAAACAAATCTCGATTATAGTGTTCGTGCTAACCGGACATTGTCTCATAGGTAGGCATGCTTAAAAGTTAAAAGTCTAACACAATGATTTTTGCCACAGCTACCAGGATATCGTTGAAGAGGAAAGTGTAAAACATTTTCTGTGTCACTGTCCTGGACTTGCAAGAAATATAATGGCCACAATCGACGCTCTTGAATTCAGGAAACTTTCTGACATTGCCAGTGTTTAACTGCAATGTATTAGTAGCTTTATATAGAGCCCTGGTTGGTTTGGCGGTGGAAAATCTGCATAAGAAGAGTCTCTCTGGTATCACAATGGACCAAAACGGTTTAAGGGAGTGCGGGATTCTGACTGCCACCGTAACATAACCTAACTTAACCTAACATAACCTAACCTAGTCTAACCTAACCTAACCTAACCTAACCTAACCTAACCTAACCTAACCTAACCTAACCTAACATAACCTAACCTAGTCTATCCTAACCTAACCTAACCGAATCTAATCTAACCTAACCTAACCTAACCTAGTCTAACCTAACCTAACGTAACCTAATCTAAACTAACCTAACCTAACCTAACCTAACCTAACCTAACCTAAACTGAACTAACATAACATAACCTAACCTAAAATAAACTAACCTAACCTAACCTATCCCAACCTAATCTAATCTAACCTAACCTAACCTAACCTAATCTAACCTAACCTAACCTAACCTAATCTAACCTAACCTAACCTAATCTAACCTAACCTAACCTAACCTAACCTAACCTAACCTAACCTAACTTAACCTAACCTAACTTAACCTAACCTAACCTAACCTAACCTAACCTAACCTAACCTAACCTAACCTAACCTAACCTAACCTAACCTAACCTAACCTAACCTAACCTAACCTAACCTAACCTAACCTAACCTAACCTAACCTAACCTAACCTAACCTAACCTAACCTACCTAACCTAACCTAACCTAACCTAACCTAACCTAACCTAGTCTAGTCTAACCTAACCTAACCTAACCTAACCTAAGGGTTAGGCGTTGGCTGAAGTAGTTAGCACGTTGACTACAAAATCGAAGGTCCTGGGTTCAATCCCTGTATCCAACAGTCATTGAATAACAACACCACGCATTTTTCTGATGTGCATTAGTGTCCCTTCGTATCAGTTGTTGCAGGAAAGTTCAAGTGATGAAGGCATAGTCACTGGTCACTTAACTATACCGACTTCAGAAGATACTAGGCCTAATGTAACATCGGAGCGCCCTCCTTCGTTGTGTAGCAAAATCATCGGCGAAGTAAAATAATCAATAAAATGGCTACAAACACAGCTTCAAAAATTTAATACGCCTCATTTGACACCAGATGGCGCTGCAACACTGCATTATCAAAAAACGTGCAAAAAGCAGAGTTGTAAAAGAATGAAGCTTTCCTCTATCTCTCCCTTCACCACCTGTCTTCTCTATCACTATCCCTTTCCTAAAGAAGGTAAAACCTAGTAATAGTAGTAGGCATTAATTGCCTGAGTGTTACTTCTCTTTGAAAAAAAAAAAAAAAAAAAAAAACCTAACCTAACCTAGTCTAACCTAACCTAACCTAACCTAATCTAACCTAACCTAACCTAACCTAACCTAACCTAACCTAGTCTAACCTAACCTAACGTAACCTAATCTAAACTAACCTAACCTAACCTAACCTAACCTAACCTAACCTAACCTAACCTAACCTAACCTAACCTAACCTAACCTAACCTAACCTAACCTAACCTAACCTAACCTAACCTAACCTAACCTAACCTAACCTAGTTTAACCTAACCTAACGTAACCTAATCTAAACTAACCTAACCTAACCTAACCTAACCTAACCTAACCTAACCTAAACTGAACTAACATAACATAACCTAACCTAAAATAAACTAACCTAACCTAACCTATACCAACCTAATCTCATCTAACCTAACCTAACCTAACCTAACCTAATCTAACCTAACCTAACCTAACCTAACCTAACCTAACCTAACCTAACCTAACCTAACCTAACCTAACCTAACCTAACCTAACCTAACCTAACCTAACCTAACCTAACCTAACCTAACCTAACCTAACCTAACCTAACCTAACCTAACCTAACCTAACCTAACCTAGCCTAATCTAATCACAATTCATCGCATCAAGGTTGAATTTTTTCGTAAGTGGTGCGATTGTATGGGATAGTGAGTGACTCATGGTCTTCAGCGTAAATTATTGTAATTTTCTGATTTTTCACTGTTTTTCCATTGGGTAAATTTTCAGCCAAATAAACTTCACATTTGCGTTTTCGGCCAATTTATATATACATAGATTCTGTATAGATTTTACGGATTTAGCGCGTATAATTTTTTAAAAAATTTTAAACTTTTTAAATTTTTGAAAAGGGTATATATATTTCCACACTGCCGAATACTCACTTACTTCAGTAAAAAAAATCGTATATGTCTGATTAAACAATAAACTATTGAGTTGTTTGCACTATCGATTTTAGCTCCTTTTTGTTGTACGTAAATTTATGGGTTTAAATGTGTCTGCAACACACATGGTTACATGGTTTTCTATTTAAGCAAATGTGTAAGTACAAGCAATAAACATACATACATACATATGTATGGTTGTATATGTAGTGCAGTAAATTTAAGTTAAACTACAATAATAATAATATAAAAAAAGTTTTACATTTCTGGCATTCGAACACATAAAACAAAATCATTTGACAACCAAGATCAACTCTGGTCACAACAAAGTCATCGAGTTCATTAAAGCGCACGCGCAGTACTAAAAGAACAACAACAACAACAACAATAAAAACAAAAATATTTAAACAACTGCAGCAACATACTTGTAGTTGGTCCACAAATACCTTAGAGCCGACATATTGAAATGATAATAAGAAAATGTGATTAAAATAATAAACCCAACACCAGCAACAACAACAACAACACACATACATACACATACACATACACATACACGATGTCCATTAACTGAATGTTTGTTGTCCTAAATAATAAACATGGCTGCAAATATTTCGGTTTCATTTCAACAGTTTTAAAGAAAAATCTCAAAAACGAACCGGACTTATGAAATAGAGCCGTAGATTTGTTGGCAGAAACTTGTGATATTTCTTGGGCAATGTTTTTTTTTTTGCAGGTTGCAATGACAAACACTTGAATAGTTTTTTTTTTTTCGATTTTTTTTTAATTTTAAATCAGCAATTTAGGTACAAATTATTTGTACATTTATTTTGGTAAAACAGGCAGCTCCAATTCTAACAGCCAATTAACGCCATTTTGCTGTTGTCGTACATAAATTGTTAACTCGTTTTAATGGATGTTGTTGAAAACTTTTGGAGACATAATTAGGTTTTGAAAAACAAACACACCGATACAGTAACAAATCTCAGTAATAACTTCAAAAAAAAATTAAAGTAGAGATGGCGTTTTGTTGACTGGATTCATAATAAATATAAAAAAGACTTCCGAGCTTTTACAGTTTATAGAGGAGGTCTTGTTGACGCTATTGCTGACTCCTGTCTTAATTTGAACAACTTGCAGCATTCAGTTTGTATTTGACAGCCATTGATATCAGACTACAGTATGATTTCAGAGGCAAATTGAAAAAAATTACGCCCTTATTGCCGTTCTCAACTGAACTCAATTTGGTTGTCTGAGAGTCAACCCAATTATATTTTAGTATTGAGAATCATAACTTGTATTTATTTAAAAATTTTATGAAACGAGACAACTATAAACTGCAGCATTATTTAAGTCTTGAATGGCAATACCAATGTATAAGTTGGTTTGACTCCCAGTCAACTAAACTAAGTTGAGCTGAGAACGATAATAGATGCTTCAATGTCGTGTGCACACTAACAATTATTTTTTGCGGAAAAAATCATTACTCAAACCAAGTCAAAACCGTATTGATATAATGGGCACCACGAATTTCAATGATAAAAATTGTGTTTATTGAATCTTGGGGGCTAATTGTCGCTTTCGATTACGAGCTGATTCGATCACAATTTGAGATTCTAGTATTCGAGATTGAAACATATTATTACACTGTTCGATAGCGAATGCCATAATCTCAAACTGAAAAAGGTGATCGAAGCAGTGCGTTATCGAAAGTGACAATTATACTCTTGTTGTGGTTGTACAACAAGAGTATAATCGTCGTTATAGACGACACGAAACAATGGGAAAATATCGCGATATGGTGTTTGGCGATCGGGCAGTGAAGGTCAGAGAGGTACTATTGGCACCTCACACGGCTAAATTATTTAAATTTTGTATAATCACTTTGGTATGAGAAAGCTTTCCACAAGATGGTTACCCAATAGGGTGCGAACCTCGCTGGAGCTTTAGGCGTTGTTTATCCGCAATTTCGTAGCCGTAGACAAAACGTGGATCCATCACAATATAATACAATCTAAACAGCTGCCGAAGAAGGCCAAGGTGGTTGAATTCGCAGTAAAATTAATCTACAAAAGCTTAAAACAATTAATGAAGAACATTATGCCAACTGATTGGTTCGGGTTAGAAAAGATTAAGTTAGGTAAGGATGAAAAAAGGAGCCCTAAACACCTGTTGCACGCTCTCACGTGAATTAAAAACAAGCCCCAGCTTTATAGGAACTGATTATCGTTCACATGGTCCCTCAAACTCTTCCAATCAATACTTCTAGTAATGTCCAGTAATGTATCAACCCAAATGTAAAGGGATCTCGACTGGGCGTAAGTTGTACAATGACAAAGGAAGTGCTCCATTGGCTCGATGTCCTCCAAGGATGCCCTGCATTCATTATCGCATGTGGATTTTCTAGCTTGTGCTTCTTTACTTTCAACCGCCCCTTTGTTTGTATTCGTCCGGGTTGCCCCTTAGAACCTTGGTTAGATTACCCAACGATTCCAACGTGTACCTTTGCTCAATTTTATAACTCAATCTTCGCTGGCCAGTTCATTTCCAATTACGTCGTAGTAGACCGTTACCCACAAATATCGCCATGTACTCTGTAATCGTTAAAAATGTTCTTGCAATCTAAAATCTAGAGTTTACTCTTTCGGCTGTGATTGCCCTAATTGCTGACTTGCTGTCGGTAAGTATATTGACTTCTGTGTACCTTATATTCACACTGATACATTTCAAAACCTGTGTGAGTCGACTTAATGAGGATCAAAAATTGCCACATTTGTCCAAAAATTCAACCAGGACAATGCAAGTGTGCACAGAGGTGAAGTTTTTATGGGAAAATCCATAAATTGTACCACGAACTGCTTCCTCATTTTCCCTATTCAGTGGACTGAATATCGAGTGACTTTCTCTTGTTCCCGAACCTGAATAAATGACTTGGCGGAAAGAGATTTGAATTACAAGCAAATGGCTACTTTAATGACCTCAACAAATCATAAACCACTTGGAGAAACGTTGGACAAAGTGTGAAGACCCCTTGAAAAATTAAATTATTTTTTATCCAAAATTCTGTCACTTATTCAAAATTTCATGAAGTCACTGACCCAATAGGAAGCGCTGAATGAAATATCCTGTATTGCATTGTATTGTAGAACAACTTTCATAAGTATAGTTTCAAGGAACATTTATATTTACTCTCAAATACTGATGCCCAATGGCATATAACTAATTTTCTATTTTTAGCGATTTTACTCACTCAGCCGCTTTTCTTTTCATTTTTCATTACTCATAAAATTAGTCCTTGTCATATGAAAATAAAAAAACTATCTTCTCACGACTCTAGATTTTAAATATTATTTCTCTACTTTTTGGTTGCCAAAAAATTAATCACACAAACAAAAAGTGGAACAATGGTGGGAGTCAATGCTGTGCAACTTAATATGGATGTTATTTTATAAGATAACACGACTTAACATAATTATTTTTATATAATTAATGAGTCAATAATTTGCAGCAAAGCTTACAACTAAAAAAAATAATCAAACAGCAATTGAAAAAAAAATTTAATATTTAAACAATAAGCCAATTAAAAAGAAACTAAAACATTAAGAATTAAAAAAAAAAAAAGAAATAAAACATATTAAAATAATACGTATTACTTATTTAAGAGAAGAAAAAAAATTATTAAAGGGTCTTGCATTAAGAGGTTTTATTTTGATGTGTCAAAAACGAAAAAAATTTTAAGCCAAATTATTGGCGGTGTATTTAATTATAAAGAAGAGGCAAGGTAAGCGGCTAATTGTAGAAAATAATCTGCCTTATAGTGGTTGGCGTATTTCAAATACGACTACGACTGTTTGGTAATAATTAGATTAAAGAAAACGCCAACCACGATAAGGCAGAATATCAGTCAACTGGCCGCCACGGTTACGCTTGCAGAATTGTATTCTTTTCGTGAAATTTTAAATCACCAATTCACACAATTGCGGCTACACTATGCCTCCGATAACTTTACGAACTTGAATCGATTGTGTGCCACTGATAAAGATCTTATCATCTGAAGGTGTTAAATTTTTGGTGGCCAATTGTGATCGTCTCTTCGAGAAATCTCACAGTCAGGATAATTTTCACTCAACAGAGCGATTATATGGTTTTTTCTCTGGCACGTAGCCTCGTCTTGTTACAAATAAACGTCGTCCACATCAATATATTCCAATTCCGGCCATACAAAATCACTTATAATGGTCCATACACTGTAACAGATGCTTTAGCTTTATTTTTGAAAAAAAAAATAAGTTTATTAACCATATCAAGAAATTACACGTTGAGTTGGGACAGCCTTTCTGAGCCTCAAATACGACAGTTGTACTTGTTAACTAAGCTTCCGAGCTGAAAATGGACTTCATTATTTAAGATGATTTATCGATGAAATTCCGGAACAGTTTGCTGCATTTGCAGGACTTTATCAGCAAAAACATGACGTTGTTGATGGACGAGTTCTTGTGTCAATTAAGCTTTAAAAGCTTTTTGAGCTAAGTCTTTTTGCAAACTAAAAATTAATATTATTTGTGGGACACCCTCGACTCTAAATTTGATCCAAGTCGAGAATCAAATCATTCAGAATCATTCAGTAGCTTGTTTTTTACACAAACCAATGATCAATTCCATCTAATTAAACTGACCAAATCCATGTAATTTAAGTGGGTTTGATCATACTGAATGAGTTCGATCTAAGTATAAGCGATTCCAAAGAACAACAAACCTTAGTTGCCTTCAACACTATGGGCTGCAACAGCATTATTCACAACTGTTCTTGAGCGACGAGTTGGATTTTATATATCACTGACTTGTATCAATAGCTCAAACTTTCTCACCAGATTTTTAATTGCTGATCGAGAAGGTACTTCACGACGACCCAAAAATGCTTAAGTCTAGCAAATTTGTCATCAGTAAAGTCCTTACAGGCTGAGTCATGACATTTCTTAAAATGACGCGCTATTCAAAATGCAATGTTTTATTGCAACACCCTGTACTACTGCTACAACAAAGTATTAATTGTTGTTGCTATTTTAATGAATTTATTTATTTAATTTAACAACTTTAGACTCCTCCATAAATGGAAGTCATGCATATGGATGTTGCATGTTGTTGTACAAATGTATGTTTCAATATGTAGTGCCAAAAACAATAACACCAGCAACAACAACAACAACAACTACTTTAATAAAACAGCAGGCAGTGAGTGTGCAAAACTAATATGTATGTATGTATGTAGAGGCACTGCAACACAGGCAGCAAGCTGCAACACACAAGACAACCCCAAATTTTATTGACAAACAATAAAACGCGACAAATGTCACGATTACGATTTTTGATTGCAACACTTTGGGAACACCAACAGACAAACAAGCAAACAAACAGACAGCTTTGGAAACAAACTGCAACAACAACAAAATTAAACAATATCTTGACAACAAGATGTGACAAAAATCGCGGTAGTTTTGTTTTTATAGTTGTTATTGTTCTTGCAGCAGAGTATTAAAATTTATTGTTTCGTTTGTATCTCGCTTGTGAGATAAAGTTTATTATGTATGAGAGCAAACAAACAAACAAGCAAACATACGGGCATATATGTAAATACATATATTTGACAGAATGTATGTTTGGGGATTAATATCACATAAAGTTTACGTATGTATGTTAATCTATATAAATTGACAAAACACAACAACGCACACAACTTAGCCACCGACAACAGCAAATAAAACAAATCTGCACCTTTTTTTTTCATTGAACCTCCAGTATATCAGGTCCTGTTCCTGGCTCTACACAAACACACACACACACACACACACACACGTGCACTTATGCACACATACAGCTTGATGATATTGAGTGTACCCTAGAGAATAGTTTGTACAAGTATTTCATGTTAGAGAATTATGTTTGCTTTCAACAAGCAGCAGACAAGGTATGGAAGGAAGCGTTTTGTGGCAGGGTCGTTGTGAAGTGTGTCGTCTAGTGTGTGTGTGTGGTGTGTGTGATGTGTGCGGTGTGTTAGCATGTACTACCACTCGTACTACTAGTGTTTGCTAAGTAGGCGGTGCGCGCTGTCTTAAGTCGGTGCTGGCGATTGTGGCATGATGTGTTAAAGATTGTGTCTGACAATCGCCAAAGACACACAGATTCATTCGTTAACAACAAGTAGCAGAAGATGAAGAAGAAGTAGCGAAATAATCTTGATCTTAAAATTAAATCGAAAAGTGTTTAAATTCCCAAACTGCATACATATTTTAAGCGCAAGAAATTTCGTTGTCAATATGTCAGGAATTTCTTTAACATTTCGGTTCTCCTTGGCGGAATTTTTATTTAACTTTGGGTTCGCTTAAGCAAAAGCTTTTATTTTAAGATTATTTGAATTTTTGCAAGAGAAAAGGTATTCTTAAGGCATACAGTAGAAACAATTTGTTGGCCCAAAGACAAAGTGAGTTCAAGGTGGTCACAATGCATTGCTTCATGCCGGAATAAAATGTTTTTTAGAAGATTTAAACTTGTTTCTGTTCAGTGCCAAATACAATGATTTGCATTAAAACAAAATAATATTTAATAATAAAATATTTATAAAATAAAATATTTAATATTGATTTTCAATTACAAAAAAAAAACTCTATGTTTTCCTTTATAGCATGAAGGTTTAGATTAATTCATAATTTAATTGAAACGTACGTGAGTATCATGGACTCAGGCGTTGAGTCTGGCAATAATAAGCGCTTTACGACTTATTTTGACACTTTTACTGCTGTTGTTTTTGTATGTGCTTTTGTTACGTATGCACAAATGTTTTGATTATTAGCGCGTGAGTCACGCATTAGTCACGCGTGATTGAGATTATATTTTTATGTAATAATGGTTTAAAATAATAACGCGTGTGTAATTTTAGCTAACTTTCTTAGGCTTGTTAAAAAATCTATTTCTGGATAATTCGTATCTGAGTTCATATAATGAAAGACAATTCATCAAGAACGTACTTGAATAAAAAAAAATATGCCTGGGCTTGTTTTGTTGGTTAAGCCTCATGTATGTATATGAATTTTGTGCTTGCTTTGTTATTTCTTAAACAAATAAAAAGCGTGTTCATTAATTAAATAATAAATACTTTGTATTGGGAGTAGCCTTCTCCCCCTACCCTCCTATAACGCCAAGAGTTTTGTTCTAAGAGCCACCAATATCAACTTTAGTAACCATGACTATTGTAATTGTGGAGATACGAATTGATGCGCGAAAAAGGGGCGTTTGACTCCACTGTGCCTCCATTACAAGATAAAAAAATTTTATTTTTGAAGTCAGTGTGTATGATTTCTATATTATTTGAGGACTCTGTATATGTAAGAGCTACAAGTTTTCAGCAACCCTGTCAATTTTGCAACAATTTGAATTTTTTAATATTGCAACCTTAAGAGAAATATTTAGAGTTTCAATTAAAAATTAATTCTCTGCGCACTGGCCTGAAAATATTAAATCAAGTGAATTCATATGTGACCCTTGTAAGGCAATTTATGAATTTTATTATTTATGCATGTGCAGATGAAGAGTTTTATTGCATTTGTCTTCGTATTTATACAAGAGTCTGATACTTTTGGGAAATATTTGCACTCGTATGTACGTACAGGAACATTCTTTTTTGATTTCCCTTGCAGAACGTGCAAAATTTTGCCATAAGTTGATGTTTGCTACTCTCACACTTGAGCAGTTTAACTACGTTGTCGGTCTGATTACGTTTTCGTATCTCGAGATAATAAAATCACTTGTTCTTTTTAATTGTTTTTGTGTTTCTCTTTTGTCAGTAATAAAACTACAGGAATACACAAACAAATACATACTTTTGTTCCTTCCAACATACCAGCAGCAAAGATGTTTTTTTTTGGAGTATGTGCAGGAGTAGGAAAATAGGAAGTAAAGAGGAAGAAATAAGACAACAAAGTAGCTGAATTGCATTTTTGTATGAAATTATTGTTATTCTCTTTTTTCAGTAAAACTATTAATTTTTTTTTACTTCCTGTTGCAAGATTTTTAAGGTTCCCTACATTTATACAAACAACATTTATATATAAATATGTAAGTATAAAATAAACTTATGAACTGTTTCATTAAAATCTAAATTTAGGGCCTGACCCACGATGTCGACTGCGTTCGACTTGTCGCACACTTAAATGCAAAAAAAAAACAAATTTTAAAATTTTGTTGTTGTTTTCAATGTAACTGTGCAACAAATCGATCGTTGTTGACATCGTGCGACAGGCCCTTAGTCACGTGCGACAATTTTTATTGAAAATAATGAAGTACAAATATTTTAGATGAACTATTTTAATATTTAACAATCCATCATTATTCATTTTCCAAATGATTTCTTGTGACCTTATTGCGCTTAAGAGTCTATGTGTGCAGGGCACACGGGGGTTGGTTAAAATATAGATGGGAAAATATATGGAAAGGAAAAGGGGGTGACTTACCGGGAGGTGGTTGTTTCTGGAACACAAGAGTAGTAATAAGTACAGGTGTAGTAAGTGGAGCTTGAAATGTGGAATGTCGTTGTTCTATCAAAAACCTCAAGACACTGTTCCTTGTTTTCCCACTCCTTCTGGACACCCTTTTCGGTCTTGTGGTAACTGTGTGATTTATAATTGTGTGATTGTCTGCTTATGCACGTACATACATATATACCTGTGTATATAGAATTATTTTATTTTACTGGTAACCTTTTCAATGATCACTATATTATAGTTTTATTTAGGTTTATCAATCACTCAACTATTTTCAATAAAGGTTTCTTTAATATGTATGGATTTTTTATCTTAAAGAAAACTAAACACAAACGCTTTTGCTTATATTTTCAAGCTTATATTTTCTTAGAAAATTACACTTTCTGTTTACACTCTTAAGTTTAATGTTGTAAATGCTGGCATGATTAAAAATTAATTTATTGTCTATTTTATTCCATCAATACGAGTTGCAATAATTTGCTTTTTTTTTTTATTCAATAAATATGTACATATGTTTCACAGTCACTACACTTTTTTCTTATTATTATAATCTTGAAGGCTCGATTGCTGACAACAGACTACCTTTTTTCTTGATCTAAGCAAACAAGCAAAGCCAGAAAAAGGGAAGACAAAAAAGAGGAAAAAAGAAGTGTGACCGTGTATAAACACTATGGAACATAGAGAATGCTACAAAATTTAAGAGTATTCCTTATGATATTCACCGTAAATTTGATTGATATATTAAGCTGATGTATTAAAAGCTTTTGAAATACATTAACCAATTGAATCATGTTCTTTTTCGTAAGATAACAAAAACTTTAGAATTTTTTTGCCACGATAATTGTTGCCAAGAGCAATAAACAAATTTCGGTAGTTGATGTCTAACGAAATTTTGTAATATTTCCAAATAAACTCTATTAAAACATTTTTAAATTTCGTGCGATATCGAAATCCAAGTGTTTTTTTTTTTGTGTAAGATGGGAAAATGGTTCATACCTCCAGATGGATCCCCCTTGGATCCTGAGATCATCTTCCTGCATCCAGGACCCTGTTTTGTTGTTACGGTCATTTAAGCTGCATCATCTAAGTCAGGGTTTTTCGCCTTAAGAATATATTTGCAGTACTTTGCTATTGCTCGCCATCTACTATCATTTGCTGTCATATGATGTATGATGTTTCCAGCATTTAGTTCGCCTGTTATTTCCTCAAGTTTGCGTCTCTTTTCGGCCCACTTACTACATTCAAAAAACGTGTGCTCGGCATCGTCTGTTATGTTTTCTGTTTCATATAGGCAGTATGGTGCAGTGCATTTTGTAAAGATATTGTAAAGATATTTCCTGAAATAACCATGTCCCGTCAGCATCTGGGTCAGATAATAATCAATTTCCCCAAAAACTCCTGTCTAACCATACATTAATATTGGGCAGTAATCTCCTTGTCCACGCGGCTGTTGTTCCTTCGTTCTATCTTGTCTGCCAGCTCTGTTCACTCTGTTCGAAGCTGTTGGCCTGCTGTCCTATCCATATTTTCCACCTTTCTATGTCTATTGGATTCACCCCCGCTAGAACAAGAATGGCTTGCGTGGACACTGTCTGGTAAGCGGAAGCTATCTGGAGGGCGTAAGTTCTTTGTACAGCAAGAAGAGCGTTTTTGCTGCATTTCTTTAGCCCTTTGCCTTAGATCTCACTGCCATATAGAAGTATGCTGTTGCTAGTCTCCATTAGCAGCTTTCTCTTGTTTTGTCTTATATTTACCCTCAATCGGCTCACTTGAGACACTGTATTTGCCGCTTTGCTTACTGCATGTGGAATTTGGTTCAAAAACGTCATCTTGGTGTCGAGTCGGATACCAAGGTAATTTAAAAATCTTCTGATCGTGATAGTCTCTCCCTCTATTTCGATGCTTATGTCCGTAGGCATGTTTTTTCTCGTCAGAAGTACAATTCCATTATTTTGAAACGCTACGAGTAATTGGAGCCCGCGTGTGTCAAGCCACGATTTTGTTCTCATCATGACCTGCATCAATTTCCGCCTGGCTTCTTAGGTGTCTCTAGCACTTATTAAGGCGGCTATGTCATCGTACCAGGAAAGTGTCCTGTGGCATTTCGGTGTTGAGTATGTCATCGTAGCTGATGGTCCATAAATCCGGTGCGAGAATTGATCTCTGCGCAGCTCCTGATGTAAGTGGGATTCCTCTTTTTGCGTCCTTTGTATCATATATTAGGTCCCTCTCCTTGAAATAACTTCTTTGGTATCCGAAAGCTTCTCTAAAAAGCCTGCAGGACGTCTCGCCACAAGTGGTTTCACTGACCAATTGTTTTTGTATTAAGATTCTTCATTCGATTTAATCTGTAGTATACATATTAATTCGTTGCAAACCTTTTACACAGTGTTTGTACATGATTTTCGTGCTTTAATGAAACCGCACAATGTTTATGCGCTCTACATATGACGTTGAAGTTGTACGACGCGTCGTACGAGTGGCAGCAGCAACATGAATTAAACTAAAGTGTGAAAACTTATTTTTTATTTCTGTGTTTTTTTTCTCTCTTCTTGCTTCAGATTAAACACGATGTACTAACATGACACTTCACCATTTAATTGGCCACCATAATTTTATTAACTGTCAAGTGGATAAAGAAAAAAAATTAAGCGGCCCACAAGAAAAAAAATATAAATGTAAAGCAAATTAAGTTAAATATGATACGTGTGCAAAAAAAGAAAAATACTCACACACACACACACACGCAAATGCGTAAATTATCTTTGTCTTCACTTTAAAGTGGATAATTATCAGTTTCCATCATACAAATGATGCGCTCGTATTTAAACAGCAATAATGATGTATGCGCCCAGTTAAACGTATTTTTGTGAAATCTGACCAACGGAAAAATAAATTTTTGATTGGCAAGCAATTCTTAAACAACACACAAGTTCAAGCTAGTGAAATCGAAAAAAAACTAAATAATATTTTTGATGTGTAAACATCTATACGCTAGGGGGTAAAAACCTTTTTCACAATACAATCACAAATTTTGAGTAAGATCGTAAAGCGTTATCAAATCGGTGTGAGCTATGTATGAGTGTATTAGAGTAATCATACGTACAAGAAGTACAGAGACACTTAACAGCTGCATAGAAATACACTCAACCGAATTTTAAAGCATACCTTCAGGAGCAATGTTAATTTTAATAGAAATTGCTTGTGAAGTGTAATTGTGTTGCCAGTGGGGATAATTTTGTTAAAAAGCTGAAAAATATAAAATCAATAAAATAAATATAAACTTTTAAATAAAAGAGCGTTTTAAATGTCAAATATTTGTTTAAATGATATATAGCAGTCTTTATAAAGAATTTATAATATTATGTTATAACATATCTTAATTACGTACTGTTGCCTTACACTGAAGCTCCATCTCAAATTTTGCAAACCCACAGTCGCAAGCTTTATCAAAATTTTTATTTGATGTTTTCCACTTGCATATGAGCAATTCTCCACAAACCCCCACAACTAATAATTCCACTACTATAGATTCAGTTTTCCATAGATTTTTAAGTACAGTAGAGTCAAAAATTTATATATCTTATTTTAGTTACCATAAGCTAATATTAAAAAAAATTATTACTAGATGTTTACATATCTCCCCTGTGATCCGAATCACATTGTTTTTTTTTCATATTTCTATTAAATATCCAGCCGTATTTCCTATATCGAGTCGAATATTCGTCTACTAGAATATTGGCCTAGATTAAAGAAAATTTTTACAGTTTTTAGAATTTTTCTTTAATCTAGTATAAAACTCTCGCAGATGAATATTTGACTCGCAACACACAATACGGGAGTGTATGAAGAGAAAGAATAAGAGTATTTAAGAAATACTCATTTCCATATAAAGGTTGAAGGGACCTTTTTCATACCTAACCTAACCTAACGTGATTTACTATAGCAGTCAAATATGTTCGTTGGGTGGCGCTTGATAAGAAGTAGTGCATGCTTTTGATTATCTGTCAATATATAAATGTCTGGCAGTTTACCTTGATGTGGCATAAATAACTGTACTGAATTTACTGGAATCCGAGCAAGATAAAATTGCATATAAATTTTCAACAGGAAAAGGAATAAAAGTTTTCGTATTCTTGGTAATTTTTATTTCAACACTAATTATGAAACGACATGACTGGTTTGCATTTAATAATGTCCATACACAAAATATCCTTTCGCGAGAAAGAGAATCCTTATTTATTTTAAAATGTTTGTAGCGGGTACAGAGCACTTTATGCACGCAAATTGTTATTTCACCATGACTGTTTTTAATTAAGTGGTTTATTGTTTTAATGAAAAGACATATGGGAAGGATAAGAAAACAGTTTTCACTTTATGTGGAATATAAGGAAATGAAAAATACTCGTGTTTTTTAAGAATATATCTACACAGAAAATTATTAATCAAAAAATAAAAATTTTAAATATATCGAAAATTTAATTGTTTTAATTAAACTTGTTAATTAATAAAATTTTTAAGGAAAAGCTTAATTGACTCCATTAAATTTTTAGTTCAAAATTAAAATAAAAAAATAATAAAAAATAAATTAAATTAAATTAAAATAAACTAATTAAAATTTTAATCAAATTAACTAAATCTTCACCAATTAAGCTTTAAACCAATTACAGTTTTAATATGATCAAAAGTTATTAAATATTAAATGTGATTAATTGAACTTTTAATTAAACTTTTAATCAGTTGCATAGATGAAAAATAGATAAACTTTTATTTAAGAAATAAATTTTTATATCATGAAAAAATTAAATATTTTTTCAAATAAACAATTTTTTTTCTGTGCATTCATAAAGTTAAAATTACTGTGAAAGCAAAAAAAAAAAGTTTGTTTTCGTTTATAACCATTATTGGAATATCTGATGCTTATTATATATATGTACATATGTATATATACAAACATTTGTATGTATATTTATTTTATTTATTTTTTTTTTTTTTTTCATATACATATTTATTTATTGTATCTTCAAAAATGAACTAACAATAAGTAATCAAATCTTAAATCTAAATATAATTATTAGGCCCGACCAATATCGGACATAAGCTTAGTGATAGTTATAAATAATACATAAGTAGTGATAATCAAAAAGAAGTATTTTTAAGCAGTCCCATCTGGAGTGTTGGGTATAAGAGCCCTTGTGTCCCTTTTTTTTAAGCGGATGTGTCCAGTAAAGCTCAAAATATTACGGGCAAGCGGATTAGGATGTGACTCGAGTTTAGTTAAATATTTGCCTGCGTATTTTGCAATTTCTTCACTCACTAGTGGCATATTTAAATCACGATGAATATTTGAATTTTTAACGTACCATGGAGCAGATGTTATCAAACGTAAAATTTTGTTTTGCCTTCGTTGGATTCTCTCGACATTTGAAGCTGAAGCAGTGCCCCACAGCTGAATTCCATAGCACCATATTGGCTTCAAAAGCGACTTGTATATCAAAAGTTTGCAGTCTAGGCTGAGTGTTGAATTTCTGCCAATTAACCAATATATTTGAGTCAATTTAAGTTTCATTTGGGTTAACTTAGAGTCAATATGATATTTCCATGTAAGCCTTCGATCAAGGTGTATGCCAAGGTATTTGACTTGAGAATGTTGAGGAATATTTTGATTGTTGATTCGAATGGGGGAACAGGTATCTTTTCTTAGGGTAAACGTTATATGAACACACTTTTGTTCATTGACTTTAATTCTCCATAAGTTCAACCATATTTCAAGCTGGGTAATGTGTGCTTGGAGATTGCGGGATGCCTCATCAGGATTTTTGTGAATACTCAAACAGGCTGTATCATCGGCAAATGTAGAAGTGTGGATGTTATTGCTCACAGGCATATCACAAGTATATATTAGATACAAGACTGGCCCCAGAATACTACCCTGTGGCACACCAGAAGATATAGATTCGGGTACACTCATGAAGTCTCCTTCCACAACGGTAAATGTCCTATCAACAATATAACTTTCCAAAAGCTTTTGTATATTTATTGGTAGGTATGTCTTCAATTTTAAAACTAGGCCTTTGTGCCATACTTTGTCAAATGCCTGAGAAACATCAATAAAAAAGGCAGAACAATACTTCTTTTCTTCAAAAGTCCTCCTTATAATTTGAACCAATCTATGCGTTTGCTCAATAGTGCTATGCTGACTTCTAAAGCCAAATTGATGGTCCGGGATGCACCCAGTATCAGCTAAAATTGTGGACAATTTAGTCATGAGCAGCTTTTCGAAAAGCTTTGAAATTGTTGAAAGTAAGCTTATAGGCCTATATGACTCAGCCTTGGTAAGATCTTTGCCTGGCTTTGGAATCATTTTAATCTTGGCAAGTTTCCAGTTATGTGGAAAATACTGCATTCGTAAAATGGCATTAAAAATAAATAGCAAAATTCTTATTGCAATATGAGGCAAGTTCATCAGCATCTTGTTACTAATGCCATCAATACCTGGAGCTTTCTTAGGGTCGAGTTCAGCAACTATTTTTTGTAGTTCACGCATCTTAACCCTTAAGGGACGAGGGGGTAGAGAGACTACACTCGATAAATCGGCAGCACCCGTACATGAATTGGGAGTGAATACAGATTTTAAATGCTCAGAAAATAAGTTACCTTTCTCACTATCGCTTCTTGCCCAGCCTCCAGTCAAAGTACGCAATGGTGATTTGAGATCAACGGGTCTTTTAAGATTTGTAGTAGCGCGCCATAAAGAGTAATTAGAAGTTGACGTTACATCAAGACCTTCTAAATACTTTTCCATTGACATTAAGATTAAAAGGAAACATATTTATAGAAAAAATTAAAATTGTGCATTAGACATAATGGTATGGAACAAATATTTCATTAAAAGGTTGTCTGGTTTTACAAAAATTATAGCCTTAATTGACCATTCGATAGATGTGAAAGAGAGCTATGTAATTTTGTTTTCATTGTTATGTCTCGTTGAAATTTCTTTTTATTAGTAGTACTGGTACTCAGAATATTTCAATGTTCATAAAAAACAATCAAAAAATACACAGGTATCTTTTAGCTAATATTTCTCAGACTAATTTAAAAACAAGGCTCCTCTCTTATGCCGGCCATACACTGTACAAGTTCACTGCACAAGTCTGGCACTGTACAGTGCGTTTGTGTAGTGTATGGGGGTGGTTGTGCTATTTACGCAGTGAACTTGAGTAAATACTAAAATGATTTTGATATTTGCTCAAGTTTGAAAACTGTACAGTGAACTTGTGTAGTGTATGTGGCAAACGCTCAGTTGTGACGTGATTTTTTAAGAGTTCAAAACAAGAAATGAGTGCAGAACAAATATTCTGGACGGAGTTCCTAGAACTACGAGTATACAAATAATAACCAGCATTATGGCGCATTAAAATAAAAAAATGCACAGTTTACTTGTCACAGGCTTAGTTTACGCAGTGCCAGACTTGAGCACTGAACTTGTGTAGTGTATGGCCGGCATTAGCAAACGAAATAAATTGCATTTCCATTGATTTGTAACTTTCTTATAAAAACCAAACAAAGCTTGTCTAAAAACGCAGAGAGCGGCTTAAAATTCTTTTTACCTATTTCTAACGCTAATTGGTAAATTATTCAAAACTCTTACCAAACAAAATACCAGGTGTAATAAATACTTTGGTGGCAAATACTCGTATATTTCTTACGAATTCAATGAATCTAAAAAAAAACTGCAAGCAAAATAAAAAAAAAGTTGCTTAAAATTTCTTAACCTTTTTTGTAAAATATATAAAAAGTGAAATAAATACTCTGTAACCGTTTGGCATTCTAATGCATTTAAGTTTAACATTTTTCAAATTATTTTTCATCTAATAAAATGAGAAGAAAAAATTATTTACTAACAACAAAAAACAGCAACGACAACAAGAGGCAAGTTTTCAAAATTGACAAGCAAAAATTACACTTCAACTACAAAAACGCCGACACAAAATACGTTTTTCAACTTGTTTTTTTCACTTTGCTAATCATAGATAAATCTACATTTGACAAAAAAAAACTTAAGCACAATACAAAGTTTTTAAAGTTAAAAAAAAAAGAAATATATGTATAAAAACTCAAAATAGTATTCAAGAAAAAAAGAATCCAATCGCGCAAAATGTTAAACCAACCCACGCTATTCCAAAGAAAACACAACATTCATTCATAAAAATATTGAGTATATTTGATTTCAAATAAAAACTGACTCAATAAAAAATTGGGGAAGTATGCCTCAGCATTCATTATAAACTTAAACAAAATTATTTAGAGCGTATTTCACAAATTCTATATACTCGCAAATTCATTCATTCGATTCATATTTAAAAGTCTTTTTTCTTTAAAAATAAATAAATATGAAAAACAACTTTTAAATATGAATTTATATTTAAATAGAATTGGTGAAATATGTAGGCTCTTAGTTTCACTTATATATTTTTCTCAGAAATCATAATAATTTCAATATTTATATAATTGAGTTGAAATGTGAATCAGTATTTGCTTTTAAAATTAGTCACTCTTTTCAGATGATGTGAAATGTGAAATTACTCATATCACCTGAATTTTTAAGGTTGGTGAGCAACACTTTACAAAAACACAGGCCAACAAAATAAATTTTTATCAGAAATAATTTTTAATCAGGCTTAAGTTCAGTAATTTCAACTCTTATTGAATGAACTATTTTAATTAATTAATGTGAATTTCTAAAGAAGAGAAGAAACTTTAGAAGCTCACATTAATTTGTAAAAATATTTCATTCAATAAGAATTGAAATTACTGAACTTAAGCCTGATTAAAAATTATTTCTGATTAAAATTCACTACAGTTCAATTAAATTAAATAAAATATGTCTTAAAATAAACTTTAGTTTGTGTGGAACTGCGGTTCAATAGCTGTAAACTATTTTTATGAGATTGACTCTAGTTATCCAGGCTTAACGTTTTATAGAAAATTAGGGAGGCTGCACAACATAATTTAAAATTTTATTGCAAAATTAATGATAAATGGATTCCAACGAAATATGATGTATTTGATTTGTTATTTCAACTATTTTAAATTTTTTTAAAATTTTAAGAACGAAAATTATTTAAATTTTCTTAGAAAAATTTAATTTTTGCCCAAAACTTTCTCAAAAACTAAAAAACTATACTAATTTTCAGGAATTTTATTTTAAATTTTTTGTTATTTTGCTGAATTAAATCGAACAATGCGCTCTAGAGTTAAAGGAAATTATTGATGTACTTAAAGCCTCCCTAATTTTCTATAAAACGGCAAATCTCGAGAGCCAGAGTCAAGTCGAAAAAAGTCATTTACAAGCATTTCACCTTCAGTATTTTGTAAATCAAAATTGCCTCAGAAATCTTAAACCACAAATTACATGTTATCCTGTGTAATTTTTTTTTTATTAAAATGTGGGCGGGTGTAGCTGTTACTCTGGTTGTACATTTTATTAAGCACAAAAATAAACAACAACAGAGATAACAACAGCAGCAACGACAACAGCAACAACAACGGCAATAAAAAAAAGATTAAAACCATTCACCTTTTTATTTCAATATCATACATATGGGAACTAGTATTGAAAAAATAATATATAAAATATAGAAGCAAAAAAAATAGACAAGTACTTTTTATGTCACAACAAATAGTGTGTTTCTTTAATAATTATTAATAGAGTTTTTATAGTTTTTTAAGTTGATATTTTTAAAACGGAAATATTTTACATACACTGTTGTTGTACTAACACAGTCAGAATTGTTTAAGATTTATATATGATTAATTCGTACAAATAAAATTTGAACAGCTTTTGATGTCAAGTTCAAGATTTTACAAATTATTATCCACTTAAAGGCATTACAGCAAACAAAAATGATTTTATATTTACATATGCTTCGATTAGGCTAAAGTTTGGTCTACCGAGACCAAATTACATGTGATAATTATTAAACAGCAAATAAATATTTGAATTTATGGTCTTTCAGCCCGTTTCTTAAACACTAGTCTTCACTTTGAAAGCAGCAAAAGAAGGATTACAAAGATTACTAGGGCGCAAATTACGGCATTCGATATCGAAAATATTTTCATAAAATTTTAATTGTGTTTGTATGGAAATCTCGATTGATATCGAATGCCGTAATTTGACGCCAGGATTTGCAAAAGGAAATAAAACTAAATTCAGTAAAGCGCAACTTTGACTGGCACACAAACGGTTCCGTATGGACACTACATACATATGTATGTATGTATGTGCCCTTAATTATGAAAGTGGTATAAGTCATATTAATTTTTATTCGAAATATTAAATTAGTCTTGAAAAAACTTCAATAAATATTAAATAAACGAAATTTGTACAACTCTAAATTAAAGTGTTGCATAATATTAAAGTATTTGTTGACTTGTTCAAATGTAATATACTAAATATCTGGACCAAAGAAATATACCACTTAGAACACTTTCATAATTAAGGGCACATAATCACTCGTATTGCGTATGTCGAGTCGAATATTCGTCTACGAGAATTATGTCATACAAGTTTTGTTTAATCAAATACAAAATTCTCGTAGACGAATATTCGACTCGACATACGCAATGCGAGTGAATAAACTTTAGCCCATATAATCGAATATCTTACCTGATGTAGATATTTTGTACACGGTAAACTTTTTTTCGGTTTTTAACGTTTTTTTTAGTTTTTGGCGCATTTTCTTAATTTGGGGGATATTTCTTAGTTTTGGAGGTTCTTGGCTTTTTTTTATTTTTTTTCGTTTTTTTTTTGCTATTACTTTTAGTTTTGACATTTATTTCTTTTTTTATTTTGGTTCTGCCGTTTTTTGTTTTGGGCACTTTTTTCGTTCTGGCGATTTTTTTTTTTTTGGTTTTTGGCGATTTTTTCGTTTTAGTGAATTTTTAACACTTAGCGTTGTTGAAAATTTCAAGACTTTGCCTAGTGCGGTTTCCAAAATGTATCAACTACATAGTACAATATCACATTAACTGATAGAATACCCTTTAATTTAAATTTTTTTAAATTTCAGTGTTACTTGGTTTAGTCTGCAAAAAAATACACTGACCTTGAAAATTTCATTATGAATCGACTTACAGCAGAGCAACGCGTGCAAATTTTTAAAATTTTTAATCAAAATAATTGTTCTATTCGTCAAATTCATGGTACATTTCTTACATTTTTCGATGAAGCCTATTTCTGGTTGAATGGGTACGTAACTTAGTATAATTGTCACATCTGGAGTAAGGATAATCCACAAGCTTTTATCGAAACACCATTACATCTACAGAAAATTACTGTTTGGTGCGATTTATGGGCTGGCGGAGTCATTTGACCATATGACTTCAAAAACTGTCAATGGTGAACGGTATAGAAACATGACTCGAAATTGTTTCGTACATCAATTAGCTGGCACTAATCTTGCTGATATGTGGTTCCAACAGGACGAAGCTACATGCCACATAGCGGGCGCCACAATTGATTTAATCAAAGAAACTTTTGATAAAAATATTATCAAAAATAATGGCCGAATTAGATTATTTTCCTTGGGGTTATGTTAAGTCACTTGTCTACGTCTCGCTAAATTAAAATTTTTGAACAACTGGAAATCATCGTTGGAAGAGTTATTGGTGAAATACGGCCGCAAGTGCTGTGAAAAGTTTTTGAAAATTTGTGTTCCAGATTGCGCTTTCTACACGCCAGCCGTCGCGGCTAAATGGCAGAAATCATATTTAAACATTAATTTCATAAAAGTTTGTTTTCAATAAAGCCCGTTGCATTGATATTAAAATATATTTTCTTGTTTTATTATGATTTAGGGCCAATCCCACGATGTCGAAAACGTTCGACTCTTCGCACACTTACATTCACAGCAAAAACAAATTTTAGTATTTTGTTGTTGTTTCAAATGTAAGTGTGCGACAAGTCGAACGCTTTCGAGATCGTGGGGCAGTCCCTTAAACTCGTATCACTCTATAAAAAACCTCCTTTAAATGTCTGTATATTACATTAGGATTTAGAAATTGTTCTTTGCTCTCTTAAGAACACCCTTTTATTTTTAACTGTCATTTATTTATTGCTGTAACAGCCAAAGATATAAATATTCTGTAAAAATTTCAGGTCCCTAGCTGTTACGGCTCGCGAAAAAAACAGCCTGTGAGAGTCAATTAATCATAATTTCAAGTTATCGTATAAATTAGGCATGTCTTACTATCTATTATTAAGCTTTCAATTAAACCTTACAAAAATTATTTAATTTTTAACTAAGAAAATATATGAAATTTTTGCTATTAGCAAAATTATTTTATACAAGACTTTTTAGAGCAGAATTATAAGTTTCGATTTACAATTTTTCTTTGCAAGAAAATCTACTGTGTAACACGAGGAACAGGTGTCTCATAAACGTTTATTTTTTTGTCATTTAAAAAGGTTTTAATAATTAACAACTATAAACGTAGATTTTCCACATAACTTTTATTATTATTTTTTTTTGTACTAAATCAGGTTCTTGAGTAAATATTACGTTGTTTATTTCTTTTTTTTTTAATCAACTGAAAACCCTCAATCAAAACTTAGTTTAAACAAGTGGGTTCCAAGTAAAAATGTATGTCACTAACAATTATGTAATACATCTACATATTGACAAAAAAAAATTTAACTCAAGGTTAAGGTCAAAGTAGAAAATATTTACTAAACTGGCCACATAAAAGGCAAACAAATAAATGAATGGATGAAAAGAATTTTTGTTACTCGTAGAATTTTAAAATTTATTTCGTTGTTAAAATCACCGCAATTTTTGTTCAAAATTAAACCTACACAAACAAGCCAAAGGCAATTATTTTATATAAATATAATAATATCGAAACTAATTAAAATGTATATTTTATGCAAATACATACATACATATATACACGTAGGCAAAAATATTCCCTGGGACTACAAAAAGACTTATGTGTAATTTAACAAAAACAATATTTTAAAATAAAATAAACTATGTTTTATTTTATTGATAAAAATAAAAAACTTTTTTTATTTGCAAAACCATTTGGTAAATTATGTTTTCCACACGAAATGAAGGCGCTGCTGCTACTCTCACCTCACTCTCAAGTAGCATAGAAGTGGCGGTTCCAGAATTATTTTTCTTTGTTTTTATCAAACAGATTTTAAATTTTAAAAAATAATCTTAAACCTCTTTTGCAATTACAACTGCAGCACATGCTCAAATGTGAATTTATTTAAATGGTTTTACGTTGCAGTGAGTGAGAGTGTGAAATTAAAACAGATATTGAATGCAGTTTGAATTTTCATCACTAACAATGTATTTTAATATTTTTAATAAAAAATAAAAAATATTTTATGTTTTTTATACCTCAATACCACTTCTGCAAAATACAATGTACGAGTATGATGGACAATCTTTATAGAGCCCAAATTGTACTACACAAATGCAGATTAATTTTTTTTTTTTAATTTTTTTGCCAACATGCAAAACTTTTATGTTTCAATGGTTACGGCTACAAACACTGCGATGCAGGCTAAATCAGATCAAACAGGAAATAAGGATTTTCTCGCTGAGTTTGTATTGTTGCATGAATTGTTTGGCTTTAAAGGCATTTGCAAAGACTTTAATTCCTTGCAGATATGCAAAATTATACGATTGCACGCAAGCACACACAGACGCATACAGACACACATATACACACACACACACACATCCACACATATGCATGTTCATGTATGTGTATTTAACAACGTTTGAATTTATTATGATAATCCCATATATGTTCATCACAATTGATATTTTAATATTAACACTTCAGTAGCACCCCATGTTGCACACAAAACGTTGATAGCGTCAGCAGTTGAAATATCAACAGCAACATTTTAAAATGAGATTAATTGTTGACCTGTTTGCACGGTTTTTATTGCACGTTTTGGTAGTTTGATGTTTTAGTTTTGTGAAGTTTTTCTTTCACCACAGGCTGACTGATATTAGTGTATACAGTTGAGAAATGGTTTTAGTATTTTGTTTTTTAATCTCTTACATATCTTAAAGTATTTGAGAATTTTATTTTTTTCATAAAATACTTTTAATTTAAAAATAATGTTAAGGTTTCATTGAGTCCATTAAACTTTTGCTTAAAAATTTAATTTAATAAAAGTTTAATTAAAAATTTCATTGAGTTAATAATTAAACTTTTGCTTAAGAACTTAATTTATTAAAAGTTTAATTAAAAATTTTATTTCAACTAAACTTTTGTTTAAAAATTTAATTGGCACGATTGAATTTTTAATTTATTTTTTGTTAGAGAAATATTATTTTTCTGCCTACATTCGGTAAAATTTTATAATAAAATTTAATTATCTTTTTACTCATATTCAGGGCGCAATATTGTTTTTTTTTAGAAAACTGGAATTAAACTAGTTTTGTAAAACAAATTGCAATTGAATTTTATAATTATTATAACACGAATTTTAAATCCATAACCCGAAGGCGATGTTAATATTAGTGAATTAATTTCCTTTCTCCTCCTCTCGCTGTCTCTCCCTCCCACCCACTCTATCCCACCCTCTCTCTATCCCCCCTCTCTCTATCCTAATCTCGCGCTCTATCTCCCACCCTCTCCCTCTGTCTCTCGGATACATTTACACTCTCTCCCCCCCCGCTCTCCCTCCTGCCCATCCCAATCTCTCCCATCCTCTCTTTCTCGATCCCTAACACTCACTCTCTCCCACCCTCTCTTTCTTCCTCCCTCTCTCTCTCTCCTCTCGAATACAGATGATACAGTCAGGGTTGTCAGATTTTTTCGACCTACTTCGCTAAATTGATTCTAAACATCGCTGAAAGTCAATTTTATGTAGTTTTTCTTAATATACATTAGATAATTAATTTTTTTTAACACTTTTTTAATATGAATTTTTATGAAATAATGGCATAAAACTTTAGCATAAAATCGCCTTAATTAGAAATAAAATAGTCCCAATTAAAAACGAATTAAATTCTTAAATATAGAAAAATCATCCAAATCAAATTGTTTTAATTTCTTGCAGAAGAGTTTTGGAAGGATTAATTTTTGAAAGAAGTCCTTCAACAAACTAATTTTCTTAAATCACAAATAAATTGAAGTTCAATTTTGTTTAAAAAAAATAGCCATTCAAATCGGCAATAGATTTATGTATCTGAGAAATCGCCATATCGTCGGGTGGTTATTGGTTTGCCGCAGTAATAATTTATTTTTAATATACTGTGCGGCAAACCAGCAACCACTCAACGACATCTGATAATCCTGGATACAATATAACATAAGCAATGTATATATTTCATAAGCTATATTTCGGTGACATTTTCCAAAGTTATATCGAGCCTTATTTTCCATTTTATGGTAAGCGACATGTTATCGAAAATAGACTTTTTTATTGAAATTAAATTTGTATGGACCTATCCATTGTTTAGAACTATCAAAATGCCTAAATTGTTGATAACTTTTAAGATACAGGCTGTAAGATATTATCGCATGCGACAATTTATGTACGAAAACACATTTGAATATTTAAAAAAAAACTTCTCCTAAAAACTTTAAGCTTTGTCGCTTACGATAAAAACGAAAATAAGGCTCGATATGTTGCTGCAATAATATACTTTAAGCCACAATGTTGCAATCAAAAGGCGTTTAAAACAAGCAACCGAAATTTGCCAATTCATGGCAATTTTTTCTCAAAGACATTAATTTAGAAATAAGCGTTTTATGGCTATTCGAAAAGAGCGCTGAGTTGGCATCACTTACTCAAGCTCTGGAAGATTGCATGCAGTGCTGCATTTAATTGAGTCTTCAAATACATTTCAGCCTGTTTGTGTGGCATTAATATGGAATTTTCTATTTATTGGCTGTTAATTTTTCCTGCATTCAGTTCGACAAATCACAGCACACAAGAGAATTGCAATTCTTTTTGTGTTTATTTTGTTTATTTTATTTTTGTTTTATTCTAGCGCTCTATTTTAATTTACTTTTTTCGCTTTTATTTGAATGTCCTGGTGCAAATGTATATACGGTATATACAAACAAACATACCATACATTCTACTAATTTAATTTCTGAAATGCTTTTGCAACACCAGCCAAACAACAACAACAACAACTAGAATGCTTTGCATTCAGGAAAAAATATAATTGAAATGGCAAAAATATATAAAGAAAAGAAAAAACAACCAAATCAGCATAAAATTAAGTAGCGGAAAAATGTTGGGAAAACCTGAAACAAAAATTTAGTTAAAATATGATTAAAAAAAATCTATCTTTTTAAATATAATTACATCAAATAGAATTGTTGCAACAAAAAAAAAGAACAATAATGACGCAAGTAATTAATTTCAATATAAACTGAGTAACGAAAAATTGCAATTGCACACTTTCCGCCATTTGTCAAGGGCATTAAAGGCTAATAAAAATAAAATGAAATTAAATAAAGAAATGCTCTTTTATTTCCCTCATAGCTGCTGAAATAAATTTAATTTCATAGTATTTAAAATAATATTTTACAAAAAAAACTTGCTCTCCAAATAGACTGCATATACATACATATTTCAACAGAAACTTTAAAAGTAGATGCATCTTAAGTTTTTCCTAAAATAAAACAACCAATTCAACCCACTTGTTCAGTTGCCAGTAACATGCACATGGAAACTATCCAAAGAGAAAGTGAAAAAGTTACTCAAGTGCCCAACGGACTGAAGGGCCAGGGCAAGGTAAGTATAAACTTACAAAAGATTTACCGCCAAAGGTGTTTGTTCAAAGAAATTTGCAGTTAAATGTTGAAATACTTAAAAGTTTTACAAGCACTTTACAAATGTAACAAACCGACATGCGTTCATGTGTGTGTGTGTGTGTGTGTATGTGTGTGCGTGCGTGCGTGTGTGTGCGTATGTCTTACCATATTGTAATCGCATCTTTATATGTTACTGCATTTATTCATCTTATTTAAAGGGAGACAGACACACTATTGGGTGTATTCAACTGCAACCGACGCAAAAACATGCATGCAAAGGCGAATTCATATATATAGTAGACCTTGTCGCTAAAACAATACAACAATACTAAAAATAACATGAAATTCGTCCGGCTTTAAAAAGCCCCATCTGTCAAAAACAGTTGACTAAAATGTAAACAAGCATTAGATAAAAGAAGATATTTTGACAGTCGGGGCTTAAAGCAGTTCAATTAGTCTTCGAACACCTGATAATCATCCGGTCTGTTAAGGTCACCTGTTATCAATTCGCCTTGACTCAGCCGATGTCGTATTGTACAGGCAACGCCAGGCCCCAGGTTTGGCCAAAGCGCCTGTGACGAAAAGCAACAGATCTTCGCAGGTTGTAGTGAAGCAGATTACTGTTTGTTGTGGGATTCGAACCCTTGAGCATGAAACATATTTCTGTGGAGACCAGTGTTGTCAGATATGGCGATATCTCGCCAAACGTGGCGACAAAAATTTGGTTTTGGCGATGAAAATTTTGAAATGGCGATTGGCGATTTACTTGGCGATATTTGAACTCCTTGGCGATATTTTTGGCTATATTTTTAAGATTTCAATAAAATAGAATAATGTTAAAAAATATGCTTATATAAAGCAATTTTTTCTCCAACATAAAATATTTCGTGCAAAAAATTCTAAATGTTGAGTCTTTATCTGAAACTCAAGAAGTTAAAAAAAATTATGGAACAAAAAATTTCATTTGATGTTTATATAACACAGTTAAGAAAACTTCCTTTTATAAATTGGATCCAACATTTTGATAATGAAGCAGGAAAAGGATGAAAGAGTTCTCGCCTAAATTGTATTATTATGACGATGCTGCTGGCACTTACTACTTCAAGGATATGATATATGTATGTACTTTAACACACATTTAAGTGAACGTTAATTTCGTTTTATCACAAGATTTAAATAATAATTTTGATCTTGGTGTTCAAGTTCAATTTATCCTATTAAGATTGATTTTTGCAATAAATTATTTTTAAGTTACGCCAGTACTTTTTATATATTAATTTATTGTTAATTGCCCAATATTCCTGACATTGAAAAAGTAAACAACATTGAAAAATGTTGCCACCACATTACACAATTCCCTTGATTGTACAATAAAAATCAGAAGTTTTTTGATTTTCGCCAATGTGTATATTGTGTTACCTTCGAATATGACATACACATTGGCGATATTATTGTACAATACGAAAAATTGCACAATTACATATCTGTGGCAATAAGGAAAAAGTGCTTAAGTCATATTTTACTCTTTTACAGGAGAGCACTTTTAAGGTTTCAAGTCGATTTTCAGAAATTTATTTCTTTTACAGATAAATTAGGAAATTTTCTGTTAACCTTTATTTTTTTAACCAATCATCGTTTTGCACACTATAAGTAAGACATTTGAGTTGAAATATACCATATTATAACCTTAATTAAGATATTATTCCAAATGCGATTAGAAGTCTAAAAAAAATAAGTGGAAGTCATAGTGCTATAACTTCATGAAAAATCACACTAATAAATTGAGATTTTGACCAGTGATACTTTCAAATATGCAGATTACGGACGTACCATTAACTCAAAATTTGCTTATCTCGACTTAAGCACTTTTTCCTTTTATCCACAGATATATTGCAAGTGGGTGCGCCGCTTTAAACAACATATTTTTTTATGTTTTACGATAGACGTTACCTTCTGAATTTAAAATTTAACGATATTTGCAATGCAATTACATAATAAAAATATTCAATAAAACTATTTCTTTAAGCTTTAGGTCCGTAAATTTTATATATTTTTCTTATATATTTTTATTTTTGATCGATATTTCGTAAACCTTTGGTTTACTTCTTCAGGATATAGTAAATTGTATTTTGACAGAAAAATCAAAATACAATTTACTATATCCTGAAGAAGTAAACCAAAGGTTTACGAAATATCGATCAAAAATAAAAATATATAAGAAAAATATATAAAATTTACGGACCTAAAGCTTAAAGAAATAGTTTTATTGAACATATATAAAAGGTCGAAAAATTAGATAAACAATTTAATAATAAAAATATTTTTGTAGCTAAAATTTAATGTTTTATTATATTGGCGATATTTGGCGATATTCGACAAGTCATTTGGCGAGGAGGCTGAAAATAAATCTGACAACACTGGTGGAGACATAGTTGCATGAGAACATATGACAGCTGAAGATACTGGATGGGAAATGTGTAGTACATATTTCATTTTCTTACAAAAATTTTGGCAGACCTCTGAGTATTTTCATTATCTTCCTTGTTTTATTATTAGCTTTGTTTTTCCGATGGCTTGTCAGTAGTTTAAAAAAAAACATTCTCTTATCGCGTAATCTCAAATTACAAAGAGAGGCATTCATATGAAGGTATGACAGAGTCAGGTTTGTACACCTAATAAATGTATTTAAGAGATTGTGTGTTGCTATGCCACAACGTGCAACAAAGTTTGATTGCACTTTCATGCACATCCATATTACATACATACATACATACATATGTATGTGCGTGTGTGTTTTTAGTAAAGATTTTATATATTGTTGACAACAACTAAATGTAGCAGCAATAAAAAGGTATCAATGACAATAAGCAGCCAGAAGCCTACACTAAACGTTTAAGGCCAATATTGCAGATGCAGCATAAGAGCGATTAAATTGTTGCTACTTCTCTGTCTGTCTGTCTGTCTGTCTGTCTGTCTGTCTGTCTGTCTGTCTGTCTGTCTGTCTGTCTGTCTGTCTGTCTGTATCTGCTCTACAACTAAAATACCAATAACAATAAAATAGCACCGATTATAAAAATTTATATTAGTATTATTATTATTATTATTTGCTATTGTTGTTGTTTATTGAATGCGTTAGTTTTCTTATTTTTTTTTCGTTGTTGTTGTGTTGCTGCTGCTGTTCCAGTTGCTGCCACAATACAAATAACTTTATATTTATTTATTATTATTTGTTGCTGTTCTGGTTGTTGCTGCTGGTATTTGTCGTCATCATTGTTATTAAGATGACGATGTTGATAATGATTATCATTTTATTACATCTTTTGTTGTTGTATCCTCGTTAATGTTCTTTTCTTGTTATTTGTTATACATAGATACTCAGCTTTGCTGTTTATTATTGTTGTTGCTTTTGTCGTTGTGTGTGTGTAGACAAATAATGATTTAAGTAAGAATTGTTATAAATACTAATAGTAAGTAATGGCAAAAAATGGAAAAGAAATACATAATAGCAATTGTAGTGATTTCAAAAACACTGAGAGAAAAACTAGATACTATATATGTATATGAACTATTTTAAATAAAGTTTTACAGTTTGTAGGGAATATTACCCTACGAGGCTTATTGTTCAAACGTATACTTTTTATAGCTATGCTATTTATAGCACGATACAGGAGCTAGGACGTGACAGTTATAAATTTATTTTTGTTTTGATTTCTTTGTACTTAAAACCAGAGTACGAAAATAAAGGAAACAAATTGTTTAATTTTGCTTTGTTTCGTTCTTTGAAGTGAGTGAAACAAAAACAAAATCAGAGAACACAGCCAATTAGCTGTAAGCCGGCTAACAGCCGCCGCCGTCCACAAACAATACATTAATTTAATCGTACGCCACTAGAAAATAAAATAATGGGAAATAAAGGGAAACGTTTTGAAATATTTGCAGCAAATTTGAGGACACCCGGATATAGCTATGCTGCTTAGCTATATAAAACAAACTTAATGTATTAAATAACAATGCAATAAAATTATATTATATCATACATATACAAATATATATTATATCAAGTAATATATCATATAATATAATTTTATTGCTTTGTTATTTAACACATTAACTTTGTTTTATATAGCTAAGCAGCATAGCTATAACCGGGTGTCTAAAGACACCTCTCTGTTTTTTTTTTAATTTTTTTTTTTATAATTATTTTAAGGGTAAAAAATTATTCTCAGTGTTGCTGGTAATGATGACGCAGGTTTTTTTTACTAAGAATTTTATCTACAAATAATGAAACTTTTAATTGTTACTTTTTACTATTATTGTTATGATTATTATTATTTACTCTTGTTGTAGTTGTTGTTGTTGTATTTAAGTACGCGGTTGTTGTGCTTTTTGTTTTATTATTCTTCAAACCTTGTGAGGTAAATTGTTATTATTTTCAAGAAATCTATTAAGACAATGCTTCAAAATATTTCACAGCACACACAGATACACATACACATACACATACACATACACAGTTTGAGTGAAATAAGTTTTGCTACTGGTGTTGTTTTCAACGTCACTGTCATCGCTTTCAACGTTTACATTGTAATAAGGGACGACTGTTGGTTTGGTTTTGCTTGCGTTTCTACTTTTCTACTTAAATATTGCATTTCAAAAGTAATCACTTTTAATGAGTTGCTGGTTAAGAAGAGCGAGTGGGAGTGGGAGGCCAGACTAACAGCAAAAGCAATATATGAGGCGCATTAGTCTCACGTGCCACATAAGGCGAAGTAAGCTGCTCTATTGCTTGGTCGGTCGTATGCTCATAAATTTATTAATACGAATAAATAATTTTTTTTTAATTTTATTGAAAGGCATTTTGTCAATAAATAAAAATAAAATGTCATTACTAAAGAATATATAATGGGTTCGGTTTCAGCTCCTTCTCGATTTAATATTCACATATTGCTACAATTGCAGTTTGTTTTTTAATAAAATATTTCAAAACTGAAGCATAAATTTAAATATTGTTATTTTGTTGCTACATATATAATATCATGACATTTCACGAAAGGGCATGTATTTTATAGATTTTTTTCAATAAAAACGTCAGACATGTTTGTCTTAAATTTTGCGCTCAAATAAAAATTTATGGGTTTTGTTAATGTCATAATTTCGTTATATGTATGTATTTAAACAGAATATACTTAAGTGTTTAATTTCAATTATGTGCTTTTTCCATTAAATATCTCCACTTGCTTTATAAAGAGTACAAAGAAATTCATTTATTATGTCCATTTTGCTATAACTAATGGATTTTCAAAAAAAGATACATATTACAGTTAAACAAGTAACGCTACTAACATAGAGAATACTAAAAGTTTGGTTTCATAAATTGTATTAAAAATATTACCAGAGATCAGTGGTGCGATTCAGTAACTTTTAACCATTCGAAAATAGTAATTTTTGTCTATACATTTTGTCGCTTGCAATAACTATTAAGTGATTCGGTAACTTTTTTTAACGATAGTTCGCAGCTGATTCTTTCTGTTGATTTTTGTCCATAAATTTTACAGCACATAAAGTTAGTTAATCGCACTACAGAGCTTAATCTTACATTCCATTAACACTGGAATTATTCCAGTGCAGCTGCACAGTGGCGAAGCATCAAAATATGTAGTATGAAAATAGAGTTCAGAACAGGTCCATGGGTTATTCACTTTGGTGGAGATTTTTGATATGTTTTGTTTATTACTTGCAGATTTTAAATTTCAATAGAAGTGGCCGGAAAATGAAACTTTGTTTCAAAATGTAATGAATTCGGGAAGGTCCAGTGGCAAATAAGTGACAAAATCTGATGATAGATACAATGGAAAATCATCTCTATAAAGATATGTACATATTATAAATTGTTAAGTGCAAGATTATTTATTTCAGTGATTTTTTAAGACCGATAGAACTAACGTAAGTGTTAACCATAAAATTATCTAACATACTGTGTTCACTTTTAAACATATATGATCAGTATATTGCAGCAAATCATCGTGACTAGATTGACGCTGAAACAATGCCCTTGATGGTTGAGTGGTCCCTCAGTCCAGAGGTCGTGGGTTCAATTCCCACCATAAACATAGCTTCGCGTATTGTGTTTGTTAAAAAAATATTCAGATTTAAGTTGAAAAATAATCCACGGTTCGCTTAACTTATAGACGATTTCTTATTGCCAAATTGTGTTCAGCAATGAGGTCCCTCTTTAGCTTAACGGGCTTGTTAATAAGCAAAATTGTCGCATATGCAGTAAAATTAATCAACAACAGATCCTATAGACTCCATTACATCCTAAAAAAGCATTGTTTTGTATGTTTTGGACCTAGCCATTGCCCTACTAACTAGGTTCTGGACTCTGTCATGTAATTCTACACCTCTGGACTCTTTCGTTTGTGGTTATGTGAAGTTACTGGTTTGTTGTGATAAACCAGCAAAAACTGACGCCTTGGAGTCTAACACTCTTCGTGTTATACAAAACTTTGAATCCAGCAATGCTCGAAAAGGAGGCTCATCGGCCTTTTAGAATGCACTTTGTCAAAAACAGCCATGATGATTATTTTCTCCAAATCATTTTCAAATTTTATAGCCTATTTCACCAACAATTGATACTTAAATAGTGATGGTGAAATTGACCCTTAATGCAATATATTGAAATTTCCAATAAAAAAATTTTTGTATATAAATAAAATTTTTCATTTAATTTTTTACTATTTAAGGTATTATGGGCTTTAAAAAAAATATGCAGTTACCTTTCTTGCGTAAAAATTTTCATAACATTTGAGAGTTATTCAACTCTGTATCTGTCTATGAGGAGTTCCATCATTTTGTTTCTTTAGATTTTAAAAATGTTTAAAAATCAGGCAAAAACTGGAGTCAGTATTTCGAAAGTGCCGGACCGATGTCTTGAAATACAGAGAAATTTTGATTTTCCTCACAAGCGATTACACTTGCTGTGAAATCTTAAAGTAAATCACTAATTTTTGGAGAATTAGGCTAAACATAAAATTAACATGCACTAAAAAAATTTAAATATAAAACTTCACGCTGCCACTCTTGAGCAGTTTCGCTGAAAAATTTTAAATTACGAGTTAATACACCTTTGCTAAATGATTGAAGGAGGCGACTGGCGGCTGTAGAAGTAGTTTCAAAGTATTTTGAGTGTGCTCCACTGCAGTGCTACAAAACAAAAACAATATACCGGAGTATGGATTTCTAGAGGTTTTTCGCAATTTACTCAAAACTTTGTGCAAAAATAACAACATATTCGGACTCAGCGCATTAAGATATATGTATATAGATAAGTTGGTCTGGTCAAATTACAGACTAAAAGTTACACTGTCCACGCTACATCAAGAGGACTCATTAATCCTGCCACTAAATTTATTACCAATAGGACCCTTTTTTATATGATTTTTTATACTCTATTTAGCTTAAATTTCGCTACACCCTTTATGCCAATTAGTCAGAATATATTTAGTTGAAATACATTAATCATTCCTAAATGCATTTGCACACATACTTATACAGCCATATTTATGTGCATATGTGTATGTGTGTGTACGTGTACCCTTGGGTATATTGGTTTTTCCATTCGTTAAGATTAGCTGATTATAAGCCCAATGGCGCCCCACAAATTTCACCTGTCAGTGTATGTAAATCTTTCGTATGGCACAAATTCGCGTTGATTTACACACACTTATACTCGAGTAAATACTCGTATGTACAGGCGACTAGACCAACAAGTGCATAAATAACAAATAGTCAAATTAGTTTAAACCAAAAACCAACAAAAGAATTGAATTTATTGTCGCACGTACCTACAATATGAAAATTACAATTGTAGCAGCAATTTCAGGAAATCAGTTTGGATTTTTAACTCGAATCTTATTTGAAGGTATTTTATTTAGTGTAAAATTTAATTATAATCAAAACATTGTGGCAAAATAGAACACTGTTAGACAGGCAGAATTGCACAGCAGTTAAGTATCTGTGATATCGAATAAGTAAGACTCTCGAAAACTTATATATATTTACGTTATTTTTCATAGATATCATGATGACTTAATCCTAATAATTTTTATAAGACAGAGCACAGCAATGGTTATCGTTAACGCACATTGATCAGTGATTTTTTATATGCAAATATGGATGATATTGATATGTGGTTTTAACAGAATGGCGCTACGTCCCATGCGACTACCACACGCACCCATCGCTTTACTTAAATCAAAATGTTTGATTTCGAGAAATAGACTATCAGTTGGCCTTAGAAGTCGCGCGAACTTAGAACTACGAAAAGATCTTCGAAAGAAACGCTCCTGTTTTACTATAAGTATGTTGAAGAAAATGTTAGAGTACTTTTTCACAAATAATTTGCTACATAAAACGTAAAATTCTCAACAGGCTTCAGTTTTGTGGCAAAAAGGAAAAACTGATTAAGTCGTGATAAGCACATTTTGAGTTAGTGGCACCTCCGAGATCTCCATATTCAAAAGTATCTCTGACAAAAATTTCTATAATTTTGTTTTATTTTTCAGGAAGTCATAGTGCAATAAATTGTTGCTTATCTTATGATCTCATACGGACTAATAGCTTAATTAAGCCTATAAAGGGTGTTTTTTTTAAGTGTCACAACTTTTAGTTGGCATCACTGCTTTATTTGAGCACCCACTGAACAGCTGATAGTTGATTTTTGTTTAGTTTGCTTTGGAATTTTATGATGAATTGACTTACGCCAGAGCAACGCGTGCAAATTGTTGAAATTTTTAATCAAAATAATTGTTCTATTCGTCAAACTCACAGTGCACTTCTCTTTACTATGCGGATATGTGGTTCCAACAGGACGGAGCTACATGGCACACAGCGGGCGCTACAATTTCTTTATTCAAAGAAACTTTTGATACAAAAATAATTTCACGTAATGGGCCAATTAATTGGCCACCAATACCACGTGATTTAATCCCAGTGGATTATTTTCTTTGTCACTTGTCTACTTCGATAAACCACAAACAATTTAACACCTGGAAATCAAAATTTAAAGAGTTATCGGCGAAATACGGCCGCAACTGCTGCGAAAAGTTGTTGAAAATTGGTGTTCAGATTGCGCCTTCTACGCGGCAGCCGTGGTGGCCACATGGCACAAATCATATTTAAACATTAATTTCATAAAATTTTCTCTCTAATAAAGTCCGTTTCATTGATATTAAAAATATATTTCATTGTTTTATTATGATTTAAACTTGTGTCACTCTATAAAAAAAAATACCCTTTACTTTGATTTTAATTCAAATTGATGTTTTTCTTTAAAAAAAATTCAAGTGCATACCGAACTTCCAAATTTAACAGCAAAATAAGAAAATTTCTGAAATTCGACTTGAAAGCTTAAAACTGTTCTTCTACAAAACATTAAAATTTGACTTAAGTGCTTTTTCTTTATTGCCACAGAGTCATTAGTTTATTATTATTAAACTAAAATGATAACTATTGTTTAAATAATACTTCATATTCACAGTGCATTGTTTAACTAAAATTCTTACGGCCTGTCCCACGATGTCACCAGAAATCGTTCGATCGACAACTTGTATTGCAAACAACAACAAATTTTCTAATGTTATTGTTGTTTGCAATACAAGTTGTCGATCGAACGATTTTTGGTGACATCGTGGGATAAGCCGTTAATATGAGCAAAGAATGGTAACCCTGTCAAACAATTAAGTTTCACTATTGGCAGCTCTGCTCTAACATATGGTTTTTGTTTACAGTTGCTGTATTATTCCTTAAAAATGTATAAAACAGTGCTCGCTCGTTTAACTTTAGCGCATGGAAGATATTGAATTAGAGCAGAAATTGGTTCGAAAAACCAAAATAGTATAATCGAAAATAAAATAACAAAGAATATGCTTGACAATGTATGTGTGAAATGTGTATAAAATTTTTCTTTACCAGTGAAGTTTACAACGAATCAGCTGTTGTCTAACTATTTGTTAACCAATGATATTTGTCCGTTTAACTATTGCTATTAGTTAACTAATGAGTGTAAATTTGGACCTAAGTGTCGCATTTTGCTTAATTTAAAGAATTTTTTAAACCGGTTTTCTGATGCAAATAACGTACGTTAACCCATTTTTAAATATAATAATCGTTTATGAATACTGATGCCAGCATTCAAGACAATAGTGCAAATGGCGCATAACCGAAACCGGTATGTTTATCAACCGAATTTGATGTGGGATGAAGGAAAATTATTCCAAATTAATAAATGTATGCATAAAATAATTATGTAGACAATTTTAAGATTTTAATTGACACTATTAAATAAATTGTTATATTGTTATTATATTTTTGTAGTTTAAACGCTTTAATTCTAATTTATCACCAGAACGGTAACCACAACTATACGAATTTATATTTATTTTATTTTTTTTTTAACAAATAAAGATATTTACCGTAGGCGTATTTTGGTATGACTGTTGGCGTTGTGTAGGTGTCGTTTTCTCTTTCAATTTAGTCATTGTTTTCTAAAAAAGCCCGGTCTTATTAAGCCTACAATAAATATAAAATAAAATACAAAAATAAATATGTATATACTCGTATATATGTTTGTTTTGTTGGTTTCAGTATTTAAGTGCAGGTATCAAATGACTTGGCGCACGTATTTGAATGTTGTAAAACAATTCAATGGCACGCGTCTTTGTTTTAGTTCTTGTGCAGCTTTTACAGAAGGCAAAAGGCAAAAGGGGAAGGGAACTTTATTTCCGTCAATTTGTAAAATACTAATTGGCTTAGAATGACAATTAGACGAAGCAATTCCCTTGTGCACAGCCTGAGAGCTGTAAATAATCATATTTGTTTTTTTTTCAATGAAATTAAGCGTCCCATTGTCTAAATCACGTCACCAAAGTGATATTTACATGAAAAGAAAAACATTTTTAAAATTTGTTTTTGTTTTTCATACAAATGAAAAAAAAACTATAAAAGGCCGAACAGAGCCTGAAATCATAAACACTATTTTTAAAATATTTTAAATTCTGTTTTTAACCCCCGACCAAAAAATGGGTGTTATAAGTTTGTATTGTCTATCTGTGTACCTGTGTGTCTGTCCGTGTCCACGTACAGCCCAAACGGCTGGACCGATTTTGATTTAGCTTTCTCTGTTGGAAAGGTGCCTTGATCGAGATGGTTCTTAACTATGTTTGAAGAAAATCGGCCCAGCCGCTTAGAAGATGTCACATCCTTTCTATATATATCGGGGGTTTTTAAAATTTTTAATTTTTGTTATTAGTTTCATATAAATCGAAAATATGTTGCAAGACCAGAAGACTTTTAAGTAATTTAAAATTATATTTCAACTCTCAATAAATTAAAAAAGCTTTGAACCAAAAAGTTCTTGACAACACCAACAATAAATTCCAGGCTTTTATTAAAAAATAAACTCGTCCTTGCTTTAAAAAAAACACAATGCACTTTATTACGACGAAAAAAACTAGAAAATTTAGGAATTTATCATAAGATTTGATATTAAAGAACTAAATTGCATAAAAATATTTGCACATTGTGGTCATTCTTTTGTACGAAATATGTTAGCTTAAGTAAATATTTTCATAGAGAACAATGCCGTCAGAAATGGCATGTTTAGACCATGGCCATGATGCTTTTTTGCAAACAACAACTTTTCATTTTCAAAGAATTCCATTTTCAGTTTACTGCGATGCTTTAAACAACTTAAATTGGATTGAAGTTTTCTTTTTTTTATTTTTTTTTTTGCTATTTGAAATCTCTTACTGATTAAATTCCTATTGTAAGCTGGAGTATAAAACAGTAACAACACAGAAATAAAAAATAAAAGATAGAATTTAATGAATGTGAGAATATTAAAGAATTTTCTAGTGTTGTTCTTTTTTTTTTTTTTTTTTGTTTTGAATCATTTGAAATAAACTGCAATACGCGTGAGATCATCATCGTTAGTATCTGGGGATACTGAAGGCGATATTTGTGTGCCATTTTTATTGTTTGCTGTTGCTGTTGTTTATAGTAGTTGCACTAAAAATTGGCAGCAGGCAATATAAGTTGTTTGAGGCGTTTGTTATCTATTTAGTAAATAATATTGTAACTAATCCATGCACCATAAGTAGTTTATTCACAAAATTTGTGCGAAACCAAAAAAAAATATATATATAATATCTGGATTCTAACATTTTCACACATTCCATAAAAAAAGCGTTAAGAAAAAAACTGCCGATGTCTTACAAAGCTAATTTAACTTGCTTTAAGCCTGATGGAAATATTAAACTAAAAAAAAACCAACAGTCATACTGTCACCATTTTTGACATGAATGTTTAGTATTGTATTCTAGCAAGTCATTATGAGTGGATGGACGCTTGAATAGTTAGCGCTAACAAATTTATTATGAAAATCAGTCATCAATTCACGCTACTTATAGAGAGAGAGAGAGATGACCTCGTGTAATGCCTTTGAGTTCAGCGATGAGGCCCGTTGTTGGTTTAACGGGTTTGTTATTAAACTTAATGCCGCATGTTTAATAAAACCAATCCACAAGATGCCCAAAAGAGTGAATTTAATGCAAAATATCATTAGACTTTATTTCTTCAAAGATTGGACAAAGAAAATCGTTACCGCACCATCATCAATGATTTTTCATTTAAAAATATATATGAATGTTACTAATACGGAATAGATGTGGTTTCAACAAACGGCGACAGCACTATTTTGCGATACACAGTTAAAACTTATCCAATTTTTTTTTCAAAAACAACTCATACAATAACAATTATCACTGAAAATAAAATTTTGCTCAACAACTTTTTTTCTTTCATTTAAATTTAAATTTATTTTACTGCCTGGCTCACGATGTCGACAAGAAATTTTCTTTCGCTTACTTATATTGAGAACAAAAACCAATTGTCTTGCTTTGTTTTTGTTTTCAATATAAATAAGCGAACGAAAATTTCTTGTAGACATCGCGAGACAGGCAGTTAATTTATTTATTTAAATTTATTTATTAATTGAAAAAATAATAAGGCTTTTCATTAGAACTCTTAAAATTGCCATTTGTGTAATTGGGCAAACTTGCGAGACTTGCTTCATGAAGCCCCAAAAAGTTCATTTAATAAAAATGAAATAAGAAATTTTCAAGCAATTTTTAATTTAAAAACATATTTATATTCATATTTCTATAAAAATAAAAAAGTGTGTGTGTGTTTAAAAATATCTAAAGAAAGCCAAAAAATCAAAAAGTTGTTGCTTACAAAATGCTTAAGCTGTGCAAAGTTTACGAATCAAAATTATTGGGCAAACTTAACAGGTTTGTGTAAATAAATTTCTATAAAATTTTTGACATTTTATTTACGAGAGTGTAAAAATGCACAATTGCACAATTGTGAGCCTTCTGAATATTCTCATGAAAATCCTTAATATATTTTCAATTCACTTGCATACAATTGGGTTTATCAAATATTTAAAAACCGTCATCACAGAAAATGCTAAATTTTTTTCTTGAATGAATGATTTTCGTTTTCAAATATCAAAAGCATTTTTTGCTATGTAATTTAATATCAAGAAATGGACCTGCCAATTGGTTTCTAGGATTGTGCTATTTTATACCTCTTGATTATTTTTACATGAAGTCTTTGACTTATGATGATAAACCAGCAACAATTGAGAACAACATTGTTCGTGCAATGCTCAAGAAACTGTCCCATAATTGGCATTCCGGAATGGGCTTCGTCAAAAAGTAGCTGAGATGGCTATGGGCCCGAAATCACTTTCAAATATTGATACGATTATTTTTTCGACAAAAATGAAGTTTTTGGTATTATATTTTACAAAATAATTTTGATGGGACTTAAAAACAAGTCTCTATATTTTTTAGCTCCTAAAAGTATGCAACAATTGTTTGCTATTTTTCTCTTGGAATCAGAATACGAAAATAAGTCCTCGTCCATACAGTGAAACATTTGCTGCGAAACATTTTTGATTTCCCTTTTGAAACTGCATTCGTGTTTTTTTTCTGCAGCTTAATACATTTTCTCATATATTTCTCATGAGAATGAGGCGAAAATGACATACTCAACAAGAACTTCGTGTACATGAAACAAAGTACCCTTTGCCATTCCTCTTTCCCCTCTCGTCCACAAGCTCAAATGTTTTACAGCAAATGTTTTATTGTATGAACGAGCACTAAGCAGAAGAAAACGCTTCCTTGATTATTTTTTATGTCGCGGCACAGGACCTAGGACGTGATTTTCGTAACAAAAATAATCGACACTATTACAGTTATCTATCTAAATCTATTTTTGTGTGGATTTCTTTGTACTTACAACGAGACTACGAAGATAAACGAAATAAATTGTTTTATTTTGTTTTGTTTCGATCTTTGAAGTGAGTAAAAAAAAACAAAACAAAAACAATGAGAAGGATTGCTCAATTTGTTTTCGTGTTTTGTTTTGAGCATGAGCACAAACCAGAAAATACATCGGCTGTCAGCCAGCTAGCCGCCGCCGCCAGCCACAAACAATACATAAATTTAATACTACACCGCTAGAAAAGAAAATAATAAATGCGGCGAATTTAGTATAATTTTATGGCATTGTTATTTAACACGTTAAGTTTGTTTTAAACAGCTAAGCACCATAGCTATAACCGGTTGCGCTAAGACAACTCTCTTCTTTTTTGTTCAATGAAGTGGGTAAAACAAAAACAATTCTCAATTCAAAACTCTTTTGCGTACATGTGTCTGTCTAAGCTTGTCTGTCGGGTGTGCCCAGTTCGCTAGTGCCAAATATATTTTCTTTTTCTCCCATTTATTACAGTAAATCATAGGATATATTTTGTAGTTCATTTTAACAAAACTGCACTGCATATACACACACACACACACACACCGAGTTTTGCCATAAAATCGCACAGATACAGATATTGGAATACAACAACAGCAATTGCAGTACAGCAACATCAACAAATGATGAACAAAACAAATATAAAATAACAATAAAAGTAAACATTGCCGTGTGACAACATTGATCAAAGATGACCTACTTACACCTACAAAATGGACATACACATAAAAACAACAATAACATAACTAACAGTAAAAGCAACTGCAGCAATAACAACAAAGGCAATCAAACCTACATACATATGTATGTACATACATACTCGTATGTATAGAAAACTCGTAAAATGAAATTGTATTTAGAAGCTCGTATTAAATAAAACAAAACGAAACAAGAGGAAAAAATTTACAGTAAAATAAAGCAAAAAGAAAATACAACTACATGATGTTTATAATGCGTATAAAAATACGAATGCCAGGAATATGCAACTATTACGCATAATATGAAATTTTCACATACTAAAACAAGCACACACACACACACACACGCTTTATTGCAGAAATGAAATGCAACACACACACACACCCCCACACACACATCTGTATCTTTATAACGTTCTTGAATTGGTTTTGATGTTGACAAATGTTTGTCGCTTGTGTAGATTCCTGTATCTTTTTTTTTTTTTAACTGCAGATGTGTTTGTTCGATTATTTCGGAGTGTGAGAGTTTGTGTGGCAATAATTTTGAAATTTCCAATGATATTCATGAGCTGGTTGGTGTTTTGATGTAACTACCACAAAAGTTCACATATTGAATATTGTTTAAAGCATTGATTTGATGGCATATCGAGCACAGTTGAGATATGAAATCATTTTAAAAATAACAAACTTACGATTGCATACAACACACACACACACACACACACATTTGCTGGCGGATATATGTACTCGTATATAGACTGATTTAAACACAATGATGAGTATACGAATGCAGGCATGTAATTCTGTGAAGGTTATTTTCAATAGCATTCAATTTATTCCAGCAAAAAAAAAAGAAACCACAAAAATATATTATTGCAAAATAAAAGAACTCTGCATAAATTGAATGGGTGAAGAACAATTCTGATTGCAGTTCATGGCACTCAGTGTTAAAATAACTTATACAGTTGATAAACATACGGCATTATATTTAAATTTTTTATTTTTAACAAATAATACCTTCCCAGGAGACGAAAGTTTTGACTCGCTGACGTTAATTGCGAAATCGTGCAATTATTCGAGATAAGTTTTTCAGCGCCCAATCGGCCCAACAACATGAATTCTTTGGCTCTTAATCGGTTAACTGAAAGTATTTTAAGGAGATAACTTCTTTAGCTCTCAGTCAGTTAATTACGACAAGGCAACACCAGAATCCGATAAGATATACATATATGTATCTACAGATTTTTTTTTTCTGAAAGAAAAATAGTTCATTTATTTTTGCTCTATTGCAATTTATAGTTCCTGTGGATAGTTTTGGACTAAATTCGAAAATTTTATTTTGGATATTAATAAAATAGTTCAATATTTTATCCTGCACTCTGCATTTAAGCAATCTTTTTACATTAGAAATGTTTTCTGTTTTTATTATTAATATGCAGTGCTCGGACTTTCATGCAACTAAAAATTGATTTTAAGCGTTTAACAAATGCGTCTAAAAATTAAAAATATGCGCCACAATTAGCCTTTATACACGAAGCAAGCAATATAATATGGAAATATTTTTTAAATTTTTTGTTATTATTTAAAAACAAATACAACATAAAACAAATACAACCAGTTATACCGTAAAGTTCAAAAACTATTTCAAATAAAAATCAGAAAATTGTTTATATAAAAAATGCATCCTATCCCAGTAAAAAAAGACACTCCAAAAAAGTCATGAAAATGTAGAGTTTGCGATCTGGAAGTTGTCATTGCAAGAAGTTCTCTTTTTCGACCAAAAATAGTTCATAAGTTTCTTAAAAAAAAACGATTTTTTTAAAATTCTGGTGAGTAATATCTAAAACTAGAGAGGAATTACAAGGTTTTGTATGACTAAAATAAACTTCTACTTGGTTTTCTGCTAACTATCGGCAAATTAAAAATATCGATTTTTTGGAAGCAATGAAAATGTACTTCCTTTAGAATGACTTCCAATTTTTTTTTACTGGATTAATAGAAGGCTACTGTTTATGTAGACAAATAAATTATTTTTAGAATTTCAAAATTACAACTAACTCTGTTAGGTTGTTAGAAGCTTTTGTATATCAAAAAGCTGGGTATTGTATTTTAAAATCTACGAAAATAAGGTTAATTTACTCTTTTTCGACAATGATTTTGCTTCAGATGTATTTCATGTTATATCAACATGATTTACAATAATCTTTAAAAAACGTCTATTCCTTTTGAAATAACTTTACTTTTGTCTTGATTTAAAACTCCACTACTTTTAAATTAATATGAAGAATCATGTTAAATCAAAGTTATTTCAAGTTCAAACAACATGAATGAAATAAAACGATGAACCATATTGAATCAAAGTTATGTGACGTTGAAGTAACATTAATTTAATTATATCTAGTCATTTAATTTTATTAATTATTTAACCTGTGTTATTGTGTGTACTGGTACAAGCATCAAAAAATATTTCTATGTATAGTCGGCCTACCAGGCCAAGATTTTAAGTCAAACCTCACCAAATGGTAGTCAACACGCATACTACAACAACAAAATTTTTCTTATTAAGCCTTAATACATTTTATAAATATATACTATCATGAACTAAATTTTAATTTTTATTATTTTAAATCAATATGATTTAATTGATCATTTAACAAAAAATCGATTTAAATTAAAGTTATATAAAAAATGTATATATATATATATATATATATATATATACAACAGCTACTTTAGCTTGTCTGGAGGAACTGCGATCCTTGGACTACAAGACTACTCGGTACTAGTCTGTAGAATAATTTCTTATAAATATAATAGGATATGCAATAACAATTTTAACAGTGTGATATTACATTGAATTTTTTGGTCTGTTGTTGTTTTGTTTGTTTCAAAATATGGTAACCGATGTTTTGGCATTATTTAACTTTGTGCTACTTTTTCCGCAGTTTGACATTTTACATTGTAAGTTTTTCTACTATTTTCTTCAACTGATTTACTTATTTGAGCACTATTATAATAGTTTTACATTAAAAATATAGTTTGCATACAAAAAAGGTCAACTGATTCATTTAAATATCTAAATCAAATTTTAAAACAGCAAAATTATGCGTTTATTTCCAAAATATGCAAAAATATGCAAATCGATACCAAATTACTTAAAATTGTATCATTCATATAGATAATTAGTAAATATCTTTTTATATATCACCAAAAAAAACACGAATTCTCATGCAAATCCGAACCCTGTTAATTAGAGAAATCTTTAGCAGAGATCAGCCCTTTCCGATGGCAATCTATTCACCCATATCTGAAGCACACTGAGTGCGCATATATGTAATTTTGCAATCCGGTATAAATTTCGTTTCATCTTAAGCAACTCGTTAGCAGACTTCAACTCTACCCCTGTGGCTGAGTGGTAGCGATGCTAGCCTCTCAGTTCAGAGGTTATGGGTTCAATTCCCGCCATAGACCCTAGGTGTTTTCCGCAGACAAGCTAGTCGCTTCGCGGGTTTTGTTGTGTTTGTTAAAAAAAAAGCAAAACATTCTTAGAAAAGCTAGAAAACTCCGTATATTCATAGAAAAAATCACAAGTTAATATTGAGGATTAATGCACAAACATAATAAGAACTTGTTTCCTTAATTCAAGCAGGTAACTAGTCTAAAAAATTTTATAAAAATCACTCAAACAAATAAGTGCTTTTCATATAGATGTTCTATTCAAGTCGACCGTCCGGGTCCACAAGTTTCAAACAAAAACATTTAAAAGACAAATATCTTAATTCGATTCTGAATATGATTTCCAATTTTCACAGCTTTAATATTCATTAGGAGCCATACTATATATCGATACCTTAATATAGAAATGCCCTAAGTCGTTTTTTTTTTTAAATCGATACTTATGCATATTTAGATAGTTTAGAAGATCATCAATCGAAGTGTTTATTTTTGATTTAAAAAGCAATGAGTTGAGTTAAGGTAACGATATACTTTATGGGGTTGCATATGAATATTGTGGAAATTTGAGACATAACAAAAATCATATAATTCGAGATATAAGCGCCAAAAAAAAACTGGAGCGACATGGTTTTGAACTTCTTTTTTTATGAAAACCGATTACTTACAATTGTAAATAATACCCATTTAGACATGCAAAGTTTACTTTCCAGAGTCTTAATTCAGATTTGTGAAAGACAGAGGGGGGAATACAATCTCTTTCTGTCTTTCTCCCATCTGAATTGCAAACAATATGGAAAAATATTAATTTACAGTATTAATTTAATAATTTTATTTATTTTTGAGTATCTAAATCATAGCTGTTAAGTAATGATTGATAATCGTAATTATTACTAATTTGATTACTTTTTTTTAAAGGGGTAATTAATGATTACATTACGATTATATTCAGTTTCGCACGATTACTAATTTATTACGATTACTAATAATGGAAAAGTAATTTAAATTACTTAAAATTACTAAAAATAATCAAAAGTAATCAAGAAATAATCCGATTACTTCTAAGGATTACTTTTGATTCTTTTTAATTATTTATTAAGAATAAAAAGTAATCTTTGAAAGTAGTCGGATTACTTTTTGATTATTTTTAGTAATTTTAAGTAATTCAGATTACTTTTCGATTATTAGTAATCGTAATCAATTATTTATCAACAATTCTTTTGAAGGCAATTATATAATCATTACAATTCTTTTTAAAATGTTATCTAATTGATTACTAATCGTAATCGAAATTTAACAGCTCTGATCTAAATATACATTTTCTATTATATTGAAAATTATTGAATTAATGTTACGCGTTCTTGTTTTTAAGTTGCAGCTTTTCCCTGAGTGTAAAAAGGGTGTAATCGATTTTCGTAAAACAGTGATGCTGGAGGCTTTTTTGGCAGAATGAAAGTAAAGGGCATAGAAACTTTTGAATATTTGCAGGGCAACCTGTAGGTTCGCACAATTTAAGGCCCACTTTAAACGACTGTCCGTTAGTTTGCAAATATATTTGGGGACTAAAAAAGCTCTCTTGCCTTGTGTTCTTATTTTTTTCTCCAGATTTGCTTTAATGTTTTCTTAAATTAAAATTATTTGCAGCAAAATAAATTTTCCCTTCTCAAAGCATCTTCTGTGGTGAAAACTTTCATTTGCATTTCCTATTGCAAAACGATGCGGGGTGTACTTTTAGTCGAGTACTGCAATCTGAACTAAAACAATAAACCGATGCTTGTCAATGAAGATCGAAACAGAAAAAAAAAACTGTCACAAAAGAATTAACAAAAACAAACAAAGAAAAATGCGATAAAAAAACGAATGAAAAAAAGCAATAGTTGATTGTGTTCCCATTCCTCATGTACGGTCTAAATACTCGTACGTTGGTGATATTTTATGCTGCATGGCGGCAGCACTCGGAATGTAACACACAGAGAAAGTTACCGCTCATGAGGTGCATGCGAGTGCTGTGGTACGTCCAGCCGATACATACTCTTGAACATATTTTTGCTACTCGTATTTGCCATTGCAAAGCATGTACCATAAAGTCATGTTTGCAGGGCCAGCCCGACCAGCCTGAATGAGTGTAAAGCCCTTGCCAAGGCGTTGTTTTCACATCTAGTTCGTGCGTTTTATACAATTTCGAGAAGTTGTTGGGCAGGCCAACGTAAAAACAACAAGGTGACTTATTGTGAAAATACTCAACCAATCATACCATTGATTGGTGAGAAAATGAGAAATTACATTTTTATGCTAATGTCATGTCTGCAATGGCTCGTTCACAAAAATCAAACTTGCCAAAAAAAAAAGGAAGAAGAAGAAGAAGAAGAAGTAGAAGTAGGAAAAAAAATTCAGCAAATACAAAAAGGAAAAGCAAATAAAAAATTGCTAAAACAAACAGGAGCTGTACAATCGTTTCGTGTTTAGAGTTGTTGGTTTGGACGGTTGTTTGGTTGGTTTCTTGGTTTATAGGATTTTGAAATATATAAACAAAAGCAAGAAGAAGAAAAAAGTAACAATTGTATTGTTTTAATTTTAGTATAGTCGTATCTGTGCTCGTACTCGTGGATGGTTAGTATGCCTGTTGCAAAATGCCCTTAATTGGGTTCGTTATAATGACTTAACTTGCTGGCCATAAGGCAGCAACTGCAAACAGCGAACAGCAAACAGCAAAACAATCAACAGTTTTGTTGCTTATAAAACATGCATTGGCATGAATTTTAAATGTTTCGACATTTTTCATAATTGCCCTCCAAATTGATTAACTGCAACAAAAAGAGAAATGAAATAACAAATTTCAATCTTCCTGCAGCAACACAAACATATAAATTGTTTCCAAGGAAATCTCTGGCAGAAAGCCCTAACAAAAAAAGACTGGCATCATGTGAAACCAATAAACACCCGCGCTCCATAAATGGCTGGAGCTGTAATACGGCCTGTGCTTCAATTATATATTGCAGCAGCAGCAGCAGCAGCAGCAGCAGCATTATCGGTAGCAACAATTTCTTCTTTTCCATTAAATGAAAAAAAACAAAAAACAAGCCAATTACTTCATTACGCAAGTCGAAAACATTTAGTTGCACTTGCCTGTGACATTCCTTGGTCAACGACAATTTCCAAAAAAAAAAAAAACAAAAAAAAAATTTAAATAAAAAAAGAGGAGCATGGAGAAATTCTGATTTATGTACCTGCACGTTTTCCAGCAAATCTTTGTTATTCTTTTTCATATTGTCTTTTTTTTTTCTTCTTATAATCTGTTTGTCTTGTTTGGTTTTCATATTGCAGTTTGTTGTTGTTGGAGGGAAAAATGGCATTTATAATTTTTATAAATATTTTTTTTTCTTTTTATTATTAAAATCACAAAGGAGCATAAATTGCAATGACCCAACGCATACAAAAAGAAAAAGGAAAAATAACGATGCATGAGAATTCCCAACAATGATAAAGTGCGCCTGCATATGAATTTTTAAAGAAGCAGGGTTTGTTCTTAGTTTGGAAGATGTTCTTTGGCTATATACAGATCAGTATTTTAAAAATATGTCTGGACATATTTAAATATATATTTCTTTAATTGGCTTTCTAAGTCTGTGTTAGTCCTTGTTTCAATATAAATTCCTTAAGAAATCGATTCAAATCGGACTAAAGTTTTTTTCACAAAAGAAAAAAAACTTTTATGCATATGAACTGTGAATTAAAAACTTGTTTGGTTTCATTAAATATTTAATGGATTCAGTTAAATTTAAAATCGATTTAACTAAATTTTAAGTTAAATAAAAAAAATTACATTTTTAATAAGGCTTCAATAAAAAATTTAAATCAAACATGTAATTGATTTAATTAATTATTTAATCGATTTAAAAAAAAATTAAAATTGGATAAAGTTTGATTAGTTGATTCAAATAATTTAAATTTTTTAATGAAGAATAATCTCAAATAACTTTTGTGACTTATATTTTTAGTGGCAATTAAAAATTTAATTGATTCAACTAAAATAATATGATTTAAGTTCTTTGAATTAAATTTATTGTGGCAATAATAAAATATATTAATGCAATCAATTTGTATTTAATATCAATGAATTCTCTGAATAAAATTTTTGTGCCAGTCGAAAGTTTAATTGCTTTAATTAATTTAAAATTTTTTTAATTAATCAATTGAATCGAATATTATAAATTCAGTTCTCTGATCTAATTAATTATTGTATTAATTGAATGAATTAAATGTTTAATGGCGCAATAAATAAATTGATATTATTAATTTTTTTTACAGGTAAAAATTAACTAAGAAATTTTTGATATTTTTTTTTCTTATGGGGCACTTAAAACTGCACGAAATCTAGTCAATTTCATTAGCATGATCTTATCCAAAACAAAAACCGTTAACTGAAATTTTTCGTAAGCTGCAACCAAACAATTTCCATATAGTTAATTCACAAACCTTTTGGTGTATAGGAGCTTACTTTTTACTACAAAAAAAAAAAAGAAAAAAAGCATAGTTGCATCACTAAGTTCTGCTTGATTTTAAGTAGATTTCCACAAAATCTAGTGGCGAAATACATTCTGTTTTGTAGGGGAAATCTACTAAATTTTGAAATTCTTTCAAGGTCAATGATAAAAACTCTGCTCTTAGACAGTGACACTTACGAACTAAGTATTTTCATATATTTTTAATAAGAATAGACATTCTACGGTGTTATGGAGTTCTTTAGTTTTTTAAAGATAAAATCTTCTTTAAATTTCAGAGCGTTAGCGAATTAAATACTTCTGAAGTTTACTTTCTTCAACAAAAGAGCAAGTATTATTATTTATTTTTTGCATTTCAAAGAACAGGATATAAATTACATATTCACTGGGAAAAGAAAACTTATAAGAAGCAGGAATTTCAGACCCTATAATTTAAATGAAATCGCTAAAAAAAACTTCTTGAATTTGACAAAAGCTTTAAAAAAAATTTTTACAAATTAGATCTTAAGATTCTTGCAGATATGAAACGCTTTTTAAATCAAAAAATCAAACCAGTTCTAAGTACATTTTTTTTTATTTTCTTACTAAAATTTAAATAATGTTTAATGCAAACATTATTTTAAATTTTTTTTTCTATCTTATATTTGACAAATACCGAAATATATTTCTTTTTGCTGTTAATGGTCTTTAAAACAACACAAGACGGATTAAAATTTGAATTCAACTTAAATCGTTTCAGTTAGTCTGCCATTCATGACAAACAGTCCGCGCTAAATACAAATAAAATCAAGGCAAAATAAATTTAACGGAATGAAATTCAAAAAGAAAAAAAAACGATACAAAACATTTTAAGACTCAAAGATAGTCATTCATATTAACCACACAGAAATAGAAATAGAAATAGAAATGAAAAGATATTGAGCTACTTGACATGTTATTGTTGGAAGCTTTTATTTTTATTTATTTATATTCTTCAAGATTTGAAGAACAGAGGGGACCAGCAAACAAAAACATCAACACTAATTGACACTTCAATGGTATTTTAAGTATTTTAAAGATACAAAAAGCAAAAAAAAAAAAAACAACAAACGTAAGAAAAATACTGTAAGTAGGCTTGAAATGATTTATTTATTTATCTACGAAAATCATTGTATTCCCAAGTACGAGTATATGACATTTATGGAGGCAAAACGACTATCAGAGATTGTAATACTATGCAAGATAAATAGTTGAAGAAATCACGTGTATCTGTATCCCCTACTTAACATTCACTAAATTTACATACATGCATATCGTTAGTTTAATATAGAAAGGCCCTATTTCGTTATTTTTTTCCATCGAAAAATGCAAAAAATCTCGATTTCAAAAAAATAATCAGTTAACGCCTTTCTATATTAAGGTAACGATATGCATGTACATGTATATGTATGGATATGCATAGATATATACAAACATAAATATACACATGTTATTACAATAAAATTCTGGGAACTTATGTATTGATATCAGAGCTGTTAAATTTCGATTACGATTAGCAATCAATTAGATTACATTTTAAAAAGAATTGTAATGATTATATAATTGCCTTCATAGGAATTTGCTGATAAATAATTGATTACGATTACTTATAATCAAAAAGTAATCCTTAGAATTAATCGGTTTATTGTTTGAATACTTTTGATTCTTTTTGATTATTTTTAGTAATTTTAAGTAATTCAGATTACTTTTCCATAATTAGTAATCGTTATCAATTATTAATCGTGCGAAACTGAATGTAATCGTAATTTAATCATTAATTCACCTTTAAAAAAAAGTAATTAAATTAGTAATCATTACGATTACTAATCATTACTTAACAGCTGTAGTTGATAAAGAGAGATCTTGATAGAAAAAGGGTATGAATTATATTATCATACAATTATCGTCATCCACACTATGAAGTATTTTCTGCCAAACTTTCTTGAATTCTCTTTTGCAACTTCATTCGCGTCTACAAATTGAAGTTTTTATTTTGCAGCTTGATATATTTTCTCATATATACTTATGTGCGAGTATATGAGATGAGTTATGCATTTACATGAAATTAAGTGTCCTTTTTCCATTTTTTTCCTTCCTCTTTCATCAACAAACCAATAAGTTCTGGACCTCAAACTCTTATACCACAAAAGAAAGAGAGGCGAACAATTAATTTAACTAATTTTAATTACGAAGCTCATGTAAATTTGTGTTGAAATTTTAATTAACAAAACTTTTTGTGTGGTTAATCTAACCACTCTAAATTTTTAAACTTTTTTTTTGTTGTTTTTTTACAAATTCTGTGGCAATATGGAATAATCGCATAAATTGACTTAAAAAAATTTAGCTTTATTATGCTGTACAAGTTAGACTGTTGGCAATGTTACATTTGCATTAGAAAATAATCACACGAAAACTTAATCATGCGTCAAGGCTTCATAAAAACACTGCTTCCCTTTCATTCAATTTGATCTATTATCGTGTTAATTTAATAAAATTTTAAAAAATTATTAAATTACTTAAACAAATTGTGAATGCAAAACAAAAATGTTTTTTTGGTTAAAACAAAATAGTGTAGAACATTTCGAATAAGCGATGTTGCACAGTGGGGATCTTGGTAAAAAAATATAAATAATTCTCCAGCTCTGTGCCACCTTTTTAAATGCTGTACAAAGTTTCATAACAATCGGACGGCTCGTTTAGAAATTGCAGAAGTCCACCACCATGTGTCGGTCTGTGTATCTGTTTGTACTTGAAAACGGTTTTTTCAAAAGCTCTAAGAAAAGCTAGAGATTGATGTGTCCGAAGTTGTTCTAAATACACTGGTATTGATGGTAAAAAAAATCAAAAATACGTTTACAGGGCTGGAGAACTTATTTGTTTTTATATAAAACTTACTAACTTAAACCAGTTTAGCCACAAAGTCATAAGCTTTTGTTGCTGACATGTAAAATAAGGGCACTCATTAATTCTAAGAAGCATTCGCATATGTTTTTTATTACGCTCTTAGCAAAACTAAACAACTCATAGCAATAACATATCAATCCTATGTTTCAAATCTATGTTCATAGGTTGAATTAACGTGACTTAGTTCATATTAATTTTTAATAAATAAATAAAAAAACATTTTAATTATCCAGCCCTGCTAAAATCTTTTTGGCTTTGCTGATTTTCAATACTAATATGTTTTACGTCTATAGAAAAAAATTAATCTTAGTTAGTTCCTTTTATATACCAAAAAAAACAGTTAAATTTTCCAACCCTGGATATTTGGATTTTGCTTATTCTTAATACCAATGTAATTAGGACCAATTATGACATGTTAGTCCAAGAACAAGGTCTCTATCTTTTCTGGGGGCCTGGGAAAACCATATTCACGTACAGACAGGCGTGCAGACGGACAGAAGGACAGAAGGACAGAAGGACAGAAGGACAGAAGGACAGAACGACAGAAGGACAGAAGGACAGAAGGACAGAAGGACAGAAGGTCAGAAGGACAGAAGGACAGAAGGACAGAAGGACAGAAGGACAGAAGGACAGAAGGACATAAGGACAGAAGGACAGAAGGACAGAAGGACAGAAGGACAGAAGGACAGAAGGACAGAAGGACAGAAGGACAGAAGGGCAGAAGGACTGAAGGACAGAAGGACAGAAGGGCAGAAGGACAGAAGGACATCGCATATGCCAATACCATATTCAAAAGGATCTGAATACATATATCTACTTCACAGGATCATAACTTAAGCCTATATTTGCTCTTACCGGTTTTGGTGAACGGTCTTATATGAAATTACAATAACTGCCATGAATATATTGAATATATTGAAAACAAAAACAAAGCACTCAAAATTTGTATATATAAATAGACAAGCGAGAATTTTTACATGGGTTCCATAAACTGGCAGTAAGTTTTCCATAAATTTAGTTTTTCGTTTTGGCTTTTAAGTACATTCATTCAACAATTGAGTCTAAAAAAGATTTTTATGAAAATCATTCAAACAAATGAGCTCTTTTTATATAAGTTTTTTTACTCAAGTCGATTGTCCGAGTTGTAAAAACAGGGGATAACCAAAAATAGTCAGCACATGCTGATTAATATCGTTTGTTACATAAAAAAAAAACTTGGCCTACTGTGATTGCAGTTTTGTAATTCTCAATCATTTATGGGGGCTTTTTTATATAAGCATTGTTTTGTTTTATCTGACGCAAAGCCAATGCAATTTTGCTTTTAATGAGAGAAAAAGTCATATTTACGCAAGTAAAAGTCAAATAAGTTCAAAACCTTATTTTACAATATTTTCTTTATTTTTATTTAATTTATCTTTTATGTACAGAAACCAAATTTTGCAAACTATCCCAATAGCTGATTCTTGGTGTTGCCTCAAGCTGAAACAATCGTTGTAGCAATTATTGTCATCGTATCGTTTTCAATGAGACAATCATAATATGATGATGTGATGATAATAGTATGATGATGGCGAATCGGGACAATTTACTTGTTTTAAAAAAATAAAAATTAAGTCAAATTAGTAGAGCAAGAAGGCGTTCAACAAGCTTCTTTAAAAATTTTGAATTAAAGTAAACAGTTACATTTCTTCAAAAAACAATTTACTGTTTACATTTTGTAGAAAGATTTTTTTTTTAGTTTACGTGCAATTTCCACAAGTCAGGCAGACGACTCGTGAAGAAAATTTGTATGAAAACCACTGAAAATAATGAGTGTTTGCCATATAAATTTTATACTCAAGTCAAACGTCTGTGTTGTAGAAACAGTGGGTTAATAACGCTAATTACATTTCCCACTCAAGTGATCATGAAGTCCTGCTGTACTCTTGTATGTTTACAGGATTCGCCATAAAATAATACTGACACAAAAAAGACAAAATTGTTTTGGCATTGTTTAGGACAAAGCATAACAAATACTGAAGATAAAAACGAATTGCATTAAGATAAATAATTTTAAATTCTTTATTTTACAAATTTGATGTTTGTTGATCGTAAATATTTTATGAATGCTTCAACCTGAACGTCTCATTAGCTAACAGCTATTTATCTTTTCCAGGATTCTAAAGACGATTTACGATTTTGCAGTGTCCTTTAACAAACATCTACAAAATTTATGAGAAAAAATAAAAAATAAATATACACAAATTTATTGCAAAACACCGTAAACGAGTCTTAATGGAAATTTAGTTAATTTTTAGCATCATAAAAATAAGCAGAAGTACGTACACACAGTGTAATTTTATTAGATAATTGAATATTTATAGGTTTTTTATTAAGATTTTTAAATTGAATATAAAACGAAAAGTGTATTAAACGATTTTTGGCACATAAATAAAGTTTAAACGCTATTGAAAAGTTAATACTTGTACTTTAGATTACAGCTAAGACATGGAATTTATCACTTTAATCGCTGGAAATTTGTGAGACTTTCAAGAGATTATGTTCGATTCCATAAACTTTTGGTTTAGGATTTTTAAAACAGGTTTTGTTCAGGAAAGCCATTTGAAAGATTTAAATACGTGTATCTTTGGTGTACCATCACTGAGCGGGTTGGACTTCAGGAACGTGTTGGTCAACCTTGAAAACGCGCGTAGGTCGTCCCTACATCTTGTTTTGTGTAGTTGGTTTTTACTGTTTTCCGCCTAGCGCGCTGTTTCCATTAGTTTGATATCAATTTTGCTGGCGTTTTTTCGAATCCAGGTTTATTTTCTGAAATTATTAATTGTGAATTATAATAAATACTCATTTATAATTCTTTTAAATCGTGAATATCACTCTGTTAGTACGAAAATTTTTTCACATAACCTTAGAATCGTCGACTTCAATTTCATAAAACGCGCATATCTCTGGGATGGAACACTTTTGGGGCATGGGATCGGTCTCATTCGATGCTCAGATGTTGTCCACATCAAAAAAAAAGTGAAAATTGATTTTTTTTTTACCCTTAGGTCCCTTTCTCTATGCGCTGTCACATAAGCCTTTAAGACTTAAATGCATTAGCACTTTCTTAAAACTTTTTTCAACTTCAGTAGATTAGACAGAGAGAGAGAGAGAAATATTTAGTTTTACTGCACTTACAATATGAATTAAGAACAAATTTACACTTTTATTACTAAAGTGTTAGTAAATATTTGCATTTCAATATGACAACATAATTAACTTTCTTAATAACTTTTCTACACTCTGTTGCAACAAGTCAGTTAGTCTGCCATTCACTCAATGCAAAAAAAAAAAATACTTAAGAAAACAATTGCACATAATGCTCTCGTAATTAAAATAAAACAAGGAGTAGCAAAATCAGCATGTTGGTTTCTCAAATATAGCAGGAAGACATAGGAAAGGAATTCTTATACTTCTATATATATAAAACAGGATGTGTGTATGTGTGTATGTAACGTATGGACTCCAAAACGGCTGGGCCCATTTTGATGAAATTTTCAGGGAATCTTGAGAATATTCATGCGGGTGACACTGTGAAGTCTGATTGTTGATTTTCGGTCTGAGGGCGAAGGGGCGTGGAAAAGTCCAATTTTCATATATATCGTGTCATAACCGCCAAAATAGCTTAAGCGACATAATTTTCGAACCTCATTTTTTGACCAAAATCGATTATTTGCGATCGTAAATAGTCGATTTTCGTCAAAAAAAAAAAAACGAAGTCCAATGTGTCGCTTAAGCTATTTTAGCGTTTATGGCTCGATATATTTATTTTTTTGCGGAGCGGGGAGAGGTAGCGAAGCACACCGGGTTAAGCTAGTATTTTAAAAAAAAAACTTTACTAATTATGTGGAAGACTGCTTCTATTTATTCACACTAACCCGGGTAATAAGTCTAAGGACTATTCACACGATATTCGTTTTAATCTATAAAAAAAACTTACTTGTTATGAAAATATAATTGTACAGAAATCATTGGAAGAGACCTATGGATTTTTTTTTCACACTTGAGTTAAATTTTACCTCATTTCGTTTCCTTTATTTTTTTTAAATATCAACATAATATTTTTGAAGAAATGCACCTCGTGTAAACGCTTTTTGAAAATTATTTTCTAATAACTACTTTGTAAGCACATTTAGTTGCATGCAACTTGTAAAGCATGTGTTGTTGCATGCCACAATGTTGGTGGTAAGAAACAAAATGAATACTTTATTGTCACTTAAGTGTTTTATCTACGCCTAAGTGATGAGATGGCAAGAAATGCGAATACTACACATACGAGTACTCCCACCGACAATCGCTTAAACTGTAAAAAAACAACACAAAAAGTTAAGATAATTGTTAAAGTGGCACTAGATAAAATGTAAAACCCTAAAAATCAAGCACTTAGCTTGATACTGAAATAAAATTATGGAGAAGCTGCTAAGGAACACAGTAACTCAAGCTAAACAGAACTAACCTTGACTCAAAAGCGCTTAATGAGTTTGTTGCATTTTTAAGTGGGCAAATAATCTTTAGGGCTATATTTATAATTTGTTTAAGTTAAAGTTCGTATCGCTTTGTAAGCCAAATTACATGAGATAATTATTAATGAACAAACAACACCAAAGTTAATTGTAAATATTCTGACAAACACGTAGTAGAACGGAACAACTAGCTGTTTTCGAAGGCCACTACACCTTCATTATCAGCGTTCTTTGTGCTTGGTCCACTGTGCGTGGTGTCAGTTGATGTAGATTTCTGCTTTATATACTCAGCCTTTATTGCAAATAGAATATGTGAATTGTTTTGATTCATCGTATTATAATTTGCTAAAGGCTTTTTTTGTAATGAAAGCTCAATTTTACCATCTCTAAATTTACAACTTTTACTAATTATGCACATGTTAGTTAATTTGGTTATTTTTGTTCTACTTAAGACAAACATTTTTGGTTTGTTGCTATTCAGTATATTTATTTAGTTTTTGCCACAGGCCCTTGGCTATTAATTTTAGTGAATGTTAATTATTATTGATCGAACTTTATTTGTTTCTTAATTTAGAGTTTCAAATACCAAATTGACTAATTACTATACTATTACGAAGAAGCACCAAAGTAAGATAGAAGCACATTTGTAACATGTAAGAATATTTTATTTAAAATTTTCCTCAAAATGTAAAAGTATCTTTTACAAAGTTTCAAGTATCAACTTTAAAAACAAAATAAATACATAAAGTCAAAATTACTATTGCCACTCATAGATTACCTACCTATTCATCGACTGGCGATGCGCATGGAACGTTCCCCGAACAGAATACCTACTTTGATAGGACTAGCGTATCATTTGCACATGTTGTTGAACGCTATATCCGTCCACAGCAATTTGACAACACAGACTAAATAAATGACAGCCAATTCGACAGATGTAGGTTAGGTTAGGTTAGGTTAGGTTAGCAGGCTGCTGCTAAAGAAGGGTGAAATTTAGAGCCCAGCTCACTTCGGTCCAATACAATAATCCGTTTGTGGTACCTGTATCGTGAAGAGAAGATAGTTAGAGAGATTGATAGGAAAGAAGGGATAGTGATAGAGAAGACAGGCGTTGAAGAGGGAGATAGAGGAAAGCTTCATTCTTTTACAACTCTGCTTTTTTTGCACGCTTATTTCCAGTGTTGCAGCGCCTCTGGTGGTGAATGATGCATATTAAATTTTAAATATGATGTTACATTAGGATTAGCATCCGCTGAAGCCGGTGTAGTTTTAGTGACCAGTGCCTTATGTCTGCATCGCTAGAATTTTTCCCACAACAACTGGATACAAATGACACTAATATACATCAGAAAAATGCGTGGTGTTGTTATTTTAATGATTGTTAGAGACAGGGTTTGAACCCAGGACCTTCGGTTTTGTAGTCAACGGTCTAACTACTTCAGTCAATGCCAGTCTCATTCGGCAGATATAGCTTCAACAATTTTCATCAACTGTCAAAGCTTAGAAGTTCCTTTATAAATAAATACTCAAACAAAATATTTGCGTTAATGAAAGTTTGCCCAAAAATATATAAAAAATAAATTAATTATTTTGAGTTCTGGTAATTTTTTTAATGAGCGAAATATCCGCGACCAAACTCCAAAATTTTGATTTCTTTCGTACTTCGAGCAGCGGGCTTGCTTTCAATAGTCAACAGGGTTTCAAGGGATTTTGGAGTTACACATATCATTATGAACAAATTGCCAATTTCTTAGGACCGTATTCATAATAAAAATTAATTTTGGTTAAAAAAAACTTTTAGCAAATAAATTTCCATACAAAATTTGTTTCGTAAAAGTTTTGCAAGCCACAATTATTTTTTATGAATGCGGCTGAAATATAAATTTTGAGTTTGAAACAGAAAAAATAAGATAAATACATATTACCTCCAAAAAGCTAAGCCGGCAACACTGCCAATTAATTTTTATTATTTTCAGTGCATAAATTTAAATGAGCCGTAACGTTCTTTATAGCGTCAGTTAAGACCTTAATTTCTTTTCTGTATGATGTTTTTAATGTCTGTTTAGATTGGCAACAGGATGAAGAAAAAAAGCAACAACAACAACACACAACACAATCAAAAAGTAAAACTAATTCATATAAATACGAGTACGAAAAAGTTTAACGAATTTTAATGCAAATATACAACATTTAAGTTTAATTTGCTGCCACATGAAGCACGTTTTGTTTAGACTCATAATGTCCGTCCGTCTCTGTTTTCACAAGTATTTAGCAGAAATTTGTAACGATACAGAAAAATACTTGTTCGTATAATATGAACAAAAAAAAATTAATATAACATTATAATAATCAATTGACATTTTATGCCAATTACAAAATGTTTATTAAAAAAATAAGTATAAAACCAATGTGGAGATTTTTTGTTTTTGTTTTGTTTGAAATTATCATGTTGCTTAGGCGACTGAAAGCAATAATGGCAGTCAGAAAAATAGATCAAACCCAGTAAATTAGTCCCACCAACCAACCTGCCAGTATTCATGTTAATGACAAAAAATTTAAATTATTGCAATCGGTCGCAACAAATATTTAATACCCCACACAAAGGGTTAGCATATCAGGCAGGGCTAGCCCTGTTATTTTAGATCTTCTTCCAGCCAATTAACGACACTGACTGAATAGCGAGGAGTATCTAGAGAGAGAGAGAGAGAGAGAGAGAGGCTAAAACAAAAGATAATCTACAGATGGATCGTAAATCAGTCGAAAAGATGTCAAATAGGATTGATTGGACGATGGCACAACAGTGGAACGATTAAAAATGGCTAAAGGCTAAAGTTCGTATCGCTTTGTAAGCGAAATATTATAATTATTAATGAACAAATAACACCAAAGTTAATTGTAAATATTCTGACAAGCACGTAGTAGAACAGAACAACTAGCTGTCTTCTAAGGCCACTACACCTTCATCATCAGTGTTCTTTTGTTCAATTTTACCATCTCTAAATAAAACAATTATACAAAACGCATTTACTTTTTTACACTTTGGGTATTCGCTAGTAAATAATATTAAAACTAAAAAAGGATAAACTGGCAACACTCCGGCAATGAATGTCTACTACTATTAGTAGGTGTTACCTTCTTAAGGGAAGCGAGATGACAGCTGGTGAAGGAAGAGATAGAGGACAGCTTCATTCTTTTACAACTCTGCTTTTTACAAATGTTTAATAATGCACTGTTGCAGCGCCTCTGGTGTCAATGAGGCGTACTAAATTTTCAAAACTGTGCTTAGTACTCATTTTATTGGTTATTTTACTTCGCTGATGATTCTGCTACACAATACCGACAAAGGAGGTCTCACTGATGTTACATTAGGATTACAATCCGCTGAAGCAGAAGTAGTTCAGTGACCAGTGTCGATGCCATCATCACTAGAACTTCCTAAAATAACTGATAAAAAGGGATACTTATGCACATCAGAAAAATGCTTGGTATGGTTCTTTAATGACTGTCGAATCCAGGATCTTCGGTTTTACAGTCAAAGTGCTAACTACTTCAGCCAACGTGAGGGTTTACTCCTCTAAAGCCAAACCTTAGAGGAGTGAAAAAAGTACTTAACATTATATTTTCAATGCGATAGCTTTGTACGGAATACCTGATATTTTAACAAGTTCAATTATTGACCAGATCTTACGCTGTGTTACAAACCTTCTGATTAAGTCAAAGTAAACATCTATGGTGGCTGCATATGAAATACAAAGCCCTGGCGCCAAATAACACTTTAACATACATTCAATAATTACATATATTCACACATACATACATACATACATACTAAATGCACCACAAAAAAAAAACGAAAATTGAATACTACTGCAACATTGGTGAGGTGGGGTGGGCTGGGCTGGGCTGGGGGGAAAGGAAATTTCTAAATTGACTTAAATGACTTGACTTTATTTTATTTAATGATTTCTTGTACGTTTTATACATTAAACTGGTAATGGTTTTCTCTCCCGTTTACAAAAGATTGAAAATAAATACAAAAATTCAATTTGATTTTCTGAAAAGTTTAAAAACTCTCGATACAGCGATGAATATTCCAGTCTTTTCTTGTTTTCCTTTTTTATTTATTTGATTAAACTAAATCTATGCATTTTTAGCTTAATGGTGTTGGTTTCTTTTATACCACCTCCACCGCGCAAAATGAAGGAAAAATACTGAAGATAAATGTATCGATTTAAGTTCAATTTCATTGAGGATCAAGTGTATCAACACGCAATGGCTCTCTGTGTACAAGTGTTTTTGGCAAGGAACGAATGCCAAGTTGAATTATTTTTTCTATATTTTGTCAATTTGAAAAGAGAGAGTCATCTTCAATTGATGACTATTGACTGTGGCTGCATATCAGATCCTCATATGCGATATATAATATATATATACATTGGTACCGGTTGCCTGCCAAGTTTTAAGCAACAAAATACTACCAGAGAAAGTTGAAGGTGTTCGAACAAAGCAGAACGAAACATCGTTATTATGATTAGTAATGATTATAAAATTGCCTTCAAAAGAATTGTAATGATTATATAATTGACTTCAAAAAAATTGCTGATAAATAATTGATTACGATTACTAATAATCGAAAAGTAATCTGAATTACTTAAAATTACTAAAAGTAATCAAAAAGAATCAAAAGTAATCAATTCAGATTACTTTTCCATAATTAGTAATCGTAATCAATCAATTCAGTATAATAAAAAACAGCCCGCAGAATTAATTTCTGTATGAAAATTTGTGGGTATGTATTTATAATTTTTTTGGTTAGTATTTTTTTGAAACCAAGAGCACTGATAATAAATGTGCTTAAGCCAGCTACGTCAAAGCCACATGCTCAATGTGCCAGCTTTTACAAAAGAGCTTTGTGCTTTCATCCGGATGAGGGATCAACAGCCAACCAGATCTCGGCGATAATAATGATTGCTGCTTACTTTCCAAGGAAACAAAAATAGTTTGTAAAACCTTTCAAAGCTCTTTTCCTCAAATGTAAATGTCAGAATATGTGGGTTTGGACGTAGCTGGCTTAAACAACCAGTAATTTGAAGACTTAAATAAATTTATGTTATTGGATATCATTACCTTTATTTTTATTACATGTCTCAGAATGGAAATTATAAACTTGTTTATAACTTTTGAAGTTCGCTGGTAAATTAAACTTGTTGGTATATCGCTGGCGATAGTCATACTCCAACTTTGGCAAACCTTTCAATAATTTTTGCAAAAAGCTTATATTTTTTAACTATGAATTTTCTTTTTTTTTTCTATTTCGGTGGATAAATTATTTGGGTGCCATGTAAGTACCCTGCAGAAAATTGGGTGACAATTGATCCAAAAGTACTCGTTCTATGACTTGAGAACATGGGTGTGTTTCCAAAACAAGGGAGTAGTGCATGGTGGAAAAAAAGACATATCCTGTAAATGGTTACATATTCCCCATTGTCGTGATGTATCGTCTTGATATTTTGTCAATTTAATTGGGAATCAGTCAGTTCACTATCGGTTATAGTGAACTGCACTGAACAAGTTCCATATGATTGGATCCAGGACCTATCAAATATTATAAATATAATATTATTTATTCCCTCCAGTGATAACACCAAATCACTTTGGAACTAGTCCCGTAACTATACCTAGACTTTAACCTAAACTGTACCCCATTACTGTAACTAGTGAGAAGATCTCGCATCGAGAAAAATTAAATAATTATATTGGTTGTCCTATTTTACACAGGGTCGTCACTCACATAAAAACTTATATAAACTTACAAGAAATAACAACAAATACAGTTTTTTTCTTACTCACCCTGTGTTTCACAGGATGATAACAATTTTTTCGATACGAAAAGTTCTCACATTCCTTACGGAAACGAGGCACTGGTGTCTATACTTTTCAAACATAAGTGTCTTTATGGAGTGGATAGTGTTGAAGCCTATCATGCCGTAGGCTGTCAGTTTGAATCCAAAAAAATATCTGCTTAAAAATTAAATATAATTGCATTTGTAACAATAAAAAGTACTCGTATTATAAGTTTTGTTACAGTTAAGTGTCGGAATGACATTTTTAAATAAATTATATTATTTTACACCCATTAGGTACCTACGAGGTAGTTCAGTGGCAAGTCAAGAGGTGCATCCAAAGTATCAATTAACCCCATCCTAGGCCATCTCTATGTAAAAATTACGGAGTGTTCCTATCACTTTGGGACCGATCACGTCTTGTGCCAGTTCCATTTCCTGCAGGGTAGCTATATTTATTCGTGGAAGTCTAATTTTTTTGTCATGATGTACTTTGGTCAGGTACATCGAAGTGATGTTATCACTCAGTGCACAAAAATTTTAATGAAAATGGAATACGTGAATTGTTTTGATACATCGTATCAGAATTTTTTGAAAGCCTTTCTGTAAAAGAAGTGAAAAAGAAGAATTTAGTGGGGGAAATCATGGCTTTATATTTTCCTCTATAACAAACTTAATTCCTGAGATTCCTGCATTTAAATCTCACGGTATTCGGGCTTCAGCTATTTTTAATATTCAGTATTCAGTATTGCCATCTTGACATCTCTAAGCCCAGAGCCTCAGTAATTTGTCTTCATTTGAACTTCTAAGAAGCTTTAAATATCTTTGGCCAACTAATCGATTTATAATTGTTGGCATGCTTTCCTTCCCTTCCATTTAAATTTTTCCCAGTACCAAATACGAAAAATGGTTGTACATCTATCTACTGAAGAGAGTTTTCTAAATTTAATCTTTCATCCATTTATTTGAATGCGTGCAACGTCTGTTTTTGTGGCAAAGCATGTATTTTCTATATTGTAACACAAAAATAATAATAAAATAAAAATATAAATAAAACGCAATAAAGATACGTAGATACCGATGAATAGATAGCTAGATGCGGCGAGGCAAGGAAGCAATACGAAACGTTAAATGGTTAAGCTTTTCTTACCATTTTTTTTTTTTGGTTTGTCTTCTTTACATTTGGGTTGTAATGATAAAGTTTTGTTGTGGTGTTTTATGCGAAGGATTCATGACGGCAAAAATTATCACGATTCTTTATGGATATTTTTTAAGTGTTTTTCGGCAGAGTTTTTGTGTCGATTGCTGACTGAAACCATGTTGATGATAATGGTGGCGCAATGACGTTTATGGTGGTGGCTATGACAACGACAGCGCTGTTAATGGAGACAAAAGAATTGTAAGTCCCATAAACTGGCAATATTTCTTAGCGCCACATTGTAAACTTTTTGTATTATTCCCATTTAAAATCTTTTTTTCTTTTTCTTATTTCATTTTTCCGGTCGTTTGTGGTGGTAGAGAGTAATTTTTGTTGCCTTTAAATTTGTTGAATGTGTGTTTAAGTTGATAATAATTGTTATTAGCAGGCAGTGTTGCCGTAACTGTCTGGGACTGGGTTTCCTAAAGCAACAACATTAACGAAGTGTAAATTGGTGATATTAAAGCAAATTACAATTAGGATGCGAGTAGACATCATCATATACAAGTGTATGTACTCGTATGTATGTATATAAATGCTGCTGCACTATTGCGTGTTTTGTGAAGTGTGAAACTATTATTGCACACCACCATTAAACTATAAAAGTGATCTATTATTCACTATTAGAAAATCTTTCAACACTTGGCTTCAATTACAGGCAATTTAAAGAACAAAAAAGAGAATGTAAAAGAAAATTGGTTTAAAATCTTAACTGACTTTGTGTAAAAAAGTATTTTTTCATCTTGTGTGTAATTGGAATTATTTAATTTTTTTTTTTTTTTAATTTATTTTTATATAAAAAAATTCTAATTTTTAATAATTCAAGCTAAAAGACTGATGTTAATAACAAGCTCTACCGTATTAGATAGACATGGGTTACAAAGTATAAGCTAAGTGCATTTTTCTATTTGTCTCTCTCTTTCGCTGAAATTTTCTCAGTGGTTTTGTTTTGATTCTTCTTTCTAGTGCAATAAAGTTGCAATCAAGGCAAATTCAGTACCAGGTGACCTTATCCGCCCGGCTGATAATCAGCTGTTGATGCCAAATTGAGCATTTTGAACCAAAATGTCAAAATTTGCTTAGAAATCTTCTGACAGATGTATTTTGTAGCACAGCAAACTACATGCTGTTTTTTGTGTTGTTAAATTGTTGTAGAGAAAAGTTCAACTGATACTGAATTCGCCCTGGTTTCAATGTGTTTTATTAGATATTTTAATGGGTAAACAATAATAATACACTATATTTGTCTCTTTTTTTCACGAATTTTAAAAAACCTGACTCTAACTTTTTTTATCTGTCACTTTTTATACTTCTGTCTATCGACGGTCCCATTACAAAACATGCTAAGTCGACATAACATATTATACTGGGAATAGCATTTTTGAATTCATCGTTTATTAGATTAGATTCTGTAAAATATTATTTTGTGCATGGCCATCGGCAGCCATGTCAGCAGTTTCGTCCGCTAAAAAATATAGTTCAATTTTTCTTCTCTTCTTTAGAAACTCACATTGATTAATAAAACCATTTCATTCTATAAGAACTGAAATTATTGAAAATGAGTAATTTTTTTGACTTCTTACAAATTTTCTAGACTAGTCGCCTGCATGACTTGTGGTAAGAGAGTGTTAAGCCCAATTAAGAAATTATAACGGATTAAACTTCATTCCGGTTCAATTAAAATTTAACATGTATCACTTATTTTTAAACTTTAAGTATCGCTGCATAAATAAAATAAGGAAAATAAATAAATATAAGATGATAATAATCAAATGGCAATAAACGAATCCTGTTAGATTCACTTGCAGTGCTACTGTGTGATTTTTCTTAATTTAATACTACGAGCGTAAGTGAACACGCACAGTTTTTCCTTAAACATCGACTGACTGAGCTTTGGCTTTAAGTTTTGTACTGATGGTGTTCGATAACAACTAATTTTTGTGTGGGCGTGATGATGAGATGATAGTCCACAGATTATGTTCATTTAAACAAGTTGAATTGGTGACACACATATAAAACAACAAGTAAAAAATTAATGTTAAAGTGTGCAGCCGGAGTAATTTACAATAATGCATACAAAAACAGTTAACACTTTAAGACCTGCATTCATACTTTTAGACAAAAATGCATCGCTTAAGTTATAAAATTTGTAGAATTTACCAAAGTCCTATACATTCATTAAAAACTAATGAAAGCAATAGTTTAACGCTTATGAATTAATATCGTAAAACTTTGCCGTGAACAGTCTTCTAGCTTTTTTTTTTCAAAAGTCATATCACATTAACTGATTATTTTGGTTTTAGTTAGCGCAAATACATTAAAATTGTTGTATAACTATGTATGTATGTATGTATGTATGTATATAAAACCAGAAATTGCTCTCGTTTCAATTTAATTATCTAGATCAAAAATCGTTTAAAAATTTAAATTATTGAAATAACTAACTTTAATGCTGGTAATAAATAAATGGAGAAAAATAATCAGTAACAATCTCTGCTGAAATCCTATTTTAAAGTTAGCAAATTGCATGCTACATGTTGCATATATCATCAGAACCTATTCTATTGGCAGTTGTATTTTGGAACACAAGTTTTTCGCAATTACAATTATTTGGAATAAAATTTAGAAATTAATAGAATCACTTTCTCTATTGGTAAATTCAGCATGTGGCAGCACTTAATCTGCAAAATTATCGGCTATCAACGATTATATTTTGAAATATTTTTATTTATTGGAAAGCTTCTTGTAACATCGAAACTCTGGCTTCAAATTACAGCCTCCTATATGGAACCAAATTTTAAAATATTGCCATATAAATGCTATAATAATTTAAAATTTTTTTTTTTCAATATCGAAAGGCATCATTTGCCCCGATTTTTTCCCACAAATCATTGATTTTTTTATATCTATATCAGAAAATGACAAGAGTATTATTTTAAGCTCTTTAAGTATTGGCCATCAAAGAAATATGAATGTATACAGCTGAAAATAATAAAAAATGTGCTCATGTACAAACACAAGCATTAATTTTAAACCGAATACGTATAGCTATAAACATCTAACACTTATTTTTATATATATTTTTTATATTACGCAGCAAAATCAGCTTTAACTAAGATTTTTAGAATGTGTGAACTACAATCCTACACACGAGTATAAATATACTCCGAGTATTATGCGTATATACAGGGCTATTTTATTATACACCCAAATTTTTCATTCCATTTTATATACACAAATTTACATATAGTATGGCAGAGATTCAATGCGCTTGATACGCATGTACCTTTTTATTTTTAGTTTATAGTGTATTATGCTCAGGTATGTTGGAATTGGCTATAGTCATAGTTGCTTGACAGAATTTATGTAAGCTACAAGATTTTATGTTTGTACTTCAATTAGGATTATGCGCAGTTACTAATATTAAGACTAGTTACTTACATACATATATATATATATATATATATATATATATATATAGAAATTTATATATTTTTTTTTAGTCGTCGTTGTCATTCTCTGATCTGTATACACCTAAATATAATCAAGCAAGCTGTCCCCTTTCAAACGTTTTGCAAACTTTCAAATAAATAAATATTTAGTTATCTGAATGATATTGCTCTGGTTAATGAAAATCCAAAAATTTATATTTTATTATATAACGAGTTTGTTGTTTCATGTCATCTTTGACTTAAATCATATCAACATTGCAAGCTACAAACTATATGCAAAATTTTAAGACTTTTTGAAACCATTTCATTCGATTTCAATTTGAAAATTAAAAAAATTTAGGCTAAATTGTATTTTTGTTTGAAACATTCTTTACGATATGAATGAATGCCAACAAATATCGTATTAAACTCTGTGTGCATGCAAATACACGAGAGCTTCGATTTGCGCCATTAATGGACACTAACGTTATAAGGCGCAAAACGAATAAATTTTTTCTTTATAAACCATTGAGTAACAAATTAAAATATTTATTAGAAATATATTTTCATATATTGATATTACTAAATTCCTAATTCCTAACATGCAACTATGCTTAAAGCTTAAATTAGACGTGACATATCCATAACCATACAAAACAGCTGTTCGAACCAAGCTAAGAAGCAACACTGTATTTGATTATAGGTGATTTGCAATAACGCTTTAGCCATTGCCATAGAAACCAATTGAGTTTTGGTTTGGTTATGGCTATGTCACGTCTAATTTAAGCTTAAAGTAACTTGAAAACAGAAAAGTTAAAAACGACCCAAAACACTTTAATTTTAAATAAAATTTAAAAAACAAAATGCGTGTACTGATTTAACATTATTTTTTGTTTTAAAAAACCAGCACCGGCACATGAATAAATTACAATAGATCCGGGATCAAAAAATCCATAAAACTAAAGCATTTATTGTAGTGAATGTGTGCCCAAAAGGCTAAAATGGGGCTGTCGGCCAACAAGATTGTAGACTTAGTTTTTGTCATTTGGTTCCATTAGCTTGAAAGCAGCAAAACGTTAACTGCTGGATATTATTCAGATCTTTTGGAAATATTCAACATTGATTTAAAGCAAAACCGACCTCATGTCTTGAATAGAAAGTGTTGTCCCATCAGAACAATAAATGGAAGTTAAATTATTAATAAAATACAATGACTGCACTGAATTAAGTTCATGTTGTCTTAACTTGAAATAACTTTGATTCAACATGGTTCTTCATGTTATTAAGCTATAGAGTTTACGCTGTTCACACTTGAAGTAACTTCTTTATTTTGATTTAACAGTACTGGAACGTTGAATTAGCATGAAATAGAGTTATTTAAAAAGAAAAAATTTTGTTTGACGATTACTGTAAATCATGTTGAATTAACATGAAACACATATAAAGCAATAAAAATTGTATTTCATGCAGAAAGTCAAGGAATTATAAAACTGCCCTCGTAAAAGGGGAATTCTACTTTTTACATGCAAATTCTTCATATGTGTTATGACTTCAGTTAAAAAAATACAATAATCGGCCATGTCCACTTCAAGATTTCGAGCCCTAGCCGGAGTATAACCGAGCATACCAGCGCCCCCAACATTCTGGACACATCTGACAAATTCCTTTATTATAATTTTCGTTTTTATATAGGTACACTATCTCCTACAGAAATGGAGTGGATTAAATTCCGTTTCGGAACGGAATTGAACTCTGTGACATGGCCAAATATATAATGAAGCAAATCATAAGAAAAAGGACATAAGTCGAAATAACGCAATTATTTATGATCGGCGCTAAATGGGGCTATAGTGCATAAGGATATGTAATGCCAATGACCATAGTTCTACACAGTTGCTGCATACTTACATATATACACACGCTTACTCACACACACACACACACACATAAAACGATTGTAAGCGTGTATTTTGTGTTGTATCCTTGTTCTAGTTTTAATGATAAATGTTTCCTTTTGGTTCAGTTAACCAGAATCTTTTGCAGTAATAAGAGACGTTATTAAGTCGATTTTAAAGCACTGTAGGAATATTACAAGCATTTAATGTTTAATGTGTATGTTTAAATGTGCTTGGGTGTGTACATAAGTACCACATAACGTACATAATATGCTTTAGAGGTCTTGCAATACAAAGCATTTATTAGATCCGATAATCAGACTACAACACCAACAGACTACAACGGGCCAACCGACCAACATTTAGATCCTCTTCTGGTGGTGGGTGTTGGGGCTTTTGCTACTGTTGTGGCACTTCCATTATTAGTATTCTAAGTGTTATTGTTTGTGTTGTTAAAGTTAAATGCACATTTGTCTCGTTTAATTGTTGTTGTCCTTTGTTGTTGGTTTTTCTTTACTTGTTTAGTTTAGACCACATTAACATGCTGTTAAATCTTGAAGATTTTCTTAGCACCAGCAGAAGACAAAACATGCACATGCATGCATTCAATAGGAAATAATTGTAATTTGTATTTTTTGTCCTGCTGCTTAAGTTAAATTTAACATCAGTTTAAAGTCTAATTTATTTATCTAACTGTTTCAATAAATTGTTTTCCAGCAAACGTTTCCAGTCCATTTAATAAATGTGGGTGTTTCTTGTGCCAACAAAACAAAGATTTTGTCCTTAATACTCAAATGACTACAACTATAACACTCGCATGTATTTGAATTAATGTTTGTCTTAAATTTTTTTTCTAATTTAATGCTTGTATTTTGGTTTTAGGGTTTACCGAGTCGTTTATAAATAGATATAATAATTAATAGATTTTGTAATACGACTCGTGATTAACTTATTGTTATAGAAATTCATAATTTGTTAAATTAAATTGAATTGTCACATTAATTGTTGGTAACGAAACATCGTTAAATATGTATTTATAGTCCCACTAAATAAATATTTCACATGCAACCAATTCAATGAAACTAAAAGAAAATTACATTTATTTAAACAAGTGTGAGCGTATTCATAAATGATTGTTAACATTAGTTTCGTGTATGGGAAATCCGGTTTAAAGCATGCTTTAACTTTAACAATAGTTTATGAATACCGGAGCTTATCTTCCTTAAACTTGCCCCCACAATTAAAGTTATAGATAATTTCTAATCAAATGATTGTTATTTTTGCAATTTGTCTTAAATCTTTTAAACATGTTGATTAAGAAACTCTTAATAGAAACTCTGAATAATATTAAGAGTTTCTTAATCAACATGTCCCTTTTGCAATCAGACGTATTTTTTTTTGTCATTTGCAAATCCATGAATACACTTTCCCAAAAAAAATTATTTTTAATTCTACAAATAATTTGAATACTTGTGTGCCAAGTACGAGTAATTGATGAGCGAACCTGTCAATTGGATTTACAAAGTTGCTACTTAACAAATTTGTGGCCAATTGGTAGAGGAAAATAAAACAAAGTTGAAAACAAACCCACTTTAGTTACAACTTGTTGTGGCGAGCACTTTTGCATGTTACGTGTCTAAGTGTGTGTGTGTGTGTGTGTGTGTGTGTGTAAAAATATTAACGTCTCCAATAGCAATAAATAAAGACAACAGCACCCGCCACAAACAGCCATTTAAAATATTGCCACCCAACAGCAGCCGCTAATATTAATAACAACAACGATAATGGGGCATCTACAACAATAATCATTGGCATCCTTTGGAACAACCAGACAACTAGAAGCGCCGCGTTATGTAGACTATACAACATCTCTAGAGGATGGCATGCTATATGCGACTCCTTGCCTATTGGCATTCGCTAAACAGTTTTACAAATTCAATTTGTGGCTTAAAGTTTCGTAGTTGTATTAAATTGGTATTTGTTGTAAAGCGCCACCAACCAACAACACGTCAATATGAAAAGGTCTAAGATGTTCGAAGCAAAAAAAAAAAAGAAGTTAAGGAAGTCTCATTTGTAGGGATTGTCAGTTGTCAACAGCAGATTTTAGATTTTTACACTCGCAAATAATTGTTAATAAGACTTTGAAATAATTCGATATAAAATTGAGTTAAAAATATTTAAGAAAACGAAATCAAATTTTTGAAAACTCAGAAAATTGTTATTCTTAAATGTAAAATACTGAATCGATTTAATCAGAATTTAAAGAAAAATACTACCGCATTAGGCCACGAAAAAGTTCTTTTCCACCAGGACAATATAAAACTGCACACACTACAGTTTCCACGGCAAAACTTTGCGTATCGGTTTTTTTTCTGCAAATTTAGCTCGGAGTGACTTTTTCTTGTTCCGGAATCTGAAGAGATATTTGATATTTCAGCTGGGGAGATATTTGACTACAACAATAAAATCATCTCAAAAATAACTGCCTACTTTAATGACTTCGACAAATGTTATTTTTTGGAAGATATAAAAAAATTGGAGAAGCGTTCTACAAAGTGTAAAAAGATTAAAGGAGACTACGTTGAAGTTTGAATAATAATAATTAAAATTAACTAAAATTAAAAGTAATGGGCCTGTGGCAAAAAATTAAATAAATTACTTACTAGTAACAAACCAAAAAAGTTTGTCTGTCTTAAGTAGCACAAAAATAAGCAAATTAACTAACATGTGCATAATTAGTAAAAGATCAAACGACAATGGCAAGACTGTTGTAAATTTAGAGATGATAAAATTGAGCTTTCATTTAAAAAAAAGCTTTCAGCAAATTGAATACGATGAATCAAAACAACTCACGTATTCCATTTGCAATAATGGCAGAGTACACCACACACAGTGGACCAAACACAAAAGAACTCTGATACTGAAGGTGTAGTGGCCTTCGAAATCAACTAGTTGTTCCGCTCTAATAAGTGTTTGTCAGCATATTTACAATTAACTTTGGTGTTATTTGTTCATTAATAATTACCACAAGTAATTTGGCTTACAAAGCGATAAGAACTTTAGCCTGATTAAATTATATACATAAAATTGTTTTCTCTCCTACCACTTGTGCTTCATTCAAAAAACATCCTTCGCTATTTAGCAAAACAGACTGACAGATATAGAATTTGGCCGCTATTAAATCGAATATCCATATTAGAAACCCCCTTAGAATGTACAAAATGTATAGGCCAGCAACGATTTACAGAGAAATTTTTCAGAAGGCTGATGTTTTTATGTAACCTATATCCCGCTCTTTTCTTTAGCCTTTCATTACAACAAGTTAAACGCTGCCGTTACTGCAGGATTTATAACTTTATCACCCAAACTCACAAACTGTTACTGGACAAAAAATATGCAAATTTTAACAACTTTTTACATCGTTTTTCTAGTGGGTGTTGTTGAAAATTCTTAGCCTATTTATACTAAAACTCCCTAAAACTCGTATTATAGGTGGCCTAACGTCAGAGTTTATTTGTGCGTGCTGTCTCTCTTTCCAAATGATATTACACTCTACTACCCAAACCATCGTCAACACTGCACACTGCGCCTTCGTTCACTGTCATCGATTCACTTCTACTTTAGTTTGTGCACTTGCTCTGTGTGACGTGTTTAGCATATAAATTCAATTTTTTTTTTAAGCGAGTGTTTCCAAGAAGAAGTTTATAAGGAAAATTTTTATATATATATATATTTTTTTTGTTTGTTATTTTGTCTACTTAAACATTTTAGTTCTAATTCCAAACTTGTCATCGGTTTATCTATAACATTATGCATTACATGTTCTGGGGATTTGGAGCACACAAGCATGTGAGATTGTCGTCTAATAACAATTTCAAGCGACACCAAGAGATGCTCTTCAATTCAAATAAAGTGTTTGTATTTCTGTCCGTCTGTCTGGCCTGTCAATCACTACTAAATACACTTGAGTCATCAACATCAACAGCATGTGTGCTTGGGCCGACTGCATGGACATTTAAATGATCTATGGCTTTTTGTGTGTCTGAACATAAATGATGGAAAATGTAAAAAATGAATAAATGACCATTTAGTCGTTGCCATAGAACAACAGCTACAAATAGAAAAATATATAAACTTTATATTAATATTCTACTCCGAATGCATGTAAATAAACATAAACGATAATCTCGTTACGCTTTGAGAGGATTTAAGCTGATTTTGTGGTTAAAACTCATGGAATAAAGGCATTGAAGCATTGGATAATGTTAATAAATGTCTGTTAAATCAGCGCGCACACACACTCACACACACACACAAGCAAACCACCACATGCTTTAGAAGTGCAGCTTGTAGACAGACATTCACGTACATTTCGATACATGTTCATATTCATGTCCATGTCCATGTTCATGTTCATATGCGTGTTCATGTTCTTTGATACTTACAACAATAACACACTGACGACGATGGCACTGGCCACACTGCCACTGATAAACGTGACGCTGAGTTAATCTGATTTTTTTTATTCTTGTTTACGAACATTACATCTGTATTCACATTTACTCTCATCTCGAAAATCCACAGACGAACAGCATAATTAATTTAACATTTATTGCAGTAATAGTGGAGATTAAATGAATAATAAATAACTGCTTACAACTTAGATGAAGAGTATTAAATTAAAAGCTGCCAACACATTTTGCGGTGTCCTAATATTTAATAAAAAGCATTTAAATTGGCCAAAGGTCAATTTAAAAAAAAAATCACAAGTTAAAGTTAATACTACACAAACTGCTATTGGTATCTTAGAGGCAAAACACTCTTGTGCAGCTACGTCCAAGTCATATGCGCAATGTGCAAACTGTTATAAAAGAGCTTTTGTGCTTTCACAACCAACGAGGGCACAACAGCCAATCAGATGTCGGCGACAACAATGCTTGTTATAATTTTGCAAAGAAACAAGAACATATTTAAAAGCTTTCAAAACTGTTTACCTCAAATGGAAATATCATAGTATATGTATGTGGACGTAGCTGCTCCCGTGCTTTATTAAAGACTTTATTTAAAAAAATGTTTGTATACTAACGAAAGATTCATGCAATAAGCACAGTGTGTGTGAACGTACCTGCTCCAGTGCCGTATTAAGGACTTCATTAAAAAATATTTTTTACTCTTGAAAGATTCATGCAATAAGCACACTCTGTTTTATAAGCAATTAAAACAGAAAACATATTTTCTATGAATAAAAGCAGCATTAGCCGAACGTCCACACGCACAACTGCTTTTTTTTGTATTTCATTTTCCCAGTTGGCCAACTTTGTCGCAGAAGATACTTTTATAGGGAAATTTCAACTTATGCCATGCACAAAATTTTTCGATTGCAGTTTAAAAGAAAAAGACAATCCAACAATGTATACAAAAACTGGATAAAAGAAAAACTACTTAACTGGTCATGCATCACACTAGTTGGAGAATATTATTCGCAAGCTAGTGTTGTAATGTTCAATTTAAAGTTGTGTATAACTTCATTAATGAAAATGTTGTAGAAATTTTCAGTCTCTATAGACTAGGAAAATATGAGCGCTTTTTGGTATGTTTGAACATAGCGACCATTTGTTCGAAAATTTCCTCAATCATCTGCTTGAGATGCCACCATCAGGTCCTTCACGCTTTAACATTGTCGTGCATCTGTCTTGCAAATTGTCTGAAAGACATGGCCAACTGGGTTATTAGATATTTATATGTATATGTATGTAAATTAAAAGATTTTATTACTATACATAAATTTAAGGAGTTATATTTTTTTTCAAATTCTCATATTTTACATTTTAGACATATGTTATGATATTTATTTGAGGCCTTGAAACATATTATGTTTGAATGTGTGATTCCAAATAATATATTAAAAGTCTTTTCATAAACATATAAAATTGTTTAGCTTTATTTCAATCTTTTTAGGTTGAAGTCTACTAAAGAGTTCCTCAAACAGGGAAACCTTTATTATAATGTATACCGTTTGCACCAAGTTTTTTTTACATTTATCAAGTCTTTTTTTTATCAAAAACAAAACCCATTAACTGAAAAATTTCCAAGACTATAACCACACTACTGCAATGGAGCCAATTCACAAAATTTTTTAAGGAGACCGTAGCTAATTCACTTACCTTTTGTTGTACAGGGTAGTAAAGAATAAATAAAAACATTAGATTTTTATTAGATTTCCTACAAATCTACTGAAAAATTAGATTTCGTTTTGTATGGGAAATCTGGAAAGAAAGCAGCTTGATTTAGCTCGAAATGTCGAAAATCCTAGATTTCGAGACAGTGTAAATGCACTATAAGCAAAATGAAGAAAAAAAAAACAACTATACTATGGAATGAATACAATTAACAAATAGGGACCGTAGGGACATTTGGAGGCTCGTTGCAGTAATAACGGGGCACTGGACGGTCGGCAGACATTCTAGTGGGATAGGTCTGTCTTATAATGAGTTCTGACGAAGTTGTCGTATACGGTTCTACATAGGTTCACAGCGATGAGTGGAGTGGTCCTTCCAAAAAGGAATCATCTAGATTAAACTTGAATTCCTGCGTAAAAAAGGCAGCCACGTAAACCAACCAACAACCAATGGCATTAATAATATGGAAATAATGTAATGTAATGTAGAGATGATATCGCATTCTCACAAAAATACCGCAGCAGCGAAAGAAATAACTTCAAATGTTAGTTTCACACAAAATATGTTCCGCAATTGCGGAAGGGAATTAATAATGAGATCCACTGTGTTTCTGAGCTACTCAAAGAATATATTTAATATGAAACAATAAATCAGCTGCTGTTTGATTAAACTAAGGAAAACTCGATCTTATTATATTTCTTCTAATATTTTTTTTTTAATTTACATCATCAACAACACTTGATCTTATTATATTTCATTAATATTTTTAGTCAAGTAGTTAATGTTACATAATTGCATTATTATTTTTGGTTTTTATTGCCTTGCTATTTAATTGAATCATCATATTACATCATCATATACAAGATTACATATAAATGAAATTTTTTTTCTCAATACATATCAGCCATTTACTTCAATAGCATCACAACTCAAAAAAATATATTTTTTAGAAAAAGCGTTTTAAGTTTTCCCTTTACATGCAACGCAGTGAAGACATGAAAAAATATTCTTCTCTGAAGAGGTGATGGTATAAGCTATTTATATAAAATTTTTACACAAGATAAAATACAAAATGCCGCATTATTAACTGAAAAAACTAATTTTTTGAGTTATGACACTATTGAAGTATATGAGCGATATATTCTTATAAGGTTTTTGGTAACAATTAACAGAATGGAATAATAATGCCGAAGGCCACTGCAACTTCATAATCAATCTTACATACAAATGTTTCAATGCAAATAGAATACGAGAATTGCTTTTTTTAAGTCCTTACATATAGTATTCTATTTTTGGGAACAACAGTGCTATTTTCGAAGGCCACTGCATCTTCATAATCAACCTAACATGCCAATTTTTCAATGCAAATATAATACGAGAATTATTTCTGTTCATCTAATTAAAATTTATTCAGAGCTTTTTTGTAATTAAACCTCATATCTTACATCACTTATCTGAAATAGTCTTACCATTGGTATTTTTTTCCTTAGCACAAATGCAAAAGCCTGTTCATCTACATATTTATCTTGAGTAAAAGTAAAAAATAAATAAACTACGAGTGTAGAGATTTCGTAAGCTTCTTATGCAGGTTATGTTGAAGACTAAATAAAATCTTTAAATGAAATCAATTTTAATACTTTAAAGACTTTTTAACATTTTATTTAATCAAATCAAATCTTTCTCATATTTGACCAAGTGTGTGCTATGATTACAATTAGCTTTATCCAATTTGCAATTTGTAAAATCTACCACAGACTCTATAAACTTCCAAATGTTTTTCCTCACTTTTATAAAGTACCAATCAATTAAAAGTGTGCACAATGTGCTTCCTTCTTCCTTCCTTGCATTGGTCTATTTTTTTTTTTTGGGTTTATTGTTCGTTAGCTTGAAAACCACAATGTCATACTTCAAGTACTTAATGCTAACAAAAGGTGACAAAGTCTTTAGTTAGTTGCTTGTGCTATTCAGACATAAGCTGCAGCAGCTGCTGCAATAGCAGGTGTACATCAGTAATTGTTGCAACAGAAATATACACAAATAAATGTCAAAACTTCTGTGGTGTTATACTCAATGCATGCAGCCGCAAAATACAAACACACACACACACACACATACAAAATATAAGATGAAGCATAAAAAGTCAGTCAAAGAAAGAAAACAAAAATATGTTAACAAAAAATTCTTTGAAAAAGTCTTTGACGGCTATAATTGCAAACTATACACTCAAACGAAATGAAAACGACATTTAAAGTCAACTGCTGCTACCCACAATTACTAACATTATTAACTTCTACATGCCACCAGCACCAACAGCACTACTGCAGCAAGATTTTACCATTAAGTGTACAGTGTACCCAGGAACTACCGCCAACAACGAACTGAGCAAAAAAAAATCGACCAATCAGCCAACCTAACAGCGGAAAAAAACATTAAAATCGGATTGTCCGAGTGTTTTGCTTGTTAAGTGTCAATTTGCACAAAATCCAAAAACTAAATAAATAATAAAAATTCACAGGCAATATCTGTGATAACATCTGCAAAATGAGCGGCCAACGAATATATCCAACTCTGGTCTAAACGCGCTGTGTGTGAGCCACTACAATTTTCCTTTAGATTAGAGGTGAGCGCGTGACATTGCATTTACGTGGCAACAAATTCTTGCTCGGATAGTTGCAGAGAAATATTGATTACTACTAAAAATAAATATTGATTACTACTAGTAATCAATCAAATATGTAATCAAATATTGATTACTCACGCTCATGAAATATTTCGAAATAAATATTTTGCAAAAAAAAAACTTATATAATTAAATTAACTTTTTTCCGAATAATAATTGGACATAAAATTATTTGAAATAAATAATCACCCCTATCGTGAATAACAAGTGGAATTTTTGTTCACGTGAAATTTTCATTCCCCTCGAAGGGAAAAATGCTATCGTGAATCTTCCGTGAAATTTTTTTCTCGCTATCAGTCCCAGTGAATGTAAAAAACTGAAGAAGATTTGTAAAGCTTACAAATTGATTGAAAATCAGACAAATTTAAGTTAAATAATAAGAAATACACAAGTTTTATGTTTCAAATCATTTTTTTTTTAACTTTAAAGTTGTTTTTTATATACTAAAGGTGCAAGTAGAAAAACAATTCTTTAATATAACAATGCGGTGCAGTTTCATGCAATTTACTGTGTGTGAACCAAAGAGATTCATACTCCATGAAAAAAGGTGTTTGCAGGAAATTAGTGTTAACAATCGTAAAGGTTACTTACTAATCTTGTCCTAAAAATAAATATTTATAACTTTTAATATAAAATTTGAAGGAAAATATCGAAATTATTCCATGTATTCAATTCGCCTGCAAAAATAAAGTGTAAAAAACCAAGGGAAAAGTGAAAAACTTCACGTGGAAAATATTATTCACGATAAGGGGAATATAATTCACGATTGTAATTTGGTGAAAAGTGGAAATATTTCGAGGGAAAAAATGTTCACGATAAGGGTGAATATTTTAAAGGCTCTCCCAAATTCATACAGCCCCATTTATAAAAAATAAGTAATGCCTTATAAAGGCTCATTAAGAAAAAATTTTTATGAAAATCTTTTTTATAAAGCCTTGATAATTTTTTTTAATTTCTTTTTAGTTTTGTTTTTTTAATTTTTAAATAAATATCAAATATGTATTTTTTTATTTTTTGAGTTTGAGAAGAAGAACAATGAAAATTTTCTTCAAAGACATTCATGTCTTTGCACGGTTTTATCGTGAGCGACAACACCCATCTCTATTATAGATGCAACAACATTGCACGAACACCACATACAACAATAAATAAGATTTATGAAATTTACACAAACAGCTACCGTATGCACTGAGTGTACAGCTGTGTGTGTGTGTGTGTGTGTGTATGTGTGCAAGTCCACATATATGTGTCAATATGACTGAAAATATATTCAAATTATATGCCAGTAGTGTACGAGCACTTGGCAAAATCAAATAAAGTTTATTTGGCATTTCCAATAAGGCGCCGTGCACCGACTCTACAAAGAGTCAGTCATTGCAGCCAATACTGCAAGGATATATTAGAATTTTATTTGAGGTGAAGCAAAGCAAATATTAGAAAAAAAATGTATTTCCCCTGCCTTAGTATTTTTTTGTGGTTTGATAAGTAAGTAAAAAATATCTAAGAATTTTTATTTGACATTAAGTATGTAAGGTATCTAAAAAAAATTAGTTGTTGTTGGTTAAGCACGTCTAGATGGATTCCGTGGCTGCTCAAGCAGCACATCAGTAGATTTGAGCCATAATTCAAAAATGCTTACAAAAAGCATTAGGGTTTTGTAATATTATTTTTGAATTTTGTCTGAAAACTACTGATGTTTTGCTTGAGCAGCAACGAAATGCTTATACACGTGCTTAACCAACAACAAATAAAATTTGTTTATAATTATTCATAATAATACCTTATAGACTTAACGTCAGATAAATATTCTTCGGTATTTTTAGATATTTATCATTCATTTTCACTCAGTTAAATAAAAATAAAGTATTCTAATGTAGAATTCCTGTTTGTGGTTGCTTAAGCACGTCCATATGCATATCGTTAAGGCGGTGATGCACTATCATACACAATCGTGCCACTTTTGAGAGAATAGAACTCTTCATCATGATGTAGCTTGTGAAAATTTTCAAAAGCCAATAACAATTCATCAGATCAGGCTGGTATTTTTTTAGTCAGTCGTGCCATTGTATTGGATAGTGAGTACCGGCCTTTAGAAAACTTATCAGCAGACTCTAATTAAAAAATATTCGTAAAATAAGCTAAAAAAAAGTCCGTCTGTTTATAGAAATACTCACGAAATGTTATTAATTTCGCAATAAAATATATAAATGTATGCCTGTATATATCCCGCATTTATGGGACTACCCTAATATTATAATCGTCTACACAAACATGGACATTGCATGCTTGCATGCGAACGTTACTCATTAAGATCGCATCTTTTACTAATAATGCTCAGCGGATTAGTTATGTCTATTAAAAAATAAAAAAAAAAGTTCAAACTACACAAAAAAAAAACTGCTACAGACTGTGCAACATATGCAACAATACGAGTCCGTGTTGCAAAGTTGTAAACCGTGTGCGATAGTCAACAAAGTCTGTCTGTTGCTGGTTCATATAGATTTTTATAATTTGATATCAGTTTGTATTATAAGTAGATTATTCTTGTTATTATTGTTGGCAAAATTATTTTTACTATTCAACTTGCACACACACACACACACACACACATTCGCGTATTTTAATTTGCATATAAAAATAAATTAAAATTTGTTTGTAACGCGTTACAGGCAAAAATGATCAACAACAAAAATAAAAACAAATTATTGATTAATGTTTATTGTCTGCTTCAATTTTAAATTAAAAATATTTTTAATGAAATTATTTAAATAAAATCTTGTTTTTAAGATAAAACTTTTTGAAGAATAAAATGCAATTAACTTGATAAATTTAATTCAAGCATACTTAGGAAAATAATGAAATATTTTTGCGCTGAAAATTTGTTAATGCTTGTAAAAAAAAGTCTACTTTTTATGCTGTGGAAATTAAAATGTTTATACTTTCATTAATATATACATACATACATATGTACTAGTCAGATAGCTTAAAAGATATATATACATAAGTAAATAGTCCTACTGCTAGTAGTCATAGGCGTGCATGTAATTATTTATTTTAATATTATTAATAAAAATCACCAGTCATAATGGCCCCCCTAGAAAAAATGTATAGCTACGCCAGTGCTGCTGGTTTATAGAACACATGTAAAAATTCTCATCTGTCTATTTATATTAAAAACAAAAACAAATTTGAGTGCTATAAACTGCCAACTAGTTTTAGAAACTGCGTAAAATCATAATTGTAGCTCAAACAATCCGTACGTTCACATATTTTTTCTCAAGCAACTATGACTATAGCCGATTCTAATATACAAGAGCATCTCTACTTAGTTTATGCAAAAAAAAAATAAATTGCGCTACAACTAAAAATATAACGCCACATCAAGCTCATTGACTATCTGTCATACTCATAATCAGAGTATGCTTATACTCAGACTATGGATATATAATCGGGCAAAAAAAATATGCGTATGATACTAGGGATATTTACCCTCATACCTAAATAAGAGCGGCAAGCGTTGCGTTAGCAGCAGGGTACGCATTTTCAGTATATTTAAATGTGAAAATATTATTTGATAGTACTGAAAATACGTACCCTGCTGCTAACGCGACGCTTGCCGCTCTTATTTAGGTATGAGGGTTATTCATCATTGTCCAACGTATAGTTGTCTATATAAAATGTAGTGGAAAATGAGGTGTTGTGTGTGTGTGTGTGTGTAGCTGTTTGAAAACTTGCTTTATGTGTCTGTGTAAATAAAATAGCCCTGTATATATGCATTTGTAGCTGTTTAATACTCAGAGTATTTGTATATTCATACGTATGATTTCATCTCAAACAGTCTATAAATTTTAGTTGCTATGGTTTCAGCTGCGTAATTTAAAAAATGTGCACAAATATAGTTGTTTGATTTATACGTATTTGGTTTAAAATTAATGCTTGTTTTTAAATAAATATGAGCTTGGTTTTTATTTTTAGCTGTACACATTTATAGTGGTTTGACGCTATTGGATTTTTAAATAGTATTTCCTTTTTTTTTAAACAAAAAATATTAAACAAAAATATTCTTAAAACATAAACGGCCAGGTTCTGAAAACCATTTCATTTTGAAATCGCCAAATTAAAGGGAAAAAATCCACAAGAAAGCTCATTTATTGCAGCTTTTTATTTTAAGATTTCATATGCTTGAGCTATTTTATCTGAACTGAATTGCAAATGCAATAAATTATCTGATAAAGAGAACAGTGTTTTCCGTTTTTGAAACTTTTCGATTTGAAAACGAAATGGTTTTCAGAACCTGGCCGATAATATTAGAATAAATTTCCGTTGTATTTTTTCAAATAATTGCCTGGAGAATGACTATTAAAAAATTTTTTTTTAATGAGAGCAAAAATACTCTCGCTTATATCATAACAGAAGTAGCCAAACTTACAAAAGATTTTTCGGTTTAATGATACCTACTTAATTAGGTTGCAAGATGAGTAAAAATATAGAAATAAATTTGCCAAACAACAACACCAAGTTGGAAAAGTCATTTGCTTTGATTAATGATTATAAATATTTTATATATTAAGGGCTAATAAATCAGTCAAAGTTTAAGCGCTGGTTTAATTAAACTATTTGAGTTTATATGTAGTTTAAACTCAACAAGAGTAAATCAGTGAACCATACCTTATGTGTAGTTTAAAGAATAATATTGTGGCAGCACTAGAATAAATGTCAAAAACAGCTGTTTTGCAGCAGGCTATCAGTTCTCTGCACAATCAAGAAGGCAAAAATGTTAACAAATTTTAATTAAAGGTCGCCAAATTTTACTGAGAAAAGAATTATATTTATGCTTGGGGAAGTAGAATAGTATAAAAGAATAATAGAGTGTAAGAAAACAGGTTGAACAAGATCTGAGGAAAAAGTAGAGGCTCGGAAAAAAGTTGAGTGCTCTTTTAATGCAAAACATATGGTCTGTAAGTATCAAGACCATGTGGCCTGTATTGGTAGTTTAAACCCCCAATTTTATGCGTTTACAGATGGTTTAAATACTGTATTGATTTATAGGTTTGCTAGTTTAAACATATTTTAAACCAAAAATAGAGATTAACTTGCACTGATTTATAAGCCCTAAGAAACTCTCTGTTTAAAGCTACAGTCATACTTATACAACAAAATATTTATTTAAATTACAATTTCACACAAATGAAAAACTTAAAAAGGAAAAAAGGCGGAAACTTATACTCTTGTGTTTTGTGCGTCATTTGGGTAGTAGGGTTTTAAATATTTGGTTATTTTCTTTTTTTTTCAGACGTATGTAAATAGATGGTACGTACAATCAGCAGCCGGGTAGCCAGCCAACAACAACAACAACAACACCAGCAACAACACACCGAACACCAAGTGTTTACTTTAATACGTAAATATGCATGTGCGCTAATTGCTTAAAACAATGTACGCTGCAGCAGTCATGGTGTTGCTAATGTTGTTTTTGTTTTTTTTTTAACCCTTCAGCCGTGCAACAAACAAACATAAACCATACCCACATACATACAAATGGACAACACACTACGGAAAGAAGATACAAAATATAAAATTTTCTTGTGGCATACAAACCTTTTATCCACCATTTAAGGCATCTGCCATCCAGTTTATCTGTCCATGGGCTTTTGGGTAGTGTACGAAGAAGAGAAGGGCTCTACTAGTTCCATTGCACTAGTTGAGGTGCAAGAAAATAACAAAAAATTAATCATTGTAGCGTGTGACGTGTGGCATTCTTTAAAAACAACAAAAACAATTACAACCGGGATTTAAATGTTAATGGGAGCAAATAAAAAAAATGTTGGCATTCAGTTGCTACCGCAGAAGCGGCAGAAGAAACCATAAGCTCGTGAAGATTCGGCTGATCTTGGTGGTCAAAAGTAATTGTGAAGCATTTGTTATGTTTGTATGAATGTATATAAAAAAAAGCCAAAGGAATTTACAATAGAAGTGAACAAGCATTTGTGTTCCATCCAGCTCATGTGAAGCGATCATTTGGGACAAAATTGTTGACTAGAAAAAAGTATTGCATGTAGTTTATCTCTTTCATGTCTCTCTCTATTTCTTTTTCTCTCTCACTAAGGGAGGCAACAAACTACATACCAGAAAATCTTCTTGGGATATAATCTGTATACTCTTCACACAACTTTTCAACTTCCACAATATATTTATTCTAGGCCCTTCTCTATAGTACCTATAGTTGAATTAGCCGTGTCCGCCTGTCCGGGTGTCTGCATGTGAAATCGAATTCACGAATCCCCCAGAAAAGGTAGAAGTCTTCGGTGTTGGACTGATGTGTCGGGATTAGTCTCATTCAGCATTGAAAAACCGCAAAATTAAAAAAGTGGTTACTTTCATGGCCACTGATTTATTGTAAGTCAGGGCTGGAAAATGGATTTTTTTTGGGTATGTACAAATATAAACTTTTTTTTTCAAATACGATAGAATACTAAAACTAATTTTTTCTTTATTAATTAAATATATTTTAGATTTTAGAAAATAACTTTAACTTCACCCTTTATGACGCCATGTTGCAGATATGCAACAAAGCATTCAATCCTCATAAAAACCAATAAGTACAGGCAATTGGTAATTTTATTTTAAAGTAACAACTTTGTTATAATAGCTTTTTTCAAACTGTAACATTCGCTCTTAATAACAAATTGTATCTCCTACATCACAATAGGTTTAAAATAACCCTACTTATTTTGCCAGCGTTTGAATTCAATAAATTTTGTAAGTGTCCACGTCAATTATTGCTTTTATTGCTAAAATAATATTAGTAAAATTATTTCTAATCTTGAACTTCTATTGCCCAGATATCTGACTTTTTTTCCTCTTAGCTCTTTTCACTCCAATAAATAGTTAAAATTTCCAAAAAAAATCTGGAGCAAAATGTTTTCTCGATATGGCGCCACTAAGCGTTAAGAGTTATTCCTTTTAACAGAAAAATGTTTATATATGTTTAATTTATGTTTCAAAATCTAGTTTGATATAATATAATTATTCTTTCTTATCCAATTATAATTGGTCAATCGTATTGTGATATCTAATAGTCTAATTATACAATATTCGGCCATGTTACAGAGTTCAATTCCGTTCGGAATCGGAATTGAATAAACCTCAAAATGTCAATCCCTAGCCGGAGCGTACCCCAGCATACCATTGCTTCTCCCACAGTCTGGACACAAATGACAAATTTCTGTATTTTAGTTTTCTTTTTCAGGCACCATCTCCTACAAAAATAGGGTGGATTGAATTTCGATTCCGAACGGAATTGAACTCTGTGACAAGGCCGATTATATGTGTTTAAATTTAAAAATTGAATTTTATATTCTTTTCAAATAATTATGGTGTTTTCTTTTCTAGAACAAAAAGTTTTTTTATTGCACTCTTCAACTAAAAATTCTCAATAAAATGTACTATTGAAATATAGAGTTTGTTAAAAATTTTTGTATCATCCCTTACAAGCATTAGTTTCTGTTTCAAATGAGCGCTAAATTTAATTTTTCGTAATAAAAAGTAAAAATATGTTGCACTTTTTTTAGAAAAGAAAACGGCAATAGTTATAATGAGGCCAGGTCTGGGAATATTCTACTTATGAGAAGTTATACCAGAAAATAAATTCTTGATAACAACAAATATCTTTTTAATTCATTTCAACTTAATGTTCAAACTATTTTAATCAAAAACGTATTTATTATTTGTCATGAAATCAAAATTCCTATTCCTGGCATAATTTCATGCTATTAAATGAAACTGAATGTACACTTGCAATGTCTGACACTTTGAAATGCGATAAACAAATTTTTCTGTTTACAAGGGTATCAAGGCGATTTGACTCCAAGTCGTCTCGATTTGCAACTCTGCATATTTGCCTTACATATTTTTTAGTGTAAAATTTCCTGCTGTCGGAAAATTTCCGAACATTGTGATTTGATTTGAGACAAGACAGCTGATCATCAGCTGCTGAATAGAGGTTTACTCATAACAATTCGCCTTGCAAGAGTAAAAACTAATACGGTTTTTTTTAATGATAAATCACTGACCATTACTGATCTTCTTTGGTAGAGTGGTGAGAAATCATTATTATACAATATTATTACCCCTTTTACGCAATATAAATTAAAAGGCACTTGATTTTATACAATGTACCTATTAATATAATAAACACACATTAAATTTTATTGTACAATATTAATTATGATTTTATACAATATATTGTACCACCTACTAATATAATAAGAACACAGGCAATTTTATTGTACAATATCAATTATTGCACAATAATATTGCAAATGTAGGGGTACCCTTAGAAACTTCCAACGAGAAAGTTATACAACTGTACTAAAATTTACTGATGTACAAATCCGACAATGGGATTTAGGATTGAATATTTAAAACTTTTTAAATGAACTCCATAAAATAAAATTGTTATCAATTCAAATAAATCTGAACAAACAACAAATATTAGACCATGAAAAATTCCATTTAAATTTCATTTCCTCAATTGCTGAAAACTTAAATTGTGTCATTAGGTGTGCTTTCTGCTCTTATCTAAATTGTTAACGAAATTTTGTCAAATGTGACATAAATTCCTTCCTCCATATTATATACAATTACATAAAATGAAAACATGAAAAAAATCTCATATACTACGTTTTAAATGAGAAACCAATAACCAAACCATCTTAAAAGAAAAAAAAAACTGAAAACTATATACAAATCGAAAAAATCATTCAAGCAAAACTTTAAAGTAATAAAAAGCAAATAAATAAAATATAAAATAAAAAAAGAACAGTCTCGAAGTCGGATGTCATCATTGTTTTAATCAAAAATTATTATTAACGAACAAATTTTTAAAGAGTTAAATTTTTGTGGAGGTTTGTCACAAATCAATAAACAATTTATTTAATTTAATCATTCATTCGTTTTAAAGACAATAAAAAATGAATCAAGCAAAAACTTTAAAAAAAACAATTAAGCGTGGGTTCAGTGGAGAGACTTTAATAGAAATAAATGAAAATGTTTAAAGAAATTTTATGTACATACATACATATGTATGTATGCATGCATGTATGTGGATGTAAGTATGTATGTGTGTCCATTTGTATTTGAATAATACAAAATTAATACACAAACAAATAAAGGGTTTTTCATTATACGTTTCCTATCTTCAAATTTAATTAAAAGAAAGTGAGTGTGAGATATTGGTTGAGAAGGCCATTGTGTATGGAATAGAGATGGTCGCGTGTTAAATTTTTCCAACACGGCACGACCCGAACACGAACACCAACACATGCGAAATACGCACGAGAAAAATTTTCTCAATACCACATAACACACCAAGCATGAAATCAAATTTCATAGCAAAAAATATTTTTTTTATATATTTAAATAAATGAAATTTTTTTTAATTTCAGAACTTTCAGTTTAAAAGAAACAAATTTGCTCGTGTTGTGTGTTTGACGATACAAAAAAAGTAACGGCCTGGCATATGATGTCACCAGAAATCGTTCGATCGACAACTTGTATTACAAACAACAATAACTTTAGAAAATTTGTTGTTGTTTGCAATACAAGTTGTCGATCGAACGATTTCTCGTGACATTGTAAGGCCAGGCCGTAAGTATGTATATTCTTCAGAGAACAGCAATGAGTAGCGAAAAAGTGAGTAGAGTTGAATCATGAATAGTCTTGTGCTTATGCGCACTCATACTTATTTTAATATTCTCTATGAATCATATTCGCTCGAAAGTTTGAAGTGCGCATCGAACTCATACTTAGCATGACGTTGTTCATTTCGACTCTCCTTAACTCAATGCCTATGGACGATGCAAAATAAGTATGATTCGCATACGAACATTAAAGTTCTCATTATGAGGTTAAGTGTTTCTCTGTTGCTTTTTTTTGCACAAATTGCAAAACAACCCTATTTACTACTATTGTATACTACTTGCAAACTGTTTAATGACTAAACTTTTAAATAAACACACATGCATGAGTTGAGTGAGCTGAATCAATGTGAGTAGTATAAGTGTTTTCCTGAAATTAGAAATCAAACTGAGCTAATTTATGAGAGTTATATGACTATGATGTCGACGTCGCATTCATATTTATTTCAACCTATACTTACAAATCAATGTCATCGTGAGTATTCGTAACTCAGAGTAGTTGAGTTTAAATGGTGTCTACTCACTTATATTTAAAATTTCATGAGTCAGTATGAATAGCGAAAAAACGACTCATTGCCGATCACTGATTTTATTTATTATAAATAATATAAACATATATTTTACACCTTAAATCGTTTCGTGTTTCTTCGCGTCAATTTTGCTCAGCACTACACGAACCGAGAAATAAGATTTTCTGTCACGAACACTTCACGTTAAATCGTGCGTGTTCGTGTCACGGAAAAAACCTGAATGATGGAATATAGCATCATGCATCCTAAGTGTTTAGTGTACATCACCTCCACATCGAATTACCAGGCCCTCAAATCTCTCTTGCAGAATGTTAAATAGGGCATGAGATGTGTTCATCCATATCATCCAATTCTTGACAAAAGAAGTTCGTAAAATCAACATATGTAGCTCACGAACATAATATGGGCGAGGCACGAGGAATGTTACCCGCACAGGATATTCATTATGATAAAAACAATTTTATTATTTAAACGTTTATCCATCCATGGTTATTTGGCAAACCAAACTTTTCTATCAACTGTCAAAGTTCTACAGTTTCTATTGGAAGACCCTTTATGTGCCAATGAAAACTATATACAAAATTTCAGAAACGTATTTCATTTTTATTTTTTTTTTTACTTTAAGATTAAATTATGTTTTGGTATGGCCATAATATATTTAATTTAAAAAAAAATCTGTATTCTTCATTTCTGCAACAAATGAGAGAGAAGTGAGTGAAATATAAAATGATTAAGAAGATAAAAATTAAATTATTAACGTTGTTTGTAAGTGCATAACTATTTATATGAATAACCATATACGGCATTTACATTATGAAAGTTTTCTTGCAGAAATTCCTATTTTATAGTAAGAAAGAAAGAGAGAGGATTACTAAATATACACTCATTACAAAAATGACTAAAGCTTAAATTAGACGATCCATACAATATTGCGATAGCCATAATGAAAACCAAAATTCAATGGCGTTACGGCGAGTCACCTATAATCAAATACAGTGCTGCGTTTGTGTTTGTTCGAATGTTTATATGGTTATGGCACGTCTAATTTAAGCTTAAGAAACGTATACAATTGTTATTATTTTATTTCACTACAATTAAAGTATATAAGCTACCACTCAAAAACAGTCCTCTTTTTTTAAAGGTATGGTTGTTGTAGTTCTTTTCTTTAAATTCCAATTTTCCAAAAATTTTCGAAATAAAAAATACGAAAAAATGAAAAGTATTTTTTTTAAATGAAGATATCATGAGCAATTTTTTATTTAATATCAAATAAAGAGCTTAATGTGTGGAAAATCAACAAATTCATTACTCCATAAAAGTAATGACACAATTTGTTTTCTCCTAAATTGACAGGACCATTAACTTTTCCTTTTAACTATCCTAGAACAAACACATGATTGTTAAAAGGCAAGACGAAAGTCACACTACATAAAGGACTTAGCGGCAAGTATACAAGTAAACAAGTCTATTTTCAATAGTTTCTTTTTTACATTCTACTCGTATACAATTCAAAACAACATTATAACACATATTTATAGTCAAATAAAAATATGTATCCATGTTACAGTGTTGTTTGTAAAATCGTGTGTATTTTAACAAGTCAAAATGCCATAAACGGCAGCCAGGAACCTGATGTGACCCTATAGAAACTAAAGACTGATATGTGTATGTGCATATATTTGAATATTCCCTATAGGAATTAAAACATATTTATAAGTAACTTCAAATTGGTTTTTGAATAACCACATCTAGTTGATTAAGTGACTTTTTTCCTTGTCTCCGACTCACTATTTTAACATAGGCATATCATAGGCGGTAGTCAACTGCCCATCTCTGCACGACTTTTAAATTGACTACTAACTACTTATTTTTCAACCACTTTGAAGTCAATTAATATTATAGTTAAATAAATATATTTTTATATATATATACATATATGATATATATATATATATATATATATATATATATATATATATATATATATATATATATATATATATGTATATATATATATATATATATATATATATATATGTATATATATATATATTTATAAATAGAAATAATTAGTATTTTTATATTTAAAAAAAACAAAAATACATTCATACGAAAGTTTATCCTGCTCATAAAAAATATTATATACGAGTATATTAGTATTTTTTTTTATTTATTTATTTCGGTCTATAGATTATAAATCCTTACAGAATACCAGTTGAATAACATTATCTATTCAAGTACAAAATAACATTTCTTTTTATAATATCCATTGCTCTCAGAAATATCTACAATATGATACAATTTAAGTGTTCACAAATGCGACGAAAGGAGTCATTATTAGCATAAACAGATCTGTAGTAATTCAGACGAATTAGCTGAAAGTTTCGAGTTGGCCTAATTGTAACACAAAAGCTAATTTTACCAAGCAGGAACGCAGAATCAACTTCACCACGAATCAATCCAAGTAGAAAAGAGTCACTCAGCATTATACGACGGCTTTTTAAAGTTGGCAGCTTAATAATGGCAAGTCTGTTAACATACGGCGGTAGAACATATGAATTCCATCTGAGGCCACGTAAACACAAAATTAAAAATTGCTTTTGCACCGATTCAATGAAATTATTTGGCGTCTAAATTCATGGCAAGCTTCTTTTGTTTTTTTTTATTTTCTTTTCATTTGCTTATTTTGCTTTTACGTGTGCTTCTATGCAATATGTTTGGTTGATATCTGCATGAGATTTAAACCAATTTGTAGTCACTTGCAAAATAATTAATTTATAGCTAGTGTTTTTTGTCAATCGATGATTTTATTTACTACAGGGTAACAAATACATATATATACATATATACACACATATGTATGTATATATTTTTATTATTTTATTTTATAGGATCCTATTTTAAACTGTGTTTTTATTGCTAAGCATTACAAACGTTATGACAAACTAATAATTCCTCTTTTTATATTTGTATAGCAATATTGTACATATCAACGGAAGTTATCTACCAAAAGAAATTAAATGGAGTGTAAAATCTGAAATTATAAAAACATTACAAATTGAACAAACTCTTTATTTATAGATAATACCAATCAATAATGAAAATAACAGCAACAAATAGTATAAGTTTCAAACATGATAATATTCAATAGGAAAAATTTATGAGCATATACATATATACATATATATATATATATATATGTATAGTATATTATATAAGTATATTGTGTATACATACATATAAATATATCTATTCGTATGAAATACTCGTTTATTTTTACTGTTTAATATTAAACAAATTTGTCATGGAGCACGTTTTTGATTGACTCTTCAACATACAAAGTACATGCATATGCATGAATGTTTGTCTGGGCGGCAAAGTGTTTATGTATGGGCGTATGTATATGTGTGTGTGCATGCATATACACATACACATATATACACTGCGAATCCCTTAAATAGGAATTTGATAAAGTTGATGGAAGAGTTTTCTAACGAAAAAATTATTAATATCGATGGTCCAGATGTTTATTTCCACTACTTAAGAATGGAAGAATTAAGCCAGACACATCAGGGCAGGCGGAGTTATGGAACTGGTTGCCATATTCTACTAACCTCCAATTGCTATTTAAACCGAGAAAAAATTCAGTAGAGCCTACTATTTATTGGATTGATAAGCTTAGAACACATACCGTGGACCTACCAACACGAGAAGGCACTAACTCACGCTGCCAGAGCTATAAATATGCGATTTCATGAGCAAGGTGTAGATCTTTTCTACATTGACCTCCATATTCCACTCCATATTAGCAAAAAGATATGTTAGAAAAATATATGACGCCTTAAAGCAATTTGGTAAAATAAAAATTTCTTTAGCCCAATATCACTAGATTTTTTTTCGAAAACAGCTAGTTGTTCCGTTCTACTACGTGTTTGTCAGAATACTTACAATTATTTTTGGTGTTATTTTTTCATTTAAAACTACCACATTTAATTTGACATACAAGGCGATACGAACTTTAGCCTGATCAAATCATAAATATAGAAACAAAAATGAAGTTCGTACAATAATAATTAAAATTAACTAAAATAAAACTGTTTACGGCCCTTTTCACAAAGTACAATTAAAAGTTAACAGGGACTTTAACGGCAAATTTTATATGAAGAACTGTCAGTTAAAGTTTACATTAACTCTTAATTGTATATTGTGAAAAGGGACGTTAGTTTGATAAAAACTAGGTATGTAATCGATATCAATATTGATATATCGGCGATACTTCAGATTCCCCAATCGGTATTGGCGATTTTTTATTCTGTCTTCTTCTTAAATTCTTTTGAGAGATTTTTAACAAAAAAATTGATTTACGATGCTAATTCTTTCCAAAACATACTAAAGATTTTCAAATGAGTTCTGTCGCATCTGAAAGACTGTTTTCCACTGCAGGTCGGATTCAAACAGATTTACCAAATCGTCTGTCAAATCGAAAATAAATAAAAACTATGTATGTATTTCAACTTAGTTTTTAAAATATCAGAAGCGTTTACTCAAAACACATAAAAATAAACCTTTATTCATTAAACAAAATAAATGCTATTCATAAAAACAAAAACAAAATTAATGTAATTCATAAAATATTCAAAAATATTCAATAAAATACATAAAAAATCGTGTAAATCGAAGTATTTCATAAATCTATAAATTTACACGAAAATGAAAATAATCATGTAAAAGTGAAATAGTGTAAAATAAATTCAGTAAAGTGCGACTTTGACTCGCGCACGAAGGGTTCCGTATGTTGGGCTTTGAGCATTTTTTTAATAGTGTTTTTTACGTTTTTTCAGCTGAAATAATTTTTTTTTGATTATTTTTCACTTTTTTCTCGTTTTGGCGATTTTTTAAATTTTGGCGATTTTTTTCATTTTGGCGATTTTTTTCATTTTGGCGATTTTTTTCATTTTGGCGATTTTTTTTCATTTTGGCAATTTTTCTCATTTTGGCGATTTTTTTAATTTTGACGATTTTTTCATTTTGGTGATTTTTTTTCATTTTGGCGATTTTTTTATTTTGGCGATTTTTCCGGTTTTCCGCGATTTATTTTCGATTTAGAAATTTTTTTTAATTTGGTGCTTTTTTTCGTTTTGGCAATTTTTTTTTTGATTTTGGCGATTTTTTTTCGGTTTGGCGATTTTATAATTTTTAGATTTTTTTGTTTTACCGGTTTTGAAAATTTCAAGAAGTTTGTTCTTACGGTTTCCAAGATACAGCAAGTTATCAAAATTACATAGTCAAAATTACATTAACTGATGGTACACCCTTTAATTAAAATTTTTTAAATTTTAGTGTTAATTGTTGTAGTCTGTATAAAAATACACTAACTTTACAAACTTCAAGTGCATATACATACAATTGTATGTATATTACATGGGATTTTAACATTTTTCGTTGCTCGTTTTGGCACACCCTTTAATTTTCAACTCTCATGTATTTGTTGTTGTAGCGGCCAAGGGTCTACACACTGTGTCCAAATTTCAGGTCCGTAGCTCTTACGGTTCTCGAGAAAATACCCTGTGACGGACAGACGGACGGACGGACAGACGGACAGACGGACAGACGGACAGCGTAGCGAAAACAATAGGGTTCCATTTTCACCTTTGGTGCACGGAACCCTAAAAAGTATCGTGTAAATCGAGGGATAAGTGCACTTTGTTTTCAAGCAAGGAAAGAGGGGAGGAATTTTAACTTTCATAAGTTATTTTAAAATTAATAATTACATGAGAGGGCATAATAGCCTTTCCAGGCCTATGTCAAAACTATGTAATCCCCCAATATCTGCCTTAGAGGATTTATGCGTTCGAATTTGGTAAATCCTTATTTAAGTGATTTGCAGTGTGTGTATGCAGGATGACGACTAGTGGTGACAATGGGCACAAACAGCCAGCCAAAGTTTGTGTTCGAGTGTCAAATACTGTATGAAGTCGGGAATAATGCTCATTCAGTTTGCATGATTAACTTTCGTTAATAAATCTATTGATCACTTAATGACAGCCGCAAAAAAACAAAAAAACGCCAACAACATCAGCAACAACATCAATGAGAACAAAACGCTTTATGCTAAAGTCATGTCAGCAGTGCATGCTTTTCATTATTATTGTTGTCACTATTATACGTCCACGTATAAAAACACGAATGCAACTCGGCATGCACCCAACAAACCCAACCAATCGTTTTAAATCAAACCTAATGGACTTTCAACACTTTTCATCAAACTTTGTAGAAAGTTTGAAGAACTTTAAAGAATTGTTTAAAAAATTGTAGTGCGATGTATCAAAGTAATTCATATACATACATATGTACATATGTATTCTATTTGCTCAGAAAAATATGTATGTATTTATATAAGGCTAAGACTTGCATTAACTGACACCACACACAGTGTACCAAACAAAAGAACAATAACAAGTTCTGATGATAAAGGTGTAGCGGCCTTCCAAAACACCATGCTGTTCCATTCTGCATTTACATTATATTATATAATTTCGTTTCTCCAACTTTGGTCTAAATAAACGAATAAATGAAGATTCGAACACGAATTAAAAAATTAGTACACTGAAAAAATTTATCTTCAAATTAGAAAACTATTATAATATTAATGAATTAAAATTATTACTCAGTAACATACACAAAAAAAACAGTGTCTACTAAATACCTCATAAAATAGAACAAAGTTAATAAGAAATCTCTATGGTTTTTTTTCAATAAGGAAATCTTATTAATTTCATAGAGAAAACCTTTTTGAAAAAATTAAGAAGAAATCTTGTAGTTTTTATGAGGTTATCTTATTGATTTTTTCAATAAAAAATAAAAAAATTGCGTCTTTATTCTCTGTACTTACATATGTGTTTTCATTTAAATTCTATCCATATACATATGTATGTATGTATGTAGTATATTGTACATACATACATACATATTATGTTATATTCTTAACTATCTTACTCACCAAGTATTGAACCAGCAAACTTCTACCTGATAGACAAGCACTCTAACCAATATGCTAACAAGCACCCTGAATAACCATTGAAATTATTGTGCAATCACTCTTATACAAAAATTAAAAAGATCATGAAAAAATTGTTTCTATGTCTATTTATAGAAACGAAATAACAAGACACCTCATAAAATCAAGAAGATTTCCTTATTAAAAAAATCAATAAGATGCTTTACACATACCCATATAGGAACCTACTAAAATCAAGAAGAAAACCTTATTGAAAAAATCAATAAGGCAACCTAATAAAATCAAGAAGACAATTTTTTAAAAAAATCAAGAAGGCAACCTAATAAAATCAATAAGAAATCCCTATAGTTTACAATTCATAAGAAAACCTAATAGAATCTAGAAGTTTTTCTCTATGGATTTTTTTGTGGTGCCAAAAATAACGGGAAATGAGTAAAAAAAGTTGTGAATAATAAGATTTCTTCTTGATTTTATGTGGTGTTCTTCTTGATAAAATTAATAAGATTTACCACATAAAAACAATAAGGAATCTTTATGAAAAAATCTTCGCTTCTTTCTGCTGGGATACCCCTTAGCCTAAAAACGGTTCATAGAGAAAATCTTCTTGATTCGATGAGGCAGTTTTTTCTCTGTGCAGTGTCCACACCCGACAATTCTATATTATAACTCGTAATATCGTCGGTTGATAATTTAAATGTCGTATGTTAATTTTTTGCGGTTTTGAGTTAAGATCGATTCCTTAGGGCTTCCGACCTGATCTTTCATTTGGTGTAATCAGTTTTTCGATAGCTTATACGGTTTTCGAAATATGGAGTGTTGAGTTTGTCGTATGTGGCACTTGCTGATACAATTTTCAAACTTAAAACTCAATTTACTCGAAACTATCAAAATCCACATACAACAATTAAATTATCAATCGACAATATAACTCCGGCAGAGCAACTGTAATTTTTTCATTAATATCAACACAAAGGGGTAGACGTTGATGATTTTATATCATGATGAATCAAAGAAATATTTGAAAAATACTTGCAAAAAATATCTTATTTGCGTGTTGTTTAATTTGTTGGTCACAAATAATTGTTGTGGCACCTTTTATAATCCAAAAATATTTAATAAATAAACGATAAGTGCACAGTAACACATAAAATGACATTTGATATCAGGATGAATTTATCAGGCATTAATAACATTAATAAACTGGGTCTATACGTGATGAATTTTCATCATGATATGATTTGACAATCATCATGGTATAAATTCATCAGGTGTGGACACTATGTAAATTAAAATTTTGTGTAAAAATTTAGTTGATTAAAAATTAATCATTTAAATTTTAAAAAAATTAAATAATTAAATTACAATTAAAGCTGTTAATGGGAGAAAGCATTTCTTTTGTGAATGCAGCTTGTTTAAAAAAAATCAAATAAGTGCTTAGCCTTAAAATATTTCAATTCAAGTATTTAAATCTTAAATACATTTTAGTTTGGAGCCCTAGAAGAGACACATTAATACTTGTAATTGCGCTCAGCTCTAACGCTAAGCGTTGATGCTGCATTTTTTCAGTCGAACATTACTGCATGATGAATTTTATTTTGATTAATGTAATTCTTTCCTTTCCATATTGGAAGTAAATATATTAATAATCAATTTAAGCGGGCAATAGCTGTCCAACTGAATGTACTTGTTCATAACAAATCACGTGCTTGGCGTAACGCTTGCAGTTTGAATTAAATCCATTTGTTTGCTGGGTATCGTATGAAATTGTGTGCCTTTATTGCACAAACTCACATACATATGTATATACACATAAAAGCATAAAGGAGAATGCATCATGCAACATTTTTATTTATCTGCTTGTACACTGATGTTAATTGAAATGCATCAATTAATAACGCTTCAAGCAAATAAATATCAGCACACAAAAAGGCAGCGTTCTGTCTATACAAACTTATTGCACTTTTTTTTATTAAGGTTTAATTTGGTTTGGTTTTCTGATGATTTTGTAATTTTCTTTTTTTGCTGTTGATTGTGGTGATTACTCTGTCTCTGTTGCACAAATAGCTAACTTATGAATACAAATCTCAGTGGGTGAAATTGCAAACGCAAAAAAACCAAGTAAGAGTGCTATATTCGTCTGTGCCGAATCTTATATACCCTTTACCAACATACGTACATATATATAGTATACAGACACATACATACATATTTGTTTTGTGAAAAAATTTATAATTTTTTTAAAGTTTCCATCTTTGGAGCTGTAATTTTAATTTTTCAAATTTCATACGCCAAACTTTTCTTTCAGAAGCATAAAATATATTCAATTTATAAAGAAAAAGAAAAAAATTTTAGACCTATTTAATTTTACATAACACAAAAAGTGTAAGTTTTCCAAACCTGGAGTCAAAATTTTGGACTTTTCTCATTATTGATACCAATCTAGTTTTTTAAAACATACATAAAATTTGTTAAGTGAACGAAACAAAAACGAAATAAGAAAAAACTTAGTTTCATTTAATTCCTTTAATATTAAAAAATTCAGTAAAGTGCGACTTTGACTCGCGCAGTTTTTTTTTCAGTTTTGTCGCTTTTTTCTCATTTTGGCCATTTTTTTCTGTTATTTTTTCATTTTGGCGATTTTTTTTCTGTTTTTGGGGGTTTATTTTCATTTTGGAGATTTTTTTCCTTGTGGCAATTTTTTTTAATTTTTGCAATTTTTTTTTATTTTGGGGTTTTTTTCATTTTGGCGATTTTTTTGGCGATTCTTTTTCCATTTTGGCGATTTTTTCCTATTTTGGGAGTTTTTTCTGGTTTTTAGAGATTTTTTTTCTGTTTATGGGGCTTTTTTTATTTTGGAGATTTTTTTCATATTAGCGATTTTTTTTTTAATTTTGGCGTTTTTTTCCTGTTTTGGGGTTTTTTTCATTTTGGCGAATTTTTTCTGTTTTTTGGGTTTTTTTTCGTTTTGACGATTTTTTTTTCATTTTGGCAATTTTTTTTCATTTTGGCGATTTTTTTCTCTTTTTGGGGGTTTATTTTCATTTTGGAGATTTTTTTCCTTTTGGCGATTTTTTTTAATTTTTGCGATATTTTTTTTATTTTGGGGTTTTTTTCATTTTGGCGATGTTTTTAATTTTGGCGTTTTTTTCATTTTGGCGATTTTTTTTCTGTTTTTTGGGTTTTTTTTTCATTTTGGAGATTTTTTTCATTTAGGCGATTTTTTTCATTTTGGCGATTTTTTTTACTGTTTTGGGTTTTTTTTTTAATTTTGGCCATTTTTTTTTTTTGTTTTTGGGGCTTTTTTTCATTTTGGAGATTTTTTTTAATTTTGGCGATTTTTTTTTATTTTGGCGATTTTTTCCTGTTTTTGGGTTTTTTTCATTTTGGCGAATTTTTTCATCTTGGCGACTTTTTTTCATTTTGGCGATTTTTTTCTGTTTTTTGGGGTTTTTTTCGTTTTGGCCATTTTTTTCATTTCGGCGATTTTTTTTTCATTTTGGGGTTTTTTTTCATTTTGGTGATTTTCTTTCATTTTAGCGATTTTTTTTTATTTAAGCAATTTTTCCGGTTATTCGCGATGTATTTTAGTCTTAGAAATTTTTTTGGTAATTTGGTGCTTTTTTTCGTTTTGGCGATTTTTTTTGTTTTTGGCGATTTTTTTTCGGTTTGGCGATTTTATAATTATTTTTTGATTTTTTAGTTTTACCGTTTTTGAAAATTTCAAGAGTTTTGCTCTTACGGTTACCAAGATACAGCAAGTTGTCAAAATTGCATAGTCAAAATTGCATTAACTGATGCAACACCCTTTATTTTAAATTTTTTGAAATTTTAGTGTTAATTTTTGTAGTCTGTATAAAAAACACTAACCTCACAAATTTCAAGTGTATATACATACATACATAGAATTGTATGTATATTACATGGGATTTTAACATTTTTCGTTGCTCGTTTTGGAACACCCTTTAATTTCCAACTCTCATGTATTTGTTGTTGTAGCGGCCAGAGGTCTACACACTGTGTCCAAATTTCAGGTCTCTAGCTCTTACGGTTCTCGAGAAAATACTCTGCATAATTTTAGACATAGTTAATTTTACATAACACAAAAAGTTAAAGTTTTCCAACCCTGGAAACGTCTTTTTAATTTTTTTATATTTTTTTAATTTAAAATACCAACTTTAGTCGTACTGAAGTGTAAAATAAGTTCATTTATGAAAAAAAAATAAAAATTTGTTTTCGGTAGTTACTTTTATATGGCAAAATGAAGTTTACGTTTTCCAGCTCTGCAATCGTCTGGTCGATTTTGCTGAATTTCAATACCAATCTATTTTGGAAAATTTCTGACACACCAGTCCAAGAACGAAGTCTCTAGCTTTTCTGGGAGCTTCGGAAAACCGATTTCACGTACAGACAGACGGACAGACGGACAGACGGACAGACGGACAGACGGACATCGCTTATTCGTCTTCCCTATGCATAAGGATCCAGAATATATATATTTTATGGGTCGCTTATTGATATTATAGAAATTACAAACGGAATGACAAACCTATACATACCCTTTTACCATTTTTGTTGGTAAAGGGTATAAAAAGAAGAGCCATTTAAAATGAGTGCATTCATTGCTCGTGGAGAGCTGCATAAATGTTTAAGTAGCTGTAAGTAGACATGTAAACAATTGCACGGTTTGTGTGGTTGATTTTCTTTTTTATATACAAAACAAGTATCCATTGGAATAAATGCGGCGACCGACGGCTTACAAAACCAACAAATATTCAACATAATAAAGTTCTGTCATGATACGAGGTTGTTTATTTTTTTTATGAAACATATAAGGACGGTGAGAAATTTATATACATATACATATATAGATGCACACATATATACATACATACATACATTTGCAAATAAACTTTGAAAGTAATCTGAACTTATTCATGAAACCTTGATATCTTCTGCCTAAAATCATTATCTACGTTAAAATAATTAGAAAGTGGGTTAAGTGCAACCTGTTATAAACAGGACCTTCATAGTCCTGTCTTTAATTTAATAAAAAAAAATGTGTGATGTGATATGAAAGAAAAAAAGAACTAAAATTCGTTTTTCTCCAAGCGCATGCTACAGATAACATCAACTCCATACAAGCCAAACAATAAACAGATTAGACATGAAAGTAGAAATGAATTTAAGCACTTGGTATCATCAAAATATATGCTGATGCAACTATGGTTTTTTTCAAACTTGTACCAAAAAGACCATTTATGTACTCAAAAAGGAGTGTGAATTGGCTACATTACAGTTGTTTGGTTGTGGTTTTAGAAAATTTTGCAGTAATACACCTATCCCTCGACTTACACGATAGATACGTTCCTGAGAAAGTCGTGTAAATCAAAATCTTAAATTTTTGTATGAAAAATTGTGTAAATCGAAAATAAAGGCAGCATCGCGTTAAAAGTTTATTTTATTAATAATTTATATATGTATTTTAACTTAGTTTTTAAAATATCAGGAGCGTTTACTCAAAACGCATAAAACTAAACCTTTATTCATTAAACAAAATAAATGCTATTCATAAAAACCAACACAAAGTTAATGTAATTCATAAAATATTCAATAAAACACACAAAAAATCGTGTAAATCGAAATATTTCATAAATTTCTCAATTTACACGAAAATCAAAATAATCGTGTAAAAGTGAAATCGTGTAATAAAAGTATCGTGTAAATCGAAGGATAAGTGTACTGCACTTATGCCAGCACAAAATCTAGCAGATTTTAATTAAAATCTTTATGAAAATCTATACCATTTACACCAACTTTTTTTGGCATTTAGCAAGTTTTTTTATCCAAAACAAAACCCATTAACTGAAAAATTACAACCAGCCAATTCAAAAACCTTTTACAGCAGACCGTAGCTAATTCACTCATCTTCTTCATAAATATATTGTATAGGGTGGTAAAAAATAAATAAAAATATTAGATTTTGATTAGATTTCCAACAAATTTAATGGCAAAATAAGTTTTGTTTTATATGGGACATCTAGTAGAAAGCAGCAAGATTTAGCTCGAAATCTAGTATATTTGATTTGAGATCTTTATTGGAATACATATATATCGTTTGCATTAAGATTTTTTTACATTTTTCAAGATTTTGTATCGAAGCAAAATCCCTTGCTGACTTAGCTGATTCACGCACCTACAAGGGAAAATTTTGTAGAGCGAATCTAATTAACCCACCTTCTATAAAAATATGTTGCACAGCGTAGTTAACATCATAAAAGTATTAGATTTTCGTTAGATTTCATACAAATCTACTCACAAAGAAGATTTTGTTTGTGTAGACAAACTAGCAAAAAGCAACTAGATTTAGCTCGAAATCTCGTAAGTACTAGATTTCAAGACAATGTGTAAGCCTTAATAATGGGTTTTCTTTTGGACAAAAAACCTTGATAAATGTTAAAAAAGAAATTGGATGTAAACGGTACAGATTTTCATAAGAATTTTAATTGAAATCTGCTAGATTTTGTGCAGGTGTAAATGCCTCACTTTTAATAAAATCTTCACCCGAATTTAAAAGATATTCATACTAAAAAAAAGCTTCCAAAATATATGCAAACAACATAAGGCGAATTCATAACTGGTGGCATAAAAAGTCGCCGCTTGTAATTAGGTCCTTCCGTATATTTTTCGGTACATCCCAAGAATGTATTTTTTAAGGCAAATTCTTTCGAGTATTCTTTGCTGCTAATAATAATAAAATAAAATAAAATAGTACTTGACATTTCCAATAAATAAAATTGCTTCTAACCCCATCGAATTCGAATTAAGAGAGTCTTGAGTCAATAAAAATTGCAATTTGTATTAGGAAGGCAAAATTATCAATTTTAATCAATACAACAACAATTGAAAAGTACGCAATATTCAATATGATAGTCGTAACAATAGCGCTGCAATGTATTTAATTAAATACATGCACAAACAAATTATTTAATATGGCACAGAAGGGAAGAAAAAAAAAATAAACCAGCAACCAGCAACCAGCAACCGTTGCAAACATCAGCAGCAAATGACAGATATTTATCATGTTGGGATTTTTAATATCGATTGTCATGATATTATTAATATCGTCAACAACAATGAATGCTGACAACGGTATAATATTGGAAATGTTGACGTTGTTGCTGTTGTTATTGTTGTTAATGTCAACAATAAAAAATTAATGATGAATTCAGTATTGGGATTAAAAAGAACCAACAGAGAAAAAACACAACAGCAAATACAAACAAACAAAAGATGAACTATCAACGGCTGCAGAAAATTTGTTATAAATGCACGTAATTAAACTTGATTATTTAAATAAACGCAAAATTTTATTTCAATGAAAATATATATGTAGTTCATTCATTCAATGTCTGCCAATTAACCAATATATTGGTTAATTGGCAGAAATTCAACACTCAGCCTAGACTGCAAACTTTTGATATACAAGTCGCTTTTGAAGCCAATATGGTGCTACGGAATTCAGCTATGGGGCACTGCTTCAGCTTCAAATATTGAGAAAATCCAACGAAGGCAAAACAAAATTTTACGTTTGATAACATCTGCTCCATGGTACATTAAAAATTCAAATATACATCGTGATTTAAATATGCCACTAGCGAGTGAAGAAATTGCAAAATACGCAGGAAAATATTTAACAAAACTGGAGTCACATCCTAATCCGCTTGCCTGTAATATTTTGAGCTTTACTGGACACATCCGCCCAGTGATGGGACAAAGGTAAATACCCAAATGGTAAATTGGGTATTTAAATGTAAATACCCAGGTATTTACCCAAGCACCTGGGTATTTACCCAAAATGTGGGTATAAATTAGAATAAAGAAAAATTTAAATAAATTAAAAGAATTTAATTTTTTATTATGAATTAGATTTTTTAATAACAAATGAAATAATTTTAAAATTTAATCGTAATCGCTGTCGCTGTCCGTATCCGATAAAAACCCATATTGAGTAGAGTGCGTGCATTCTGCTGAAGGTGGTAAGCTATTTTTAAAAAGCTAGTTCCAGTTTCAGTCAAAACTGCCTTATCTGAGCAAAACGCATCAAGAAATGTATAAACAAAATACACTTAAATAAAATATGTTCAAAATAAATTCGAAAATGTTCACATTTCTCTTACTCTACTTAGCAAAAATTTTTTTTTATTCAAATGAGTATTTACCCGAAATTAGATAAATACCCGGGTATGAAAGTGGGTACAAATGGGTAAATACCCAGCGTTGGGTAAATACCCAGGTCTAAACCCATCTCAAAATCCGCCTAAAAAAGAGGGACACAAGGGCTCTTATACTCAACACTCCAGATGAGACTGCTTAAAAATACTTCTTTTTTTTCCTTTTTGATTATCACTACTTATGTATTATTTATAACTATCACTAATTTTATATCCGATACTGGTCGGGCCTAATAATTATATTTAGATTTAAGATTTGATTACTTATTGTTAGTTCATTTTTGAAGATACAATAAATAAATATATATATGAAAAAAAAATTTATTCAATGTCTCCATGTGGTCCCAAAAGAACAACTTAGTCAGTATTGCTACAGTCTAGTGGTGGATTTTCAATGACAAGCTAATGTTAAATGTCAATAGATAATTACATTGACTGGGATACACCTGGTCAGTAGTACTACTGACAATGTCACTAGTAAATCACTACAATTTCACTATTCGCATTTTCTGCAGGGCGTATAATTGCTATCACACAAATAATAATTAACCAATAAAAAAAATTACCATCATATTCAAACCAAGCCACCACAATAAGATTGAATTTTATTAATTTGAAGGAGATTGGCTTGAAAAGTTAGCAGTATCTGCTGTGTTACAAAACGAGGCTTACAGGCTAGATTGCAGTGATAAGCGTCAAGTTTGATTACGCCCATTATTCTAAAAGTAGTTTAGGCCATATAATTTTTTTCCAAATATTAGGTAGACTTTAAAAAATATTAGGAAATGAACTTGAATCTGGTAAAAAAAAAATATTTGCTTTATTTTATTTAAATTATGGGACTATAATGAAATTCCTATGGAAAAAATATTCTATTAAGTTCATTTTACTTTTAACTTTCATCTTTATATAAATTGGCTCAAAACTGACAGGTAACAAATTTCGCTTTCTTATAGAACTTTCTAGCCTTACCCCCCCTTTTCATCACTATCACTGTCATCATAATTGTTAACTGATTGTCGTCATCGGGCAGAAATACTCGTAACATTAATAGCAGCAATGAAAATAAAATAGCTAAACATTTGACCCTATTTGGCAAATATTTTATAGCCTAAACAGACTTAGCATCAACAATAAAAATGAAATAATAACTTGTGCTTTTACCCTGCAAAGAGAATAAATGGAAAACCAGTTACTTTAACCTCCCTGCAGTCAGACTGGGGCCAAATGCCTCTATGTCAACACTTAAACTCTAGTAGTAGTTACATTGTCTTCAATTTCTCTTCTATTTGTCAGTATAAAAGAAAGAGAGAAAACAGATGTGGTGTATTTCTGGTGGATTTTGCAACAACTTGTCAATATTCATATATTTGTACGTAAGGTATAGAAATGTACCACTAAATGTCTGGTTTGTATGTCTCCATGTTCCCATAAGAACTATGTAGTCACTATCTAGTCAATTATTTTAGTGTTACTAGTAGATTTTCAATGACAAGCACATGCTAAATGTCTATAGCATAAAGTATTGTATGGGGGGGGATTAATTAGAGAGTAGTACTGGTGACAAAGTCAAAAGCGACTCAGTACATTTTCACCATCGACATTTCCTTCAGGGCTGCGACCACTTCGTCATACATATGTATGTACATATTACGAGTGTTTACAAACGATATCTAATCTATTTCTCTACTACTGGCACTTTGGCGAATAACAATTACATATACATACATACATACATACATATTATTGTACTATCATCAAATACTATTGGTTCTGGCGGAGCTGATTGTTTTTGTTGTTCTATAACTATTGATAGTAACTGCAGAAGTTTGCCATATATGGAGATCCGAGACACTACCTCCCTTTTGGCGTCACTTAACTTAAAACTCAACCATGTTTTCATTGCCTTATTTGACAAAATGCTCACAATTAATCTTTAAACTATAAACAACAGACAAACCGACATACTAACACATGCTAACACCGACATAACCCAGCTAGCATTTGGGTGATCACTTTTGACAGAAATATCTTATATGATTCTCTACAGATCGCTTTTGATGATTAAAAAGTGATTTATCACTTGGGCGATTGAAAGAGGATTCACTTATGATTCATCTATATGATCAAATAATGATTTCTTGAAAATAGAGGAACATCATGCAAACCGCAAAAAAGGTTATTTAAATGATTTAATATGAAAATTGCTCAAAAATAATCAGCAAATCGTATCATAACTGATTCTTTGGTATGATTCATCTGTAGGGTACCATTTTCTCACAACGGGAGTATCATTTCTGATCGAAAAATGAGCTCATATACGGTTATTTTTCCCGTCAAGCTGATTCGGAAACGATTGGATTATGATACAAAATGCTACCTGGGAAAGCACACGTACAAACACACACACACACACAAACATGTATGTATGTGTGTATGTTTGTATGTTTGTATATGTATTTGTGATTTAGTAACAGAAGTACTTTTGCCTAGTAGAACCGTTAATATTACATTAACTTAGTTTAAAAAAAAAAAAATAAGTCTAATAAAGCCAAGTTTCGCCAAGGACCCGTCGCCATCTATTTTTAACAAATCGACCAAAAATTAATATTAAAAAAAAAATATTAATGCTTTAATCACAATTCTCTTGTCTTTATGGTTTAATTTTAACACGAATTGTATAGGCAAGAGGCACAAATAAGAAAAATATGACGTATGTCTGTTAAAAATGAATATTGTGTCATAAGTTAAATGAATCTTTGTGAATACACTTGGAGAAAAACATAAGCGAAATTTTGTGCAAGTAATTCTGCAAAAAAAAAAAGATATCAATGCAAAGATCTATAAAATTAAAATTTTAATGGGTGTGCCACCGCCCATTTCTTAAATCCAAGATTTTGTGTTTTTAAGAGTTTAAGGTGTGTTCCAGGTTTCGTAAAAATTCGTTAAGTACAAGCACGCGAAATATTATATTAAAATTTAATAGGCGTGCCCACGCCCAATTTTTTTTTTAATGCGAGATGGTGTCTTTTTTTATACCCTTTACCAACAAAAATGGTAAAAGGGTATATATAGGTTTGTCATTCCGTTTGTAATTTCTATAATATCAATAAGCGATCCATAAAATATATATATTCTGGATCCTTATACATAGGGAAGACGTCTGTCCGTCTGTCTGTACGTGAAATCGGTTTTCCGAAGCTCCCAGAAAAGCTAGAGTCTTCGTTCTTGGACTGGTGTGTTAGAAATTTTCCAAAATAGATTGGTATTGAAATTCAGCAAAATCGCGCAGACGATTGCAGAGCTGAAAAACTTAAACTTTATTTTGCCATATAAAAATAACTACCGAAAACAAATTTTTATTTTTTTTTAATAAAAAAAACTTATTTTACACTTCAGTACGACTAAAATTAGTATTTTAAATTAAAAAAATATAAAAAAAAATTAAAAAGAGGTTTCCAGGGTTGGAAAACTTTAACTTTTTGTGTTATGTAAAATTAACTATGCCTAAAATTATATTAGTATTTTCTCGAGAACCGTAAGAGCTACAGACCTGAAATTTGGACACAGTATGTAGACCTTTGGCCGCTACTACAACACATACATGAGAATTGAAAATTAAAGGGTGTTCCAAAACGAGCAACGAAAAATGTTAAAATCCCATGTAATATACATACAATTATATCATTATACACTTGAAATTTGTAAGGTTAGTGTATTTTTATACAGACTAAAAAAATTACCACTTAAGTTTCCAAAAATTTAAATTAAAGGGTGTTCCATCAGTTAATGCAATTTTGACTATGCAATTTTGACAACTTGCTGTATCTTGGAAACCGTAAGAGCAAAACTCTTGAAATTTTCAAAAACGGTAAAACTAAAAAAACATAAAAATTATAAAATCGCCAAAACGAAAAAAAGCACCAAATTAAAAAAAATTTCTAAGACTAAAATAAATCGCATAAAACGGAAAAATTGCTAAAATGAAAACAAAAATCGCCAAAATGAAAGATAATCGCCAAAATGAAAAAATCGCCAAAATGAAAAAAATCGCCAAAACGAAAAGAAAAACTAAAAAACAGAAAAGAATCGCCAAAATGAAAAAAAAATCGCCAAAATGAAAAAAATCGTCAAAACGAAAAAACCCCAAAAACAGAAAAAAGTCGCCAAAATGAAAAAAAAACAAAAACAAAGAAAAAAATCGCCTAAATAAAAAAACCCAAAAACAGAAAAAAATCGCCAAAATGAAAAATATCGTCAAAATGAGAAAAATCGCCAAAATGAAGAAAAGCCCAAAAACAGAAAAAAATCGCCAAAATGAAAAAAAGTTTTTCCTTATTTCGTTTTTGCTTTGTTCACTTAACATATTTTATGTATTTTTTAAAGAACTAGATTGGTATCAATAATCAGAAAAATCCAAAATTATGTCTCCAGGGTTGGAAAACTCACACTTTTTGTGTTATGTAAAATTAAATAGGTCTAAAAATTTTTTTCTTTTTCTTTATAAATTGAATATATTTTATGCGTCTGAAAGAAAAGTTCGGCGTATGAAATTTGAAAAATGAAAATTACAGCTCCAAGGATGGAAACTTTAAAAAAATGATAAATTTTTTCACAAAACATATATGTATGTATGTGTCTGTATACTATATATATGTACGTACGTTGGTAAAGGGTATATAAGATTCGGCACAGCCGAATATAGTACTCTTACTTGTTGGTTATGGCTCCGCCCAGTTCTTAAGTTTCCAGATTATGTCGCTACGAGAGCCCAATGTGTTGGTTAAGTTTCATAGCAATTAAATAAGCAGAATATCATAAAATCATATAAAAAATTGTGGGCGTGTCTTTGCCCACTTTTTTACAATAGGACCAATGGGAAGCCAATGGAAAGCCTCTCAGGCAAAGAAGAATTTTTACAATGGCTAACAAAGGTACCGGGTTAGGAAGTAACACCGCCAAAAGAAATATTGAGACGAATTGATAACCTCCTTCTTTTTTTGAAGTCGGTTAAAAACGTTACCGCGCACGTATGATGAACTCCATAACTAAATCGACAAGATGGTTTTTGCATAAAGCAGAACATGATCGATCAAAGAGCAGGATTTTGAAGAATATCTCGCTAAAAAGCGGGCTTTAAAAATAAATATATTTTAGAAAGCGGAATGTGTTATATACACATACAGAGTTTTTATGTACTCACGGAAGAATGTTTTCACCAGGGACTGAAACCGAACCCGAACATGAACCCAAATGGGTTCAGGTTCGCTGTTTATAAAGACTTTGAACCCAAACTCCTTGAACCAAAAAATTCAGCAAGGTTCGGGTTCAAAAATATAAAAATAGAGAAATAACGACCCCCAGGTGTCCTTTACATGTACATATATATGTATGTATCTGTGTAGTCTAACTTTGGTAGAAAAACAGCTTATAAGCTAATACAGCTTTTACTAATAAAACACATGTAGTTTTTTTTAACTTTGAACCCGAACCCGAGCCTGAATTTTTTTTATTTTGATTAACCCAAACCCGAACCTGTACCCAATTTTTTCATGGTTTGAGTCTCTGGTTTTCACAGTTGCTAACATTAGAAAATATTAATTTATTAAGGCAAATTTAAAGTTTTTCGAAGAAATTCTTAGTATACACGTTTTTAGACAACTACTTGGACATTAATCTATGACTAGTTTTGTCCGCCCCCAATGACTCCTTCCCAAAATATAAAAAAATATGCGTATCCGTCAGAAAATTCCAAGTTAATAATTTGGCAATATCTAGTTCAAATTCATGCTTTTCAGAAATACAGTCATGGGACATAATAAAGGTACACTTTGTCTATAAATTTACATTACTTTTTTTTCTCGGTTGCCTCATTAACAGAGTTCTGTTAAAGCACCTGATTTGTGTCAATGGTTATAAATTTTAAAATTTAACTTTTTATACATTAATATTTTTTTAATTTTTCTGGGTATCTGTTCATAGGCGTAGAAAGCCCATTCTGGGGGGTGCATTGCCCCCAATAATTGTTGTTGCCCCCCCCCCCAAATGATTAAAAATTGCATCTAAATATTTTGATACTACTCATGGAAATCACCAGTCATAATGCCCCCTAGAAAAAACGTATAGCTACGCCAATGTATCTGTTACAGACACAAACTTGAAATTCTGCCGCCCACTTGTCCAGTTGGATTGTCTCAAATTGAGAAAATTAAAAAAAAAATCTCTGAAACTAATGCAGTGATAACTTTGAAACTCTGCATGAAAATTTATGTGAATAATGAAAATAGTGAAGGTTGAATCAAAAGCATGGATGGCACTTCTAATATAAAACAATTTTCTTTTCAGCTCGAAACGTAAATGGGTTGTAGCTGAGCACACTGGTTTTGTCTAGTTAAGTATGTAATAACTATAATTAAAAAAATATTTGGAATGCATTTTTGTCAGTTTGCATTCCAATAAAGATCTAATAAGAGATTGAAAATTTCAAAACTCTAAAAAGAGGGATAAAGTGGGATAGAAATTCGAGGCGAGATCGACCTATGAAGGGTCGGCTAATCCTGCTTAAAGCGGGATATCTGGCCGGGTTATCCACAATGGAATGGGGTTCGCTCTAAATATGTAGAGAAAATTAGCAGCATTTAATATTATGATTATACATTAAATCGAGCTGCATAACAGTGAAACTTCTATATATCTAAAAATATCTAACACTCTCTTACTAGTTCTCAATTTTACGTAGAAGTGAATGAGGGTGGCGTTGGCTGAAGTAGTTAGCACGTTGACTACAAAACCGAAGTCCTGGGTTCAATCCCTGTATCCGACAGTCATTAAATAACAACACCACGCATTTTTCTGATGTGCATTAGTGTCCCTTTGTGTCAGTTGTTGTAGGAAAGTTCAAGTGATGAAGGCATAGTCACTGGTCACTGAACTATACCGACTTCAGCTGATACTAGTCCTAATGTAACATCAGAGCGCCCTCCTTTGTTGTGTAGCAAAATCATCGGCGAAGTAAAATAATCAATAAAATGGCTAAAAGACACAGCTTCAAAAAATTAATACGCCCCATTTAACATCAGAGAGGCGCTGCAACACTGCATTATTAAAAACGTGCGAAAAGCAGAGTTGTAAATCAATGAAGCTTTCCTCTATCTCTTCTTTCACCACCTGTCTTCTCTCTCACTATCCCTTTCCTAAAGAAGGTAACACCTAGCCTGAGTGTTACTTCTCTTTATTAAAAAAAAAAAAAAAAAAAAGAAACTATATGTTACATAGAGAACGATTGTGTCAAGAGCAATTTGCGCGTGCGGTGTTTTGAGGATGTCGGTTCTCTATAGAATTATTAAGGGCCACTCACATATGTGCCCTCTATTATGAAAATGCTCTGTTCTAGTAAAATCTTTGTTTAAAGCTATACCGTTTGCAACAAGTTGTTTTTGCATTTGTCAGGATTTCGTATCCAAAACAAAAACCATTTGTGGAAATATTCCATAAACTACAAGCAAACAATTGTATTTAATATAGCTAGTTCACACACCTTTTTAAGTACAAAGGTTTAGTGTTTAGTACTCGTGCAACTAAAAAAAATAGTTGCATCATTATATAAATCAAAAAAATTATGTATTTTACATTTTTAATTATATACTTACAACATTCTACAGACAATTTAAAGTTCTTAGATTAATATAAAATCAGATATGGGCATTTCCACAGGAATGTGAACTTTTTGTAGCGTGCAACACCAAGCAAATATGCTTGTTTTTCCAAAGGAAACGAAACTTTTCTTACTTCTTTATATACATATTTGTGTAGGCCGTCACCAGCTCTACGTTAGGTAAAATTTTAAGAAAACTCGAGTCACGTTGTTCAGAAATACAAGGTTAATTGCTTACTGTCGCACGTGACAAAAAAGTGAAAGCTCTCGGAGAAATACCCATATGTAAGCATATTCAAACGATTTTATGTGTGTCTTTTCGGTGTAGTCTTTTCGGTGTGTCTATTTTGTTTTTTAAACATTTCCGAAAAGTTATTATAAAAATTCTAATAAAACTCAATTACGTTATTAAGCTTAGATCATAAAATTTATGTTACGTTTATTTATTTATTTAAAGTATTTTTGTTTTTGCTGTCTTGTGTTAGTTTTCGTCATTTTATTTACATACATATTTGTATACGAGTACATGTGTGCTGTTCACGTTGAACGTTAGATTTGGTTAGAGGTGAAGAAAAAAGTAGCAAACAGATTTTTGTAGCGTGATAACAGACACTTACAGTCATATATCATAAATATTTTTTTTTTTATATTTATATTTTCATTTGATCTTCTTGTTGTTATTTCATTTTTTAGCAAAGGTTAAAGTTATTAAAGTGTCAAAAGCATTCATACTGATTAATTTCATTGTTAAGGTAATATTTATTTGTTTTGTTTGCTCATATCGTTCTTAGCTTGTGTGTTTGCACTCGTAAGTGTCCGCAATGTGTTGATCAAACTTTAAGATACTTATAAACAATTATTATTAAATTTATGGTAGTAAGAAAACATATGACACATTAGATTCCATATTGTGATTTCTTAATCCTATTACAATTCAAATCCCTTTAAAGAAATAATTTATTTGCACAGCAAAGTGCAACAAAATTTAAGAGAATTTTGTGTTTAATAAATATCTTTGATATTGCTGAACTGGGATATTTAGTTCTTTTGTATAATTTTTTTACTGAAGCATGTTTTGATTTTGCTTGAAACAGAGAAAAGCCCTAAATTTATATATATAAATATGTGTGAAGTAAGCTTTGAGCTTGCTTAGCTGAAAGTTTCTAAAGTAAATGGAATTGAATTAATGGAATCAAATAGCCTCAGAGCTTTTTAAAAGCCCCTCAGAAACGCGATTTTTTGTTACAATACAAGCATAGAAACAGGGTGTGAAAATTGGCGCTATGAAATAAGGCCCAAGGAAATATACCCAAATAAGAAATGAAATGAGTCCCAAGAAAATAAAACCCAAAACAATTAAATAAGGCCCCAGAGAAAACTTATGAAAAAACACAAAATATAAATAAACTAAAGCCCAAGGAAACCTAACTCAAGATAAAATAGAGCCCAAAAAAAAATTAAATAAAACCCAACCAATCTCAAGATGAAATAAATCTTAAAATAAATGAAATAAACGCTAATTAAAAAGTCTTTAATTTTATTGTTACTTGGGCGTTATTTGCTTGGGCCTTATTTCATAGCGCCTTCAAAATATACCAAATCATGTAAAAATGTACCAAAAATAGTCTGTGATACTGTTTTTCAAGCTTTAAAAGCTTAAAAGATATTGTATTTTAAATCGTATATTGCTAATGCCTTCCGTGCTGACTGCAGAAAAGCTGGCTGTTTCACAGCACACTTTTCTTATAGAAAAGTTGTCCTTGTTCTTATAGAAAAGTTGTTTGTGTCACAGCACACTTTTCTTATATGAAATTTGTCTGTGTCACAGCACACTTTTCTTATAGAAAAGTTGTCTATGTCACAGCACACTTTTCTTATAGAAAAGTTGTCTGTGCTACAGCACACCTTTCTTATAAAAAACTGTTCTCTTTTCTTATAGAAAAGTTCTCTGTGTCACACCAAACTTTTCTTACAGAAAACTTGTCCGTATTACAGCACCTTTTTCTTGTCAAAAAGTTGCTTGTGTCACAGCACACTCTGCTGTAGAAAACTCTACTATATCATAGTTCATTTTTTTATAGAAATGAAAGTTGTGTGACAGCATACATATGAAAATGTGTCATAAAAAATTTTTACTTTTACTAATAAATTGCATTTAAAAAGGTCGAAAATTTTAATTAACAAATTTTTTAACTTTTTTTAAGAGAGAAAAATTTTTCTTGGAATTCTACATATTGCAAATTACAATAAATTAAAAAAATTCCAAAATAGGTGTTATTCTTAAAAGCTAAAATTATTGAAACAACTCGAACAAAATAATGTCTATACACTTTTCTAATAGAAAATTTTTCGGTGTCACAGCACACTTTTTTTTTATAGAAAAATTTTCTCTGTCTCAGCACTCTTTTCTTATAGAAAACTTGTCCGTGTTACAGCACAATTTTCTTATCAAAAAGTTGTCTGTTTTGCAGCACAGTTTTCTTATAAAAAAAGTTGTCTGTGTCACAGCACACTTTGCTGTAAAAAAGTCTACTGCATGAAAGCGACATAAAAATCGATTAATTGATTAATCGAAAAATAGATAAAATTAATTTGATTTTAAAAAATTATTGTATAATTCTAATGCAGGTATGTATGTATATCTATAATTTTATACGACTATTAATATAAAAATTAGTAAAATACGTATTGCTGAACAAAAAATAAAAAAACGCGATGTAGCTGAACCGGTAAAAAAATTAAATTTCTTAATACATATTTATTGATTCAACTCAATAATCATCATTACGACCACACACAAAATATTATTTCAAAACAAACGCAAACACTCCAATTTATTACAATCAATTAAGTAACTAGCAGCAGTGTTGTTAGACAATTTTGTCTAAAAATCGTCAATTTTTGAAAATAAAATCGTCAAAATCGTCACAACTTTCAAACAAAATCGTCGAAAAATCGTCATACATGAATTATACATATTATTGAACAACTAATATATCATATTAGAAATAAAAGACTATTTTATGTAACAAGAAACAATTCATTGACATTATTGTCAAAGATAAAAACTATGGGGTGAAATTAAATAAAAAGTTCAGAATATATACATAGGTGTTAACAATTTCTAAATAAAACTAGTTTCAAAATAAAACTATACATTTTAGAATTTGTTTTTTTATAAAATTTTTCTTAATGTCAACATTGTAACATTCCGAAGAGTTACACTTCAATCTTTCGGCAAATGATTTCAAGGGTTTCTGATGAGCTGATGAGTTTTGAAAAATAAAAAAAAGTAAATAATAAACTCGCATAAGTTATTTATTGTTTATTGTTTGGTAATTTAATCGATTTCACTTTTTCCCAAAATATACTTATAGATATAAGTCGTTATCTTGAAAGTTAAAAAATCTAAGTTCTCTTATTTCATTTTCAATGCCTTAATATTTTTCTTTAGTCCTATTTTACACTAAACAAGTTTGTAGGAGAGAGAGAGAGAGACGAAGGGAAAAGAAACGAGTAATGTCAATAAGTTTTGCTTTCTCCTTCGTAATGTTAAAAAATCTCACATGCATACACAAAACTATGCATAAAAAGTATGAGCTGAAAAATAAGACTTGCATTGTGTGAACGCCAATGAAAGTTCAAAGAAGAAAAGGTGATAAGTTTAGCAATAAGACTTGACTAGTGTGAACTGGGACTTAAGACACAAGATTTGGAAAAACTTTTTAGTAAAGGAAGAATTTCAGAGTCCATACTTAAAATAACTGATGCTGTAACTAAAATAAAATTTTTTCTGCAAGGATTTGCTGGCATATTTATGTTACTAAATACTTATTTAAAAAAATCGTCAAAATACATATGAGGAATATTTGAAACAAAATCGTCAATCGTCATTTTGGGAAATTTGTTATAAAAAATCGTCAAAATGACGTAAAATCGTCAAATCTAACAACACTGACTAGCAGCCACACATTCACTCAATTTTAAACGACTCATTTTTGTTTGTGAGTGTATTTGCTCAAATTTAGAAATCAAATATCAAATATAAGCATACTCCCACATTGTCATTCAGTAGTATGAGTAGTTGTAGCCAACCTATCGCAACAACTCTAATATCTAATGAAGGGAAACATTCGCACACACACACACAACATACACCGAATCAAATAAATGCTAAAGAGATGACGACAATTAATTATTTAGATGAAAAAAGCTCATTGTGCTCCTTAAATGCAATTGAATAAAAATTAAATGACTTCTCTCGTACAGCATTGAATAGACAACACGACGGACTGACTGCAAACAATTAAAGCTCGTACTCGTGCATGTGAGCGAGTACTTAGCATTTAGTTGTTCTGATGAAAGGCAACAACAACAACCTCATTATCACATTTGAATTGAAGAAGAAAAAAACAACAACAGAGTTACATTAACTCGTGTTGGTCGCGCGCAGTTAGTGGGTTTCTCGGTTTCTTGCTCTAGTGGAAATAGCAGGAACAGCAACAATAAGCAGCCAGCAGCAACAGCAGAAATTACAACAACTATAGCAACAAAGTCTGCATAATGACGTTACTCATGCTCAGTTGCAGTAGAGGCACGCTTTTTTCTTGTATTGTTTGTTGTTGGTTGTTTTAACGTTTTTTAGTTTTATCGTTTGCATTTACTTATGTTTCATAATTATTACTTTGTACGTGTTTAATCATTTATTCCATTCATTAAAATAACAGCTCTTCGCCTCAAGCCGAGTGAGTGAGTGTATTGTATTTAATATGTTGGTAAATTAATTTTTTGTTTTTATTCAAACAAACAACAACGGCAATAGCAATAAAAAATATTATAATAAAAACTCGTAACATTCAAGTAAACACCGGACATAGTTGAGTGGGTTGGGATTGGTATTCACTTAAGTCAAGATCAAAACGCCTTAGTAAAATTACCAACCGCTCACTCAATCACAATTGAACAATTCATGATCATTCCGCAAATGTGTGGCAACGTTAAGGCAAATAGTATGCACTGGCAAGAAATCACATTAGTTGAGCTACTAGACCAGGAAGGGAAGAAATAGCTTAATGTTACAATATATGTATGTATGTATGTATGTATATTTAAAAAAAAATTTTGGTTCAGTTAAGAAAAATACATAGAAGAATTAATTTTATTAATCGTTTATGTTGGTAATGATGTTCCTTTTTCAGTTAACAATCATTGAGCTTCCCTTCCTGGGAACGAGTTTTAAATTCAAACAAATATTTATACACTTATTCCCCGATTTACACGATACTTTTTTAACACGATTATTTTGGTTTTCGTGTAAATTGAGAGATTTATGAAATACCTCGATTTACAAGATTTTTTATGTGGTTTATTGAATATTTTATGAATTACATTAATTTTGTGTTTGTTTTTATGAATACCATTTATTTTGTTTACTGAATAAAGGTTTATTTTTATGTGTTTTAAGTAAACGCTTCTGATATTTTAAAAACTACGTTGGAATACATATATAATTTGTTAATAAAATCAATTTTTTCTGGCTTTATTTTCCATTTACAGTGAAACCTCTCATAACGGACACCCCCATAACCGGACCTCTCTAATAACTGGACAACTTTGTAGATCCAAAATTAAACTAAAAGAATATGTACCTCTCTCATAAGCGGACACCTCTAATAACCGGACAAAATTACCCTGACGGTGAGTGTCCGGTTATGAGAGGTTTCACTGTACACGATTTTTCATACAAACATTTTAAATTTCGATTTGCACGACTTTCCTAGTAACGTATCTATCCTGCAAATCGAGGGATAGATGTACATACATACATTCATATAAAATAGCTTAGCCAACGATTTGTTGTATTGCAGAGCAAAATAATTCAGTATACTCGCCTAAAGCTGGAAATAGGGGGAAAATAATCCCTTAAAAATTGGAGGGAAATCCTCTTAAGTTTGCAATTGTGAAAAATATCATATCGCACTTGTTTGTTCCACTAAAGGAGTCAACTCAAAATTTTGCAAATTTTCAATTTTTACTAGAAAACGTTATACAGAAGTCATATCTATCCACTGTTAAAACTTAAATCATTTTTTTCACTCTTTCGCCAAAAAAAAAAAAAAAACTCATTTGCTTCCAGTGCTATGATACGTATACTCATTTAAAAAGCGTCCTTTTTAATTTAATTTAGCAATATGCCAAAATCGACTTTTTGAGAAAAAGAACTTTTTTATTGTTGAAAATGGTTCTTTGACTTTTTTTATAATTCCATTATTTACAAAATTACCGTTATTTTAGGTTATTGAAGAAAATCAAAATTTTTACCATTAAACTGCCAGCATCCGACCAAATAATGTTTGGCAAATTTGTACAAAAGCCTTCGGCGGGTATTTTTGCTGAACATATGAACACATAGTTCTTGCCAAAATACAGGGTGTTTTCATACATTTTTCAATAAAAATTAATTTTGCGCCATCTAGCGGCAATAATTTGTACTAACTATATTCAGCAATTTGAAAGGTAATTTAAATATTAAATATTTGAAAAATAACCGAATGAGAAAGAGAAGAGCTATAAAATAATTAAATAGTTTCAAATTTATATTAAAATATTTACAAATTTGATACATTTTTAAACGTTTTTTTAAATAAAATGCAAGGAAAAAAATAAAATAGGTCTTAATGTTTTTTGTACGGCACAAATTGGGCTGAATTTTATGCCTTGAAATTCAACATAGTTGTTGACAACTATAACATCTAAAATTCAGCGGTGGTGCTTGAAGATTACTTTGCTGCTTCAAAAGTTATATGTGAATGAATGTGAAAAAAACGATTTTTTTTAATTTTTTCGCTTCTTTTTAAATTTTTCAAACTCTCTTGTAAAGGAAAAATGCGATTGTCACGCACCACCGCAGAATTTTAGAACTTGAAATCATTAACAACTCTGTTGAATGGCAAGACATAATATTCAGCCCAATTTGTGCCGCGTTAAATGTTAGCAGTAGTATTTTCTTGCTTCCAAGTTTTGTTGTTGCCATTTATTTTTTCTCAGTGTATTGTTGCAACAATATCCGTAAATGGAAGCTTACTACCCAAAGTAAAAACATTAAGTTTGTAGCTGTTAACATAAATATTGCGTTAAATTCATAAAAAGTTAAAAAATTCAAGTTTTAATGGACACCCTAAATTTCCGTTATAGGACAAGTGAGGGACACTCTAATTGCCAATTAAGGTAGCTGACTCTACCCCCGAAGCACGAAAAATTATTCGGCATTCATAGCTTGAAAATTAAACATGTACATTTTTTTCGCATATTGCTAATTTAATTTAATTTTTTTTGCTTATTTTTGAAGTCGGTTTAATTTTTTTTATGTTTTTTTTTTAACTTGTTAGTGCAAAGTTTAATTTTTAGAGGCGTGGTCACACCCGATTTGGCAAGGTATGTGCCAAATTTCTTAAAAATGGGTCAGGTAGAAGCAAGAGAAATATAGTATTAATCTTCAATAGGCATGTTCCCGCCCACTTATTTAAGCACAAAACTATGTCATTCTTTGCCATTTTTCGTGGTAAGAGGATAAGAAAAAGTACATATAATTTAATACGAGTACTAACTGCTCATGGGTGTAGCTCTACGCACTCTTTTGAACACAAGATTATGTATTTTTAAGAGCTTAAGGTGTGTGCCAAGTTTCACGCAAAAACACGTAAAATATAATATTCAAAGTCAAAGTGGGCGTGGCTCCGCCCACTTCTTTGAATACACGATAATGTATTTTTTTGAGCTCGGAGTATGTGCCAATTTCCTAAAATACGGATGTGATATATAATATAAAAATTTCATTGGGCGTGGCTCCGCCCCATTTTTTTAAACTTGGAGACTATGTCTTTGCGAGAGCCCAATGTATTGGGTAAGTTTGGTAGCAATCGAATGAGTACAGTGTCATAAAATCAAATAAAAAATATTGTGGGCGTGTCCCTGCCCACTAAGTGGAAGCTATACCAACTCAGACAAACAAAAAAAAAGATTTTTTGCAATCGGTCTCAAATGTACTGAGTTATGAACTAACAATGTAAAAAAAAGACGAATTGCTAACTCGGTTAAAAAGCACTTGGCATTGACGATAAAGTTTGGCAGGAAGTAAACCACAACAAGTCAGCGATAGGCAAAAAATCTTAGGACTTGTTTGGTTAGGTATAACAAGCTGCTGAGAGGAGAAAGTAATTTTTTTAGGGATTGAACTCAGGCTCTCGAAGACCGTATTTTATTGCTGACTTATCGGCATTAACCAGTGACTTCACGTGATCCCACAAGAAATAATCGAGAAGTTAAGCCGCACAACTTTGGGGTCCTATTGAAATGTCCAATTTCAAGAAATCAACTTATCGCCAAATTTTAATTTCAATAAAGCGATGGTTGGTGGTTGCCGTAATTCACGTAGCGTCATTCTGTAAATAACACATACCGCAAGAATCAATTAAGTGCATCCATCAATCCGCCAAGAAGTAACTTAAGAATAAATTCAGTAAAGTGCGGCTTTGACTCGCACACAGGTTCCGTATGGCGTTTTCCTTTCTGGCAATTTTTCCGGTTTCAGTTTTAGTCATATTTTTAGTCTTTCACTTTTTTCGTTCTTGCGACTTTTTTCGGTTTTTGGCGATTTTTTCGTTTTGTCGATTTTGTATTTTAGGCTTTTTTAGTTTAAGCGTTTTTTTTAATTCCAATAGTTTGCCTCTTACGGTTGGTTTCCAAGATGCAGCAAGTTGCCAAAATAAGTTAGTAAAAATAACATTAACTGTTTGAGTAGATTTTTTTTTTAAATTTCACTGTTAATTGGTTTAGGCTGCATAAAAATACACAAACCTTGGACAATTCAAGTGTCTTTATATAATTGACTGTATATTACATTAGAATTCCAAAATTTTTCGTTGCTCCCTTAAGAACACCCTTTAATTTTTAACTGTTATATATTTGTTGTTGTACCTTTACATATTCTGTGAAAATTACGGTTCTCGATAAAACAGCCTGTGACGGACAGACGGATATCGTAGCGAAGAGAGCTAGCATTTCATAAAATTTTCACTCATATTGCAATTATTTTGGATCCAAAATAAAGTTACTTTCAGTTCAACCATAAGTGATAATGTAGCGAATAATGAAACGCCTTATTAGCCACACTGGCAAAAGCACACGTACACAGAAATTTACCATTAAAAATAACAAAAGAAAAACGTATTCTGTTAGCAACATCTAAGTATGTATGTATGTATAAACCAACAACAATCCAACACACACCATCATCAGTCGTCGATCGTTCATGAAAAAGTAACAACAATATTTTTGTGTGCGCCTCTGCAATGCGCACCAACACTCAGCAGAGCTCAGCACACCATATCGCCCAATAAATACAAACGATATAAAGAGCGCGCACTGTGTAGAAAATTGTGGCTATAACTGCGATCGCTTTGTGGATACGTTTGCGTTAGCTTTTGCTTTTATTAGCTTCGGCTGTGGCTATCAACAGTTTATGTTGTTGTTCGTTTGATATCAATGTGCTCGATACAATAATTTTTAATACGTTTGGATTCAGTGCAAAATTGACAAACCTCGCTAACGGACGTGCTTTACGAAACTTGGTCTCCGCCATCCGAAACACATGCATACCGGGCAATAATAATATTAAATAAAAAATTAAAAAGAAACAAATCGAACGCATGCCACCGCCACCACTGATATCTTTTTGTTGTCATTAAATTGAAGATGAAGAACACAACGACAAGAATAAAATTTCTTGCGATAAACGAAAATACTGAAAATACTGAAAATACTTGAGACGCAACGCAACAAACAACAAAAAAGCGCAAAGGAATAAAAGTAGCAGGCAGCATCGTTAGAACCATTCGAGTCATCAGTATGCGAGACGCGTAAGATTGATATTTTTAGATGAGAGATCGCTCGTCAACCAAAAACAAAAAAAGAAGAAAATTATATCTAAAAGAAGATGAAATTATCAGCAACAAAAACTACAAAAATAACAATTGAAATATAAATGTGATAAAAACAGCAGCAAAAATAAACATTTATATAAATACATATAAGTACATAAATACTGTGTGTGTGTGTGTGTGTGTGTACGTGTGCACACATATTTATGTATGTTTGTATGTATGTATGTACTATATATTTTTGGAAATCAAATAAAATAATATTGAAATATTTTAAAACCAAATAAAATATGTTTATATGTACATATGTATGTATAAATATATAAATGTATGTGTTCAGCAGCAAAACGATGAATCGTTGATGTTGGGCATGATGCGGAAAAAGTAATGCACTAATTTTTATGTTAAAAAGAAATTTCAAAAAAAAAAAACCACAAATCAAAAACAAAATTAATAATATAACCGTGCACAGTTTAGATAAATTTTCCTTCTTATTTTTCATCGTGTCATCTTAGACGTGAAATGAAAACTTGAAAATTTTTAAAAAAAATATGTCTGTACATACAATGTGTGCATGTGAATATGTATGCATATACAGAAGATACTTAAGGAAGATAAAATTTTTAAAATTGATTAATTTGAAATAAGATTCTTGCCAAAACTAAAAAAAAAAAAATTACTATCATAACAATTTCTTAGTTATCAAACTGGAAATAAATAAAACAGTTTTATTACTGGAGATAAAAAAGTTATTACCGATTTAAGGCAAAATGAAGTGAATAAGAAAATTACATTTTGATGTCAAGGATAAATGCGACATTAATATTTGTAAAGTGTTTAATTTTTTTTTTTTTTTTTTTGTTTTATTTTACAATATCCCATTTGGTTATCCCATTTCAAAGCACAACTCGCCGCAATCAAAAATCTATTAAGTGAAAACCAAACACTTTTTATTGTTTGACGCAAATCTTATTGGCAGGATATACAGCACGTTTTCCGGTTCATGAAAACACAAGGTAAATATTACAAATAAATAAAAAGCTTCTTTTTATGATTTAACATTAAATGTAAAAATATTTGTGTGCTCTGTGCTAAGAAAGCAGTGAATTTTATTTTTAATAAGATATGAAGACCAAAGTAATTGTGGGAGTTGTTTGCTTTTAAAGGTAAATAGAAAAATATTTTATTTAAAATAAAATAAAATAAAAAAATAGTTGTTATACTACTGATGCCTGAAAGTTGTTTCTAATTTAGTAAACAGCGTTCTTGTTTAATCAAATGCCAAGTTCGTCCTAAAGTTCAATTTAAGTCACCGACTGAATGAACTATAATCCATACAGTAATTACTTATTAAGTTGTGGCTTGTGTTATTCTGATCCCAGATTAAATAATACACCCCAAGAGTTCTAATCCAAGGCTATATCGCTAACCCGCCCACTTTTCTAATGTACTAAGAAACATTTCAAGGGGTGTGCACCCCTCTCATTTTTCAAATGCAGCATTGCGCCTCTATAACTACACCGACTGAATGAACCATGCATATAAGTAATCACTTATTAAGTTGTGACTTGCACGATTCTGATCTCGTACTCTAATCCAAGGCTATATCGCTAAAGCCACCCACTTTTCTAAGGTCTACATATTGACATCTCAAGAACAGCAAGTTTCATTACAATTGAATAACTAAACGCATCTAAAACTAAGATTATGCCATCTTAAGAACCTAAAGAGTCTGCAAAGTTTCGTAGGAATCGGTGCAGCGGAGGTGCATAAAATCTTTTAGGGGTTGTGTAGCCCCTCTCATTTTTCAAAGACAACATTGCTCATTTATAGCAGCGCAGTCTATATGCCTACCTTTCCAGAAATAAAAAATTTAAATGGGTGTCTATGCCGTCTTTTCTAGCTGTAATATTTTATGTCATCTTAAAATAATTAACTGAGTACCAAGCTCCGTTAGAATCGAATAAATTTAGAAGTACGTGGGCGTTTTAGGCCCATTTTTCATAAACTAGATTGTGTTATTTCAATATAGATTCAATATAGATTCAATCCAGTTGAATGGCTATGAGTCCATAAATGTATGGCATAAACCAGAAATAATTTCATAATAGGGCTCAAGTTCAGTATTTTCAATTCTTATAGAATAAAATATTTTTATTAATTATTATTTTTTTTAAGAGAAGTAACACTCAGGCAATGAACGCCTACAACTATTACTAGGTGTTACCTTATTTAGGAAAGGTATAGTAATAGAGCAGACAGGCTTCTTTTATAAAATTATACGTTTTTAATAATATAGTGTTGCAGTGCCTCTGGTGTTAAATAAGGTGTATTAAATTTTTTGCTTAAAGCTGTGTTTGGTAGCCATTTTATTGGTTATTTTACATCACCGATAATTCTGCTATACAACGAAGGAGGGCGCTCTAATGTTAGATAAGGATTAGTATCTGCTGAAGTCGGTATAGTTCAGTGACCAGTGACTATGCCTTCATCATCATCTTTAGAAAAACACGTTAATTAAAAAAAATATTTCATTCTATAAAAATTGAAAATACTGAACTTAATCCAGATTAAGAAATTATTCCTGATTAAAATTCATTCTTGTTCAATTAAATTTAAATTCTTATAGAAAAATGTTTAGTGGTCGTAGCCCCACGGCAGCTAAGCCCTAGCAGACAATAATAAATAATTTTTCCATCGGTTTAGATTGAAAAAAATTTATGGAGCATATATGATATCCCATATATGGTTCGGATCCGAAAAATGAGGGTATGTGGACATATACGATAGTATATATTCATACATTTTCATACATGTTCATATGTGTAAATTCATATTCATATTTATTAAAATTACTTTTTTAACCCCCGACCAAAAAAAAAAGGGGTGTTATGTATTTGTAGTGTGTGTCTGTGTATCTGTCCGTGTCCACGTACAGCCCAAACGGTTAGACCGATTTTGATTTAGTTTTTTCTGTTCGAAAGGTGACTTGATCGAGAAGGTTCTTAACTATGTTTGAAGTAAATCGGTCCAGCTGTTTAGAAGATATCACATCTTTTCTAGATGTATCGGGGGTTTTTAAAATTTTTTTTAATTTTTGTTATTTAAGATTTTAAACATCGAAGTTGTATTTGATGAAACATTTGTTTGGTTAAATAATTAAAAACGAACTAAAAGATATTTTATTCATAGTTTTAAGAGAAAAGGTGCATCGATTATTTAAAAAACACAAAACGTATCTGCGTACATAAAATTTAATTTAATAAGAATTTAGATTAAAAACTAATGCAATTAATCATTAAAAAAAATTATCAATTTTATTTCAACAGTAGTTTTCAATAATTTTTTTTGCAGTAGTATGAACTTTGTTTCTTAAAAATAGGGTATTTCTTATAAAATTAATGACTGAAATATACTTTTGATTATTTCATTTATTTAATAGGGCCGCTATGTATAAAATCGTACAAGAATGGGGTTTATCCTTTAAACGTTTTATGAATATAAACTTTGCAAACCGTTTGTATTTTCTAATAGATGTGCAATTCACCAGTGATAAAAAAGAGAGAAAAAGATCGAGTTGATAAAATGCAAGCGTTTTTGATTGCAAAAACGATCTTATGTGAGATATCATGTATCCATACATTTTTATACAGCTTCATATATTACATCTGAATTCTATATATATATAGCTCCACATATGGAGACCTTCATTATTAAATTTCGATATATGACCTCATATATTATAATACATTTCATATATTAGTCCATATATCAATTCATATATAATACTTTTGCCATGTATAATCCTATATATTTCCATACATGAATTCATACATATTCATATATATTTATATACATTCATATATTAAAAATATATGGACCATACATACTTTTTTTAGCTGGGTTAAGAACACCTTTTTCTGGGACGTTTTTTACATTTAGAGGACGTTAAATTCGAAAATCCTTTAAATTTATAAATTTTTAATAGTGAAATATTTTTATTATGCTGGGAAAAGACAAAGACTAAGATTAAGATTTAAAACTTTCACTTTCTTCTATTGTTAGTGAGAAAGCAGTTTAGAACTTCTTGAATAAAATAAGACATTTTACTTTATCGCAGGGATAATTTAAGAACCTAAATTTCTATTAATTCATCAGTCACTAGACCTTAGACTATATTTAGTGAGGAGCGAAAAGTTCTCCAATTTTGAACATCGTGTAGTCTGAAGCGTCGTAGACACGATCAAAATGCTTTATGTCAATTTCGTGTAGGTATATTGGACGTTTTTATGGACAGACACTGCATGACTCGTCAAGCATTAATTTTGAGTTTCGTTAAGAGTAACCTAACTATGGTTTGGTTCCGAAAAAATATTTTCAAAATTAAACTGCGTCATTTAAACAAAATTTGATTAAGCTCTTAACAAAACCAACAATAGTAGTGAAATAATAAATAAATAACTAATACACTTTTCTTTCAAGATGTTAAAGTGTACTTATATAAAAAATGCACTTTTTCGTATTGCATTACAATAGAGACGCACAAAAAAAATTCTAATAAGTCTGCATTTGTTTCCCATGCGCACGAAAATAAAAATGCATAAGAGTACAACGAAGCAGGATTATGGAACCGAGGAAAACACAACACAATCTTGGCATTATTTAATACGAAAATACCATAAAAAATAGAAAAAAAAAAGCTTTTTATGTCTAAGACTAAATATAGAAAAACTAGTGCCAAGACCAAGGCGCAGATGAAGTAACACGCTATTCGAAGACTGCGCTCATGACGAAGAAGAATACTAGTACATATAAAAAAGCAAACAATTTCTTTGGTTCTGATGTTATTGGTCCCATTTAGCAACTGCTGGATGCTTTTTTCCAAAGCATCGCATGAATAAACTTAAAATACAGTTTAGTTTTTCTTTAAGTTTTTTCCAGACATTTTAACTCGTATATGAAATACATGTAATTTAATGAAATGAAGAAAATATAAAGAACACGAAACAGCGTCTTTTACTTAATTTTTCTTTTTTTTTCTCCATCTTCTTCTTCAGTTATGTTTTTCATCATTACTCGTATTTAAGTACGATATCGTTCTGTTCGAGTTACATATACTCGTATGTATGTATGTAGTATGTATGACTCCTGCTCAAGCACACAAGTCGATAAAGTAATTTTTTTAATTTACTTAAACTTGAAATATACTTGAATAAATATGAGCTTTATTTTGCCTTCTTTAGGGCAAAAATACTTACACATCTACGTACATATGTACATACAGTTGTATATGAGTGTGCTGTGTATGTGTGTGCATTTTTCTGCTTCTTTGGTTGCACAAATCGTATGCATTTTCTTTATAAGAAATAAATTGTGTAAACGAAACGGAAAAACAGTTTGCAAAATATAAGAGTACAAATATCTCAAGTTTCTTAAGTGAAATATGAAAATTATTGTATTTAATATGTACGAGTATAATGCCGAGTACACACTATGGAATTTTGTGGCATCGCTATAGTGTACATATACTGGTGGCAACGTTTGTCGTTTCCGATAGTTTTCGTTGTGTGAAATTACTCCACAAAACGAAAACACAAGAAATGCCAGATGTGTACTGGGCATAAGGTACAACTATATATAAAGCATAACATGCCTTTAAATTAAATTGTTTTTTTTTTTTGTATCAATTCCCTTAAAATATTTTAACTTTTCGTTAGTGGATTTCTGGGTTTAGTTTATTAAATTAAACTTTATTAAGTTAAACTTTTTAGTTTAAAGATTTTTGCTTGGCATAATAATAATTTCATGAAAGCTACTTAATATTCAAAAAGCACCTCCCCTCTCTTCAGCATTTTGAAATAACCATTATTCACCTATTCACCATATTCGACCCTTCACGAAAAAGCATTTGGGATACTGGTGACCTTACAGGTCATCTCAAGAATTTGATGGTCTTTTCAAGCTTAAAGTCAAAATAATTGAAAAATCCATGGCTTTTTTTACTAATTAAAATAAATAAACATTTTCGATAACTATATTTCGCGAACCATTTACCGCCATACCTAAACAAAGCGGCAAGCGTGATCTTTCATCGCGTGGAACTCTCAAGTTCCACATAATAATACTCTCATGCAAATGCATATTTGTACTCATCAAATCAAAATGAATCTGGATAATTTAGTTTTCCGAATTAAAGAATTTGCAAAAAAAAATGGCATAGATTTGTTATTGCAAATTTTTTGGCATATTTTTTAATAACTAAATATTTTTGCATATTTTATAATAAATACATATTTAAAATGCATATTTTTTATAAAACTTATTTTTTCTACTTTGCAATATAGACGAAGTCTATTATATTTTGCATTTCATTTATTTTTGCAGCTGAAGTTAAGTAAAACCACATTGCGACAAAAAGTTGACAAAGCCACCAACCAATTAAACAAAAAATAAGTCCCTTAATACAGCAACCATGTTTAAAGCTAAAAACAGAAAGCATAAAAAAGCACGAAGCAGATCTTGCTACCATCTGTGTAGATCAGCTGATTTCTGCCTAACTGCCAAACAAAACAACATACATAAATTTCGTTCCTTTTTATAAATGGAGTTTTAAGAATTGCACACAATAATATCTTGTAGTTGTATTAGTTATGAATTCACTTATCTAATGCGTTTAAAACAAGCATTAACAGTTAGAATTTCTTTTGATTTACTTTTAATTTTAGTGCATATTTTTAATGCATATTTTAGGTTTTGTTGAGCTTTTTTAAGCGCATTACTAAAATGTTATAGTGCATGAAGATAACAAGCCTGGTCATGAGGAAACAACCACAAAATAGAAAAAACTAAATAGACATAAAACCGCTACATTGACTGGAAAATAGCTAAAATGGCATTACTTTTTAACAATAACAAAAAAAAGTTTTTTTAGCAGCCAACTTCTCTACTTAATGATATTTTGGATCTTTCTTTAAGTTAAAAATACTGTTTGGCAATATCATTTAGGAAATTATGTGCTTTAACTTTTTTAGTTTGTACTTCCTCCCAATAAGTTCTTGCTTCCTAAAGGTATGTTCACACTAGGCAAAGATTTGCCCAAAAATAGGGTAACCACTAAATAATAATAAAAAAAACCTTTTAATTCAGACAAATGTTTATTAAGTGAAACAGTTTCAAATAATATTGGGTTCTATGAACGTGATCTGAAATCACTTAAAGGGTCTTCTAAGCACAAAAACGTAGTTTGAAACCGCTTAGCCAACTGCCTGACTATATCAAATCCCTTAACAGATGAATTAGTCAATAAGTCACTTAAAACCTGACATCGTGTATCGACAACAAACTTTCTATCGGCAGCTTGTATTGAAAACAAATATAAAATAAAAAAAAAAATTTTTCAATATAATAAGTAAGCAATAAAAAGTTTCTTGGCGACATAGGGGGCCATTCCGTTAATGTGAGTGTACTTTGTTTGTTGGTGTAATAAAATTAATTGTTTTACACAGAAGAACCTTGAAATTTACGCATTTTAGGAAATGCTATACTTTTTAGTTTTTTAAATTATCCGTGGTAGTCAGCTGATATTGTTTATCAAAGAGAATTTTGGAGTTGCCAGAGCGACAGCGTTTTAAAATCGTGTAGCCAACTAAATGTAACATTGCGAATCAAATTTTTTTCGTAAAAACTAAACCCATTTAATTATGTATGTATGTATGTGGTTGTAGCTGCAACTGGCAACAATAAGTAAGACAGTGAAAATCACTACCAAAAATATAAAATAACAAAAACGTTTGAGGTTTGAACTCAATGTTGCATAGAAATTATCAACGAAATTTGCTTCACTAATGCCTAAAATTAATATTAATAAAATTTGTACCTTAATTTATCAACAAACAATTAAAAGTGTAGATTTTGTAAACACACAGAAAAAAATATTCCTTTAATAAACAACATTAATTGCAAATAAAACCAAAAATCAATTAAAAATGCAATAGTGTAATTATTTAAATTTTTAAACAAAAGTTTAATTGACTTAAATACATTTTTAATTGATTTTTGGTTTTATTTTCCATTAATGTTGTTTATTGCAGGAATATTATTTTCAGTGTAAAGCTTTTTATGGAAGAAATATTTTTGAAACGAATTTTGTTTTTTTTCATACAAATTTTAAGCGTTTAGAAACGAATTTTTTTTACAAAATCTGCCTATAAAAATACTAAAATTGTATTGTACTATCGAAGCATAAGGTATGGTCAAACTTGGCAGACTGTTTCATACATATCTAATAGACAGTGGCATAGAATCTAATATTATTATTAACAGCTGTCTGAATTAAAAGCTTTGGCGCGTACTCATAGCCAAAACAAAGTATATTTTATGAGTTTAAAACCAGTATTTTGTATGATAATACTGGTTTTAATTTTTCACTAGCATTTAGGGGTTACTCTTTCTTTAGGCAAATGTTTGGCTAGTGTGACCGTAGCTTTGGACAATGAAAATACAAATTTTAAAAGTATTGTACAAAACGTTTTTAGAATCCGTAATTTACAACTGAGTCCAAATAAAATACGGATCATGCATTCTAAAATTTATTTTGTAACTAAAGTTCAACTACAAACAGGAAAAGTAAATAAATGTCTGCTGGTGGAGTTTTTAGAGGAAATACATACTGAAATTACTACTGGCCAAAAGGCATACATAAATATATACATATATATACATATATACGCACATAATAACTGTATGCATATAAATATATACACCTTCTACAAGTAACTATAATCAATTTTACTGCCACTTCATTATGTAATTTCTAAAATACTCGCTTCAAATGGAGACATAAACTTATGTACGTATGTATGTATGTATGTATATACAGACTTTCATTATTAATTTGTTGTTCTGTATTGTTGGCAGTATAAATTTAATTAAAAACCATTCTGCAAAGTACTTTCCATGTCAGATAATATATCCATGCAATTAAGTAGAGTTGAAATGGAATCCTGCCATACATAACATACATACATAAATACATACATTCATGAATGTTATGTACATATATAAAGTCGTAAGGATAAACGTTTAAAAACTGACAGCACACATGTACTCGTATAGTAAGAAATATTGGGGAAAACGCATAGGTCTAATATAAATACATAATTATACACATACATAGTATACATACATATCGCGCTTGTTTCCCTAACGACAACTCAAAATTTTTCAATATTAACTTTTTGCCATATTTAAGTACTGCAAAATTCGTACAGCTATTTATTACTACTATTTTATTCCCTTTTGTGATATAAGAATATGTGAGAAACAATTTTTCGCTACAATTGATAATTTGTATATTTCGACTTATGCCCCTTTAGAAGAACAAGTGCGATATGTACACAAATATGCACACACATTTCATGCAAATCAACATGTATATTTCAAATTACTTGACTGAACAATATGCAAATGGTACGTAGTATTTTGGAAGTCATACTGACACTTCTACTTTATATACAAACTTATATTTATATATGTATGTGCATTCAGCTTTATTTATATATTTATATGAATTTCTCTGCAATAATTTTAAATTGCATGATTGCATTGTATTGTATGTATGTGTGTGTGTAGTTTCAAATGACTGATGACAAATATGTCCTCATATTGCTGCTAAAGTTTGTAGTTGAAGTTTACAACAACACAGAAATACTGAATTTCATTCTCTCAAAAAAAAAAAAAAAAAAAACAAGGAAACGAACAAATTGATGTGTGCATTAAGGACACTAGACACTACTTGGCATTCAATTCGGTGTGAACGATCAACAAAATGTTTTCCTTAACACGCCACCACTATATCCTGCAATCGAGATAATCTTGTACCTCCTACTTAGACAGCATTTATACTCATTATTCATTCCTGTTCATGCCAGGATTACTTTTGTGCAAAATAAAATAGAAATTTCTTTTTCAATTATCCACAGCGGCTAAATAAATATTTAATGGATTTCGATAATTAAGGTGTATTACTTGGTAAGTAAATACTTACTTCCGCCCTGCATTAGGCTGGTTCAAAAAAATATATGGAAGACATACTAAACTGAAAATCAATTTAGTCAACGTTCTACTTATCGCACACTTACATTTGCAACAACAGCAAAATATTAAAATTTGTTTTTCTTTTGAATGTAAGTGTGCAAGAAGTCAAACGTTGTCGTCATTGGAAGATTTGCTCTTATATTCATAGTTAGAGCAAGAACTCCAGAGTATGTTTATATTAATATTTTTATATTTTTTTAATTATTCAACTTATGTACGAAAAGATTTATTCCCTGTTTCCACAAGTCAGCAAGACCACTCGCCTGGAAAATTTTTATGAAAATCACTCAACAAAAAACTGAGTGCTTTTCATATAAATTTTCTACTCAATTCGACCGTCCGCGTTGTGGAAACAGAGGGTTATTATTATATTCAGCCCTTGTTTCTACAACCCAGACGATCGACTTGAGTATAGTGTATAGTTTCCACAATGCAATTAAAGCAGCTTATCTAAGACTCAGTCAAAAATTTAAGTACTTTTCATATATTTTTTCTAGATAAGTCGCTTGCTTGCATTCTCGAAACTACAAAATTTTGTTGAGCAATTTTGATAAAAACTTTCTAGACGAGTCAGCTGCCTGACTTGTGGAAACAGGGAGTTAAAGTACAAGAAAGTATAGTTCATCAGTTACATTAATATATCACACATTTTTAAAGATAAAATTAAACTAAAAATTATTTGTTATTATAATAATGATGCTTTACTGCGGTGCAAAAAAAATTGAGAAAGACATCTGCAAAGACGCACAGTGGGATGTTATCACACATTTTTGTCCAAAAACTATAAGGAGTGTTGCCAAATCATTGAAAGTTAGTTAAGAAAAAATGTTATTTCATTAAAATCGGCCGTGCTAAGGTTCTACCTACTCCGTCCAAATTTCACCTCCGTAGCTCTTACGGTTCTCTGGAAAATAGCCTGTGACAGACAGATGGGCACACGGACAGCGTAGCAAAAACAATAGGGTTTCTTTTCACCTTTGGTGTACGTAACCCTAAGAAGTAGATAAGAATCCTTTAAAGATTTCTGCTGTGCCGCAGCAATAAGAAAACGTTTTTGCTACAAATTTTATAAAATTTTAGGAACAATAAATATTACGTGAATGAACTATAAAGGCTCTGGTGAATGCCACTTATTTTTATAAAAATCACTCATTTATTCAAACAACATCATAACCCAAAAAAATAGGTTGCCAGAAAACGAGTTTAAAGTTTTCAATTTACACACAACTTAATGGAAAAAAATTTTATTTTGCTTTTAAGAGTTGAGTAAACAAGATATTTGTGTGAAATTGTTACACAATATAAAGAAAAATAAAGATTCATTCTGCATCATTAACTCAAAAATTCCATATTTTGAGTTACAACGTTCTTTGAGTAAATAAGCGATATGTATTTTATTATATTCGTATATTTCTTAATATGCGCATGTTATATTTCTTGCAGAGTTACTATTTTGCAGAATAATGGACCATGTCACAGAGTTCAATTCCGTTCGGAAACGAAATTCAATCCACCCCATTTTTGTAGAGGATGGTGTCTAAAAAATTAAACTAAAATACAGAAATTTGTTAGGTGTGTCCAGACTGTTGGAGGCGATGGCATGTTGTGGTATGCTTCGTCTAGGGCTTGATATTTTGAGGTGGATCGAATTCCGTTTCCGAACGGAATTGAACTCTGTGAAATGGCCGAATATCTAATTTTAAATTTTTTGAATCCGTCTAATATGTTTTGACCATTTGGTTCTACCTCAACTAAAAACAAAAAGTAACGCCAAGATAATATCTCTTCTTATATTAAAATTTTGTGGTTAAATATATGTACATAAATACATAAATATATATGTATGTGTGTATATATTGTGTGCTTTACAGGCTGGACACAGTGAATTATGGTCTATATTTTGCTAAAGAGATAAATATTTATTCCAGGTGTACGATTTTATTTTATGCAAAATCAAACTTTCGATCTTATTGATCATGAAAGGGTGAACGTGAACTTAATCACTATCAAAAACAATTTAATTAGTAAAATAACTCCAGCAATGCAGACCGTATTTCGACTGCAGATTATGCTATCAGTAAAAATATAATGAAAAAAATTATTCATTGCACCTTTCACTTTTGGTGCAATGACGGACAAAAAAGAATTTTTTAAATCGGTCAACAAATAAAAAATATAGCCAAGTAGAAAACCGCCTGCTTTTTCGAAGTCTATTATGTCCCTGCAGAAAATTTGGTGACAATTGATCCAAACGTACTCGTCCTACAACTGGAGAAAATGTGGGTGTTATCAAAAGTACGTAGTAGTGTATGGTGAAAAAAGTCATATCGTTTAAATGGTGACATATTGACAATTTTCGTGATGTATCGTCTTGATCTTGAGCCAATTTAATTCGGACTCGGTCTAATATTGTAGTAAGCTGCACTCGATGTGGTCGAATACAGGACCTATCAAATAGTGTAAATATAATGTTAATTGCTCCCTTCAATGTGACTCTGGAACCAGTCCTGTAACTATACTTAGATATTAACCTAAGCTTAAATGGTATTTATACTTTTGAAATATGAGTGACCTTGTGGTCGTGTGGGTAGTGTGCCAGTCTGTCATGCACGAGGTTGTCGGTTCGAATCTCAAAAAATTTTCAGATTAAAAATAAAATGTCATTGCATTTGTAACAATAAAAAAATTTATAAGCGTTAATTGTTACAGTTTATATTTATATTATTATACATCGAATAGGTCAATATGGGATAGTTCAGTGACAAGTCACAAGGTGCATACAAAGTATCAATTAACCCCATCCTAGGCCATCCCCATGTAAAAGTGACTGGTCCGCTTCATAGGAAGTGTTAGAACTCGGACTGGTCCCTATCACTTGGGGACCGGTCACGTGACTAGTCTTGTGTCAGTTCCATTTCCTGCAGGGGTCTAATACTTTTTCAGATCAAAATGGAACGCGGTCTAATCGAAATTTTGTCATCTGACACTGCCACTTGTGTTTTAAAGGAGCGAAAAATTTTGACTAAAGCCCACTTTAAGTACAAATTAATTTTCTTTTTGACATAAGGGGGTAAAACTCTTACACGTCATGTATTTATTTTGCAGTGGAAAATTTTACATGTTAAACCAGCTTTATTAAGAAGATTGCATAAATATTAAATTGTAGTCACCCTTTACATTCCCACACTCAACATGGATATTGATGTTGTTGTTATCTTTACCTTTTATATACATATATACATACATATGTAGGTATGTATGTACATATGTATATTTTTGTTTGTTTTTGTTTTTAGTATTCATGTCGACATCAACCAAAATTAAGTTTCGTGCAAATTTCTTTGCAATTTCTAGCGAAAAATTTGACAATGAGCGATAAAATCCAAAATACTTCCTGTGGCCTCAAAGAAGCAAAAAAATACTCGTAATACACAAAAAGTTGAAAAACACACAATTTCCTTCCTTTCGAGTTTCCTAACTGACTTTCTAGCTTGTTTACTTTCTCGGCTGCTTGATCGAGCATGTGTCGAGATACAAGAGCTCTTCAGCTTATTGGAAGGCATGTGGCATACACACATAAATACATACGTGTACATACTTATTTACTCGTACCCGTACATGCAAATTGGAAACAAACATATTCATGCCTCATTTCAAGGTTTCAAAAACTCATCAAGATTCTATTATAACTGAATCTAAGTTGGTTGTTTGCTTGTCTGACTGTGCGTGTTTTGTAGGGGCTTATTAGTTTCTTTCTTGTGAATTGTCGGTGAAGGTGTCACCATGAAAGAGGTGTGGGTACATGTTAATTTTAAGTTTATTTTGTTTATATATACCCTGTCGGAAATTTGGCTAACTTTAAACTAACTTTAAGCTAACTATTTCGCAACTAGTACTGACTGACACTTGCATTATTTTGCAATGTAATTAACTGACTATTTTAACATTGCGATGTCCTAGGCGGTAGTCATTTGTCTCACTCTGCACTCGATTCAGCTAACTTAAAGTTGACTTTTTTAAATCACCTGGTAGTCAGTTAAGTAAAAAAAATTTCTGGGTTTCGAACATGTAACATCACACGTTGTGTACTCAATGCGCTTCCACTCGGCTAAGCTGCCATCTAAAATAACAACAGCAAAATATAAATTTGTTGGCTCTCATCAAATTCGATTACGTACTCAACTTAAGAATTAATTTTGGGTTTGTTCTGGATGACTTTGCAGCTAGCTTTTAGTCAGTCTAAGAAAAGTTAACTATAAGTTAACTACTTTTGTAGTCAACCACACATTCTCCGACAGGGTACATACAATAATGCATGTGTGTGTGTGTGTGTGCGTTTGTACTGTACGGATGTGTGCTAATATACATACTTGCAATATTTCTTCCTACAATTATTCAATATACAAACATATATATAACTTGTGTATATACATAAATAAGCTTAAATGTGTACATAAATATGTACGTATACATATATATAAAAAAAGGTGTCTTGCACGACGCACAATGGTGTGAAATTAAAAATAAAGCAGTGTAATATAGAACTTGTAAGTTACTGAGAATTTTTGAACACAACATCTAACTGACTGCAAACTTTCGAAGAAAATGTCACAGCTTTTTTGTTACCTTGGTAAATGAGATAAAATTTTATTACTGTATTAATTAATACAGACTCACAGACAAAAAATATAATAATATTGATTTTAATTTTTCGTTGTCTGTTTGACTTTATCACAGCTACAAATAAATTTTAAGTAACACTTTAACCTGGTCGCACGGTAGTACAGCCGGCCAAGTTCTGGCTTATGCTAACAAACTGTATATAGTTTTTAATCCCCTCATAAATTTGGACCCCTCAAACGACGAAACTGAGAGCATCGAGGAAACCTCATATTCGAAGTTTAAAAGTTATACAATGAAAGTTTTCTGGAGCAATGGAAGTGTAAAAAGTGCATATTTGTCTGACTCACTCACCAACATTGTGAGGCTCTTTCGCGTGACCACGAGCATACAATTTTAATTTTTCTTTTTCATGCAGATTTTAATCTATTATTTATGTATTTCTCATTAGTGGCTTTCTACGAAACTTTACATGAATCATAAGCACCGGTTACAGCAGAATCTTAAAGTTAATATATGTGTATGTAAGGACTCACGCCCATAAAAACTTAAACTTATATTTTGAGCTCGCTAGCTGAAATTTTGTGCACAAGTAGTATCTAAGTCTAGCTGAGTAACTAACTAGAAAAATCTGAAAGCTTTGATTGTCTTGCCAGGGAGGCGTAGCCACGCCCATAAAAATTTACCATTGTATCTTAGGGAGCTAATATTTGATCCACAAGTAGGCCTAGGAGAGCTATCTACTAGAAAACCCAGAACAGCGAAATTTTTTTAACCGGGAGGAGGGGACACAACCTTAAAGCTCAAAAATATAAATTAAAATTAAAGATTTCCCACCAGTGTTGTCAATCAAACAATAATTATTCGAATATTCAAACAGTCTTTTATCAATTTTGCTGAAACGCACTTATATTTTTCATATTAGAAAAAAGAATTATTCGAATAATTTCCTTACTACCTTATTTAAAAGATATTTTTCATTTTATAACTTTTTAAGTATTTATATGACAAAATAGCAAATACTGGCCATCGCTACCTGGAAATAATATGGAACCCTGACAATGCAAAAATAAAATGCAAATTGTAAGAGGAGCTGTTAAAAATGTTGATCTTAATGTTTTTGACGGCCGAAACTATATTTAGGTACCAGAGAATGACTTAAGTATCGTTTTAATTACTCTTTGAGTATTGGGCATCAGCTAAAAATAAAAAATACGAAAAATGCAAAAAAAAAAATAAAAAACACGCAAAACTTCAAACTGAAACTTCAAACTATAAGCATCCAACAACTTAGTATATACACATTTTTTTAATTGCGCACCACAAACGAGAGTAACTAAAATTTATGAAATTGTGTGAGCTACTATCACACGCATAAACATAAAAATAACCTGACTATTAATCGTTTGTACATGCCTGTATACAGGGATATTTATTTACAGACACACATAAAGCCGCACACCTACATATATTTTCTATTCCATTTTATATACATAAAAGTAAGTTTACGGTGGCGAATGATGAATAAATATCCCAAGTATTAGAGTATTTTTTTTTTTGCCGTTTAAGCACCCATAGCCTGAGTATAAACATATTCAAACTGAAAGGATGAGAGAGAGTGATTGCGTTTCATACGTATGTGCCTTTTTACTTTTAGTTGTAGCGTATTTTAGTTCTTTACATAAACGAAGTGAACAGACTCTTGTATATTGGAATAAGCTTTAGTCATAGTTGCTTGGGAGCAGTGATGGTATTTTGGTGCGTTTCGGGTATTTTTTGGTGCTTTTTGCATCTTCACAAACGCGAAATTTTGGTTAATACCCTTTTTTAAAAAGCGGGTACTTACAGTGCTTTTTAACAATTTCTCACAGTGCTTTTGGTGCTTTTTTGTAAAATAAAAATATTTTTAATTTACAAACCGAATGTACTTTTAAGAGCTAATAGCAACATCTTTTGACTGAGCCTTCTTAAATTGTTTTTAATGACAATAACGGAAACTATTTTAAAAACAATTTAGAAAACGTTTCATAATTGGGATTAAAAAATTAAAATACTTCTTGCAAAATAGAAATCGGAAGTAACTGGAAAGTACCACATAATTCTCTCTCTGCATAATAATTTATTGACAGTAGTACGCAATAAGCATTTATTAAAGTTTACACAAATATTTAATCATCCTAGAACAATTGACAGCATGAGGTTGTCAGTTGTTTTAGACAACGGGTAGCCAAGTCCCAATTTTTTGGTATCGTATTGACGTGCTGTCAATGTTGGCAACTGGAATAAGTGTGAATATCGCAAAAACAAGAACTTTTAAGTTACTTAAGGAAAAAAGTGATGCTTTCAATGCTTTTGTATGTTTAAAATATTTTTCAGTAACATACATATGTATCTTAATCTAAGCCTAAGCTTCACCTACTAAATAACTAAAACCGATCATATAACTACTAACATTTTGAAAAATTAATAAGGGTTTTCATGAGAAATCTTAAAATTGTCATTTGTGCAATTGGGGAAATATGCGAGACATGTTGCATGAAGCCCCTTTGACTTTTTAAAGCAATTTGAATGAAATGTCAAAAAAATTAATTTAATAAAAATATGAAGAAAATTTCAAGCAGTTTTTAATTTCATATATTTCATATATTAAATATTTTGAGGCAAAAACTTGAAATTATACTATGATGTTTACACTCCAAACTCTCCTTTTTTTAAGTGGCTTAATGTATTAAAATAAAAAAAAATTTGGTGCTTTTTTACCCTCTTTTTCGTATTTTTTTGCGCTTTTTACCCTTTTCGCAACAGCTTAATGTGCGTTTGCTCTTCGTAGAGATACCAACACTGCTTGGGAGCAAATATATCAGCGTAAAAACTGTTTACGCAGTTATTAAGATTATGACTTTTTATTTATGTATGTATATTTTTTGAAGTATTGTTTGTCATTCTCTAATAGGAACTTGGCGTTTTTCACATTTACGTTTTTGTGGAGATCAAGAATTATATGAAAGTCAATCAAAATGCAACACATTAAAGAACATAAAAAGTTCGTAGTAATATCATATATAAAATTCTGAACCTGCTATAAGTTTTTTCAATTAAGTCAATTCAATACACGAAAAAACATAAAAGTTCGTAGTAACAATAAAATTTATTTTTAACCGATTAAATATCAGCGTTTATATATCTTTATATAATACGAGTATAGAATGGACTAATGTCACATTCAAGAAAACGGTTCATACGTAAAATTCTTAAGAACATGGCGTTTTTTCACATTTATGTTCAATAAAATGAAGTGATTATACATATGTATATCATCATATGATACAAAACGGACTTATGTCACCTTCAAGAAAAACGGCTCATATATAAAAATCTTAATCTGATATAAGTCTTATTTTATTGTCGTTACTCCCCCATTGTGCAGCGCTTAAAATACAAGTGTATCATTTTCAAATGCATGCATGCAAAACCAAGAAGTTTAGGGTATCCCTTAAAGCGATTTGACTGCATATCGCACTTTACTTCGCAAATGGGTCAACTCGAAATTTTGCAATTTTTCTGTTTTGCAAGAAAATCATTTACCGTAGATATTTGTTTTGTTTTTCCAAAAAAAAAAAAATTGTATCCCTCCTTGTGATATGTAAAAAAATTTATTTTGCCTCTACTAAGAATTTGTAAATTTTGAGTTAAGCCTTTTTAGACGCAAAAGTGCAATATGTTTATTCTGTGGGCGAGGTTTCCAATCTAATTTAAATTTCCAGATTATATCTAAAAGTAATTAGATATAAAATTTCTGTGAAACCACAGAAAGCTTAAAATAGGCGTGCCATAACCATAACCATACAAAACAGCTGTTCGAACCAAACTTATGGGCAACACTTTATTTGCTTATAGGTGTCTCACCATAACCATAGGAACCAATTGAATTTTAGTTTTGGTTATGGCTATGACCATGATACAATTATACAGGTAACCGCGAAGCGCCAGCTGTTTTGCTTGTTTCGTGGTCCACTCTGTCAAATGTTGCTTATGTTTTACAAACACACACACACGCTGTGTATCTTTCATTGCTCTATGACAGTTGGCACCAGAAACTAGCAACAAAAAGCCCTGTTGTTTTATTTGCTGTAAATTTGTTGTCGATTTGCGGTTACCTGTATAATTGTATCATGGCTATGACATTATGCCAGATTAAACCTTAACGGACAGCCTAAATTATGTTTGCATGACAGTTTTTGTGTTTATACGCCACCTATTTATCCATTTCTCCAGTGTGTTGTATTTTATGTTTTGTGTTTTTTTTTTGTTTCTTTGTAAAATATTGTTGGCGTGGTGTATGTATTTCTTGGTTTTACTCACATGCAATTTGCTTTAGCTTAAGCAAGTGCAAATTTGCAAGCCACTCTTAGCACAAACAACAAACAAAGCGAAAAATTACACAACAAAAGTTAATTCATAAACACACTAAGAATAATGGAAACTCCAAAGAAAAAAAAACAAGCAACAGCAACATTGATATGGAAAAGGTGGAGGAGGCAGCCAAGGTTACTCAATCTACACAAATAGTAGATATGTAAGTACTCGTTCACTCGTGGAACTAATGTTTCATTTACTTGTTCACATGCTGGTAATTGAGTCAATGTGGAAAAAGTTTGGCTGTTGTTTAGGCAAACTCTGTTCATATTAGCAACAAGTTTTTTGGTAAATATATTTACTTTAGTTTACATAATTCTATTATACTATGTACATAACAATTTGCATTCTATCCTTTATATTCATAAATGCTGAACACAATAACTATACATACATACGAGTATATTTGTGTATAGCAAAAAGTCTTCAAAACATTTTCCCATCTTCAGTTTGCCTTAATATATCTATATATGCGTAAATATTTTTTATCTTTATTTTGTTTTTTTTTTATTTTTATAAAAGAGAATTTTCATAGTTTCGTAGTTTTTGAAAATTTGGCTACTCAATGCAAATAAAATTAGGAAATAAAATAAAGTTTTGAATTGATGTGGAAATGTTCTAAAACACCAAACAGCCATCATGTGGTGTAATCGCAAATTAAATATGCATTCGTTTAGAGATAAAATTTTCAAAACTTACAAAATTTAAATAAGAATTGTGTGGAGGAAGAAAAGTTTAAATGTGGCTGTTGGAGAGTGATAGTATTGATAGGTAACTAAATAGTAAATATAATATTATTTGCAATAAGTCAAGCGCGAAGGAAGTTTTGAAGTATAAAAAGTGATGACAAACTATATTACGAGAAAAAGAATCTCCTTATTAAAGTTTCAGGAAATGGAAAATGAATAAGTGGCTTTATTACACTTTAGAGCATATGAGAGTTATCGGAAAAAAGTTTGCTCACTTAGAAAAACATTAAGGAATTTTCTTTATAAACGTCTTAAGGTACCCTGTAATGAACTCTAGGTAATTCGGATGGCACTAATACTCATGTAGCTGTGATTTACGGAGCTTACTCAGAGACATTAAAGGCTCAGTTACCCGACTGTAATGTAAAGTAACTGCAACAGTAGCAAACAGCTGATCGATATTGTTATTACAATAAATTACAGACGGGTAGCTGATCTAAATTAGACGTGACATAGCCATAATGTCATAGCCATAACCAAACTAAAATTCAATTGGTTTCTATGGTGAGAGTTATGGCGTTATGGCGAGTCTCTCTCACTCTCACCATAGAAACCAATTGAATTTTGGTTTGGTTATGGCTATGGCATCATGGCTATGTCATGTCTAATTTAAGCTTTAGTCTTCGTATTAAAAAGCGACTCAAAGATCACTGCAGTGTGTACCAAAGTATGACAATGAGTACTCAAAAAAATATACATAAGTAAATAGTCTTAATTTTAGCAACTGAGTAAAGTCATAATTGTCGCGCAAACAATTCATGCGCTCACATATTTTCTCTCAAGCAACTATGACTACACCCGATTCCGACATACAAGAGCATCTCTGCTTCGTTTATTTGACAAGCTAAAATATACATGTACGTCAGTGATGCAAATTGTGGCACAATTGGGCCATTTGTGGCACTTTTGGATGTTTGATGGCCCTGTGGTACTCTCTAGGCTGTTTTGGCCCTTTCAGCTCAATATTTAACTAAATCCTTCAAACCTTTGAGTACACTTTTTAAATGAGTTTTCTTCGTTTTAAAAACTACTTTTATTTTTGTAGATTTTTATTGAACTCTGATTTCCGAAATCTGCGCCAGATCATGTTTTGAGTGGGAATGGCAATAGTATTGTAGGTACCACTTGCTATTAAATTTTTCCAAAAGGAAACAGAAGTAAATTTTGCAAAAGGATTTCTGCCATTAAAAATCGTTTAGGTAAACCTTTGCATATAAATTTACAGATAATTATTCAGTGAACTCTTTCTATTTCCCATTCCTCAGCATGTGTGGAAAGAATCTTTTCTTTCGGCTGAAAATTTATATGGAAATCAATAATAAAATATAAAAATTCTCTTTTTTCAATATAAATTTTTAGTCGAGAGTTTTCTTTCGATATCGTGAAACAGGCCATAATAGAAGAAATCGTCGTCATGTAAATAGAATTAAAAGATTTAATGAAATCTAATTTTAATAATTTTTATGATGAAGATATTTTAAAACTTCACACAAAAATGATTTTAAACAGAAGTAAATTCAGAAACTATTGGACTAAGAATTTAGAGATAATGAATAAAAAAATTAGAATTACATATAAAGTGCTTTTCCACTAACATTGATTTTTTTAAGCAACATGCATATAAAATATGCATTTACTTTAATTTAACAATAAATACCTTAAAAACTTTAAATTCTGTTTTTGCCCTAAACAAAATAAATCACATATGTATATTATATCATTAATACATACTTTTGTTTTTATTTAAATTAAAAGATTATACTCAAGTACATTAAAATTTTTGTGGCCCTATCAAAGGTACTTTGGCCCTTTTAAATCGTTAATTTGGCCCTAAATCAAAAAACTGAAAATGCATCACTGATGTACGTATCAAACGTATTGACTCTCTCTGAGTATGTTTATGATCAAGGCTATGGATATTTAATCGGACAAACGAAATATACATGATACTTTGGATATTTTTTCATATTTTGCCACTGCCCAAAAAAAGGTAATTGGGTTTCGAATTAAGCAATCCTACTGGATTACCAACTTAATTATTTTAACTAGGCGTATGACTAAAATAATCGATTCTTGAGAAGTACTTATTTTTTTATTTGGCCTCCTCAAATTTCACAATCAGAAAAGTAAGCCATTATATGGGAAGTAGTTCTATGGTAATGTGTAATTTTTGGCTAGGCATATACGTGTGTGGGCATTGGTAAACATGCTTTATGTGTGTGTTAGCATAAGAGCCCTGTGTATACGCATGTCTAGCCGCTTAATAGGCAGAGTACTCTTTTTACTCATGAGTGTGTTGTAGTTCACACAGTTTTTAGTTATAGTTGTTTGTGTTTCGTAATTTATAAAATGTGTATAAGCATAGTAATTAGATATTTGAGGTTTAAGATATTCGGTTTAAATTTTATTACTCAAAACTAAGTACATACTCAAAGAGTACTTTTGTCATTCTGTGGTTTGTACCAGGCAGATGTATTTGCTATCAAGGAAGTTACGGATTGGTTCAATAATTTGTTATGCGAACTAAGAGTTCGAAATACAAAGATGCTGTCATTTGTGTCACCTACTGTATTAGCTGAATTTTTTTTTATAAATTCCGTCTTATACAAAAGACCGATCAATTATATTAAATACAGCAGTAAACTTTCCTCCAAACTATCAACTTTTAATATTAAGGTTTTTCATCATCATTTTTTTATGTCTATTAGCAGCAGTCAACTTCTTAATATCAGTTTGAATTTTATTTGTTCAAACGAAAAGTTTTTGTTTTTACTTAAATGCAATGAATTCGTCTTTAAGTAATTTTTTATTTATTTAGAAAACTTTTACAATTTGCCACTTTTCTATTTCTTCATCTGCTTTTGCTGCTGCTGGTTGAATTTCTTGCTACCGAAAGCCAATAATACAATAAAGTGCATGATGGTTAACCCATATTTCGCAATATTTGCCAATACTTTGTTGTTGCATTTTTCTTTTTGTGATTTTTGCCAATAAAACACAAGGAACCAGAAATTATTGTTGAAAAAAATTAAGCACTCTTTCAAACTTTAGCACGCATGCTCCTGCTACAACAAAAATTTAACGGGTGTTCCTCCGTAAATGTGACAAAACTCCACACATAATATCGTTTGGATATGTATTTATGTATATCCTTATGTAAAAAGAATATAGTACAATACATGTAGAAAAATATATTTACCCCATATAGTATTATAGGAAGAAAAAAAAAGAACAACAGCTTTCTTTAACTAAAAACAAGAATAAATTTCCAAAGTTGTAAAGTAGCTTAAATCTTGCATGAAATAAACTATTGCAAATAATGGCATTAAAATTGTAAAGTTTGTATATACGAGTACACATTGTTCTTTACCTTTTTGTTACTTACTATCAGCGACTCATGATAAAATGTATACAATTATACGATTCACACACCTAAAGTCTTCGAGAAAACAAATTATTGTTTCGCAGGACCATAAAAATTTTCAACGATTTTTTATAAAAGGCACTCTTATTTTACAAGCCAAGTTGGTAAAAGAAAGGGTTTTAATAGATACATTTTAAGGTTACCTTAATAGGTACTTTTTTAAAAGACTTTAAAAAGGTACTTTACAAAAATTCACTTTTTCATTAAGTATTATTTCACAAGGTACTTTTTGAATATAAAGTCTCTTAAAAAGAATTTTTTTTAAAAGCTACTATTTTAATATGAATTCTTTAAAAAAAAAACTTTAATAAAAGGTACGTTTTCAAAAGGTACTTTTCTTATAAGTAATTTTTTAAAGATATTTTTACAAATGTACTTTTTATAGAGGTGCTATTTTATGAAGGTACTTTTTTATAAAAGTACTTTTTTATGAGGGTACTTTTAATAAAGGTACTTTTTTATGAGGGTACTTTTAATAAAGGTACTTTTTTATAAAAGTACTTTTAATAAAAGAACTTTTATTAAGGTACTCTTTTATAGAGGTACTTTCTTATAAATGTACTCTTTACAAGCGTACTTTTTATTTAAGGTACTTTTTTATGAAGTTATTTTTTTATACAGGTACTTTTTTATAAACATCTTTTTTTATAAAGGTACTCTTTATAACTCTACTTTTTGTTAAAGGTACTTTTTTATAAAGGTTATTTTTGTTAAAGGTACTTTTTCATAAAGATACTTTTTATTTAAGGTACTTTTTTATAAAGGTACTTTTTTATAAAGGTACTCTTTTATAAAGGTACTTTTTTATGAAGGTCCTTTTTTATAATCGTGCTTTTTTAGAAAAGTAGTTTTTTATAAACGTACTATTTTATAAAGGTACTTTTTATAAAGGCACTTTTTTATAGAGGTACTTTTTTATAAAGATACTCTTTATAAAGGTACTTTTTATTGAAAGTGCTTTTTTATAAAGGTACCTTTTTATGTTACTTTTTCATAAAGGTACGTTTTAAAAATGTACTTGTTCATAAAGGTACTTTTTTATATGGGTATTTTTGTAATGGTACTTTTTATATGGATACTTTTTTTTAAATACTTTTTATAAAGGTAATTGTTTTAGTTTTAAAGATAAATTTTCTAAAGATAAATTTTTAACGCCACTTTTTGAAAGCTAATTTTTAACAAGAAAATATTTATTATTACATTTTAAAAATGCGCTTACGATATTTATTCTAAGTGTACGTCTTTCAAAAATACTTTTTTAAATATACTTAATTTTTTTTAGATAATTATTTAAGATGTACGAGGGTAGTCCCAAAGCAAAGAAAAAACAAGAGTTTTAGAAAAAAAATTATTTTTTTCTCAACATCATCTACTCATAGATCAATCGACTTTTCGCAGCGATATTCAAAAGCTAACATACCCTGTTTGTAGTAAGAACTGTCTAGCTCCTTAAAAAAGCTATCAACCGCAGACTCCATGTTGGATTGTTGTTCAAAAGTAGCTTTTTAGTGAGGCTAGCAGTCTTTTTTCACCAAAGTATTATCTATACTTTAGGTTGGCTAGTTTTAGAAACTCCCTCGTTCTTCACTAAAACTTATTTCTTTTAAAGAGTTTTTTATTGAAAAACAGTAAAAAATTTTAAAAACTCTTATGGAAAGGTATTTTTTCGTTAGTTGGAATTCCACAGCAAATATTCACTAATACTGCTCCCTCCTTTTTTCCCATAAAATGATTGCTAGTGTATTGTAGAAGTAGAATGCTTTCATTCCTGTGCTTTTTAAAATCTTATCAGCAAAAGGGCCTTGGTTAATTTTTTAGTTATACAATAGCAAAAAATTCTTTTAAACGAAACCTGTTGCTGCATTTCACAAACTTAACAGAGGACAACCAGCCACGGTGTAAATTGAAGTTGTTTTTGTTTCAAATAGTTAGACAACATCAAGCGAGTTAAAGTGTGTATGTGTTCTTGTACAATAATACAAAAATACTTCGTGGCATATAAAAAAAGCAAACCTATCGCAAATGTCTAAAAATGAAAAACTTTAAATTAACTCGACGCTATAATAGGAAATATAACTTTCCTGTTAAGTGTCGTTTGACTGACAACAAATGTGACATACTAAAAAACAATTTATGAAAAAAACTAAATGAAAAAAAAATAACATAACAAACATCCAACATAAAATATCTAGCAAATACTTTAATCATACTAAAGCAGAGGTTCCCAATCTCTCAATAGAATTTTTTAAAAGTATATAAGTACGAGCATGCACACGTACACTTACATATGTATACATATTTTTAATATTATTTTAAAGAAAAACTCTTTCCGAGCACTAGATTCTAAATTCGTTAAAGCACGCCTTGTCCGAAAAAAGTTTAATTTTGTTGGATTGAGAATCTCTGCCTTGCACTGCACTGCATGTGTAGTAAATTGTAAGTATTCGTCGTCCAGTATAGAGCGACAGAAGAATCACATGTAACAAGTAACATATTATATGCCATCTTTGGCATAAGTAAGTCAAGGATACTTATCACCACCACAATAACTGCCAACTACTAAATACCAATAAATACTTAAGAAAAATAATACAAATAAAAAAAAAATATATATAAATAAGCAACACATGCACACTAACATATTTTCAAAGGCTGCAACACACCATGTTCAGATTTCCAAGTTAAGCACTTAATGCCTTTAAAAATGTCTTACAAATTGCCACAAAAAATCGGCTACGTACTCAACTAACGAGAGTTTGTATAGATGAAACTTGCAACGACCAATAGTCATGCAAAGGTTAGCAACAACCACCACCATCACCACCATCACTTTGATCCAAGCTTAAATATTATGGAGCTGAGCGAAGTGATCAAGTCAGCACCCCCAAACTGGAATTGACCAAAAACAATGTCATCCATATTTTGTTTATTTATTTGAGATTTTTGTTGGAAAATGCCATCATATTTAATAACAAAATCAAGTAGCAAGCAAGCTAAACATTTGTTTGTGCCACAACTCGAAAAATGAAAAATTAATACATAGTATCGTTTTCAGGTCCACAACAAAAACTATACTTTTAGTATTGATTACAACAAAAGACCCCCACAAATATATTTTTATTTATTTATGTGCAAGTAGTACAAAACGTATCCAGCTAATTACATCGCATTAAAGTGCCGTGAGAAAACTTCAGAAAATATAAGTAGACGAAAAACAAACTTAACCATTGCAAATGCAACTGAAATGAAAACTCTAATCAATTGATACTTTAAGTTAGTCACACCATACATACACACACATACATACACGCACATATTGTTTGCTACGATTTAAAAGTTGGATAAATTGTTTAAAATGCTTATGTCTAATTTATATTTAGTTTCATTTTTCACCTTTTTAGGACTTGAATTATTAATAATAAATTATATATATTTTTTTTTCCAAATAAAATGTTGTCATTTTGTGATTTAAGTTTTGTGATAATTTGGCGAAAAAGAATATATATATTTTTTTTAATAAAAAAAAAACTAAATATAAAAATTAAGATTGCATTAAAAGAAAAAAAAAACAAACAAACAATTAAAGATTTCAAAATAAGTTTTTAGAAAAATGGTCTCAAAAGCTTCTGACCTTGATGAAAGTTTTTACACAAATTAATTATTTTTTAAACATTTTGAATGTGTCAAGCAAACTTACAAGAGCCTCCAATTAACACAACACAGCCAACCTGAGTTTCGAAAATAAATGAATATTCGCTGTACAAATTTGTGCTATTGGGACAACATCGTGATGTGAGGAATCGAACTCGTTACATCAACAAGAACAACTGAGAATATTGCTGTTGTAGCCCATAGAGTTGGGTTTTTTCATTATTCGTCAATCTTTGGAATGATCATTCCACTAAAAAAAATTTACGTCTTAACCCTACGTCTCCTCTAGCCATCGACTTGGACATGACATGAACATGAGCCGGCAGGGCAACTATGAAAAATACATGAACTTTTTTGCTGTAGCACAATAGAGATGGAACATTTACCAATTTTGTCTTGTCTCTTTTCTTTCTATTGCAAATGATTGCGGATTGAAAATCTCATGGCTAACATTGTTGCTCAGACATACATATGTTATGGCATTCATGTCAGAGCGTGATCTCCATTAGCCATTTGCTATGTCCGACATGATACCAAGTTCATGGCTAGTGGATTCCGCTAGCAAGGCCTTTAAAGTTTAATTAAAACATGACCATCAACACCGTCGTGTCTTTCCTGATTGGATCCTCGACATGTATCAAACTGCTCCGAAATTTCATCGAAAAATCATCTTGAACTATGATTTTTCGGAGTCTACACTAACAAATAGAGTTTAGGACAACCTGACTGTTTGATGCGGGTTTTGACCTGGCGGGGTCATTGAACTGTTGAGGTGAATTATTTGCACAATCGAGCGATGATTAATCATTTGTATGGCTGCAACTGGTAGATATGGATGTGAACGACGTTTAATTTCAACAAATCGGTGCTGAGTGCCACATAAGTAACGTTACCAGCGTTCTCTTGTGTTAAAAGTTTCCTGACCATGTGATTTTTCGAAGAAGCGATCACAATTGCCCACCGGGATCTTGTGATTTAACATCTTTAGACTCTTTTCTTTGAGGTTACGTGAAAGATAAGACTTATGCTAATAGCCAGCCCACAAAAGACCTCAAGAGAGAAGTTTGTCATGCTATCAGGGACATACAGCCGCAGATGTTGGAATTGGTGCTGGAAAATTTCATGTAAAAAATTAGAATTGATTGATACTGTTTAACTTTGTTTTTTTGCATATGCTTCTCTTCACATTTAAATAAACATCTGATGATTTCCCTTTAAAATACTAGTTTTTTACATGTTAAAATGAAACTTCACATTGTAAGACACTTTATAATTTGTGCGCGAAGGCATATCAGGTGGTTTTATTCACTTCACTTATTTCTTAGTGTTTTTTTTCTTTATACAAACCAACCTATGAAGCTAATTTGTCTTACCTGCAGAAATACCCAGAATCTTGGACAAGAATAGTACATACAACCCCTGATACAATTATACAGGTAACCGCGAAGCGCCAGCTGTTTTGTTTGTTTCGTGGTGCACTCTGCCAAATGTTGTTTATGTTTTACAAACACACACACACGCTGTTTATCTTTCATTGCTCTATGACAATTGGCACCAGAAACTAGCAACAAAAAGCCCTGTTGTTTTATTTGCTGTAAATTTGTTGTCGATTTGCGGTTACTTGTATAATTGTATCATGATACAACCCTACGACTACTAGACTAATATACTGCTTATTAGCCAAGAGGGCACAAAAAGTAGGCAGGCAATCTTCTTTGAAAGCAAATTCCTACCAGGTGGTCTCGACAGCCCAGGTTGTTGTTTTCGATGCTTGTAATTTGAATATCGTTCAGATTTCAACACATATTTTTGACATGACAAGAAAGCAGTAAGAACAGCAACCAATCTTAATTTTAATTTACTCTTGTATGTTTACTTATTTCTTTCTTATTATATCTTATTAAAGTTTTGTGAAAAGAATTTTAAAACTTATAAGCAGCATTTCAATTTCAGAAATTTTGCTGAAACTTAAGTAAATAAAATAAACATAAATTGTTTAAAATAAATATGTTAGCCAGTCGATGCGGAGTCTCATTCTCTTTCGACATTTTGTAGTATGCTATAAAAAGTGGATTTAGAGTATATATACGGTATGTAAATAAAAAAGTTTTTTGTTACACATAACAATCCTTAAAAAGTTTTATAATTTTTATATTTTTATATATTTTATGTGTAGTACCTATATTAATTCAGATTTTTTTTACCATTTCATGATAAAAATAGACAAAAAATAGTTTCAAGAACTCACCTTAATTTTCAGCTTCAATATATGTATGTATGCAGATTCTTCTTTAATATTTCATCTCCCAACTTTTTTCATTAAACAGTCACTATTTCACTATTAATAAAAGTGCATTTTCATTGACACTTGCTAAAGAAACTTTAAATAAATAGACAACAAAGGAAAAGGGAGAATTTCATTTGCACATTTAACGAAAAAAAAAACGCAAAACCTGCTTCTTTTCTCTTTCATTTGTAGTTCTAGATTCCCTGTTATTTCTAACTTTAGCATTAACAATAAAAAACTATTTAAAAGTTTTTAGCTTATTGCTTTATTTATTTTTGTTTTCTTTTTAATATGTAAATATGCTTTTTTTCTATTTTTTTCTATTTAAAATATTTTCTTTGTAATTGATTATTTTGTTTTTAATTAATTTGTTATTAACTTGATTTATTTTTTTTTTTGCAAACAGTTTAATCTCCGCATATGTCATATTACCTACTTATGAATACCTATCACAAGCAAACACTCCAAAAAACTATTGTAAACAGATATGCATGCATACACACATACATACGCTTATTTGTAACATGGCTTCCCAACCACCTTGTTTGTACTAAAACATTCTATTGACAGCGCTTGCTTTCATATTTACATAAACACACGCACGCAAACACACACATACAGTATTTTTCCCCTACTGCCTTTTCCAACAACAAAATATTCTACAAAGAGCTTGTTTGCATAAAAAAACCGCAATGCCAATTTCTCACCTATTGACACACTGTCGCACAAACTTAATGCGTGACTGCTTTAAGTAGCAACTCATAACGGGGCCTGCATAAAGCGAATCAACAAACAAGAACATAAAAGAACAACAAACACACTCATACAATTATTCGGTAGAAAATTTTCACTTGTTAATTTAAGCTTTTATCTGACGATTGTACTAAATATTTTTACTTAATCTTGTTGCTGACACCTTATTTAATAGTTTTAAGCACTTTTTATAAAATTTCATCACATAAAACACTTATATTTTTAGTAATTAATAAAAATTATCACAGCCTCCACAAACTTTGACTGATAACAACCGGCAACAACTGAGAGAACACTGAGAAAAGAAAAGTAAAAGACAACAAAGAAGATTAGGGGATGCCAGATGGTCTCATTTCAACGGAAGTAATAGACATGCATGAAGGCCATACGGCCGCACTATTTTTTAGCAATTGTTCAAACCAAAATTATTAAAGCTGATCTGGGACGATATTTAGAGTAAATTCCATACAATTTGTACTAGCGTTGGGTTATTATTACAAAATAATGTACACACATACATACATACTTACATACATACATACATACTTGTTTACTTTATTCAAACGTTTTGAAGAAATGTATTATTTATGCTGCATTTATGTAAAGAATAAAATGCCACAAATGAATAAATCTTAATTTATGGAATTAATTAGTTAAATTATATATTAAATATTTTTGTTTTTCTCTTTAGATAGCCATAAATTCATTGATATGCTCTTATTGAAATAAACTCGAAAACTTAGAGCCAGTTTCACCAACTTGTAATGTTTCCATACAAATGAAATGAAAATCAACACTTAAATATGAATTGATATTTAAATAGAATTGGTAAAATTTGCCCTTAGTATTATGTATATTCTTATGGCATTTTCTAAGTGTAACACTTATTACACTTTTCAAGGAAAATTCGAAATAAAATGATTTTCTGATATATACATTTTATTGGAAACTATTGTACCATGCTTTGTGAGCTTCAATTTTTTCTTTAAACGAACGCTAAATTTCGTTTTTTCCATTTAAAATTTTTATATATGTACATAGTATATTAAATTATTTTCATACATGAAATACCAAAGTATATTTATTTGACATAAAGTCTTCATTTATTTAATTTGAAAAGTTCCCGCTTTTGGAACTCATCAGTATACTTCAATTATTTTATAATAAAACGAAATCCTATAAAAGTTATTGAAATAAAATCAAGGCGAAAATAGAGACATAAAATTTGTCTTTAAACTAAGGTATTATTTCTATTAAATTAATGTGAGAATTTCTTATAGCCATATTTTAAAAATATTAATATTGTTTTTCATACAAATTCATTACCAAATAAAACTAAATAAGTTCAGGCTTTGCTTGACTTTTCAGAATTTTTAGAATATAGATATTTCCCAATCCATTTTTTTGTTTAATTTTAAACAGATATTATTAGATCTCAGTCAAATTTATGTTGTGAATATGATAACAATTGCGTGATGGGCATTACAATGAACTTACAATAAAAATATATGTATGTATATTCATATTAAAAAATTCAAATTAAAGAAAATGTAACAGTCAATTAATTATTATAATTTTTATATATGTACATATGTAGGTATATTGAATTTTTTTCAAAGTACCTTTGGGTCTACATTAGTTGCCAAGCACACCCCTATTTCCGCTCAAATCAAATTAAAACAAATATTTCCGGTATTGTAACAAAATTGCGTAAATAATTACTTTATTCTTTTCGTGCTTATTTTTTTAGATACAGAAGCATGGAATTTCGGCTGCATTAATCATGGTTTGAATTTAATTCGAAACAAACAACAACAACAAAAAATCTAAAACACATTTTATAAATTGTACATAAGTACATAGATGTGTGTTTTATTCTTCGCAGTTGTGTACCAACGTTCTGAATCTCAATGCGGTCTGAGAGGAAAGGCATTTTTTTACGAAACCAAACAACAACAACAAAATTCTTTATTAGAAAAACTCTTCAATACCGTTGGGAGGCATCAAAAATTTATTGTAAACGAATTAAAGAAATAAATAATAACATTTGGTTGCCAAAAAAAGTACATACATTTAACACAACTGACAATAAAACTGGCTGGGTAATTTTACCTTTAGCCATCTCAAATTTTCTAAGGTCACACACACGCAAACAATCATATATTTATATTAATATACATAAATATATTAGAGTTGTCATTCGAAGGGAAATAATTCGAATATTCGAATAACTTTTAGTTATTGATTTTAGAATAATGAAACCCAGGAAATCATGTTTTACATGTCAGTTTATTATTTTTTTTTTTTTAAAGAAACTCCGAGTTTACGGAGAAAAGAAAGAAGTGGTATCCAGACTTTTTTGTACCGAAAAGTTACTTTAATTCTCATTTGTTATTTCATTTGCTGCATTAAAACAGAAACAAAATTGCACAAATAGGCTGTCTGTCTGTTTGTAAGCAAAAGGCATTTTTAATAGAGGCGACTTGCCTCAAGAAGCCACTTGCCTAAAAAAAACTGATAAGTGTAAAACATGGCAATGCCTTAAGCTTAAATTAGACGTGCCATACCATACTGACATAGCCATAACCAAAACCAAAATTCAATTGGTTTTTATAGTTATGGCTATGGCGATATGGCGAGTCACCTATAATCAAATACAGTGTTGCCCATTAGTTTGGTTCGAACAGCTGTTTTGTATGGTTGTGGCTATGGCATGTCTAATTTAAGCTTTACTGCATTGCCGTGAGAGCAAAGTTGAAGAGAAAAGTGTATACATATTTACATCTAATTAAAATTCGTTTTTACTTTTGTTTAATATTTCAAATCTGAAAAAAATAATCGTCGTTTTCTATAACGAGCTGATTCGACCACGTTTTTCAGTTTTAGATAATGGTATTAGCTATCGAACAATGTAATAATATGGTTCGATATCGAATGCCATAATTTCGAACTGAAAAAACCTGGTCGAATCAGCTCGTTATCGAAAGCGATGACTAGACCCCAGATCTTTCTTATCTTATCCACAAACACATCTATACAAATAAAAAAAATGTTTATAAGTTTATTTTTTTTTTTTAAACTGTAGTTTGAAAAAAAGTAAGAAAATAAAAAACATCTTGACTATTGAGCTCTATAATATTGGGTGAACTATAATATTGGGTGAACTTCTCATTTGTTTAAATGAAGGTCTAACATAATATCTCTAGTTGTTCTAAGAAAATATAATAATAATCTGCCCAAGTTGGCCTACAATCTGTAATAAATATTTTCATAAGTAATTTTTTACTATCTCACAGTGTAATTTTAATAAATCTCTTTTTATAATAATTTAAAATTATTCGAATAAATTTTTATTCCTTATTCGTTCGAATATTTGATTATAATTTCATAGTTTTTCTCTTCTTCGAACAACAAACAAATGCGACAACTTTTCTTCTAACAACTTTGAACTTAAATAGTTTGACAGCACTAGTTTAAGAAATATACATATTTACTTACATACATACGAACATACCTTAAATAGAAAGGCCCTAACTCGTTTTTTTTTTTTTTTTGTAAATCGAGATTTTTTTAATTTTGCGGTACAGTAGATGTTCTTCGATTGAAATATACAAGTCCATTTCAAAAAAATTAAGAAAAAATAGGACCTTTCTATATTAAGGTAACGATATGCACATGATGAAATACATAAAACAGAATCGATAGCTGGAATAAGAAGTAGTAGGTGTGAATAGATAAATGTCGTCTGACTCCATTTGTTTGCATTTAGTCCTCCATACGTTTGACAACATTTCTTTAAGCATTTAGAGGTTTTTATGTAAATTTTAGCGCAGAAAATAAAATAAATATAAGAAATATTGAACCAATTTGCACACCCACGTAGAATATGTATTTATTTATTTTCTATAATCTCAGATTTGAGCTTGTGGCTTCATGTGTGCCATTGAGTATCTGTCTTTTTTATTATTAAATGTGTATTTTAATGCAATTATAACCAACAAGATATTAAACGAATTGAGATGTTTGCAATAAAGACTATTATTACTAATTTAAATCAATTATTTTTGTTTTTATTTGCAGGAGAAACCGCGGAAATTGATGATGGCCAACATGGATAGTGAAAAATATTCGCTGCGTCAGAGACAAAAACGTAAACACAATTCGAATAGCAGCAACTTAGATTCCCAGGGTTATGCCAGCGATATATCAATTGAGTCTTTAAACAACTTTGGGGATAGCGCCCAATATTGCCGTACAGCCAAAAGGGCTAACGTATCGAATAATGATGGTGGCAGTGTTGGCAAATCGAAATCGAAGGCAGCTCCGTTAAGTAAATATCGGCGAAAAACTGCAAACGCCAGAGAGCGCACACGCATGCGTGAAATCAATACTGCTTTTGAGACCTTGAGAACATGTGTGCCGCCCTGTATTACCAGCGAAGATGCCACTTGCACTAACGAGAAACTAACCAAGATAACAACTTTACGTTTAGCCATGAAATATATTGATATTCTAACCGAGGCTTTAGAAAACCCTAATGAAGCCGATTACGATTTTCTATACGATTGTACTAAGCCTAGACCACACATAGAACATCATATAATAACCGAAGAAAACTTGGAACCCGAAGTTGTGGATGTTGTAAAGGATAAGAAAACTAAGTCTGGGAAAAGTAATAAAAAGCCTGGCAAGTCGAGCAAACCAACAGCCAGTACGCGTAAATCTACAGCGTGTAATACAAAAAGATCTGCCAAAAAGCAAAAATGCACTAATACTGAAAATGTGTGTCAAAATACAATCATTCCTACTGCTGCTTACCAAGAATCTCCAGCATCAAATGCTTCCTCTGCTTACGCCTCGCTCTCCTCCGCCTCAGAATCTTCGGCCTCGCCCATTTCGAACTCATCTTATATATTTGATCAAACTGCCCCACAGCAAAACTATACTTACAGCCATCCTCCTCATCACAACTCAATGTCGGACTTGAGTAATTTAATGCTAGAGTCCGATGCTGAATCGCTCAATCTTTCCGAACGCTGCTTTAGCCCTTTTCAGAGCATGGGAAAAAGTAGCAACGAACCGTACGAATGCTCGCCTACTGCAATGCAGACTTTAGAAAATCCCCTGGAATTGAGTTTGCGTCTGATGGAACCTGCCACCGATTCGCTATGCCTATCCGTCGATCCGATTATATCAGCGTCCTCCTGCATGAGTCCGCTAATGAGTTTGGAGCCATTCAATGCTTTCGATCTATTCCAATCGGAGTTTAGCGATCAATCCGCCCTAGATTTATTTCTAACGTGACTTATTATTGTTTTAGTCTTGATCTAGATAATAATAGTTTAATGTTAATGTTATATACATATAATATAGTGTACATAATTTATATGTACACATTGAAGATTTCAAATGTGTCTAGTTAACTCACAAGCTGCGCAACATTTTGATTACTTCAAGCCAATTCCCATTATATTGAATAGAATCTTTCCAAGTGGGATCTTAGCATTATGACAAGATAAAGCTTGATAATCACTTTTTTTTAACATTTTCAAGACAATGTGTATTCATAACAAGTATTACTCGCCCACACTAGAAATCATTTGCTGCAAAACGTTCGAGTTTGTTGATCAAGGAGGAAAGAGGAATTGAACAGGATACTCTCTTTCATGTACCTGCAGTTCTTGTTGAGTATGTCATCCTCATTGCATTCTCATGAGAAATATATGAGAATATATCGATGGCTTAATATAAGTAAGGCGGAACTCGAATTTTCTATAATTTATAGGAGAAGCAAAAAACTGAAGAAAAACTAAAGCATTTACATGCAGAAATAATTTTTTAAGTGACCATAAGTCCTTGATTTTAAACTGCAACGTACTGAGATCTTCAAAGAAGATGCAATTATACGTTCAGATACGCCCTTTTTATATTAAGCCATCGATATATACATATATATATATATTGCAGCAAAACAAGAACTTCATAATATTTGCACCAACAGTTGGCAACGAATAGTGATTACCGCTATTATTTTTGTAGTTGTTGTAGAGTTGCATGCAAAGGGTGGGTAAATTTGAGGTTATGAAGTAAATTGTCTGTCAAATGATGAAATGTCAAGAATTCCGCTGTCATCCTTTAATATTTATTTAGTAAAAATTGGGGAAATTTTAACCATGGAACGCTACACTCTTGAACAAAGAAATTTAATTGTGAAATTTATGAATTTTAATTTGAAAGACCGGTTGTACGTGAACAAACCAAAAACAACTGACGCTATGAAAAATGAAACTCGGCGCTGCATAGACGAGATAAGCGTAGCTTTATTGCAAAATGTGGTTCAAAATTTTTTGATAAGAGCGCTCGTGTGCCGAAGTGCTAGCTGGGGACAGACATTTGCTCGATATTATATTCCATTATTAATTCCCATATTTCTACTTTGGTATCAATTAAACTGAATTTTTTTAAAACAAATAGTGTTTTTCAGCCAATTTATTTGCTGGCCTTAAATTTGCCCACCCTTTACTTTATAGGAATATTTTGTGGGTTTACACATGTACATTGTATCGCTGGTCGGTCACAAGTAGAAAAGCCCCAACTCGCATTTTCACGAAATTTAGTTTTTCAGTGATTCCAATACATTTCACACAAATACACTTTGTTACAAAAATTCATTGCAATAGTGTAAAAAAAAATAATGCTTTTACCAGCGGTTGTATAAAAAAGTTGTAGAAGCAGTTGTACTGTTAAGTTACAATTATTTGAGTTAGGGCCTTTCTACTTGTGACCAACGGTATTTACATACATTTATTCAAAAAGTTAATTCGCCAGTTTGTCAAGAGAGCGAAAAACTGTGGTCTTTATTAATTCCATTTTGGACACAATCTCCTTTTTCAAATTAAAGGGATAGATGTGAGATAATTCAATCAGTGATGACGTTGCTTTAAAAAAATAGTTTTCGAGAAAATGGCAGATATCACTTTTTGAGTATGAAGCCCTCTCTCTATAGGCACTTTGGGTGGGGATCAGTAATCAAGACAGCTTGGCAGTATATATGAGTTCATATCGTCACCTAAAATCCAAAAGGCCGTAACAACCAAAAAATTCAAAAAAAAGATTAACCAAATTATATATTTCCTTAAAATTTTACTCACACATGTATGTTCAAAAATAGCGATTTAATTCAATATTAAATTTGGCACCCAACAAATAAATAGTCTTAAATTTATATTTAAAAAGCGTACTTACGTCCTTTTGGATTTTATGTCCAAAACGATGACGTTATGTAATATTTAAAATTATAAAATTTTTTAATAATTATAAGAAAATCTTTATTTTTAGTTTGTAGTTTTTGTTATTTCTTTACTTTTCTACTTCAAATCAATTAAAATAAGTTTTCTTGTTTACCTCAATTCAAATTGAACTTCCATATTCCATCATGAATATTTTTTTTTTATGTATAATTTTTAGCAAATTAAGTTGATCATGTCACGAACTCTTTCTTATTAATTTAAGATGTTTCTTTTAGTTGAGATTAACCGATTATGTTAATTTTTCTTTAGTTATGCTTTTAAATAGAAATGTATATACTAATCAATACATAATTACATATATACATACATATGTATGTAATACAAAATTTTGCAAAAATATTTTCTAGAAAGCAGAAATATATAAAAAATATATTTGCAAAAAAAAAACAATATTTAACAAATGAAAGTTTTCTTTTTGAAAAAAAGAACTTTTTAAAACTGAATTCTCTTGTGTCATAAAACAAATCTTGTTGATATTTTTTAAGTGTAGAGCTCGTTTAGATTTAAAGTTTCTCTTTTAAAAATATGTAATTAGTTTTAAGTTTTTCTTTTTTTTTTAACTTAATCCACTTTCATCACATGCTACTTACACCTGAAATATCATTCTTTTCACGAGTTTCTTAAACATTGTTATAAATATGTATGTAAAATTATGTCATTGAAATAAAATTTAAATATATTTTATGTTAAAAAGAAAATTGCATTCTTTTACTACTTCGAAAGTTACTTAAAACTTAAAATATTCACCGCCATATTCATAAGAAAATAAAATGAATTTGAAATCCATTTTAGGAAAATTTTGTATGAAAAATTTTAAATAAAATACATTTCAAATTCATTTGAAATTTTATGAATATGAGGGTCAAGCTTAATCGCGTTGTTAAACTAAACGATATTGTCTTGAGTTGCATAAGATGCCATTAGACGTGCCATAATCATACAAAATATTTGATTATAGATGACTTGCCATAACGCCATAGCTGCAACCATAAAAACCAATTTTTATTTTATTTTTAATTAAGAGAAGTAATAGTCAGGTACTACTATTACTAGGCGTTACCTTCTTTAGGACGGGGATAGTGATAGAAAATATAGAAAGGTGGTGAAAGAAGAGATAGAGAAAAGCTTCATTCTTTTACAACTCTGCTATTTGCACGTTTTTAATAATGCAGTGGTGCAGCGCCTCTGGTGTTAAATGAGGAGTATTAAAATTTTTTTCAAGCCGTGTTTATTAGCCATTTTATTGCTTATGGCGCTCTGATGTTACATTAGCATTACGTCGGTTGGTTACTAGCTTGCCGCAGTAATAAAGTATTTTTAATATACTGTGTTCAGTGACTATGCCTTCATCACTACAACTTTGCTACAACAACTAATATGATGGTGTTGTTATTTAATGACTGTTGGATACCGGTATTGAACCCAGGACCTTCGGTTTTGTAGTCAAAGTGCTAACTACTCCATCCAACGCAACCCACAATTAAGGTGAAGTTACATAACACGCGTTAGTGCGCGTACGAACTGTAGGCATCTGTCAAAAAAAGTTGAAATAGTGTTTTTGCATACGACAAGTTACATAGCAAACACTTAGACTCGTTTGCCGCAGAAAGTTGGTTAACATTCAACTTTTTAACGCGTTGTGTTGTTTTGACAACTAATCAGCCGACAATAGAAAAGAAAAAATTTAAGAAAATTAGAATCATGAAGGAAAATTTTAATAAAGAATTTGAAAACTGTATAGTATTGCACAAAAAAGGAATTGAAAATGTTTCAAGATCATTTTGCAATGTTAAAATAAATAAAAAATCTGAAAGAAAATGCGTTTGTAACGCGTGTTGTGTAACTTGCCATTTTTCATGCGGTAAAGTTTTCAAGCGCACGATATTCGTCGATGAACAAACGCGTGTTATGTATTTCTACCTTTACAGTAATAATATTTCTATTTTTCATTATCAAAGACAACAACCCTTGTTGAAGAATTCAAAAACAAACACTGAAAAATATTTAAAAAATAAAAATAAACTTATTCATATTACAAGCGGCGAAAATCGTCACCTGATCGATGCCGACCATCATACAATAATGCAGGTAACCGCGAAGGACCAGCTGTTTTGCTTGTTTCGTGATGTGATCTGCCAAATGTTGTTTATGTTTTACCAACACACGCTCATAGTGCCTATTAAAACTGTACTAATACAAACAAGCTTTGCAAGGCCAAGAGAAAACCCAAGTACATTGCTCTTGTTTTCTCTGGTTTTTTTTTACAGTTTTCATCACATAACAGCAACAAAAATCACTGTTGTTTTATTTGTTGTAAATTCCCGACTACCTGTATTACTGTATCGTGGTGCTGGCCAAGGCGAATCCATAGTGAGTAGTTGCAACCGATCAGGTGACGATTTTTGACGCTTGTAATGTGAATATATGTCAAAACACATTTTGCAGGACATTTTTTGACATATAAAATATAAATTTCTTAAAACGAATTAAGCCGAGTATACCTAACACTACGTCTTCAACCTGCGTCTACACCTGATATATATATTTTTATCATAACAAAAGTCAAACTTTATATTGGAAAATAATCTATTTTTATGTTAGCTCTTTTTCTATATGGAATTTGACATTTGTCATGATAAAAATATATCAGGTCTAGACTAGGGTCATGAGTTATAGACTTGAGCATGACATGAACATGACGCCTGCAGAGCAACTGTAAAAAATTCATCAAAAATTCATTTTTGTTGTGGTGAATACGTGCGATGTCCATGCAATGTCCAGGCATATCAAGGTATTTCACGGTAGTGCAATAGAGATCGAATGTATACCATCTTTTCTTTCTATTGAAAATTATTGCGGACAGCAAATGTCCTGGCGAGCATTGTTGCTCAGACATATGTTCGAGCATCCATGTCAGAGCATGGACGAAACATGGACATGAGCGGTCTCATTTAGCGATTTGCAATGTCAGACATGACGCCCATACCAAGTTCATGGCTAGTGGAGACCGCTAGTTATGTGAATTGGTCTAGTATTGATTCGCCTTGGCTCCTTGGTATAACTTTCTTGAAACAAGTACACATGCATAAATACGTCAAGGCTAAATACATAAATACCAGAATGATGCAAAAAATGCTTCGCTCAATTCCGAAAGGCCGTATCCAGCGCATCTCGTGGAGCCTGCATGTAAATATTCATCAAGACATGTCAATTGATGTGCCTTGCTATATATTAACCCTAATTAATATTATTTTTTTTCGTATAAAAATAATTAAAACTACTTTCAAACTAAAACATCTGTTCATTAAATTATTAAATTTTAAAAAACATTTTTCCCCGTTTTATTTAACAAAATTTAAATTCGTAGAAAATGTCTTTACAAAATGAAGCAGGACATAAAAATCGCAATGCTGTAAGAGAAATTTGCAAGCCATTCGTCTTGGACGATGACACTTTGAGAAAAATCAAAGGCCTCTTTCTGAATGAAATCAAAATGGGTCTGTGCAAGGCCACTAATCCCAAGGCTGTGGTCAAATGCTGGATAACGTATGTTCAATCTTTACCCACAGGCTGTGAGACTGGAAAATTTCTCGCCTTGGATCTGGGCGGTACTAATTTTCGCGTGCTGTGCATTTATTTGAAAGGAGAATCAGACTTTCGAATGGACTCTGAGGTCTATGAGATACCTGAACAATTACTTGTAGGCCCTGGTAAAGATCTTTTCGATCACATAGCTGAATGTTTGGCAAAATTTGTAAAAACTATTAGAGTGGAACCTAATGAGAATCTACCATTGGGCTTCACTTTCTCCTTTCCGGTTAAGCAAAATGGTTTAGACAAGGGTGAACTAGTGGCCTGGACGAAGGGCTTCAATTGTCCTGGTGTAGTCGGCCAGGATGTAGTGGCAATGCTGCGCGAGGCCATGGATCGACGGGGAGTCACTAATGTGGGCATTACAGCTTTACTGAACGACACTACTGGCACTCTGATGTCCTGTGCTTGGAAGAATCCCTATTGCAAAATCGGTCTTATTGTGGGCACCGGCTCCAATTCTTGCTACTTGGAAAAGATAAAGAATCTTGATACCTTCGCACCTGAACCAAGCAATAAAGTGCCGACAATGATTATAAATTGCGAGTCGGGTGCATTTGGCGACAATGGCACCCTAGAGTTTGTGCGCACCAAATACGACAAGGAAATCGATAATGGCTCACCTAATCTCCATCGCCAACTGTTTGAAAAAATGATTGCCGGCATGTATTTGGGTGAGTTGGCGCAAAAGCTAATACTTGATTGCTGTAAAGCCGGTGCTCTCTTTAACGGTCACGAGAGTGAAAAGTTGCGTACGGAAGGAACGTTTAAGACGAAATACATATCAAAAATGGAAGAGGACACACCTGGTGATTATGCCATTGGTAAGACAATTCTTGAGAAGATGGGCTACCAGAATCCTACGGATGATGATTGTGAGAATGTGCGTTATATATGCGAATGTGTTTCGCGACGTTCGGCTCACCTGGTGTCAACTACATTGTCTTGTTTGATCGACCGCATAGGAGATCCTTATATGGTGGTGGGAATTGATGGCAGTGTTTACCGCTTTCATCCGCACTATCACAATATGTTGACACAGAAAATCAAGTGTTTGGCACGGCCGGAACATAAATTCGATTTAATGTTGTCGGAGGATGGCTCGGGTCGCGGTGCAGCATTGGTGGCAGCTGTTGCAGCTCGCATAAAAAGTAAAGAGCTAGAGGCGGGTAAAAAGAACATGTAGGCAATATGAAGCAAGAACTTTTTTTTTATAAAATTATTTGCATATTCCCATTATTAGCTAATTCACATTGGAAAATCAGTAATAAAAAAAAATTTGTTTTAAGCTTTAGGTCTGTCAAAATTCTTACGAAATATAAACTTAAATTTGTAACAATTTAAATAAATTCACCAAAATAGAATTGCACAATTATCTTTCAACTGTTAAAAAATAAATTATGGATTCCAAAGAAGATCAAATTTTAAGTCATGAAGAACAATTTGCAAGAGTAAAAGAAATATGTCAGGCTTTCTATCTAACAGATGAGCAGTTAATGAACATAAAACAATCGTTGCTGAGTGAAATGCAGAAAGGCTTAAAAACATCTACTAAGCAACAATCTTCTGTAAAATGTTGGCCAACTTTTATACAAGAACATCCTTGCGGTTGCGAACATGGCATATATTTGGTTTTAGAAATAACAACTCACAATTTTCACATTTCATTTATCAATTTAAAAGGAGCACATAATTATCATTACGAAAAGGAGACACATGAAATTCCCACGCAACTTTACGCTGAAAACGCTGAAGATTTCTTTGACTTTATAGTGGGAAAATTAAATAAATTTGTGAGGCATTATAAGCTAGAACAGGAATTATTAAGCATAACATTATGCTTTCCATTTTCTCTACGTCACACAAGTTTGAAAAGTGCAGTAGTGCAGAGCTTAGCTGAAAGTTTAGATGTACAAATGCTACAGGAAAAGGAAGTAGGGAAACTCTTGCAAGATGCCATCGCTCGTAGCGAAGACTTAGGCTTAAGTGTCGAGGCTATCGTATCCAATTGCACTGCAATATTGTTGGCAAATAGTTGGCAAGACCAATGTTGTCACATTGGAATAAATATTGAACATAATTTCAATGCAGTGTACGTAGAACGTGTGTCAGAAATTGAAATGTATTCGGATCGGAGCTCTGCAAGCAACATGCTTGTCAGCACACAATGGGGTGGCTTTGGTGCAAATGGGCATTTGGATGATATACTTACATCGCACGATCAGCTAGTGGATGCACAAACAAAGAACAGAGGTCAACGGAAGTTTGAAAAACTAGTGTCAAGTCTGTACTTAGGAGAACTAGCTCGTCAAGTATTTTTACATTGCATTAATGAAAACGTACTATTTGAGGGCTATATAAGTAATTATATGAAAAGGCCATTCTCCTTTACCATTCATTATGTGATTAGTATGTTAGAAGAGGAAGAGAGTGAGAAATTTGCACGCATGCGATTGCAGTTTGATAAAATGGGCATATCTATGCCAGATGAAAATGAATGTTCCAAAGCTCATTATATATTGCATTGTATAGTGCAACGTTCTGCTCAACTAATGGCAGCTGGCATAATTTGCTTATCGGAAAGAATTGAAGGCAATCGTATTGTAGTTGCTTTGGCTGAAAGTATTTATTCAAATTGTTCCACTTATAAAAGATTCCTGGCAGAAAACTTACAGAGATTGTTGAACAACAAGAGTGCCTTTGAATTAAGATCCTTGGCAAATGATGTTACTATAGGTTCAGCTTTATCAGCCGCCATAAGTAAGAACAAGGAATTTCTATATCATTCACAAGAGTTGTCAAGACTACTAGAGGAGGTTGCTAGTATCAACAAAGAATAAAGCAAACAAGTTTACATATGCATCTTTTTTTTGGCTAACTTGTATCTTCTATTTAGTTTGGAACTATACAAATAAATTTTAATAAATATTACAATATTCGCCACAATTTATTTACAATCACTTGAAAAAAATATACATATATGAGAAACTAGGCAAGATTGAATTAAATATATGCATTTCTCTTCCTTAACATTGTAATTTATAAACAATATGATTTTAATGTACGACCCTGTTCTGTAAATCGAATAGATTTAAAATCGTAAAGGTCCTGCAGTCGTGTTTAAAAAAATCATGCACGTTAATTTTCTATCAGCAGGAAATAAAACCTTTTTCCGTAATTGGTAACTCATGTAAATAAACTTGCAGCTGGCAGTGCCGTATATGACATTTCTCTCTTTGGCTGTAGCACATTTCTCTCATGTCATTATGTACAGCTGTTTGCTATTTTTCTGCTTTTAAGTTTTCACGGACGATAAGAATTGTTGAGATTTATTTAAAGCTTTTCAAGTAAATTTTCATTAAATAACAAGTTATTCTACGAATAGAAAGTGTAAATACAAAATAAAACTTTACAAATATTGCTTGTGCACAAAAATTATGGATACAGAAAATGTTCAAAGATTGAGTTTGCCGAATGACGATGTTGTGAAAAAACCATTTCTAATTGGTGTTGCTGGTGGCACTGCCAGTGGTAAGTCTACAGTATGCAAGAAAATTATGACCGAGCTGGGTCAAACGGATATGGAACACGACCAACGACAAGTGGTAACCGTCAGTCAAGATAGTTTCTATCGTGAATTGACACCCACTGAAAAGGCAAAAGCCTTTCAAGGCCTCTACAATTTCGATCATCCGGATGCTTTTAATGAGCAGTTGATGTTTGACACCCTTCAAGCAATATTGAATGGAGTGAAAGTTGAAATTCCGGGATATGACTATAGGACAAATTCATTGTGAGTAATTAATTAAAATTCTTAAAAATATATGTGTAATGGTTTGTTAGTTTATAAGCACATACATACATACATAAATATATTTTCCCAATGTATCTTCGGGGCCAATATAAATTAAATGATATATTAGAAAATCCTTTAACTGGGCCAAGAAGACTGCATTTAATAATATAAGCAAACAAGTTAAATAAACCTGGGAAATGAAATTATCATATCCCTCTCCACTACACATACAAACAAACATGAGTTATCTGCCCTTTCTTTTTAACATCTTTATCGAACGAAATTTCCAAATACATATATCAATGGAGTTTATATGGTACTTTGCCCCCAGCAATACAACACTACAATGAATCAAAATTTAATTCTTAAAACAAGCACTTTGATTTTTCGTTTTAAAAATTATAAGTACACTTTTAAAAATAATTTTTATAAAATAAGAATGTTTCTTAAAATATTAACATTATTATATTATTAACATTATAAGAAAGTACTTTTAAAACAAAAATGAGCTTCTTTGCTTTAGAAATGAAACAAACTTATTTATATTTCATAAAGATTTCGTTTTAAAATTAAATTGTTTCTTCTTAATTTTAAAACTTTTTGTTTTGTGTGTACTCCTAGTCAGTTAAGACCTTTTTATGTTATCCCGTCAATTTCCTTGTCTATTTATCGATTGTAATCGAAAACGGTTTAAAAATTTAATTCATCGTTTCAGAGATTATGAAAATAAATTAACTATTTATCCAGCCGATGTTGTGCTATTTGAGGGTATACTAGTTTTCTACTTCCCGAAGATTAGGGACTTGTTTCATATGAAATTATTTGTTGATACAGATTCAGATACGCGTCTGGCTAGGAGAGGTAAGTATTTTTGTATTACTTCTGTAATTTTATCTATCTAAATTTACGAAAATCGAGTAAACTTCGCACCAAGAATTAGAGAATTTATTGCGTATTCTTATATTTCTTTAGTACCCCGTGACATCAATGAAAGAGGCCGAGACTTAGATGCAGTTTTAACTCAATACATGACTTTTGTAAAGCCAGCCTTTGAAGAGTTTTGCTCTCCGGTATGGCTTTTTTTTCGCCAAAACTTATTGTAGATTATAAAATTATACTAAAAAAAACATAATCTCTTTTTTTAGACTAAAAAGTTTGCTGATGTTATTATACCCCGCGGAGCAGACAACACAGGTTTGTAATGATATCTGTTTTTATTAACACGTTTACGTTTTAGTTTCTTTTCTTCTTTATACTTTCTTGGGTAGTTGCTCGTTTTGTTTAACTTTTAGCGTTGCAATTAACTTAACACTTTTTACGTTTGTCTGTTTATTATTTAAAACATTTATATAAAATTTTTACAAGTAATCACATAAACTAACTAGAATTTAGTTAAATTATAAGAATATTGCAAACAAACTTACACTAGTGAAAATATTGTGTTATTCTACATATTAGAATTTTCATTTCTTCCTATTATGTTGATGTTTGTTCTTGTTTTGTTTGTTTTTTTCTCTCTTGATTTTACATATATTTCTTGCAGTTGCTATTGATCTCATTGTACGTCATATCGGTGAAATTCTTAGACCAGGTAGCAGTGCTAATATCACGGGTACCACTATGGCCAACAATTCTACAGTTAATGGTACACACTCTACTACCACCACTGTTTATAAATCAACTACTACCAACACAACTCCTTCTAAAAACAATACTGTTATAAGGGAACATTAATTGTACGATAGTGGCTTATATAATTTTCCATAAGCTAAAATGGGATTACATAATTTCATTTAGGCAGAAATTCATGATGCAGTTTACATTAAAATTTTTATATTTATATTACATAATCAATCATTTTTGCTATATTCAGTGAGAGTATATCTTGAAATTCTCCTATTCCTCAATATGTTTTGGATTTGAATTGAAAATATGTGTTATGCTGCATCTTGAATTTTGAGCGCTCTTAGTAATAGTTTTAGTAATTAATATAACTCGCATTTTTACCTTTTTTGCCGTTCACAAATTTTCTTAACTAATTTATTAGTTGGTGTACTTCTTAAGTTTAATTAAAAAAAAAACACACACACATACATACACACACAAAAATCCAAATAAATCTTAACTGTTTAAAGTAGCCTGAACAATAATAGTGGAATATAAGCAATTAAAGGATTTTTTTAGTATATAACATCTATATATTATTATAAATGGGACCAAATACTAATATTCCTCTAGCATTAAAAAGCAAAAAGGTAAGTTCTATTAATGAAGGATAAAAACAATTATTTTTCGTTCTCAATAAACCTGGAGATCATATGGAAACATCATATAAATAAGGTATTTTTCATTCTAGCACACTTTAATCAATTTCACCTTCGAAATCGCTTCTTGGGCTTTCTAAAATTTAAGTTTTTGTTTGCATACAGAGCTTTTGGGTAAGCGCTTATTTCTTCGTGCGCTTTCAAATTGTTTTTCGCATACAGCATATTCTTATTTAAATTTGAGAGGTTATTAATATAACTTGTTTTTACTTTTTTATTTCCAGTTGCAATTGATTTGATTGTTGAGCATATAAGGGATTTCTTAAACAACCGCTCGTGCCATGGTTCGACTAGCAACATCCCTATGGTCATAAATTTAGATACTGTAAATGCAGGAGGTAAGACAACTAGTGGTATTTTAAAGGCTAATAATACTACTACTACTACTACTGTTCCTACTACTAGTCCAACCATATCTAACAAAGAAAATAATGTTGAGCTGGGATCCTTTTCTCGACCACATTGACAATATGTGTAAAATAAAAGCTTACTATGCAATCAATCAACAGTCACCAGTAAAGAAAAAGTTCAAGCAAATGTCTAATGAGAACGATTTGGCGTAAATATTTATTAACAACCGTTTTTCACTAACCAACAATAAACCCAGCCCATCCACCATATTTTTAACATCACATTCCTATTTTAATCTGCTTAAATTGCAACACTGACCAGTGCGTTCGTTGATTTTAATAACAATACGTTTTTTATTTATATTTTTAATATGTTTAATATTTTATACTTTTCGAAGATGCAGATTCTTATCGAGCGATACGAAGATTCTCTACATTATGCAAGGAATTGACTATGCAAAGTAACGTATTTTTCGAAAAGAATATAAATCTAACACAACACTAAAGAACTATTTATGAGATGACAGAGGACCGACCCGCAAAAGAAGACAGCGATATACCTTTTCGTGATGTATGTATGTGATCACAAAGTAAATATTTAAAAATGTCTTAATGTTAAAATTTTATTTAATCTATTTTTTGTGCAGACTTGAAAAATATTAATATTTAGAAAGGAAAAAAAAAATTACAAGCTCAAATCTTTATGTACATATGTATGTATATATGTATCTCTTACAAATTGTTAGAAAATGCTTCTTTTTGTTTGATAAAAAAAAAATTAAAAAGCTTTTTAGGCAAATAATTTTTTCAGTTATAACTGAGGAAACTTTTCTTGTTATGTGCTGAAAAATTGATCTTGTTGCAAATTAGTAACGATACTTCAACAGTATTAACACAAATTGTTTGGAATGGATCACTCTACTAAATTAAATGAATACATATAAAAAATTCACATACATATGTATATTGTGAATTTTAAACATATTCGCCCAGAAAGGAACTTAAAAAAAGTTCTTCAATCGGAATTCCAAATTCATTAATTTAGTATCGTTATCTTTAATACGCTACACATAAAACATAATTAAGTTTATTTTCGTTACGCTTACCATGAATCAAATTCTGTAATTAATTCAAAAAATATCTACATATGTATATCTACAAAAAATATCTTAATATAAGAGAGGCGGAACTCGAATTTTCGATATTTTATAGGAGAAGCAAAAAAACTGAAGAAAAACTAAAGCATTATTTACATGCAGAAATAATTTTTTAAGTGGCCATAGGTGCTTGATTTTTAACTGTAACGTACTGAGATCTTCAAGGAAGATGCAATTATACGTTGTCTCCCAGAAAACGCGATTTAGAAAAAAAATTGAGATAAGCCCTTTTTATATTATCTATACGTGATTTATTTTCCATGACTGCTTAAATTTAATCATTTCTATGTTCGAACCAAACAAGTGCCATATGTATGTATGTATGTACAACATGTTTTTTTGAAAAAAAAAAAAATATAAAGATAAAAGTCCTAACTAATTATTACTTATTTTTTTTAATCGAATTTTTTGTTTATTTCGGCAGAAGAATATTTAATGTAACGAAAAATGTAAAAATCTCGATTTCAAAAAAATAATGAGTTAGGGACTTTCTATATTAAGGTAACGATATTTGCGTATGTATGTATATTGCTGTTATATAATTTATAAAGTCTGCAAAGTATTTTATAAAACACTGTTAAAGCTTTATTTGTTATCTTAAATTATTTTCAAAATATAGTTTAATATGTGTTACATTTTATTTAAATATTCAAAACATCTACTCGTATGTATGTGTATTTTTAAAACTAAAATCACAATTAGTATAGCGTATAGCTTTGACAGCAAATTTTAACCAAAGATTATTTATGAACACATCAGATTTATTTACAAATGTTGGACAATTCATGTATTTACATTCAAATATTTTAAATTTTAAATAGAACTATTTGAAATAAAATTGTTATTGCTATTACAAAATTAAAATACTTTATTTATTTAACATTTATTTAACAATTAATCACTACTACTGCTCGTATTCTGTAATTCGAAACGAAAGGAAATGCTTTCGAACTTGTGTGTAATTAACATACAAATTCGAAAGTGTTGTCTTTCGTTTCGAATTGCAGAGTAGACTCCCAGACGTTGTGATTAAAGAATCTTCTAAACTCCACCCAATTTGGATACAACAATTGGAAAAAAAAAGGTGAACTAATACTCCTCATTGACATCGATACATGGCCTTGATTTTGAGTATATCTCTTTGTGATAATCCTTTACGTTGGCCCATTTTTGCAGCATCTGGCGTTGCTTGCAAGGCCAGCAAAGTAGGTTTACCATTCTTGGAAAAACTTGTGCTCCTGTAGTGCATAACACTTTCGTAGTCGTAGGCCACTCCATAACCCGAGACAGTGGAATGATTTAATTTTTCAAAATTCACCAACATATCAGGTTTAATATTTTCTCTTATCACCTTGACGTAAGCATCACGCTCGAAACGATTTTGCTCATGGTAAAACCCTAGAGCGTGCATTAGCTCATGAATGGTGGTGCCAAAGTTGGTAAAACATTTGCGCGACTGTAGATTAACTGCTTGGCGACCGCCCATGCGCCCTACACTAGCCCAACAGCCTGTAGGCTTATTGGTAATCGCAATATAATCCTTTTGGTTGGTGTGTTTGCGGAAACGTATGCAAGTCCATTTGTGATACTCGCTAAATGCATGAGAGATAATCTTTAGTTCGTTTGTGCTAAAGGATCCTTCAATTTTGTATGGCACTGTAGCCTGGGGCCATTTGTAAGAACCAGAAACTAATCCGTTACGAACATTTTTGCGTAGCTCCTCGGCCTCGCCATTGATATCACCTTCTAAATATTTTCCGGTCTCTTCAGGATTTTCTGTGTCGTCCAATATTTCATCTTGCTGAGTAGTGTCTTGTGCAATAACCATACTTTGTAAATGTAAAAAAAATAAAAGTAAGTAAATTTTCTTTAAAGTCTCATTAAGCATATTGTTGTGCTAAAGCTCTTGGTAATCGTTGCAGTCCGATAGTTACTTTGAAGGCATTCTAATAACAGTTACATATTTATAGTGGTTAAATACAGCAGGTTAGCGTTAGTGTTAGCGGAAGTTACTTTCTTTTGTGTTAATAATTATTTTATTATCAGCGGCTCCCTCTCTTATCATTTCCCATTAGAATTATTTATAAATAAAGCGGCTCATGCATATAATTTTCGCAAGCATTATTATGCAAATTTGAAAAAAAAACTACCCGTGTTTTCAGAATAGAACAGTTTAAATTAGTCCTAATTTACACTATGCAAGTCAAGGGGAAAGGAAACATTTCTGTTCCCCTCGTCTCTCTCCCACAAACTAATCAGCTTAGCGATAAGATTTGCATAGTGTAAATTAGGACTTAGAGATGAGCAGTTCTAACGGGTTGGACGCTAAACACACACACACACATCATGCAGAACAATCATGCGTATTCTTTTTCTTCATTTTATGATTAAATTTTAATTTTCATTGAAATACTTTTCAGTTTTTCTTTGCTGAGTCCTAATTTACACTAAGCAAGTCTTATTGCTAAGCTCAGCAATAACATGCTTAGTGTAAATTAGGACTGAAGAATGGATACAAATGGTGTAAACCTTGACACACTGTTAAATTAAATTATCAATTTCTTTAACTACAAACATATAGAAATTTTAAATAGAAAACGTGATATCGTAATATATAGCGAAATTTAATTTATTCTTAAGCTTTGTGAGTTATCGTGATCATTGCCACATGCATAGCAAACAGAAATTAAACTGCCATTAAGTGAAAAATTTGCAAAAAAAACACTGTTAAAAGTTCACACTTTGTTTAATTTTACGATCTTTTATGTTATAGAGACGTAAAATATTCTCCTCAAACACAACTTTCAACGCACAAAATCGTGCACTTAAAAGGAAAGATATTGGGGAATGGCAAAATTTTGGGCTTTTAAGCTTTATATTCGTACTATTAACTTGGTGAAAATTGTGAATGAATTTTTTTTATTTTAAGAAAATTTGTTTTTAATTTTAATTTACCTATAATAAATAAAATATAAGTTTTTTATGCATCAATTGAATACAAATTTTTAATTTAAAAAATTTTATTTTATAGTGCACTTACACTGTTTCGAAATCTGGTACTTCTGAGATTTCGAGCTAAGTTAAGCTGCTTTTTTCCAGATTTCCCATACAAAACTAAATCTAATTTTTCAGTAGATTTGTAGGAAATCTAATAAAAATCTAATGTTTTTATTTATTCTTTACTACCCTGCACAACAAAAGGTGAGTGAATTAGCTACGGTCTGCTTAAAAAAGTGTGTGAATTGGCTACAATGCAGTTGTTTGGTTGTAGTTTTGGAAAGAAATCAGTTGATGGGTTTTGTTTTGGATAAAAAAAAATTTGATAAATGGCAAAAAAAGCTGGTGTAAACGGTATAGATTTTCATCAAAATATGTAGATTTTGTGATAATGTAAATTATTAATAAAATGTCACGCCCAAAAACTTAAAAAACGCTTAAATAACTCGGTTAGTAGTTGAGCTTTAAAGCGATGTATTAATCAAGTGACATTGAACTTTGAATTGAAATGCCTGGACACTTGTTATTGCTTTAAGTCGTCATATACTTTTTATTTTAAAGCCACCCCTAGACTTTTTCCATTATATTAAGATCCGGAGAATGTGGAGGCCAATTTAGAACTTCTACATACTGCTCAAAAATCCACTGGTATACAGCTATCGCAGTGTGAATTGGAGCACTGTCGTATTGATAGGTTCACGGTATGGGCCAACACATTTTTGAAATTGTGCCTCATAATAATATTTTAGACTATGCTCCACAAAATCGATAGTGCCATAATAATATAACTCCATACTATGTCCATATTACAAAAATATTTCTTTATTTCTTAAGTAGTGGAAATAAAAGTTGTATCCATCTGGTCCATCGATATTGAACTTTTTTCATCAGAAAAATCTTCGTTCAAAATTGATCAAATTAAATTTCTTATTTAAGTGATTCGCAGTGTATGTGTGCAATAAATAGTAATCAACACATAAGTTTTTTATATTTCAAACAGTCACAACTCAAAATTATCAAAATATTTTTGTTTTTCATAAACCAGTTCACTGAAGAAATCTCTAACGACCTCAAAAAAATTCTTTTGCAACACAGTCTTCTGCAAAATAATGTCGTTATGCCTGTTTTTATTTTACACACTTGCTTCATTTAAACAGTATCAACAGTTGTTTGCCACTCTTGCTCAACATCTAGGATTTTTTGAGTTGTGACTGTTTATGATTTATTGTGCGATATGCTTATATGCATAAGTATGAGCGTTAATGCCTTAAAAATAGACAGACGTAAAATAGAGGCATTATTATGGATGGCAACTGGACTTCAGATACTTTGCCAACTGGCAACGCAACCGACATAAAAGCTTTTATTATGTATGGCAACTTTTCCGACAATACGATTATGACAGAGAAATAAATTATAAGTGCTGCAAAAATTTCAAGCAAAAGCGCTTCAAAATATACTTATCATAAGTCAAGGCGAATCTATAGCTTCTCAATTCGCCTTAATCATAGGGTTGATAATTTCAGCGGAATTATTTTTCGATGAAGAAAAGTAAGTAGAAAATGTAGCATCTATTAGATGACACTTAACAGACAATTAAAATCTTTTAGAATTGCCGCCTCTATTGTGAGTAAATGTTATTGCTAAAAATAGTTTTTAAATTTATTTTAATTAAAAAGTTTTTTCTTTACCTCTAAAGCATATTTTGCCTTCCTAAATAAGGAGTAGTAAGTAGTTGGCTTAATTTAATTTTTTATAAAACCTATTACGGCTTTATAAAGGGTTTTAAATTTATTTACATAAAAAAATTGTCTTATGAATAAGGCTGTATGAAGTTAACAGCTTTTAGTTGCCACTCGTCATAAAATTTTGGGAAGTCGCAACGCAGCTAACATTCGGTTGCTATCCATAATCGAACCGAAAATTTCCTTTTTAGCTTTAAAGCATGTTTTCTTTCGTCTTCCAAAATAAAAAGTGGTTTATTTCAGAAAAATGTTTTTTTAATTTTCTGCCCTTTTCTATTACATGCATATAGACATCGTCGGTTGGTTATTGGTTTGCTGCAGATATAATGTATTTTGAATATACTGTGCCGCAAATCAATAACAATTTGGCAACTGAAATTAACTGCTACACGTAATACCGTTTTGGCAACTCGTAACGCAACTAAATCGGCTGCCATCCACAATCGATCAATTCAGAAAGCAAACGGAAATAGTTTGTCCATTCGTTGTTTAATGCATCTTAATGTGCGGTTTGTTATATGAGTAGACCAGTACCTCTAAAAATTTAAAACTCAACTGTCAAAATTATAAAAAAAACGGTCATACTGATCGTTATTCAATTCAACAGCCATATGCATATGTAATATGTTTGTATGACAGTTTCATATTTATTATAGCAAAGTATTTGCTAAATATTTCTATCAATTTCCACAACCCAAATTAAGATACCTGTCACCGTTATATGTATGTATGTATGTATGTATCTATGTGTGTATTTAACACCTGCTTATGATTACTGTATTCTCTCCCTCATCGAGTTTACCTGGACAGAAAGCATAATAACTCTAGTCGTGCTATACCAACCAGTGAGCTGTGAAACGTTTTAAAATAATGTTGCCTAACTAGTTTTCTCGTTCTGTGAGCGAAAACAGAATAATAACACTCTACCACTCTACCACTCAACCAACAGCTACTACTATTAAAACTAATACCAACATTAACAGCAAACCCACTTTATATTAACATCTACATAAGCACGGACGTACATATGTATGTATGTATGTATGTACATGGTCACTTAACTAAAGTGTTAGCGCAAACATTAACATGTGTGTTGTTGTTGTGGAATGGAATAGTGTAAAGGCGCGCATTGTTGTATTAGTGACTAACAGACAGAATGAGTTGGTTAGCCAAATTCAGTTTACAATCTGTTCTCGAGCGTAATTGTTGTTGAATTTTATAAAATTGCCAGCCGGGACTTAAGCGCGACGTTGTAAAAGCCCCTTTGAGATGGCTAAATACGTTGAGTGCAAGTGTAAGGGAGACAACAAATTTTTATACAAAAAAAAATATTTCAAATAAAAAGTTTAAGATTAATTTTGTTATTGCCTTTTTATGTACGTAAAATGAATAAAAAAAATTATTTAAAGCTTGTGAATAAGTATATTTTTGATGGTTAAGTGAAAATTGAGTTTAAACAATTACATAAATGATAATAATAATATAAAGTACAAATTATACATAAATTACAAAGTGTTAAAGAATTAAATGCCAGCCGAGCTGCTGAATTTTTTACATACATACATAAATTATTAATAATTTGAAAAAAAAAATATTAAAATACATACAAATAAATGCATGAAAGAAAGTTAATATAATTTAATTGGTAATAAGAAAATGAAGAATAAAAGTGGTAACAAAAAGATTTTTCTTTCTCACTTTGAGCCAACAACAAAATGAATGGAATTAAAATCAAAAACGAGAACATGAAAGGAATGAATTCTTTTGTTTTTTTTTCTTATTATAAGGGCAATTTATTTATTTTGATGGAAGCATAATTCGAAAAAAAATACAAAAATTAAGAGATGTTTATTTTTCAATTTCATATAGATATTGGGAACTTTTTTTATATGCATACATGCACAAAAGAGTGACGAAATATTGGAATTTAAAATTTTCGGAAATATTTTTTTTTCTTAAATTTTCTTAATTTAATTTTTTCTGCATATTACTCGTATTATTATGGATCATTCCCTCAAATTTTAAACTCAAAGCACTCAACTGTTATTACTTGAACAATTTTATAAAGATTTTTCTTTCTCCTGTAAAATTAAAATATATAGTTGCACGGTTTTTCACTTGCGCTAACGACATGTTTCTTTTTCATAAGTGTACAGACATTAGAGTACATGTGTGTGTGTGCAAAAAGTTTTTCGGAACTTGTAAATTCAGACAGATTTCGATGACTTTATATGCTTTTCTTAAAACATTATTTCTATCTTCCTCAACTGAGATCACATTCACAACCTGCATGGCCCACTTTTTGGTTCAGATTTTCGAGGGTATTTTTTTAAGCCCAATATAACTTTAAATTGTAAAAACTATTGCAAAAAATTAAATTTTAATGCAACGTCTGAACGTGCAAATTTGGGCCACTGTTTCGACCATTACCGACAATATGTCAATAATACTAAGAACAATCTTGGCCTCCAAAGTCCGCAATTATTGCTGATTTATCAGCAAAAGCCAGTGACTTCACGTGGTTACACAGAAAATAATTAAGAGGTGTTAAATCGTATGACCTTGGAGGCCAAATGAAAGGTCCATTTCTCGAAATGTACCTATGCAATCCGTAGTTTCAACTGAAAAATCATTGATCATAAAACAGTAACGTTTAAAATTGTCTGTAGTTCCAAATTCCGTTTCAATTGTTCAGCGTGTAAGCCGCACCAAAGGGTGCATTTTGCTGGTTGTAATGGAGTCCATTAAACCCATTAAACCAAAAATGAGCCTAAACGCTGAACACAGTTTTGTGTCTATAAGTTGCGCGAATTGATGACTGATTTTCAAAGTAAATCTGGATAATTTTTAGCGTTAAAAAAGCTTCACGTGCCGGGCTTAAAATAACTTATAATATGATCATGGAAGAGAAAAGAAAGCTTATCACGATCTCGGAAGCTTAAAAAATTATTATACATAAGTTCATATATATGTATGTATGTATGTATGGTGGGCTTAATTTTATATAAATAGAGTTTTCATACCTTTAAAGGTCTTACTTTTTCATAACCCAAGTAACCAGTTCTAAATGAGAAAGTGTAAATTTATTTTAATGCCGCGAGGAGAAAGAAATAAAAGTATCTACTTTCAAACCAGCAAATGTTGTATTGGAAAGTATTAAGTAAGCAAAAAAAAAAAAGAATTAGTAATTATTACTAAAATTAACCTCAATTTTTTTTTTGCAAACAAATTCGCTTTCCACATAAAAAGTTACGTACATTTCCATTAGCTGTTTGACTGTAAAACCGATAGGAAAATGAAAATTAGAAAAAAAACTTAAAAGTGGTACAATTATAAGCAACAAATACAAGAAAAAAGAAAATCGTTAAACATTCATGCCGTGATTGATGAAAACAAAAGAAATAAACGAATGTTGAAAGCAAAAAATGCAAACGTTATTACATTTATTAACTTCATTATTAACAAGTTCATCATCACCTTTGGATGCAATGCAACATAAAACCGAACAAAAACAACTAAACACACAGCAACAGCAAAATGATAATGAACAACAATCAGAGAAAAGAATAGGAAAACGTAGAACTGAACAACAAATTTTTAAAACAATTCGTGCAACATCAGCTACAAAAACAATAACAATGTCGAATCCAAAGTATGCGTCAGCAAATGTACAACAACAAAGAACAAAAGCAACAGCAACATTAACAGCAACTGCAACTGCAACAACTTCAACAAAAGAACTAACAACAAGAACAACAGCATTAGAAAATGCAACAATAACAAATCATTGCCGGCATAATAAAAAATTAAATGCGACTTTAAAACCAGCTACAAGAAAAAATTATAATATTTTGAATAGCAACAAACATTGTAATAAAGCTGCCTGCAGCAGCAGTTACACCAACACCAAACGATATATTCCCTGGACGATAAAATTTTATCCAGCTGGTCAACTTGTACAATGGATACTATTAACATTATTTCTTTATTTATCAATTGGTAAGTTAGATAAGCACATACAACTTATATAGTACATACATACATACATATGTATATTCACATACTGATAATCAGTTAAATATTTTTATTTAATTGCAAAATAATAAACAAGGCAGACGAAAATTGAAATTTTATACCAAAATTCTTTTAGCTGCAGACAGATTTAAAACATGGACGGACGGACGTTGGTTATGGTTTTAAATTACAAAATTAAAAATAAGAAACCGAAAAATACTCCCACACTTAAAAACTTTGTACCTACCCTGCAGAAAATGCGAATAGTGAAATTGTAGTGATTTACTAGTGACATTGTCAGTAGTACTACTGACCAGGTGTACCCCAGCCAATGTAATTATCTATTGACATTTAACATTAGCTTGTCATTGAAAATCCACCACTAGACTGTAGCAATACTGACTAAGTAGTTCTTTTGGGACCACATGGAGACATTGGATCCAAAGATTCACTAGTAAATTTTACGAGCTCTAGTCTACAATATCGATGTTTTCTCGCTCCATATCAATAGTAAAATTGTAGTGATTTACTAGTGACATTGTCAATAGTACAACTGAATAGGTGTACCGCAGCCAATGTAATTGCCTATTGACATATAACATAGGGTTGTCATTGAAAATCTACCAGTAGACGTTAGCACTATTCATTTACGAACATATGGAGACATTTGAACTAAAGAATCACTAGTACACTTTAGTGACCCTCGTCTACAATTTAATAAGGGTTGGGCCAACAAACTTAAATACATACATACCTACTACATACATACATATGTACGTAAGTTTTTAACATTATTGCATAGCATAATAAAAAAGAAAAACAAACTATTGGCAATATCAACAGAAATAAATTAGAACTGTTGTCTCTAACGTATCTCTACTCGCGCATAAAAGGAAAATTGTCGATATTTCAACTAGTGCAATTGTCGCTAGAGAAAAGAGTGTTGACATAGAGACATATGGCACTAGGCTGGCTAGAGGGTAGATACCCATTTATACATTTATACATTTATGTACATATGTATATACATACAAGTATGTATGTCTGTATATCATGTCATATTTACTTGAAACAGTGTTATGTATATATGTATTTGCTAAAGTAGTAGATACCCTGTCGGAAACTTGGTTAATTTTAAACTAACTTTAAGCTAACTATGGACTATTTGCCAATGGAAAAAACTAACTATTTTAACATTGGAATATTCTAGGCGGTAGGGAATTGTCATACTCTGCACTACTTTTCAACTAACTTAAACTTGACTTTATTTAAGTCACTTGGTAGTCAGTAAATTTGCAAACAGATGTTGCTAAGGTTCGAACTCAGCTAAGGTATCATCTAAAATAATAACAGCAAAGTGTTAATATAAAATTGAAATTGGTTTCAAATTAGCTGAGAGCAAATTTGTTGGCTCTCACCAAATCCGATTAATTACTCAAATTTAGAATTGATTTTGGGTCAGTTCTGGATTACATTGTAGTTAGCTTTTACTTAGTCTAAAAAAAGGTAACTATAAGTCGATTATTTTTGTAGTCAATTACACATTCTCCGGCAGGGTAGATGTGTATGAATGTATGTATGTATGTAGATACATATATATTGTATCTGTGAGACGAATGGTGTTTATTATTTATAAAATAAATAATAAATAATATATGTATGTATATTTGTTTTAAAATTCAAATTCTCAAAGAATAAGTGCACGTATTTAAACGTCAAAAAATACCAAAGGAATCTACCTATTGCAAAACTTAACCAGCCATTAAGAATGTACAGTGTTGTGCAAAAGAGCTAAATTAAAGCAACTAAACATGTACTATGTCCTTTTTGAATCTACTAGAAAAATAACTCGCATTAGGCATTTTCGAAAAGTAAAATAACGAATACATGTTCTCGAAAATCATGAAAAGCAAAACAATAGTAACAAGTTGGAGAATGACATATGTATATACATATGTATATTTGTACATACATAATTCCAAAATTATGGGGACCAGGAAAAAAGTTCATATACAGGCCTGTTCATACATGTGATTTGCAAATAATATTTTCAACAGCAGAAAATGTGTCTCTAGATTTTTCTTAATTTTTTGGTTTTTTTTTTAATAAAACAAGAAAATTAATCAAGAATACATTGATTATAAATTTTATAGTCCGGCGCTTACCTAACACACAGTTTTTGCCATCAAATTCCTAAATGAGCTTTAAACTTAACCAGAGTTAAGGTGATGGTTATGGCTTGCTTTTCTAAAAAAAATATATAAAAATCCTTAAGACAAAAATTATTTATTCGTGCTTTTTTGAGAATTTTACAATTTGAGTTGAACATTTATTAACGTACTAATAATCCCAAATTATTATTTTACTTATTTAGTAAAATATTTTTTTTAAATACATTGAAATTGATTATTGAAGAGTTTAGCTGGATCCTATGCGCATTTCACTGTTGCTAATGCAGATCATCAGGGAACCTCTACCACCCAAAAATTTCTTAGAACAACTAGAGTTATTAGTTCAACAAATATCAAAGTTGAAACAAGAAAAATTATTTATAATTTTGAGTGAAATATGACATTTCTATGGATTTTTCAGGAAAAATAATGTAATTTAAATTCTAGCTTAACCAACACACGCAGTGTTCTTGAATGCCATTGAAAAACTCTTCATAAGCGATGTCACGAAAGTGTTTCCTGAAAATTAGTGCAAAATCGCAAGGAACACTTCGAAATTCTATAAACTTTGCGCAAACGTATTCTTTAATGTTAAGCTCATGCAGCACGCTTAAAAAGTGTTCATTTGTTGCTCCATATCGTGGACTGGACTGTTTGAGATAACTTTTAAAAACTCAGCTTCTTAATATAGTTTTTATTTAATCTGTTGACATATCAACACAAGATATGGTCACAATTTTTGTTGCATAAAATGTACAAATATTCTAAAATAATAAATGGAAGTACATATATATTTTTGCAGAGTTTGTTGCTTTTATTTTGAACAACACTGTACACAAACACATATTTGATTTAACAACAACAATTATTTCATTTTGTGTTTGTATCCGCTAGTTTTAAACACATTCTTTGTTAGATTTCTACCCATCCGATGTTTTTTTAGATGCGGAAAACACAGTAATGGAAATTGTGGTATGAAGTACGTTTTAGTGATATTCGAATTGGTATTTCCAAAGATTCATCTATTTCATGACATTCCCATTCGTATTCATATTTGTCAAATTCAGGTGAATATTTTTCTCGAATATTTTCGTCCCAAAAATATTAAAGACCTTATTTTCTAAAAATCCATCGCTAAATGTTTTTCCACCGCATTTTCTAACTTACAAAATCACTGATATTTTTCACTTCAAAAGTTTTAAGCGAATTTTTAGAGTTTTTTTCATAAATCCAAATCGTTTATGCTTTCGATTAATTTTATATTATGTAGTTATTATTTTAAGTTGTTTGCGGTTAAATAAAATAGGTCGAGAAATCAATACAAAAATATTTTAGCTAATTGTCAATGATAAAGCAATAACAAATACAAAATATCACTTGCACCTTTTTCAAATCTTATCGTATGACAAAAAAATATGTTTCTATTATATATTTTTTTTAGATATCAAACAAAGTTTGTGGTTGAGTGCAGACACTTACTTGTGTAGTGTGATTTGTTAATTTACAATGTAAAGAATTCCTAAAATGCACAATAGAAATTCTCTTCCACAGGTTTAAACAACAAATAAAACAACAAAAAATAAGGCATATTTTAGTTAACGTTTTAGTTCAACAACTCAAAAAAGCTATTTTCTATGCAATAAAAAAAATTTAACATACAAAGTTACAGTAGTTTTCGCTTAATTGATCCCCGGTTAGTGGATTCACCCGCTCAATTAATTGATCCAGCATGCAATTCGTTATAAAGTAAACAAGGCATTGTATAAATGATTTACCCGTTTGATTGCACCAAAAACAGTGCATTTTCGAAAAGAAAAAAAAACAACTAAGCGGAGATTACTGTTTGTACGTATGTGTATGTATGTATGTAAGTTTAAAAATAGAAGTTCTGTCAAAACCGTGGTACTTATGCCGGCCATAGACTACACAAGTTCAGTGCTCAAGCTTGTGACACACACTATATAGGTACAAGTAAACTGTGCAGTTTTTATTTTAATACGCCATAATGCAGGTGATTATTTGTATAATTCTAGGAAATATGTCCAGAATATTTTTTCTGCACTCTTGAAAAATCAAGAGACAACTGAGCATTTGCAACATACACTACACAAGTTCACTGTACAGTTTTCAAACTTGAGCAAATATCAAAATCGTTTTGATATTTACTCAGTTCACTGCGTAAATAGCATAACCACCCCCATACACTACACAAACGCACTGTACAGTGTCAGACTTGTGCGGTGAACTTGTGTAGTGTATGGCTGGCATCAGCATATAATTTGATCACACTAGGCAAACATTATAAGAAATAAGCGTGAACGAATATGAATATGACATGACCAATAGCGTAAACATTTCTTCACACACATACGAATGATTCCTAACTTTAAATTTAAAGAAAATAATATGTAAGTGGATTATCATCAAAATTTTAACTTATGGAATATAACATTGTACTTTTAAATGACTCTAGCGCATAAACTATGTTGTTATGTTCACTTAAGAAAACTCTATAAGAAAAAGTCTAAAGGGGTTCAAATTTCATGATATAAGGGCATGGTCACACTTGGCAAACATTTGACCAAAAAAGTATAACCATTTAATACTAATTAAAACAATTTTAATTTAAACACGTTAATTACTAATAATATTGGATTCTTTCATATTGTCTATTACTTATGTATGAAACCTTACATAAAAGTATTTAATCAAATGTTTGCCAAGTGTGACCGTACCTTTAGTGGTCAGTTCACATCACCCCTATGTGAGTTTACCAGGCCCTCAAACCACTCGTACAGAATATTCAATAGGGCAGGAGCTGTGTAGTACGTATATGCGTCCTGTCGAAACCATATGTCGTTGGAGTTATCATGTACCCTATAGACAAAATTTGCTTACGTTTATACAAAAACTTTTTTGCATCTCGCTAAAGCATGCTGATAAAATATAAAAAAGCAAATAAAATATAAAAAAGCAAATAGGTACATATGTGAATTATTTCATAAAATATTTACCCACTCTGACCATATACTTAGGAAAAACTGGTTTCGTTTTCTCAGAATTTATCAAAGTACATATGAAATAAATATTTTCAAACACAAACGATTTACGTGTTAATGTACGAGTATACGCCAAGAAACCTTCATAAAAGTCAAATAAGTAATAGAAATATGTATTTTCCCCAACAACAAACTCTGGGTGAATTTCAAACAAAACAAAACATACCTATACATGCAAAAACAAATGAATAAATCTGAAGTGAAATACGAACCGAGAAATTTTTGTAGAAGCTAAATCCCTTAAAGTGGTGTTTCCAAAAGACAAACGCTTATTAGTCTGGCGATTGCAACATGTGCCGACGAAAATTTAGTAGTTAGTAAGAATGATTTAATTTATTGGTCAAGAGTCGAGGCAAAGCGCGTCTCGGTGCTATTAGTTCTGTCGTGTATTTTAACTACCTAATTTGTTTGTATATACATACATACATACATACACACATATCGCTCATTTACTCAAACAAAAAAAAATGATTTCAAAAAAAGTAGTTCGTCAGAAAACGATTTTAAAATTTCAGCTTAACTAAAGGAAAAATAAAATTCTATTTTTCCCTCAAGAGTTGAGTAAACAAGATATTTATATGAAATTTTTATACAATATAAATAACATATTGATTCCGCATCATTAATCAAGAAATTGATTTTATGATTTATGACGTTCTTTGAGTAAATGAGCAAAAAACTGACAAAAATCATTAATTCATACTAATGAGTTTTCTTTAATTACATCATAATCAATTGAAAAGTCGACTTTTAAATTTCTTTCATGTAACGATGTTTTTTATTTTGTGTAACGATATGTATCTACGCATATGCACTAGGGTGATCGATTATTCGACTTTTTCCAGAAACCGGCTTTCGAATATTTCGAATACATGTTTGAAATTATGAAAAATCCGGTTTCGGTTTTTACAATTCAGGAAAACCCGGTCAACCGGTTTTTTAAGTAAAAAAATTATACAAAAGTTTTGATTTGATAGAAAAGGCGTTTATAACGCGTGTTACCTAACTTGCAATTTTTCATGCACTAAAGTTTTCAAACGCACGATACTTGTAGACGAACTGACGCGTCCTATGTACTTCTAAGGCGGCCCACCCACTTGCAATATAATTGTGCAGTTTTACGTATTGTACAATAATATCGCCAATGTGTATGTCATATTCGAAGGTGGCACAATATATTGGCAAATATCAAAAGACTATTGAGTTTTATTGTACAATCAAGACAATTGTGTAATGTGGTGGCAACATTGTTCAATGTTGTATACTTTTTCACTGTCAGGAAAATTGGGCAATATTTTTTATGAAAATATTGTGCCATTTATTGTATAGTATAGGTCAAAACGACAATAATATATACAACATCATATGCAATAATATTGTATAATGGATGGGCCGCTTAACTTAATTTTATGTTTCAGTAAGTGCTCAAAAAACGCGTAGAACTTTTACACCGAAAAAAAAAAATACTTCGCAAAATCAACAGAAACACGTTTGTCTAATTTTATTGGTAAATATACAAATCTAAAAGTATTCGACTCAGCCGGTTTTTAAATTGTAAAAAACCGGACTATTCGACATTCGAAAAATAAACATTTTGAAAAAACCGACAACCTCATTGTGAAAAAACCGGATTTTAAAACCGATTGAAAAACCGAGTCGATCACCCTAATATGCACACAAATGTATTTTATTTAAAATTCATTATCCCAGCTAGCATTTGGGTGATCATTTTTGGCAGAAATATCTTATATGAATCTCTACAGATCGCTTTTGATAATTAAAAAGTGATTTATCACTTGGGCGATTGAAAGAGGATTCACTTATGATTCATCTATATGATCAAATAATGATTTCTTGAAAATAGAGGAACATCATGCAAACCGCAAAAAGGTGATTTAAATGATTTAATATGAAAATTGCTCAAAAATAATCATCAAATCGTATCATAACTGATTCTTTGGTATGATTCATCTGTAGGGTACCATTTTCTCACAACGGGAGTATCATTTATGATCGAAAAATTAGCTCATATACGGTTATTTTTCCCGTCAAGCTGATTCGGAAACGATTGGATTATGATACAAAATGCTACCTGGGATCGTTTTTGAAAATTAACCCTCAACTAAATTCACACATATACACATGCACATTTAAAAGGGTTACTCGCAGGTACATTTGAACTTAAAAATTGGCAAACGTAATTTTCTGAAGAGAAATGTGTGGTGCGTTAACTGCATTCGTGTTTATTTTTGTGGCAATAAGTTAAATTTTTGTTATACATAAGTGAAGTTTTATTTTTAAGGCATAACTTTAAATTGAAAAAGGTCTAGAACTAATTTGAATAATATTAATTGGTTATTATAATACAATAACTTTCAAAGAAGAAAAGATACCCGTAACCTGACCTGTTTAGAAACTTTGATTAATTGTGAAATGACTTATATGTAGTGCATTTATATATGAGCAAAATCTACTACTTTTGAGATTTCCAGAAAAATCCAGTAGCTTTCGAGTAGTTTTCTCATGCAAAACCAAATCTAGAGCTTAGAGATGCAACTGTGGTTGCATTTTTAACTTATAAAGAGGTGTGTGAATTGGCTATATTGCAGTTGTTTGGTTGTAGTTATGGAAAACATTCATTCAATAAATATTGTTTTGGATAAAAAATTGTGATAAATGTCAAAAATACTTGGTGTTAACTGTATAGATTTTGATAAAGATTTTAATTTAAGTTAGATTTCTTTCAGAAATCTAAGCAAGGTTCTTTAAAATATATCTAAGAAAAATTATTTAAATTCTTTCAGTTTAATAGTGCGTTTATAGTTGAGCAAAATCTAGTAAATTTTTCATACAAAATAAAATCTACTTCGTCGCTAGATTTTGTCGAAATCTACTTAAAATCTAGTAGAACCTAGTGATGCAACTATGATTTTTTTTTATTTTACTAAAAAAATAAACCGTTGCACTTAAAAAGGTGTGTGAACTTGCTGTTTTACAGTTGCTTGGTAGCAGTTTAGGAAAACTTCCTGTTCATGGTTTTTGTCTTAGATACGAAATTTTGATATATGTAAAAAAACTTGTGATAAAGATTTTATTTGAAATATGCTAAAACAGAAATGAAAGAACATGAGGGGCTGGCTTAAATTTTTGTTTCCTTAATACAATAAGAATGACAAAAGTTAAAAAAAAAATCTCTCCGTGTAAATTAACACTAAATGTATAAAAAATTTACTTTTAACTTAAAATGTTTAATGATAAAACTGAAATTATAAATATGTATATATGTATGTATGCACTTACATAAATATTTGAACTTACTTACGTCTGTCGTATAATGTCAACTTAATGATTTGTTTACAATTCTTGTGATTTTGATGTCTTTCACTTTGAACTCAAAAGTTTCAAGTATGTATTATTTGAAATTCTAATAATAACAATTTTGTTGTTTTTTCAACAGAAAGTGTGTAAATCATTTCAGGTAATAAAAACAAGTACAATAATTCCAAAAAAAAGGAATTGATAATAAATAATAATTGTCTATTGAGTGTCAAAAGTAGACACACCTCCTAATTTAGAAATGAATTTGTATTTATAGAAGTCTTATAACACTCTTGTTGTAACAACTCTTATTGTAATAATGGCATGATAACTAAGTTTGTTTATATGTGTTTTTTTATAAGAAATAGTAATAAGAAAATCGACCAGGCATAACCAGCGAACAAAACCTGTATTGCGCTCATCTGCACAGTAGAGTTTTCCTCAATGAACATGTTACAACCTTAAGTTCTGGTTTAGGTTTACGTCTACCTCACTGATATGTTTTAGTACCAATGCCGCTACTAACACCAGGAAGAGAAAAAAAACCGTTAACATGAGTTGGATTTTCCCAAGTTGTACCGTTACAGCATTTACATATGTTTGTAATATTGATTTTTAATGGAAAAGTTGAATATTAAATGATTAAATAAAAAGAACGCAGTGAGCCGAAGTGAGAAATAAATCCATAACAAATATTTTTTTATACCCTTTTCCTTTCATAAAGTCAGTACTGAATAGAGATCGACCGAAGGCGTTTTTTTTGGCCGAAGCCGAAGCCGAAGCCGAACTTCGGCTAAAATCCTAAACTTCGGCCAAAACCGAAGCCGAAGCCGAATGTTTTAAATTTTAAAAATGATACTTGTTTTATATGAATTAAGAAAAAAGTTTGCTTTTTTGAGATCACTGAAATAGCTGTAATATCTATTGGATACATAACAAGAAAAATAAAACTATTTTGCAATTTCTAGATTGCTTTTTCATATGATCACTCACAAGAACGTCCAGGTAAAAGAAAATAGAAAGCAATAGGGTTGTATTTCAAAGCAACCCTTTCAAAACGTTAAACACAACAGAAACTGTCGGCGAGCAACGACCAAAAATAATGTTATTTTTCAAGCTTGGAATGAAAAATATTCGGCTTCGGCTAATCGGCCGATTTTTGCCGTAGGCCGAATGTTGGCCGATTACCAGTTTTTGGCCGAAGGCCGAAGCCGAAGCCGATTAATCGGTCGAACTCTAGTACTGAATGTGTAAAGCAGAGCCCCTCAAACGTGACTGAGCGCTTTTGTGCGCATGTGTATGTTCTTTCTTCTTCACACATAGTGTTTGTTGTTCTTTTTGCAGTTCGAGTTGTTTGGCCACACACACACTTTGTCCGAAGTAGCTGACGTACAGCAACGAAACAGCCAAACACACAACATCACACATACTTTGTACGACCCAGGTAGCATTTTGTATCATAATCCAATCGTTTCCGAATCAGCTTGACGGGAAAAATAACCGTATATGAGCTCATTTTTCGATCATAAATGATACTCCCGTTGTGAGAAAATGGTACCCTACAGATGAATCATACCAAAGAATCAGTTATAATACGATTTGCTGATTATTTTTGAGCAATTTTCATATTAAATCATTTAAATCACCTTTTTGCGGTTTGCATGATGTTCCTCTATTTTCAAGAAATCATTATTAGATCATATAGATGAATCATAAGTGAATCCTCTTTCAATCGCCCAAGTGATAAATCACTTTTTAATCATCAAAAGTGATCTGTAGAGAATCATATAAGATATTTCTGCCAAAAATGATCTCCCAAATGCTAGCTGGGGAAGTATACGTGTGTCACCATAACGTCGACTGCGCAAGCCCATGGGCTTGCAAATGAAATTTTGCGTGGCTATGGTGTAAAGACATACTACAAGTATTTTCATTCATAATGAGGTAATCTTGCGTCTACTAGTAATAGGAACTGCAGGAATTTGTAAAGGGTGTCCCAACAAGAACGCAACATTTAGATTTGGCGCAATTCGAAGTGTCATTGTTTGACATTTGAACAATTGTTATTGTTTGCTAGTAGAATGTACGAGGTTAGTAAAAATGGAGAGCTACACGAATGAACAACGCATTCTCATTGTGAAATTGTTTTACCAAAATGGTGAAAGTTTTGCGGCTACAGTTCGCAAATTGCGATCAATTTGGGGTCACAATAATGCTCCAAAAGAAGTCAACTGTAAAGAGATTAATGGATAAATTTGCCAAGGCTGGGTCTGTTAGTGATGTAAAGACAACAACGCGTCTTCGACCAGGTCGATCGACCGAAAAAGTCGCAGCTGTACGTGATGATGTCGCTCAAACTTCATCCACCTCAATTCGACACCGAGCTCAGCAAATTGGTGTCTCCAAATCCACTATGCAGCGAATTTTGACGAAAGATTTGCATCTTCATGCTTACAAAGTTCAATTGACTCAGGAACTGAAGCCAGCTGACCATGGACAGCGAAGGGAGTTCAGTTGCTGCATTAGTAATTTCCCGGTCGTGTTATTTCGCGTTTTGGAGACCAGAATTGGCCGCCTAGATCGTGCGATTTAACACCATTAGACTTTTTTCTTTGGGGTTTTTTGAAGTCGATGGTTTACGCAAATAAGCCGACGACGACTCAAGCCTTAAAAGAGGAAATTGGACGCTGCATTAATGAAATACCACAGCATTTATGCAAAACGGTCATTGAAAATTTCATTAAAAGATCGCGTGTGTACCAGCAAAGCCGCGGCGGCCATCTGCCCGATGTGCTGTTCCACACATAACCTCATTCTGTCTACTTTACGATATAATAAAGTTTCACGATTTTTTTTTTTAATATCTGTGTTTTATTTAAATGTTGCGTTCTTGTTGGGACACCCTTTATTTTTGATAAATAAAATTTATTTGCGTCAAGGTAAAAACATTTTGTGGCATTTTCTTTTCTGGAAAAATATGTTACACTTACTCGTATTACACTTTTCAATGAAAATTCGCAATAAAATGATTTTCTGAAATATACATTTTATTAGAAACTATTGCACCATCCTTTGCGAGCTTAAATTTTTTCTTTAAACAAACGCTGAATTGTATTTTTTTTTAATAAAAAGTAAAAAAATGTTACACTTTTTTCAGAAAAGAAAACGCCATTAGTTAATTTTTATTATTATTGTTCGAACTTCATTTGTTTCTATATTTATGATTTGAAAAGGCTAAGGTTCGTATTGCTTTGTAATAATTAATGTAAAAACATTTTGTATTGTGGCTTGTAACAGGGAAACATATCTAATTCACTTCATCCACTTTTTTCTCCGCCAATCTTAGAAAGAAACGCACTTTTTGTCTCCAATCCGCCGCTGAAGTGTATAAAATTGCTTCAGTACCACAAGTTCACATACCATTTGACACATTTTCTTTCTAACTTTCCATTAGATTAAGGCGAATTAAATTGTAGCCCCGATAAATTGGAATAACATGCACCTACTACTTGTGGGTAAGTCTAACCAATTTTGACGATTAAAATTACACCAACCAAAGATACTACACCTTTTCCAGTTGCAATTCAGAAAGCGTCACTTGTAATTTGGATTTATCAATTTGAATTCAGAAAGCGTCAATTGTTATTCAAAAACCGTCAATTGTAATTCAGAAAATAGTAAATATTATAAAGAAAAATCACTACATAACAATTTTATAGACAAAAATTATACAATGATAACATACACCACTGTTGTAGATAGTGGTTGTCGTATCTGCAGAATAGAATTATTTGAAAAGAAGCAATTGAGAGGGGAAAAATTATTAAAACATAGTTTTTTTGCTATAATAAAATTAAAATAAATTCATTGTTAATAAATTTTTTTCTTTTTCTGAATTACAATTGATGTTTTCTGAATTTAAATTGATAAATCTAAATTACAATTGACGCTTTCTGAATTATAATTGACGCTTTCTGAATTACAACTGGAAATGGTGTAGTAAAAGTAATTAATAATTTGAAAATCACATTATTTAATACAATATTTCATTATAAAGGTTTCATTTTGGTATGTAAAAAAAGTGTATGTATGTATTTTTAAGCGAAATTATGGGATGTTTATTTATGTAATTGTAAAGAGTATTTAGGGTACACCATGAATAATGGAAAAAAATATCAGCCAAATGGCCGCCACGGTTATACTTGCAGGAACATATTCTATGCATAAACATTTTCAATCACCAATTCTCAAATTTACGGCTCTGTGTCAGCGATCAATAACGTCATGAATTCTAGCTTTGAAGTCTTGAATTGAATGTGGGTCATTGGCATAGAATTTATTATATGATCTCGGTTGCTAATTGTTATCGTCTCTTCGAGCAATCAAACGGTCAGGACCAGGTCTGTCAGATATGGCGATTTTTCGCCAAACGTTTGGCGACCACATTTTTGATTTGGCGACATGGCGATTTTTCTGGCGAAAAATAAATTTGTTGGCGATAAATATATTTGTTGCCGATTGTTATAGCTATTTTTTAACAAAACTGAACTTAAAAAATTTTCTAATTCAGGAAAATTAGTTTGTTGAATGTTGTAGTTTCAAAAATAAATCCTAACAAATTTTGATAATTTGGATGAGTGAAAATTTACAATAAATAATTTTTGGCGATTCTATTTCTAGCTTTGGCGATTTTCTGATAAATTTTGATACGATTATTTTATAAAAATTTATATTAAAGAAGTGTTCTATAAAAACAAATTTATTATCAAATATTTACTAAGAAAAACTACATAAAACTAATTTTTGGAAAACAATTTGGCGAAATAGGTCAGATAAAATCTGACAAGCCTGGTCAGAAACTCTTTAACTTTTGAACTATTGAAGATTTTTTGTAATTCTTTTTTATTGAATAGAAAAGATTTTTTCTGCAGAAAAATCCTTATAAATATAAATAAACTTTTATCCAAAATTGGTTTCATCAGAATCAGTGGTTATTGAGAAACTTAAGGCCAAATTTGGGGGATCGATTTTCGAAAAAAGTTTAAGGAGCAAACTGCAAGCAAACCCTTTCAAATAAAAAAAAATTTGAAAATCGGTTCACAAATGACAGCATTATGCATGGAGGAGAAAATTTCTCTTGTCCGATTTCCGAAAAAATGTATGGGAGCCAACTGCGAACAAACAAAGAAAAAGAGTTTTGCAAATCGCTTTACAAATTACAGAGTTATGCATAAGGGGTGAAATTTTCCCTCCTCCGATTTCTGAAAAAAGTTATGAAACTCAACTGCAGATAAACTCTTTCAAATAAAAAAAGAAGTTTACAAATCGTTTTAAAAATTTCAAAGTTATGCATAAGGTGAGCACACTTTCCACTTCGATTTTCGAAAAAAAAAGTTAAAGGATCAAACTGCCAGCAAACCCTTTCAGGCAAAAAATCAAGAAAATCAGTTTATAAATGACGCAGTTATGTGTGTACAAACAACAATAAAAGTGTTGTAAAAGTGTATATGAGCTTAAAGAAAACACTTTCAGCTTTGTCTGAATGATGATTTTTTGATCCCTTTTCATCCACAAAAGCTATACACTCCTAAACTTCAAATTGTACGAAAATATGGAGGTTTAAAATTTATTACATAGCTCCTTGATAAACAAGTTTTACAGGGTCTGCTTGTACCATTTATTAAAATGAAGAGTTTATCCAGCATACCACAGCCCCTTACCGATAATAGTTTTGAGGAATCATAATTTATTTTAGATAAAGTATGACAAATTTTTGTTTTTTTTTTTATTAATATAAATTTTTTCTTTTTAGCAACATGACACGCCTACTACTGCGAATATTTTGACCTAATTTGTTGGCTATCTAAGTTTTAATATGTTTCTTTTCTGATGATGTAAAAATATTGAGAATCTATTTCAAGAAAAAATTTAGGTTTAGGCCGAAGAAAATTGATTCTGAACCACCGTGCGTCGTCTACATCAATATCTTTCAGTTTCGACTCGTTTGGCGAAGTTTGCTTGTTGCTGGTGAAGCATAGAGGCATTACGTTGCTACTTAGGCAACTCATCAGTAGACTTCAACCACAATCCAAAAACAGCTTACAAAACACAAATTCTTATAGACAAACGCCATAACTCCACAAATATAGTAGGCCAAGCATTGGCTTAGCTAGAAATTATTTCTTAGGGGGGGGGGGGGCATTATGACTCTTGATTTTCATGAGTAATACATGCATTATTAAGGCCCCCCAGAACGGCCTTTCTACGCCTATGAGACCAAGAAATTTTTTTGAAAAAAAGCAATATTATTCTGCATGTTTTTCCTATTTTGTTTTTCTAGGTCAAACTCGATATGAAAAAATTATACAAATTTTTTTTGATGGTTTTGTATAGCTTAAGCGACACATTTTTTGGACTTCGTTGTTTTGACGAAAATCGACTATTTACGATCGCAAATAATCGATTTTGGTCGCTTATGTCGCTTAAGCTATTTTGGCGGTTATGACACGATATGTTCGACGAGCTTAATAAATGTTAGAAGAAATCTTTGTCTAGTCAAGGCGTCATTGTCAGAATGTAATGGAAATACTGGTATGAACATACGAAAGATGATTATTAAATTTCAATAACTCATTTCTCATACTGATTAGCATGAAGTTGTCTTAATTCTATATAAATATTTAACTAATCGCTGTACCTTGACTAGTTCACATAATCGACTTGCTTTTCTCACATTTACTTACCAATTTCATCAGAGTTGGGTTACCAACCATTTTATAAGACCTCGAAATTTTTTCTTAATTCTTTACCACTTAAGGGGCGTAAGAGTATTAAATACATAAATATTAATGCGTCGTCATGGTTGGTTTTAATTTTGTTTTTCATTGATAAAAACAATCATTTTAAAAATAATTTATATCTACGTGCGTGTATGCGTTCTATAGATTCCAGAGCTGGAATTTCTATAAAATATTCACAAGCAGATAAAACAATTTAATTTTTGTTAAGGTTAGTGAACCGATCGTGCATGCTATTATCGATCCACAACATTCAACATTCATTGGGTCTTCTGTTTACCTTTTTGTAATTGTTTTTATTTTTTTTTTTATTTTATGATTCATTGTTGTTCCTTCTGGTTTGTTTTTAGCAAAGTATTAAGAAGGGAATCTATTGTTGTCTGAAGTTGATATAAAACTGGTTATGTATGCATATCTATCTCTGACAGATACTGGCTTGAAATCTTAAATGTACTCGTATGTTAACTTTTAACATCATGATTTTATATTCTGTAAAGGTATGCAAGGTATGAGATGAAAACAATAATAATAAATATCAGTAATAATAATAATAATAATAAAATTTTAACGAAATAAAAGTTTAGGAAATATGTTTGTATACTTGTATAGATACGAGATACATGTGTATGAATACAAACACACAAGATTACTTTTTTTAACAAGATTTAAAAAAAAGCTTAACCTTGTACAGAGGAAATCTGGGAAAGTTTTTTCCAGAAATATTATAAAACGCAAACAAAGAGCAAAGTATTAAATCTAAAGAAATCAGAAATGTAATTCTAATATAGTGAAAAGTAATTAATAATCAATAATGTATTTTTGCTATTATAAGCTGTTAGTCAATAAAAACGACTAGTACCTACTATAGACCTGCGTAAATAGTCTTGAAATGTAAATACGTCTTGTTTTTTAAATATATTCTCGTGGCTGTAGAATGCTAAACCAATAATAAATGCTGTCGCATTATAAGCAAAGCACGATAGATGCATTGGTATACATATGTATGTGTATATGAGTGCTAATAAGCAATGTCGTCAAGACTTCTTGTTATGAACAAACAATCAACAAAGTAGTGTTGATACGTGTATGCTTGTTGTTTTCCATATTGTACGTTTGAGTGTGTGCGTAAGATGTAGATGGTAAGCTATTATGTGTTTAAGGGAGGTTTTTTTTAAGAAAGCGCACACAACTAATGTAAATGCATGTGAACGTTTGTTTGTGTGCAGAAAAATAAAAGAGCATACACACAACGTGTGTGTGTATGTACATGCATGACGCTTGTATACGCGCCCATGCGTAGAAAGAAGCAAGCATCACAAATTTTTCAGTCACGAAGTATTTTCTTCTTTACTCCTATACTTGCAATAACTGAAACAAGTTCTTGCAAACAGTGTTGCTTAAGGCCGTTTCACACTATAATACAAGTATTAATACTTTTGTGGAAAATGCAACTCTGACATGTTGAGTTGTTATTGTCTTTTGAAATTTTTGAAACAGAAATTAGATTAGGGATGCATTTTCGTCAAAAGTATTAATACTTGTATTATAGTGTGAAACGGCCTTTAGCGTTTGTTTTATAAGACTTCGCTGTAGTAAAGCATTTGAAAAATCCCTCATGTCTTGAAAGTTCTTATAAATAGTCTTGTGCAGGACTTTAGTACCTACATATGTATATACATACAGTTACTCTCAGAAATACATATGTATGTGTTTTGCCTACATTCTTTACGCAAAAAGTTAAATAAATTTATTAAAAATAGAAAATTTAGGCAACATGTTAAATTTATTTCTTTTCTAACTGAGAAAGCAAAGCCTATACTCGTAGAATGGAAAATACAAAAAAAACAACAACTTTGAATTTAATTTTTATACTTTTTTTGCCTTTTCTTGTGTCAACTACGCAATTTCAACATCACAAAAGTATTTTGCTTCCGTTATTTCTTAAATATTTGTGTTGTTAAATGTGTTTTTTTTTTTGCTATTCGTTTGTAATAGTAATTGTTATGCTTTTTTTGTCATAATTGGTTCCAATCTTTTTTATTAAGTGCAACACGTGAAGTTTTTGTTTAAAAAAATGCCTAAAGTAAAGGAATTAAATTGATCTGCGAATAAGATCATTATATATCTATATCTGTATAATAGAACAAATCAATCCAATATGTTTGTGATATGTTTAGTCGATGTAGACAAACAAGAGAAAATACTTTTAAAGGTGCAAAAAAGCGCAGATATATTGAAAATATTCCACGAAAAAGTCGAGAAAAGTTGTTAACGGTAAGAAACACAAGAAAAACTATTAAAAAAATAGGAAAAACCACCATTTACATATACATATGTTCCAAATCTTAAAGAACTACGGGTATACTACGGATACACCTGTAGTGTACCTCACTTACTGTAATACACTGTATCATAATATACGGCCCTGTTCTGTAAACCGAATCCGAGCAAATTTTTCGTTTTTAAAACGAGAAAAATGTTTTGGTGTTCTCTAAACCGAATTCACATGGTTTTACTCGTTTTTAAATCGAGTAAATACACCTGGTCGAAATTAAATCGAATGTGGTATTATTCTAATAAATCACTGGTGAAACATCAAAAAAACAATTAGCATTAATAATTTGAGGTCTTTAATACCATATTATAACCAAATCGGATGCAGTTTGATACATTTAATTGTACAAAATTGGTTTTAAAAACAATCCAAAGTTTGTTTCCAGTTTTACTGCAAGAATGAAGAAAAATTATTTGTATGAAGAAAAACACTTTTTATGTCAAATATGTAGAGCCGGACATTTTAAATGATTATTTTTTATTTAAAATGTAATTTCTTTTATTAACAACTGACTTTAACGTTCAAATATTTTATTTAACTTAATTTCGAATGTCACCAAATCGAGTAATTTGTAGAACACCAAATAAACATTTACTCGTTTTTGAAAATTTTTCGTTTTGAAAAACGATTCGGTTTACAGAACAGGCCCGATAATTGCATTGCAACACAGTTCATTGTAATAATTAACAAAACGCTGACTTTATTAAATTTAAATGACACACTTTTGTTTTCATTACAAAATTATGTTATTATAGATGGTCAGCAAAAGTAAAGACATAAAGAAACACAAAAATAATAAAATGTAAAATAGTATATAAGTAGAGTTAAACTTTCAATAAATCAGACTTTAATTTGTGAACATAAAAACTGGCAACAACTTGCCTTGTTTCAATTAAATTCTCAAAATCTTTTGGCACCTCTTTTGAGCGCCTACTGATAAGCTGGTCTCCCTGACAGCTGTATAAACAAAACAAGGGACTATAGGGCCATACTGAGACAGGGTCACACTTAAATACACACATACTGAGATAGGGTCATACTGAGCACATCCTACAAATAACATTACACACCTAAGTGGCAAGTCCATCCGTAAAGTTGTAAAAACCAACAATACTAACGGCAGCCTAGCTAGAAAAAAACTTTGATTTCGGAAGTTAATAGACAGAAGCGTTAGTTATATGCTGAACTACATAAATTTCAGACTTCTATTTTTGGGAACACGATAATATTTAGCAACGAAAGTAAATTTATAATTTTTGGGTCAGATAGACAGCTTATGGTGCGGCGCAAGCCAAATAAATCACTAACTATTAAGAATATAATAAAACATGGTGGTGGTTCTCTCATGGTGTGGGGCTGTACGTCGGCACTAGGAAAGTTGGTGTTTATATAAAGTACAATGTATAAACATATATAGTTGTCCATTATTAGAGAAAACCTACATGCCAGTGCTGAACAAATGGATATCAATGGGTATTACTTTCAACATGACAACGACCTAAAACATATATCCCCGGACATTAAATTATGGCTATTTTATAATACCAAACATCTGCCAATAAAACCACAAGGTCTCGACATGTGTCCTATTGAAAAACTTAGGGCTTATTTGGAAAAAAAATCCGGGAAAATAGCAATTTATCAAAAGTATGCTTAGGACGAGTATTGGAAGAAGAAATATATAAAAAAAAGTACTTAAAAATTTCCGAAATTTAGTGGAATCTATGCTAGGACGTCTGCAAGTGGTCATATCTAAAAATGAATATCACACAAAACATTAAAACATAATACGCTGCTTTAATAATGAAAAATCTGTGTAAAAAATTCAAAAAGCAAAATACTTTTGTGACCTGATAAATAAGCAATTTTTTCATTATTTTTTAAAAATTTCATAAAATAAATTTTTGTTTTTAAATTTTAATTAAAATATTTGTAGTTAAGACTTCTCCTATTTAATATGTAAAAAAATAAACATGAATTTTTCCAAAGAAAACATTTTTATATAGCATTCTTTTTGCAAATTTGGTGAGATTTACATAAGGAAAATATTTCTGTGAGCAACTGTATGTATATATGCATATATGTATATGTATGTATTAGGGATGCCAAACGGGAAATCCCGATCCCGGAAATCCCGGGATTTTCGGGATTTGGCAAATCCCGAATCCCGGGATTTGTAAGATTCAATCCCGGGATTCCTTTTTCGGGATTTCTTAGCAATTTTTATATAAAAAACTTAATAGATTAAAATTTTCGTGGGTTTATGGTATTTTTTTTATAATATTTAAAAGTCCCATACAATTTTAAACGTGCAGTTTTAACAATTTAATGACTAGTCGTGGCATATTTCTTATAAATTAACAACAAGTGCAAAATAAATTAACTACTTTCTCACGGTTATTTTCATCAAAGGTGATACAATATACAACTAAGAATTATTTTGAAAACGAAAAGAAGCATATGAGCTTTGGAAGGAAAATAACATTTGGAAAATTCAGTAAGTTTGACAAATTTATTGCGTCTTATTCTATATTATAAGGCCAATTATGAATAAAATTCCATGAGAAATTTTGCCCGGGGAATAATTTCAAACACTAGCAAATAATAGGGAAAACAAAAAAAATTATGGAAAAGGGAGACATTTCTTGCGAAAATTTATTCATAATTGCAGTGTATAACTCTGTATATCGACTCCTCAACCCTTATCCACTTTTCGGTAACAATTGAGTACTACTGACAGCTCCTTACAATTGAACTAGAAAATAAAAAGTCGGGTTGACGTAAAAGCGAGAAATATTTACAGAATAATGCGTACTATTTTGTAAAAAAAAATGCTCTAGTGTGAATGTATGTTTTTTTACATTGCAGTTCAAAATTATTTTCGTTAGACCGTTTAGGTCGTTTTTGACACAAACCTATGACCTATTTAAATTACATGGGTTTGATCAAAGGTTTGTGTCAAAAATGACCGACTGAATGATTTCGACTCAATTATAGTTTTATTCGAGTTGCAGAGTAGAAGGACAGCACACTAATAAACCATACTCCTCTTAGCGAACTTAGGAATACATATGTATCTGTTGAACTTGCAGAAAACAACTTATGTATGAATTTAAAATTTTTCAGTAGAACAAAAATACTGTTCAAGTGCTCAGGCAAACTTTTAGTGGCATATTCATAAAAAATATTTTAGGCTTATTAAGCGCTTATTTGACGTATTTCTTTGGGAAATTTGTCAAATAAACCTGTAATAAACCTAATTTTTTTTATGAATACGGCGGTTAATGTATGTGCCTACAAAAATGTGATCATTAGACGTAATTTATAGAATTTGATTAGAATTGTGTATACATTTCTTTTAATTTTTCGACATGTTCAGCCTTATTATCGTTGTCGTAGTAGTGACGAAATCGGTTAAAAAAATAGGCAATGCCTGATATATGTAACAACCGTAATGGCTACTTGTTGGTCAATCGCAATTAAAAAAACCTTAATAGATATATTTAAAAAAACAATAAAGTTTTTGCAGCTTATTTGTATGAAAGTGCATCTAAAATTTTCGTAAATCAACTTAAGCGATAGTGCTAAAAGTCCACAGATATGTACATTCGTTTTGATTTAGATTATAGAAAAACATTTATATTGAAAGCAAAAACAAGTTTTCATATTAAGTTATTGTTTTCAGTACAAATTCTCTAACATCAACTTAAAAATAGATGACAAAAATTCTTTCGATTTTTATTTCATACTAGTATTAAAATATTGTTAACTTTAAAGACAAATGTTTAATGATATATTATCAACACAAAAACTTTTAAAATGCATAAAATTTGTTATTAAAGTAATATTTATTAAAAAAATTAGATCCCGAAATCTCGAAAATCCCGGAATCCCGAAAAATCCCGGGATCCCAAAAATCCCGCGATCCCGAATATCCCGGGATTTTCGGGATCGGGATTTATAAATCCCGAATCCCGGGATTTCTAAAAATCGATCCCGATTGGCATCCCTAGTATGTATATAGCCAACAGACGACACAATCACCTGTATTCTAGATATACATAAATTTAAATATAATTTTATTATTATTCGTAGAAAAATTATTCACACGTCATAACTAAAAAATCAAGCACGTAATATATGTACATGCTTGTTTTTTTTTCAAAGAGAAATAAACTTTTTGTGTAGGCCGTCAGCTGCTCTATACGTTAGGTAAAATTTTAAGAAAAATCGAGTCACGTTGTTCAGAAATACAAGCTTAATTGCTTGCTGTCGCACGTGACAAAAAATGGAATTTTTCGGTGAAATGTCCATATGTATAATGCAAATACCCTGAATTAAATGTCGATGGTGAAAATGTACTTTGACTTTGTCACCAGTACTACTATCTAATTATTCCCAATACAATACTTTGACCTACAGACATTTAGCATGTGCTTGTCACTGAGAATCTACTAGCAGGGTTACCGTTCACCCGACTAAAGTCGCAATTTGACCCTTTTTTAGCGGTCTGCGACTTTTTGTGAGACTTTTTTTTGTCACCGACTTTTCCGACTTTTTTTAATTTTATTGCGGCTTTTTACTCTTTTTTGTGAAACTTCTCAAAAAACAGTTAATTTGCAGTAAATTAAAAGTTTTTTTTCTATATTCTTATGAATTGAACAGGCTAATGTTCGTAACGCTTTTTAAGCCAAATTACATGTGATAATTATTAATGAACAAATAATAATAATAATTATCACATGTAATTTGGCTTAAGAAGCGTTACGAACATTAGCCTGTTCATATATTCTTATGAATTGAATAGGCTAAAGTTCGTAACGCTTTTTAAGCCAAATTACATGTGATAATTATTAATGAACAAATAACATCAAAGTTAGTTGTAAATATTCTGACAACAACACATAGTTGAACGGAACAGCCAGCCGTTTTCGAAGGCCACTAAACCTTCCTCATCAGCGTTCTTCTGTGTTTTGGTCCACTGTGTGTGGTGTCAGTTGATGTAGATGTCTGCCTTATATACGTAACTTTATTGCAAATGGAATATGTGAATTTGTTTGATTCATTGCATTTCAATTTGCCAATGTGTTTCGTAATGTATACGCAAGTTACCATCTATATATATATACCATCTTCTATATATATTACCATCTTCTATATATATTACAACAGTCTTACCATTGTCGTTTTGTTCCTTACTAACTATACACATGTTTGTTAATTTGCTTATTTTTGTTCTACTTAAGACAAACTTTTTTGGTTTGTTACTATTAAGTATATTTTTATTTTTAATTTTTGCCACAAGCCAATGACTATTAATTAGTTAATTTAATTATTATTTTTCGAACTGTATTTGTTTCTATATTCTTATGAATTGAATAGGCTAAAGTTCGTAACGCTTTTTAAGCCAAATTACATGTGATAATTATTAATGAACAAATAACATCAAAGTTAGTTGTAAATATTCTGACAACAACACATAGTTGAACGGAACAGCCAGCCGTTTTCGAAGGCCACTAAACCTTCCTCATCAGCGTTCTTCTGTGTTTTGGTCCACTGTGTGTGGTGTCAGTTGATGTAGATGTCTGCCTTATATACGTAACTTTATTGCAAATGGAATATGTGAATTTGTTTGATTCATTGCATTTCAATTTGCCAATGTGTTTCGTAATGTATACGCAAGTTACCATCTATATATATATACCATCTTCTATATATATTACCATCTTCTATATATATTACAACAGTCTTACCATTGTCGTTTTGTTCCTTACTAACTATACACATGTTTGTTAATTTGCTTATTTTTGTTCTACTTAAGACAAACTTTTTTGGTTTGTTACTATTAAGTATATTTTTATTTTTAATTTTTGCCACAAGCCAATGACTATTAATTAGTTAATTTAATTATTATTTTTCGAACTGTATTTGTTTCTATATTCTTATGAATTGAATAGGCTAAAGTTCGTAACGCTTTTTAAGCCAAATTACATGTGATAATTATTAATGAACAAATAACATCAAAGTTAGTTGTAAATATTCTGACAACAACACATAGTTGAACGGAACAGCCAGCCGTTTTCGAAGGCCACTAAACCTTCCTCATCAGCGTTCTTCTGTGTTTTGGTCCACTGTGTGTGGTGTCAGTTGATGTAGATGTCTGCCTTATATACGTAACTTTATTGCAAATGGAATATGTGAATTTGTTTGATTCATTGCATTTCAATTTGCCAATGTGTTTCGTAATGTATACGCAAGTTACCATCTATATATATATACCATCTTCTATATATATTACCATCTTCTATATATATTACAACAGTCTTACCATTGTCGTTTTGTTCCTTACTAACTATACACATGTTTGTTAATTTGCTTATTTTTGTTCTACTTAAGACAAACTTTTTTGGTTTGTTACTATTAAGTATATTTTTATACTTAATAGTAACTGTTCAATTCATAAGAATATAGAAACAAAATACAGTTCGAAAAATAATAATTAACTAAAAGTTTTTTGATTATTTTTATCAAAAAATCGTCAAAATAACGTCGGCAAAATTTTAAATCAATTCACAGATTATTGTTCATTTGGAAACACTTTTACCACTTTTTTGCAACATGCATATCATGTATAAAATGTATTCAAGAAATGTTTCATAAATTTTCAGTAGAAGTTGCAAAGAATAGTTTTAGCTAAAATCGCCAGGATACATGAAAACATGTACATACCCAGCAAAAAATTTCAAAAAAGGTAATCGTATTTGGAATGAAGCATTTTTGATGGAAGCTATTCCTTACTGGATCACCAACTCAATGATTTGAACAAGGCGTGAGACTAAAATAATCGATTCTTGAGAAGTACTTACTTTTTTTATTTGGCTACTTGTTCACGTAATCTATTTAATCTAAAAAAATTATTCTCATCATTTAGCAACTTGTATATAATTTTTTTTAAATTTTAGGTAATGTGATTTGTAAGCGAGTAATGAAATTTGGTAATCAGAAAAGTAAGTCATTATATGGTAATGCGTAATTTTTTGCTGGGTACATATATAAGCATGTATAATGCAACTGCATGTGTTGTGAAATATGATAGAAATGGATTCTGCAATAAGCTTTTTGTTTTGTTTCAGTTGTTTTTTTGTTTAATAAAAAAACGTTAAAAAAAGAGATGCAACTTTTATTTTCTCAAACGACTTTTTTGTGCGACTTTATTTTCACAAAACGACCTTTTGTGCGACTTTTCTAAAATTCCTAGCGGTAACCCTGTCTACTAGTACTAGTAACACTAATAATAGTATTTTTCCACCGACTTTAAATCAAGTAGGTTTAAAGTGTTTCCACCGACCTTGTTAGTGATTTGTTGTTCGAATTTATAAGGTAGGCGCAGCAGCTGTAATGTGAATTTTATTCACATGTGGTTGACATTTAAAATTTATTAAATATTCCTTAATGTCATTTTTTCGAAATTGTCAATCACTATTGATGGATGACCCAGGGATGGAGTTTGTAATTTTAAAAGCAACGCAGGGTTGCATACATAAATCGAGTTCGAAAAATAGTATTTTCGACATTATTTAAAATAATTTAACCACTTTGAGGTGATTTATCCATATTTATCATGCCGGTGGAAACATACTATAAAAAATAATTGGCTAGGTAGTGAATACGTAGTTCTTATGGGAACATGGAGACATACCAACCACACATTTTCTGGTACATTCATATGCTTTACGTACATAAAAATTTATGTATATTGACAAGTTGTTGACAAATCTACCAAAAAATACACCATATCATCTGACTTCTCTCTTTCTTTTACACTGACGGGTGGAAGAAGCCTTGAAGACAATTTAACTGCTACGATTGTCACTAGAATTTGAGTGCTGACATAGAGACACTTGGCCCTAGTCTGACTGCTGGGTATGTATAATTAATTTATTTTACATACATACATACGAGTACATACATACTCGCTTTCCACGAAATTTCGAAAGCGATAAGCAAAAGGTCTATGAGTAAAATAGTTAGAGGGTTAAAATGTTCCACAAAAATGTTTCTCATCAGATTCTACATAAAAGTGCTTAACAATTTTTTTATCTTAAATACAATATTTCTATAGTTTTCTATGAATTTTGAGTAAAATATGTGAGAATCAATCGTTGTAGCGATTTTACTTTAGAAAAGGTTTGATTTTGTTGTATAGTGTAATTTGAAGCATAATATTAAAACATTCTTAAGCAAAATATGAAAAAAATTTTAACCTCAAAAAGAGAATTTTATTAGCAGAACCAAACCAAAAATAAATTGCAATACTATTTGGGAAAATTTGTATACCAACATCAACCGTATAATTGATCAATTCACAACCTATTGTGGGTGGTGTAATTCGTACATGAGTTGTTGGTAATTTCAATAAAAACATTGTTTATAAAAAAATGTTTACATAGAAATTACCAACAACGTTTGTACGAACTACGACTCCTACAATAGGTTGTGAATTGAGCAATTAATTTTTGTTTCTATCTTAAATCATGTGATTCGCTCGAATCGATTGTTTTCTCTGCATGTGTAAATTGTTGTTACAAGCAAAAAAAAAAAAAAAAGGAAAAACATTACAAAACAGTTTCACTTTTCAAAAATAAATCAAAAGTCTTATAAAAAATGCTACTTGCATAGTTGTTATTAAGTAAATAATATTTATTGCGATTCAAAGTGAAACATAACTAACAGCATTTGCAAAAGATTTCTTCTACTGCACTTTATAAACGTTTTAGCAAATGAGCAAAAAAAAAATGTATTCAATGTTGCTTGCAATGGCAGTGATGCAAAGACTTATTTTGTTGCATTTTTTGCCATCACATTAACAGAATTCATTCGTTCGTTGTAATATTTGTTACAATTGTTGCAAATATATGAACATGTTTTGATGTTTATAGAGCAGTACTAATTAAATCGCTGTAGATGAGGAGGTGGTATCAAAATAAGCCAAAAATAATTAGAATCAGTCAAGTAAAACTAACACGAATTTATTTTCCAGTTACTTTTTAAATATACATAAATTTTTAGAGGCAATATGATTGAGAAAGTTCCTTAAAATATTCGCGCCTTTTTTTTTTGTTTAAAATCTAAATGTGAGTACAAAATTCTTAAATGGTATTTTCATTCTTGTGAGAAAAGAACAATTTCTTTGTCAATTAGATAACAAAAAAGTACATATCGCTCATTTAATTCAATAGTGTCATAACTCAAAAAACAGATTTTGCAGAGAACGGGTTAAATTTTTTCAATTTACATACAACTAAATGCGGACATAAAAAAAATTTCTTCTCTCATGAGGTGGTAGTACAAGTTATTTATTTATTTCATAAATACTTTACAAAGTAAATTTGCAAAGTAGTGTTGCACAAATATGAATGGAGTAACTAGACCATATGCCCAAGATGTTATTAACAGTTTTTTAAATAGTTTTTGTGACTGACTATACACGACCTATGCCTTCACATAGGAAGTAGCCCGTGGCAGAGCAGTCAACCAGTTCGAGCGAGACGAAAAACTCTCGAAGTCCAAACAACACACACACAAGCCTGACCGCTCTTAAGAAATAATTACGATGACGCGAGAGCTGTTCTTTAGCTCATTTACTCAAGCAACGTCATAATTAAAAAAAAAAACTACTTTGCCAGAAAACAAGTTTAAAGTTTTCAATTTACACACAACTTAATGGAAAAAGAAAATTTTATTTTGCTTTCAAGAGTTGAGAAAACAAGATATTTGTATGAAATTTTTACACAATATGAAGGTCAATATGAAGATTAATTCTGCATCATTCGATTTTTTGAGTTATGACGTTGTTTGAGTAAATAAGTGATGTGTATATTCACTATTATAGCAAACAGCTGGCAACGCAACTATAGTTGGGTTGCCATCCACAATCGTGCCTCTGGTGGCTATCGCGACACCTTAATTATTTCTGAAGTTCGTTCAGGCTGGTGTGCGTAGTTTTACCTTCGAGAGTTTTGCGTCTAAGTTGCACTGGTTAATGGTTACCTCAACCAGCTGTATCGCTTACAGTTAATTTGTGGTATTTTCCATTATAAAGTGCAAGCGTTTTTAATAAAATTTACACTGGTGGAGGCCATAAAAACTCTGCGAGTGGATCTTGGAAGCTCCTACTTCCTATACTAAGGTATAAGTCGTATGCAGCTCCCGATTGAAGCTCCTACAAACATATACTGCGTTCATCTGGTATTTTGGGTTCCGTTTGGAACACAGTTTCCAACCAAAAATAGTAATAGTAATAATGGAACGATTATTTGTGACCTTCTCCAAGAAAAGGGACCTAGTGTTTCAAAAAACGGGTGTATGTCAAAATCGATAAAAATGAGAAAAACATTAAAATTTTATTTTTTAAATACGTTTTTCTCAAAACTTCATTTTCACACACTAGGTCCCTTTTCTCGGAGAAGGTTACATATGATTAAATTATTAAGCAAAAGCAAAAAAATAAGGTTAAACATATGACGTTTTATTTTCTAAAATAGGAACACAATATTCTTACCTCTTAAATAAATTAAATTAAATTTCATGAAGTTAAAAATTATTAGTAGGATCTCTTAAGATCTTACACCTAAATAGGGGTTCCAACATTAAGAACTGGGCCCTCTTTCCAATCCAATTGCACAAAGTATTATCAAGAAACTCTATTTTTTATAACTGGAGCAACAGTACAAACTAAAAAATTAAGTTCAAATATAAACCTTCATCTAATTTTACCCTCAGTAGCATAAGAAGAAACGTTTTGTTAACATGAATGACTATTAGATAAATCAGCATTAGTTTTATTTTAGAAATTCTATGAGAAAGCAACAAGAAAATGGTTGGTCTAAATTCCCAATAAACGCAAAGTGTTGCTACCACAATTACAACTGATCGATGGCCTAAAAACTGACAACACTTTTTGTTGCTTGATACTCTTGCACTGTAAGTACAGACAGATAGATGTATGTACGTATGCATGTGTGTTTATATACATATATGTATGTTGTCATTAAGAGAAAAAAACAAAGCAAATATTACTTGGTCAAAAGGTCTAAAGTACTTAAAAAGAATCACTACACTATACACTTGTCTTACTTTTCATTATTTTTTTTATTTTTTTTTATATTTTTTGCCGTTATAAAAACTAACAACGTTAGATGTATAATGTGACCAATTTATTTTTGAGTTGTTGTGAATATAAAAACAATAATAATTTACCAAATTATATTCTAAAAACATTTGTTCAATTCACAAGCTCAGTCGTATGGTTTATGGTTAAAAAAAAAAACGATAAGAGTGGCCCTGTGGCTGAGTGGTAGCGATGCTAGCCTCTCAGTGCAGAGGTCGTGGGTTCGATTACCGCCATAGACCATGGGTGTTTTCCGCAGACAAGCTAATAGCTTCGCGGGTTGTGTTTGGTAGAAAAAAAAAACAAACAAACAAAAAAGAAATACATATGTTTATGTGCTTGTGAGCAGACAAATTTGTTAAATCGTTATTTTATTTTTATAAGTCAGAAATTTAAATTGTCATTCATTTCGTTTGAAAGCTAGTTTTCTAGTGCTAGTTATCACATACATAATTAAAAGATTTTTACAAATTAATCTAACACATAGAGTCTTATCTGACCTGTCCTCAACACAACTATTTGAAAAACATTCATACATACTTATATGGGATATTCACAAAGTGTTGTATTGTGTCATGTTGTCATAATGTACTAAAACTTTTGCTTGAAAGCAAAAAAAAATAATATTGAAATAATTCTTAACATTATGACAATATGACATAATAGAACACTTTGTGAATTGGCCAATAACATTTAAATATACAATATTGTATAGTTAGACATTAATGCGAGCTTGTGAATTGAACAATTATATTCTAAAAATATATTTGAAAGCAACCAGAGTCTTTAGCGGAAATAGTTCAGTTACCATTGTGCCATTCCACATATTCTCTCTTTGCACATATAGTGAAGAAGGAGGAGTCCTGCAGAGTGAACTTCAGCTACCAGACAACACCATTATAAAAACCAAAGAGCCTGCTTGGGTATTTGAGAGCGCTCTGACAATTTGTAAACGACGTGACGCGACGCATACATTAGACTAAACAAATAGTTTAATGGTTTTACTATTGAAAGGAGACAAGGACTCAACCACACTCCATGGCAACTTCGTGCCATGCTTGACCATATGTGGTCCACTGAATATTTAAAACAGCAAATGGAGATACAGACGCAGGGATATACGGTGATAACTTCCACCGTTCCTTTGAGATAACTTGATGATAATACGGGTTTAAAAAAAAACACAGTTCTGATAAATCGAAAAGAAACTTTTAAATAATTTATCTGCTTACTCGTCTGAAAAATTTCTATGAAAACATCTCAACAAAATTTGTACTTTTTATATAAATTTTCTACTCATGTTGAGTATCTATCTGGGTTGTGGAAACAGGGGGTTAGTTAGGGAGAGAACGAAAAATTTATGCGTATATATCGAACCGTAGCCGCCAAAAAAGCCTAACAAACACATTTTTTTTTACGAAAATCGATTATTTCAATCAATCAATTAAGTTCGAAAATTATCTCGCTTAAGCTTTTTTGGCAGTTATGGCACGATATGTACATACATATGTACATAAATATGTAAATACATATGTATATGTATACAATTTACATATTTTAATACAAGCGCCAGCTTAAATGTCATCGCAGTTGGTCCCGTCAAATCAACGTGAATTTCTCTGGCTTGTCCATTTAATGTAATATGAACCTTTGGGTATTTAAACAAAACAAAATATTACAAGTTAATGACCGGTAAAAATTGTGATGATACTGGTACTGCTCGCTCGTACTGCTGCCGCTAGTAATACCAATAGCAGCAGCAAGCAGCTCTGTCAGATTTATAACAGAATTGTTTTACATTAGACAAATGGAGGAAGTACTTAAAATACACGTTTACAACCTACATGTAGCAATGCATATGCATTAACATAAGTACCCTCTAGTCAGCCTAGAACCATATGTCTCTATGTCAACACTCTTTTTTCTAGCGACAATTGCACTAGTTGAAATGTCGACAACTTTCCTTTTATGCGCCAGTAGAGATACGTTAGAGACAACAGTTCTAGTGTATTTCTGGTGACATTGTCAATGAACGCGTCAATAGTTTGTTATTCTTTTTTATTATGCTATGCAATAATGTAAAAACTTACGCACATATGTAAGTATGTATTTAAGTTTGTTGTCCTAACCCTTATAAAATTGAATATGAGGGTCACTAAAATGTACTAGTGAATTTTTAGTTCAAATGTCTCCATATGATCGTAAAAGAATAGTGCTTAAGTCTACTGGTAGATTTTCAATGACAACCCTATGTTATATGCCAATAGGCGATTACATTGGCTGCGGTACACCTATTCAGTTATACTATTGACAATGTCACTAGTAAATCACTACAATTTTACTATTGACATCAAGCGAGGAAATATCGATATTGTAGAATAGAGCCCCTAAAATTTACTAGTGAATCGTTGGTGCCAATGTCTCCATGTGATCCCAAAAGAACTACTTAGTCAGTATTGCTACAGTCTAGTGGTGGATTTTCAATAACAAGCTAATGTTAAATGTCAATAGATGATTACATTGGCTGGGGTACACCTGGTCAGTAGTACTAGTGACAATGTCACTAATAAATCACTACTATTTCACTATTCGCATTTCCTGCAGGGTATATACTACATACATGTGTGTGCATACTACCATATTCTTCACTTCTGACCTGGTCAAGCGATTAGTAACTCATATTTATTCCCAAGAGTTGAGATCATAGTTTAACAAATATTTTGGTTTGGAAAGGCAAGAGGGTAGCAAATCTTATTTAAAAATTTTAATAAAACATAAATGTATACTGACATATCGTTACCCTAATGTAGAAAGGTCTTGACTCATTAATTTTTTTTTAAATCGAGATTTTTGCATTTTTCGATAAATTAGATATTCTGTTATCGAAATATACAAATAACTCGATTTAAAAAAATAATGAGTTAGGGCCTTTCTATATAAAGTTAGCCATAGATGTGTATACTCCTCCCTCGAAGCATGTCCAATAACGTAGCACCATTTAAACGAAGTTTATTTGCTTATTTATTTTGCAGAATCCTCTGGTGTCTCAGCTACATCCAAAGAAGCATATTTTAATGGGTCAGCATATTTGCGTTTACTATCACCCATGCCCATATGGAATCATTCGGCTATAAGTTTTCGTTCCTGTCGCGGTAAGTTATCAACTATTATTTTAAGAAATTGTTTTGAAAAATAAAATAAATACTTGCTTAGGTGGTGAAATTTTGGCTCAGCAATATAATAAGAACTCAATCGTAATATCTGTGCTCAATGACTTTTTGCAAATATCACTGGCCGGTCCTGCAGTCATAGGACCCAATAATCGTGTCGATGTTAAATATTCGTATCATCTGTTGGATAACAGATGGCATACGATACAATTTAAGTATGAATATGGCAATTTATATTTGTATATTGACCGCGAATCAAGAATATTTGGTGAGATTTCTAAATGTTAACGCTTAATAATTATCTTAGCAATGCAAGGATTTTATATTTTAATTTCCAGCCAACTCTACATATAATAGTCAATTTTTAACAAATCAGGATATTGGCAATGGAGCAGCTATTTTGATATTGGGCAACTCTTTTACCGGCTGTTTGCAAGATGGTCCCGGTCTGCAATTTATTAATGATTCAATGACTGTCCAAAATGCTGTTTTTGGTCCTTGCCCTTTGGGCAGTGGTCCCTGCTCAGACCATGACATACCATTGAGAAATCAAGACTTTTGTATTAATGATCCCTGCATGGGCCATGGTCTGTGTATATCTCACACCGATGGCTATGAGTGCCGTTGTACGTCCCGCTATTCAGGTAAAAACTGTCAAATGGATAATGGATCTCCCTGTGACCGCAATCCCTGCTCAAATAGTGGCACATGTTTTGAGGACAGTCGTGGTGATTATCAGTGCATTTGTACCCCCAATCATACTGGCAAGCACTGTGAAACTGAAATCAACATAAATCCACTCTGTCAGGTCAATCCTTGTGCAAATAATGGAGCATGTGTTGTTGCTCCCGGCAGTTCAAATATTGAGTGTGAATGTCCCAAGGGTTATGCCGGTACACACTGTGAAATTGATATGGACGATTGTGCTTCACAGCCTTGTCAAAACAATGGCAAATGCATGGACTTGGTGAATGGTTTCATATGCGATTGTGCCAACACCGGCTTCATGGGTCCTTTGTGTCAGACCAACATTGATGAATGTGAAACGAAACCATGCCACAATGGTGAATGTTTTGATACAAACGGATGGTTTATTTGTCAGTGCTCAGACGGCTGGGGTGGAGAATTGTGTGAAAAACCCATTAGTTGCCAAACTCAACAGTGTTTGAATGGCGGCACTTGCCTGGATAAGCCCATTGGATTTCAGTGCTTATGTCCGCAAGGCTTTTCAGGCGAACTGTGTCAAAGAGGTCCACCACCTTGTCCCCAGTGTCCCATTGACTCGGAATGCATAGGAGGAAAATGTATTTGCAAGCCAGGAACGTCAGGTAAGCCAAAACTATTTGCATTTTGCTCATATTAGCAATTTTTAATTGTTTTAACAAATTTCGGTTCTGAGAATTCATTGTTAAATAACAACAATTACAATTACAATTGCAATTATGAGCAACATGTTGTGCGTTAATTTTTGCGCTTCCACTAATAACTATTTATCGTTCATTGGCATATTGATTATAAGAAAATGCATGTGGTTTAAAATTTATTTTCATATTTTCATAATTTTTCATAATCTTTATTAATGGGCAGTGGTGTTTTTTGTTTTTATTATTAATTTTAAATGTTTTACTTCATTATTTGAACGTTTATTTAAACAAAAATAAATAAATAAAAAAAGCTTCACAAAACTATGAACTTATGGCCACACATTGTGAGGGAGGCAAGAGTAAACGTTACATACCACCAGAGTGGCTTAAGAAGAAGAGATGTGAGCTTAAATTGAGTATGTGTTAATCGAATCCTTAAATATTCAAAAAAATATTCATAATTGTTGTAAATAACGAAAATCATTGTTATATTTAGTTTTCCTAATCAGACGTGTCAAAGCTAGAATTAGTTATACATACGAAGACATTAAATTTTTATTTTAATAATCAGCCCCATTCTGTATAAAAAAGTTAGCGAACGTTATACACAACTATGCGCAAATGTAGGGGCACCAGGATGGAGATGGCATTTCCAATGCCTAGAGAAAATTCATATTAGTCAAAAAGTGAGAGATTTTGCAAAAAAAAAAATTGGATTTCGTCTGCAGCTGCAAAACTGCTCTAATAGAAAAGATGTAGAAATTTGATAAATGAAGCTGTTTTGCATAAGGATTAATTCAAGGCGAATTCACATAAGGTGATCTTAATTCAATTCGCCTTGGATTAATTGTTTAAGTTTTACTGTCGCAAACAGGGCTGCCGTTTTTGGTTATTTCTAACCAAAAGTCTTACAAAGTAAATTTATATAAGGATATGCACGTAAGTGCATAAGTGCGAAGAAAAACAAAATTCAGCAATAAAACGGAAAACTAACCGAGAAAAAATTAATCAGCTTCCGACTGGCATATATCTTACAAATGAGCATTGAACTATTGCTTGCAAGTCAGCTTCATGTACCTTGATTTCTTGTTGTAGTGCGGCACAAAGTGCATGCGTTTTAAATGTTATTTAATAAAAATACTACATATTGAAATTTGGTTATTTTTTTTCTCATTTGGTAACTTTTAAAGCGAATTTTGGTTGTAAAAATTTTTTGGTTGTGGCAGCACTGGTCGCAAACTCATGATCAGCGTGACCGTTTGACCGACTAAAGTGGCAAATTGCCAGTTTTTCGACTACCTTTTCACTTGTTGTCCTTTTTGTTTTTAAATGAATTATATAATAATACATTAAAAATAAGAAGTTTAATATAGTTGTCTCGTTTTTTTCTTAATGTTGCCCCTTTTGTTGTGAAATCCCCTATTTGGTGCCACTTTTTGAAAAATGTCATCGGTCACCCTGCTCATAGTTATTCAGAGAGAGAGAGAGAGAGAGTGATTAAAAATCTTACTTATTTTCCATATTAAAAGTTGCTCAGGTTTTAGATGCAATGCGCTTTGAGTAACTCAGTATTCACTTGCTCCGGATAAGATTCAGCTAACCACAAGCTATGCCAAAACTTACTTCAGAGCCATTCCAAAACTATCATGGACTAGCAGAAAAAAATTATTCAGCCCAATTCCAAATATTCCCCGGCATATAGAGTTCCCAGAGAATTCATATTTCGCGAGAATAAACTCTTCCTATTCTTAACAGATGGCGAGAGAAATAAAAAGTGGGAAAGAATTTTGAATTTTCGAAGTCAGCTCTTTTGTTTACAGTCGTTTATTTTACCTGAAAGATTGTTATAGTGCTTTTGCATTTGATCTAGTACGTACGAGATTTAATTTCTTAATTTTGTTAAAATCTACTTTAAATCTAATAGAACTTAGTGATGCAACTATGGGTTTTTTTTTCCTAGTTTGTACTAATAAGACAGCCTGTGTACATAAAAAGGTGTGTGATTTGGCTATATGGATGGCTGCACGAACCTTCTAGCACAGACAATAAATAATAATTTTTATAAAGAATCACAACTTTACATTAATGCCCTAATTCAGTAGGAAGATTTAGGACGTTTTTGTTTGAAAATGCCTCAGAGTTCTTGTCTTTGAATTCCCTTAATTATTTTCTTCAAAAATGGTTGTTGTCTTTGATAATGAAAAACATAAATACTATTGTCATGTTTTTAAACCATAAAAATTCAATTAACGCTACATTTACACATGAAAGTACTTTCTTGAAATTTTTTTATACGTATTATGAATAAAAATTTTAATGAAAAAAGTTACTTTCATGAAAATTTCTTATTCGTTTTCATAGGAAAGTGAAAGTTCATTTTAAAAATGTCGTCGAAACGAAAAGTTCCACATCTATTGCTTTGTTTATTACTTAATTAGAGTTACCCAGATTATCGCATAAACACATTTATAGGGCAATAAGTTGGGAATAATTATTACTATTAATATTTTAATAATATTATTGTTTTAAATAGGCACGAATTGTCTTCTTCATGTATATTTGAAGATACGAAATTACATTTATTTAAATATTTATACAAAATAAGAATAATTTATAATAATTATTTGCCACAATCCTATATATTTGTATAAATTTTTTATGTGGGTAACAGTGTTCACGTCTTTGTCATTTTACTTTCTGAAAACATCAAAAATTTACTTTCTTGAAAAAATCGTTGAAAGCTGAGTGGAAATTAAAAACTATGTGAGTGTGGTAGTGAAAAAATGTGATTGTGTTGCTACTTTCTTGCAATTAGTTTCATGTGTAAATGGTAGGTAAAGTATTATACAATAGTTTGATAAATATATGAAATAATATGTGTTGGATATAATGTTTGGAGCAAAATCATAAAGCAAATACACGAACCTTCTAGCATAGACAATAAATAATAATTGTTTTAAAGAATCAAAACTGCTTCTTTTTTTTCGTGCATATACAATACGATACAATTAGAGATGCTAATCGGGACAGGTTTTTTTTGAAATCCCGGGCTTCGGGATTTAGTGATGGAGTCTCGAAATCCCGAACCGGGATCCCGGGATTTTCGGGAATTACAAAATCCCGAAAAAATTGTGCACAAATGTGCGTCTTTATAGTAATTATAATATTTTAATTTAACAATTAAATTTTTTTTTCATATTTTAAGGTTACTTATATAACTCAGACATTTAATTGCAAATTTTAATTGAAAAGTGCGATGTATGTAAACATTTTTCCTAGAAAAGAAAACGCCATATATCTGTGGCAATAAATAATAATGGCTTAAGTCGAAATGTATTGTTTCGAGAGGGTATTGTCTAAATTGTGTTTAGTTTTTATATAAAATTTTTAGCCACCGAAAAAGAAGATGCACATTTACTTGGAACAAAACTGTTAATTTTATAAAAAAAAGGAAAACGTTTTATTAGTTTATTTATATTCGTTGTTTTTTAGTTAAGATGTTATGAAAAAATCCATTGGCAGAAAAATAAAAACTAAAGTGCACTTAAGTTATTATATTGAAATGCAAAATAATTTGTTTTGATAGTAAGTCGCTTTAGATTAAATTGAAAATTGCGGAAAACCTGAGATAATGTATAGATATTTTTTAAATAAGTTTTCAAATTAAATTAAATTTAAATACAAGTTTTTTTCTTATGAGGAATATTTTGAATGGGCTGTAAGTTATTGAACTTAAATGTATACAAGTTTTAATGCTCAAACATTTTAATATTAATAATATTAAAGCTACCTTAAAAAAATATTAAGTTGAGTTAAGATTTTATGGCTTATGTATTATTTTCCATGAAGACTTAAGCTAAAATATAAATGCGTATAGTTTTAATATTAATGACATTTTAAAATTGAAATTTAGAATATGTAATAAAATGAAAAAGCACTTATGTCAACTTAATCCATTATTATTTATTGCCACAGACATATACCATTTAATATTATCTACGAAAATATTTATTCAAAGCAAATTTTTTATTTTATCAAGGACTTTCTAATAATTTTTAATATAGAAAATGACCGCCAAAAACATTATTTATGCTAAAAATCGGCATTCAGATAATCCCGAAAATCCCGGGCTTTAAAATTAAAAAATCCCGGGCTCCGGGATTTGCAAAGTCCCGAAAAGCCCGGGATTTCCGGGCTCGAGATTTCCCGTTTAGCATCTCTAGATACAATCGTCGAAAAGAATTAGGGCATAAGAACATTTCATATGAAATTAGTTGCATGTAAGTTTCTTCATTCATCAATACGAGTCCTGGAGAAGAAAATTATATCAAAAAAGTTGCAAAAATGCTTCAGAATGAGCCTCTGCTACGTCATTTTTGATAGATCACTCTTCCACAGCGTTGTCTTCATTTCGTGCAACTTATTTCATGAAAAAAAAAATGCATAATATAAATTAGGTATTAGCTTTTAAAGAAATTAACTTTGATATAAACTGCATCAGTTTCAGATATATACCGACCGCACTTATATCAGAAATATTTTAGGAAAATTTTGCCATTTGCTATTAGGAGAGCGTTAAGCAAGTAAGTGACATGGAAAAAATTACGTATCATAATTTTCTGAAGCATCTTTGACAACTTGCTTGATTTGAATTACTTCCCATTTCATGAAAAATTTCACAATAATGCAAATTCATTACAAGGTTTTTTCTACAAAATGTCCCACTGTGGTTCGCCAATACTTACATATGTATATGACACATGATATGAAATTTTTTAAATATATTTTATGGAATGGGGCTGTCTCTGGGGGTCTACTCTGTAATCCGAAACCAAACAATTTGCCTATTATTAACATATAAATTCGAAAGTGTTTTCTTTCGTTTCGAATTACAGAATTGTACCCCTGTTTATGTATGCATTTACATAGATATGTATAAGTTATTATATGTATGTATATTACATTTCCATATATTTATTGCTTGGTCCTTGTCGTTTTGCTATATGTGTATTTACTTACATACATACTTTCAATTCCTGCATAAAATATATAATTGTGTATTAATTAATTTGGAAATTTTGAAAACAAAAATTTTGGTTTGTTGTGTAATGATGATGATGATGTTGATGTACTAGGCCCAATTGGCCATTGCGTACCGCTAATGACAACAACTACAAATATGCCACCCATATCCTCCAGTAGTGCTACTTCCGCTCTTGTAAACAATCAACAACAATCCCGCTCAGCTCAGTTGACCGCATGTTCTTCTGATAAGTGCGCGAATGGTGGTGCCTGCAAAGGTTTTGCCACCAATTACACTTGTATTTGTGCTAGTGGATTTAAAGGTTTGGATCTTATTGACATTTTTGCTTATATACCATACATAAATATTTCTTTAAATGTTCAGAAACTTTATCTAACCTTCTATTAAAATAAGAAAAAAAAAACAAATTTAATTAATCGATAAACCAATAATAGATTAGTGTTATATAATTATCTAATAAATTGGTTATTTTCCTAATAATAGTTAATAGTTAGTTAATAGTTGGTTCAAAATCACTTAAACGCATATTTGTGACTTTAGAAATTAAAGTTTAGCTGTTTAATTTCCAAAATCAGGCTTCAATTGCGAACTACCCTCTAATGACGTCTTACCATCGAGTATACCCTTGTCTGGTTGCAAGTGTATGAATGGCGGCACTTGCTCGTTGAATGGTACTCACTGCTACTGTCCGGCTGGTTATTCTGGTGAAAGATGTGAAAAATTGGAACCATGTTCAGTAACCAACTGTCAAGAGCCCATGACATGTTCCCAAAATAAGTGTGTTTGTCCAGATAAAAAAAGTTGTACAGCTTGTGCAACACAACCATGTCGTAATGGTGGTGTTTGCTCTGACCTTCCCAATGGCGATTACAAGTGCAAATGCCCAGCTGCCTGGACTGGTGGAAATTGCATGAAGGATGTCGATGAGTGTCTTATTTCACCAAAAATATGTGGCAATGGTATTTGTAAGAATGAAGAGGGCTCTTATAAATGCTACTGCACACCCGGTTTCACCGGTATTCACTGTGATTCCGACGTTGACGAATGTTTAAGTCATCCCTGCTACAACGGAGCAACTTGTCATAATAAGGTGAGTTTGAAATTCATTATTATTTATAGTACGAGCATATATTTCATGGCTCAACTCAATGGTGGGATACTTTTAATAAATAAATAATAATGTATGTACATAAGTGCTTGGGTGAGAAAAAAATTGTAATTAATAAATCATTATAGTTGTTTTTCTTTAAATTTGGAAAGCACCGGATATTAAGACAAGTGAGTTGATATCAAACCTTTATTTGGTTTCCAAATAGAAATACAATCGCTAGAAATCCCCTTCATTAGAAACTTTCCATCGTAATACCCCTTTTAGACACGGAAAGTTTACATTACAAGGTCTTAATTCAGCTGGGAGAAAGACACAAAGAGATAGTATTCTTCCCTCTGTCTTTCGCAAAGCTGAATTAAGACTTTGCAAAGTAAACTTTGTGTATCTAGAAGGGGTATAATGTATTGAAGAGAGTAGCTACAATCTTGATGTTAAATTTTTCCCTCTCTTTTTTAAGATTAATGCTTATGAATGTGTGTGTCCTTCGGGTTATATGGGTCTGAACTGTGAGATCGATATCGATGAATGCGCCAGCAATCCATGCTCCAAAGGTTCGACTTGCGTGAATTTGATTAATAATTTCACTTGCTCTTGCATACCTGGTATGACGGGACGCTTTTGCGAAATTGATATTGATGATTGTGTTTCGGGACCGTGCAAGCACGGTGGCCAATGTATCGACGAGTTGGGCGGTTTTCATTGCAACTGCAACTCCACCGGTTATGAGGGGCACTATTGTGAACTGAATATCGACGAGTGTGCCACAAATCAGTGTGTCAATGGAGCCGAATGTATAGATCAAGTGAACGACTATTTTTGCAAATGTTACCCTGGATTCAGAGGGAAGAATTGTGAGAATGATATCAACGAATGTGAAAGTAATCCGTGTCAATATAATGGCAACTGTTTGGAGAGATCGAATATAACTTTGTACAATCTTGCTCATGCAATGGACTTGCCGAGTATTTTTAGTCAAATGTTTAGTTATCAAAATGCCAGTGGATATGAGTGTGTCTGTGTACCGGGCATAATGGGCAAGAATTGTGAGATCAATATTAATGAGTGTGAAAGTAATCCGTGCAGCAAACATGGCACTTGTAATGATGGTGTAAGTGAAGAAAGCAAATAGGAAAACTAACCTAAGATAACTTTTATTTATTTGTTATATCTTTTTAATTAGATCGGTTCATATACTTGTGAATGTGACCCTGGCTTTGAAGGCACCCATTGTGAAATAAACATTGACGAGTGTGAACGCTATAATCCATGCGGAGATCACGGCACCTGCATTGACCAGACCAATGACTATGAATGCGATTGTGATGCCATGTATGGCGGTAAAAACTGTTCGGTTCCTTTGATTGGTTGTACCAGTGCCCCTTGCTTAAGTGGCGGTGTTTGCAAGCCTTATTTGGTTAATGAAACCGAACATTTGTTCAATTGCTCCTGCCAGCACGGATACCAAGGCGACACTTGTGAGAAGACGACCACCATTTCAATGGTAGTTAGTAGCTTGATTACTGTGAAGACTCAACGCGAAGAGGGCTATGACATTAACTTACAATTTCGCACTACTCTGCCTAATGGAGTCTTAGCGTTTGGCACATCTGGAGGTCAAAATGAGCCAGTCAGCTATATTTTGGAACTTATAAATGGTCGCTTGAACTTACATTCATCTCTGCTGAATAAGTGGGAAGGTGTCTTCATTGGTTCCAATTTAAATGACAGCAATTGGCACAAAGTGTTCGTAGCCATCAACACTTCACACTTGGTGTTGTCGGCCAATGACGAACAAGCCATTTTTCCAGTGGGCTCCTACGAAACCTCCAATGGCAGTCAACAGCCCTCTTTCCCTCTTACCTACTTGGGTGGTACTATACCGAATTTGAAGTCATACTTGAGACACTTGACCCATCGACCCTCCAGCTTTGTGGGCTGCATGCAAGATATAGTGGTAAATGGCAAATGGATTTTCCCCGAAGAGCAAAGCCTAGGAGCGAACACTACTTTGACTCACATACAAAGTGGTTGCCCTCGTACTGTGCAGTGTAAACCAAATCCCTGCCATTCAAATGGCAAGTGTACAGATCTTTGGCACACTTTCTCTTGTACGTGTCAGAGACCACACTTTGGATATACTTGCAAATACAGTAAGTATCTGTAGATTCTTGTGAAAGTGTAGAGTATAAATTAAGATTTATTCTTCTTATGTAATAGATATAACAGCGGCCACTTTTGGTCATGAGAATACTTCCCATTCGGCCGTGATTGTGGAAACGAACGATTCGGCTCGTAGGGCTATTAGATCCGTTCTGGATATCTCAATGTTTATACGCACCAGACAACCTACTGGACAAGTATTCTATTTAGGCAGCGATCCACGCAAGGCAGCTTCTAAAGGAGCAGGTAACTACCATTTTATAAGTGATATATGGATTGATGGTATAGTTAATAATTTTGTATAATTACAGATTCTGGAAGTTCCTATGTGGCAGCCAAATTGCAAGGTGGAGAGTTGTTGGTAAAAATGCAATTCAATGGGACACCCGAGGCGTATACTGTGGGAGGAAATAAGCTAGACAATGGCTACAATCATTTGATCGAAGTGGTACGCAATCAAACTTTGGTGCAGGTTAAGCTAAATGGCACCGAGTACTTCCGCAAAACACTGTCATCGACAGGTTTACTGGATGCACAGGTGCTTTATTTAGGTGGACCTGCTCCCACGCCATCCAGTGAAACTACAGCCACTGTTGTACCTGGCTCTGAAGTGGGCACTGAGTATGCCACCGTTAAGCCGGAGGATTATTTCAAGGGAATCATTCAAGATGTTAAAGTGAGCAATGGCTCGCACACCATGATCGTTGAACTATATCCTTTGGAAGAAGAAGATCTTGCCTTGCCACCTCCATTTGGTGTTATAACCATAGATCGGTCGTCGGTACTCAAGGGCGAAGTGTCCGATGACTTGTGTCGAAAGAATCCTTGCCGACACAATGCAGAATGTCGCAATACTTGGAATGACTACATTTGCAAATGTCCTAACGGATATAAAGGCAAAGACTGCCAAGAGATAGAGTTTTGCCAGCTGGTGACGTGTCCTGGGAGTAGTGTATGCCAAAATCTTGATGATGGCTACGAATGCTTAACAAATATAACATTTAGAGGCAACGAAAAGGCGCCGTTAGCTTTCACCTTCTACAAGGAGCAAACCAATGACGACTCGAAGCCAAAGTTAAAGCCAGTGATAGAAATTACTTATCGTACACGTGCGGGCGGCACCTTGTTGTATGTGGAAAATGAACTAAGTTTCTTTGAAATAGGTGTGAATCAAGGCCAGGTTACGGTAACATGGAAATTCAACCAGGATTCACTGGGTGATACAAAAAGATTTAGCAAAGATAATTCGGATGGCATTGAATGGAGCAGAATCTATTTGAGAGCACACAATGGTAAACTAGAGGGTGGTTGGAAGGGCTGGGAAAGTATGGTAGATCCTTCGCCGGCATTTTCGGCTGACATAGATATGAATGCCTTCCAGGATTTGATCTCAAGTGGGGCTCAAGTGTATTTGGGTGGCATGCCAGTTGTGAGCCATAATCAATTAGCTCGTGTTACATTATCTTCCGAGCAGGGTTCGCAGTTCAAGGGATGCTTGGGTGAAGCCAGAGTAGGTGATCTTCTTTTGCCATATTTTACGAACGAAGAAATGTATCCCCGAACTGAGAATGATTCGGTGCACCCACAAATTCAATTCCGTTTGAATTCGACACCCCCAGACGAAGGTTGTATTTTGTGCTTTAAAACGGATTGCAAAAATGGCGGAAAATGTAGCTCCCCCACCGAAGACTACGCCTGCACATGTCTGCCGGGCTATGATGGGGACGATTGCTCGAATGACATTGACGAATGTGCTACCGCTGTGTGCGAAAATAACTCCACATGTATTGATAAAGTGGCTGATTTCCTTTGCGACTGTTTGCCGGGTTACGATGGTCGCCTGTGTGAAAATAATATAGACGAATGTGCCTCGCAGCCATGTCACAATGGCGGCAACTGTACCGACCTTATAGCCGCCTTTGAGTGTAATTGTACTGACGATTATGCAGGACCACAGTGCGACATCTTAAAGCAGGTTACGTGTGAGAATCAGCCCTGTAAAAATAACTCCACTTGTCAGGATGGATTTAGTAAGCATTTCTTCTGTCCTTTGTTGTTAATTCAAATTTTTTTATTTAAAACTGATGTGTCTGCTTCTATATTTAATAGATGCTCAAACCAGCAATAACTTCACCTGCAGCTGCCTATCCGGCTTCCAAGGAGCCATTTGCGATATGGCTTTCTGCGAACTTACACCGTGTGAACACGGAGGTCTATGCATTGTCGCAGAAGCAATGGTAAGTATATTATTTTATAGCTGTATGTGACAATATTTAATAATCGCTTAAGTCCACTAAAGAAAAGCAGTGTTTTTCGAACGTTTTGACGCTGCCGGTAAGAGACTACGGATAGCATTCAATGATAGATTTTAAAAATACAAAACTATGTAAAATTTAATTAGTAAATTCACGTGATAGAAAACTTTAAATGAGTGTTTCACGATATCGAAAGAAAACTTCGCATTACAATTCATATTAAGAACAAAAACAAGTTTTCATATTTTATTGTTGCTTTCAATACAAATTTTCAGTCTAAAATTTTCTTTCGACATCGTGAAACAGGCACTTAAAGTAAATTCAGACTTAGCAAATATTCAACCAAATAAGCACAAAATTTTTAACTTTTTTAACCTTATCGCAAATATTTTCTGATGATAATGACATTATCACTAGTGAAATATCAGGCTTGAGAAAGATCAAAGTCCGATGTTAGTAGTATAGTGCCAGAAAAGTCTGAATTCTTTATGACGTATTGTTAGATATTCGTCCAGGCATATAGGAAATTATATTTTAATTTCGTCAAAAATTCGTTCGAACGGATGTTGGTGTAATTTAGGGAAACCGTAAATATGCAATTGAAGACAACAAAAGAACAACAGACCTGCGTAATGCGTAATTTTCGTCATTTGATTCATGTTTACGGTCTTTCAAACTTTTAGTGACGATATATATACATACATACATACATATGTACATACATATTTACATATAATTTGTTTAAGTAATTTCTGTTATGATTTATTTAAACAAATGGCATTTTTTTGTCTTTAACTTACTTATTGGATGTTTAAACAAATTGATTTTGTAAATATTTCTGTAGAGTCCGACATGTAAATGTAGTTTGGGTTACACTGGCCATTTGTGTGAAACGAACATCAACGAATGCGAATCGAATCCCTGCCAAAACGGTGCAAAATGTACTGATTTAATCGGTGGCTACAAATGCAATTGTACCGATACGGGTTTCGAAGGAGACCACTGCGAAATAGATATAGACGAATGTGCTACTAGTTCGGAATACTGCGGAGGTCTTGGTAGATGTATTAACCAACCAGGATCATTTAAATGCATTTGCCAGGATGCATTCTGTGGCGCCTACTGCAACTTTACCGATCCATGCAAGCAGGAAGGACAACAATTGTGCATGAATGGTGCCAATTGCATAGAGGCTTGCGGAGATGAGGCTGATTATTATTGCAACTGCACAGAGGGCTACACCGGCAAAAATTGTACTGTGCTGGTGAGTAGACAGACGATAAGGATTTTTTATAAGACTCTTGTATTAAAATGCTTTATTTGTTGCTTAGATCACTTCCCGCCAAGAACCTAGTACCGCCGATATAGCTATTATTGTAATACCGATTATAGTTGTTCTACTGTTGGTATGTGCCGGCTTGTTAGCTACATTTTTGGTAATGGCTCGAAACAAACGTGCCACTAGGGGCACTTACAGTCCTAGTGCTCAAGAATACTGTAATCCTAGACTGGAAATGGACAATGTTTTGAAACCTCCACCAGAAGAAAGACTCATTTAGTCAAATTTCATATACTTTTTATCTAATCGAATCGTCCCCAATATTATTTATTTTAACTAGTAGTATGTTAGCGTTGTTTTTTTTTCAAACAGAAAAAGCAATTATCTCTTTCAAAAACACTCCGCCCATTTTCTAAAAAAAAAAATAAACAAAATTTTCATAATTTTAAATTTACGTTTGACTATATGATAGTATTTACATTAAAAACTTAAAATTTAAAGAACAAAGAAAAGGACAATATAAAAAATGTCCTTCTCCATAAAAATATTCTGCTCAGTTCAGATTTCTGTGTAGAAGGGACTTAACTCGGATTATATTAGTTTTACACGTAACTTTATTATAATTAAAAAATATAATAATAATTATAATATGTAATAAATAAGTTAGGTGCCAATAAGCCTTTAAAATAGAAAAGAGAGAGAAAAAATCATCTTTGTCTACATACACTTGTAACCGATTTAACGGCTAATATTTTCTATCGTTTTTTTTTTAATTAAAAATATCTGAAATTATTATGCTCAGTTAAATGTAAAATTTCTACTTATAAATAATTAATAATTTTCAAGCTCAGACTATTTTGTTAACTCTTTGAATTTGAAAATATATTTTTATGAAACTAATAAACTTCCTTCTGTGCAGCACTTTGTTTATATTTCACGGTTTTGGATGATGTAAAATTTTCTGTTGATAGATAGGAATTTGGTTAATTAAAGCCATTCAAGTTTCCAGCCTTTGCTCAATCTCTGGCAGAATATGATGATGATATTTGCAAGCTTTAAAGATGTGTGCGTGTTTTTTTTTTTAACGAACGAAAGTTGAAGTCAAATCGAATTATTGAGAATAATACATTTCTAACATAAAAAAACATATACATAAATCAATAACGATCAAGTTGTTTTTAATTTGTATATACATAAATAAATTCAATATAATTTTATGTTACAAGTTCTAACCGCGTTTATCATTTAAAAATTAGTGCTTTAATTTCGCCCTTCCTGTGCCTTAACCCATTATTGCCTTGAACGTCTTGTATATAAATTGATCAGATCAAATCTATTTTGTTTATAAAATTTATATGCAGACAGAATAATAAACATACATATATTTTTTGAGTTAAACTATTTTTCTTTCATTTATTTGATCTAAGAACTTGCAGTTATTTTTTATCAATCAATTCTTTTGGAAATATTTAATATTTTCAAGTTATCTAATGATACATATATTTAAACATGTATTATTTTAATATCAATAGTATATTACGTATTATTAAAATATAAGAAGACTGTAATATATATATGTATTTTGAAAAAATAAAATGTTAAATTTATTTAAAAAAAAAACATTGCCAAATTTTTGTTTAAATATTTTTTTATTCGGTTAAAATGTTAAACTTATGAAAAAGGAAACATTGCTAGATTTTTGTTTGAGTTTATTTTTTTTTTGTTCAGTTTTATTATTATATGCGTATTTTTTTAAGGTTTTCTTTGTTTGGAAAAAAAAAGAATAAAACACTTGCCTAAGGTCTATGATTATTTTTAAAAAGCTCAGAGAAATATAATAAATAGCATATAATAATTAATTTTGTTTTACCTTCTATATAAGGTATACAATTTTCTACTAATAAAAAAGTAGTAGAGAAATAAATTTCGCAATTGAGAGTAAATTTTTTTATCAATTGGCCGATGCTATCCATTTGAATTTGCTGCTGCTGGGTATTTCCTGGTGATAAAACAAGCACTCCAATTTGTTAATGCAGTTTTTACCATAACGACATGGCTTGGGATGATAAAAGGGGCAACTAGTTTTTGTGCAGTTGGGGAAGAATTTGCAAGTAGTTGAAGATACTGGGCCAGTTATGGCTGTGGATGATATTGATTTGTAATTCTGTACAGGCACGACTGATGAAGCTGCAGCATGATATAAGTTATATTTTAGTAACGATTTTATGCTATACAAAAAGGTAAGAGACTAAACTTACAAAGTGGAGGTGCTGTTGGTTCCAACAGGCTAGCGCTTCTCGCACCACTGTGGGAAAAATTGCAATCTAAATTAACACAGGCTAAATCGTATTTGCATCTCGGATGCGAGTATAGACATTTATCGACAAATTTACAATTTGGAAAAGATTTACAGGCAGCTGAAGGATGGTAATATTCACAGAACGATTTTGTACAATTTGGATGATACTTGCAACGTTCTTTGGGTTTGGTAATGCGAAAAGAGCCAGAAGAATCAACTGATACAGAATTCACTGAAAATATATAAAGTTAATATGCAATAATAATAATATGCAGTTTAAATCTCATCAAATTGATTCACTCACAGGATGATGGTAAGTTATCATATTTTTTGGCCTCAGAATTGCGTATAGAAATTTTGTGTTTCTCTTGCCTTCTTTCGTGTGATGAATGCCTTTCTCTTTCTCTGTCTCTGTCTCTTTCCCTCTCTCTATCTCTATCACGACTATGGTCGCGGCTAACAATGTCACGACTTGACGATCGCCTCCTTTTGCTGGGCACCGAACTTTCTCTAGAATTTCTGGAGTCTTTGGCGTCCTTTAAGTCAAACTTAATGAGAATATGCTTGCGTTTAGAGGGAGTTAGGGATTCTTTATGCCTATCTCGATAATGATCCTTTAATGGTGGCGTAGTAGAACGACTTTCATGAGATCTTTGTTCTCTGTTCTGCGGTGTTTGTTGGGGTGACGGTGAATCGTTACTGCGACGTTTAAGTTTGCGTTCCTTTTCGGGAGAATGTTTTTTAGAGGGACTTAGTTCGTCATCTTCCGAGTCATTATTTATTATAATCTTCTTAATTTCTTTAGGTTTCCGATAAATTTCTACAAATTCATTACGCTTGGGAGGTGGTGTTGTACTGGCTTCTTGCCGTATAAGCGATGACGATCTGCGTTCGTTAGATGACGGAGATGATTTTGCGGAAAACCTGCCCTTTATGTTCGGTTTGCGAGATGTTCCAGAGACACTGGAAGTGGAAGTAGGTTCAGGGTATTTTTCTCGATCTTTTGAGGTGCTTGATGAAGATGAGACTTGAGGTGGTGGCGACAGAGATCGTGAATAACGTGTCGGACCATGACGTTTCAATTTCGGCAAGTTTTTATTCTCTGAAAAACAATAATAAAAAATAATAAAATAATGTTTTATGCGGCGTATTAAAATTACAAACTACCGTTCAAAGTCACCACAAACTGAGTCTTTTGCAAATTCTCTTGATTTTCGTCTCCATCGTTTGTGCGATCGTTATTTATTTCTTCGTCGCTGCCATGTTGTTGACGTATTGCTTGTGGCACATATACGTAATCCTGATCGGACTCTCCCTTGTCTGATACAGATTCTGGAACATATTCTTCCTCTTCATAGGAAGCCAATGATTTATACTTTACTGTATCTGGTGCCGAGGAACCATTAAATTCTACAATTATGTTCTTTGTTGATCGAGTAAAGAGAGCTCCTACGCCGGGCGCCGTTTTCAGACGATTTCTGTAGGATTTTGTATAGAGTTTTGTATTGCGCTCTACATTAACTATGTCTCCTAGACGTAGAGATACTTTTGGTTTTGTAGTAGAGGGCTTTTTGAGTATGGTCGATCTTTGGGCTTCGGCTACTGCGCGCAAAAGCAGATTTTTCGGTGCTTGTTTACTGGGCGAAACAGGAGGCCGTGGCTTTATTTTTATAACGGAATTGACCGGTTTATCGTTATGATCTTCATCGTCGGAATTTTCAACAGGCTTAGCAGGTGCTACAATTACGCGAGAGCCAATGCGTTTGCGCGATTCTCCAGCATCGGGAGAAGCTTCTTCTTTGCTACTACTGCGAGTTCGGTTCGTGGTTGACGGTGTTGTTGTGCTTATTTTGCCGACTTGACTGGAATTTCGTTCATGATTTTCAGAATTGGAACGCCTTTTTTCGCGTTCCTCAAATGGACGTCTTACACGAGCACGACCACGCATTAAACTATTTTCGTTTTCAGGTTCTCTTTGCTTATCAAAATCCCTTTCACTATTACGAGTGCGATCCCCAATCAAATACAGGTTTCTTTCTCTTTCCCTATCCTTTTCCCGACTACGTTCTTGGCCTCTTTCGCGTTCCTTTTCCATTTCTTTGCGACGAAATGCCGGTATATATAATACCTGTTCTTGTAAATTTTTTTTTCTTTCTCTTTGTATGGGCTGTGATGGTCGTGGATTTTCTCTTGCCGATATAGTATTTTTCATACCTAATCGTTCTCGAACGGGAAGTTTTTCATTTCGGGAATCTGAAGTATCACCTTTAGATGGATTAACTGGAGGAGGTGTGAAGCCTTTTCGCTTTGAAGTCGTCTTTTCATCGTCTAATCTGTCATTACTACGTTGTGTAGCTTTATCTCGGGCGAACACAATGGGACTTTTTTCTTTGTGCCCATGTTGATTTTGAGGAGGAGTTATAGAAGGCTTTCTAATTAAATCACCAGCTTCATTGAATTCGTCGCGACTGTCTTCATCGCGCAAATTAAGAAAGTCTTCATCGTCCTCAAGTTCTCCAATTTGTTTGAGTTGCCTTTTGGCTGCATAAATTTTCTTTTGTATCTCAGCTAATTCAGCTAAATCCTGCTCCCTATTTCCGGACACTACAGAAGTTTCCTTGTGCGTGTCCGTATTAGAATTTGCACCAGTAGTAGATGATATTTCTGATATTGTGGGTATGTCAAATCCCTTTTGTTTCTCTGAAGTGTTTGTTGAAGTATTGCTAAACTCTTCTGAAGATCTCTTGTTTTTGGATTTTTTAATATTTTGGGTGGCATCTGCAGTTGCATTAATTGTATGTTTTGCTTTCTCCAAGAGATCTTCTGCAACAATATCAGTAATTGAGCTAACGACTTTGCTTGATGAAGTTTTATCTGGGGTACTTGGAGATGTGCCTTCTTTCGGTCTCTTGGACTGCTGAACTTTATCTTTTTTTACTTGCTTTTTATCCTTCTTAGCCGCAACTGCAGCAGCACTAGAAGAATTGTCTTCTTTTTGAGAGGATTTACGTTTTTTTGATGGGCCTACAAAAATGTTATACATTTTAAAACTTATAATTATGACGTCATTATTTTAAAAACAGTATTATTTACGGATACTTATACCATGTATTAAAATCTTCATATTTAAAAGTTAGTCTACCATGTAACGAAAAGCGATTCATAGCTTCCAACGCACTTGTATTTTCTGAACTTAATATTCTATATTTACTACATGCGTATGTACCTGCGCACAGGTACATACATATGTATGAGGTTATAATTTAATTTAATTTTAACATTTATGGCTTTCTTCAATTCTTTAGATACTTACCACTAGCGGCTGGCAGTGTTACTTCCTGCAATTTTTGCAATACCTCATGCAACCAAGTTACAAACAGATCAGTCTGATTGCCTAAAAATAAATTTAGGTCGGATATCATTTGCTGTTTGCTTCTCTTGTTAGCCACCATTATCATCACGTAATCTGGCAACTCATCATCTATATAACCGGCAGAGCCTCCCGTTCCCAGTTCGACCAATTTTGCCTTGACGGCACTCTTTTTTTTACATACGAAAAGTTATATAAAATAAAATAATAAAATATAAATAAGAAGACACGTAAAATATTGATATGAATTTTTTTAGAAGTCATCATAAATAAATTGATTTTTCCTTTTTTATTTTTCTTATTACTTACCCTCATCTTTTGACCAATTTCATTGCCATAGTTATCCATATTCTAATTCTTTTCTTACACTTTTTTACACAGTATTGAATTCTGGAGAAAAGAATTGGCAAACTTAGTTTTACTTCATATTTTCTACCAGAAAAATATGGAAAATTATTGTTTACTGCAATGTGAAAATTTCTGAAACACGAAAAACTTTTTCCTTGAGACTTTTGTGGTTGTCACTTTTGTCACCACAGGGTGACTTAAAATAAATTAAAAGTGTAACAGTTTTTGTATGGCAATGTCACTTTCGTTGATCTTGGCAACGCTAAAAATCCAACTCAGTGCTTACCAAGCAGGGCTGCCGTTTTTGGTTATTTCTAACCAAAAGTGGTTACTTTTTTCTTTAATGTGGAGATGTGAATATTTTTCTCCTTTTGGTTATTTTTTTTTGCCAAAATAATGACACACATGTACATATTTTTTATGTTATACTTTCTAAGCTTTTATGTTCTTCAATTTTTAGTATTGCTACCAAGGCAACTGAAAATAAAACAGCTGTGACTAAAATCGCTAGTACAGCTACCTGTTATGAATTCGCCTTGATTGCTACTCACTTATTTACAATGCTTTTACAACACTGTCAACAGCTTTTAATTTTACTAAATTATCACAACTCTGTACTACAGAAATAATGGCGGCAACATTCAATTAAAAGATTTTACAAAGTAAATTTATATAAAGAATATGCACGTAAGTTGTTGTTTTTGTAAAAATACTGTTCGGCTGTCAAATAAAAAACTAAACGTGTGAAGAAGAACAAAATTCAACAATAAAACGGAAAACTAAACGAGAAAAAATTAATCAGCTGCCGACTGGCATATACCTTACAAATGAGCATTGAACTATTGCTTGCAAGTCAGCTTCATGTACCTTGATTTCTTCTTGAAGTGCGGAACAAAGTGTATGCATTTTAAATGTTATTTAATAAAAATTCTACATATTGAAATTTGGTTATTTTTTTTTTCATTTGGCAACTTTTAAAACGAATTTTGGTTGTAAAAATTTTTTGGTTGTGGCAGCACTGTTACCAAGGCATATCAAACAGGTACATGCATCAGACAAATTGCTCATCCGCTTTGACAATTACTTTTGTGCCTTGTTTGATGCATACAGTTTTTGTAAAACTATGTGAGAAGCACTGAGTTGCCACAGTGTTTTCCCTAATGCGTGTACCTGTAGTAAATGTGCCTTGGTGCTTACGTTCATGAACTGCTAAAAGTGCCGATTTTTCGTTGCCGTGAAGAAAAAAAGTCACCGTGAAGAAAAAAAATTTGTAAAAACTTTTTCAATCACATAAATAAACATACATTCATAGTATTTTTTTCTCGGCTACTTAGATTCTTTTCATTTCGAATAACATTTTAGTTTTTGTTAAAAATTATTTATTATTCTATTATTATTAAAATAAATGCAACTTTTTGCAACTAGTAAAAGATAATGCGCTTAAATGAAATGAATATAAATTGTAGTGTTTCAAGTAAAATGTAACGCTACATTTACACATGAAAGTAATTTCTTGAAATTTTTGTATACGTATTATGAATAAAAATTTTAATGAAAAAAATACTTTCATGAAAATTTCTTGTTCGCTTTCATAGGAAAGTGAAAGTTCATATTAAAAATGTCGTAGAAAAGAAAAGTTCCATTTCTATTGCTTTGTTTAATACTTAATTAGAGTTACCCAGATTATCGCATACACACATTTGTAGGGCAATAAGTTGGGAATAATTATTATTGTTAATATTTTAATAATATTATTGTTCTAAATAGGCACGAATTGTCTTTTTCATGTATATTTGAAGATACGAAATTACATTTATTTAAATATTTATACAAAATAAGAATAATTTATAATAATTATTTGCCACAATCCTATATATTTGTATAAATTTTTGATGTGGGTAACAGTGTTCACGTCTTTGTCATTTTACTTTCTGAAAACATCAAAAATTTACTTTCTTGAAAAAATCGTTGAAAGCTGAGTGGAAACTGAAAACTATGTGAGTGTGGTAGTGAAAAAATGTGATTGTATTGCTACTTTCTTGCAATTAGTTTCATGTGTAAATGGTAGGTAAGCAAAAAAAATTTTTTGAAAACATAAAGTTTGTAATTTTGGTAGTAATTTTCACTTACTATTGATGATGATGCTGGCTGGTTGGTGGCTGCTTCATCGTGAACTCATAATCGTTTTTGTGAGATGATACGGCAATTCACTAGAAATTTACAAAATTTCGTTATAAAATAGCCAGACAGAAGAAAGAATTCAATTTTAGAAATAACACAACTCGTGTTTAGTTAAGCTCTTACGGCCCTATGTATAAGCAAAAATTGGCATGAAGTTAGCATAAGTGACGAAATTTAGTTAGGTGTTGACGAGTTTCTCCATAAAATTTACATTTAAAATGGTAGCATTACCTAATTTGAACCCAACTCTAAGTCCTAGCATGATTTTTAATGTAAAGTTTCATTGCAAAACTCTTTAAGAACATGTTTATTTTGCCACTTATGCTAACTTTATGCCAATTTTTGCTTGTATTGGAGTTTTGTAAGCTTTTGGAAATTATGGTTGAAGTCTAAATTTTTTAAAATTTTTATTAATTTTGACACACGATAAATAATAAATTAAAACATATAATAAAAAATTTTATAATTACATGTGATTGCTATTTTTTCTAATTAATAAAATTTAATTAAAAACTCGTGCATGATTTTTAATGTGATCTTAAGATCATGTTAAATTTTGCCACTTATGCCAACTTCATGCCAATGTTTGTTCAAACATAGGGTCGTTATTGATAAATATTGGGGTCTTGGAACTTGTGGTTGAAGTCTAATTTTTTTTTAATTTTTACACACGTTAAATAACACCACGTCTCCACACGCAATATTTCTTTCCGAACATAAGCAATAACATCGGCAGCGTGACGTCACAAATATGTTTATATACAAGCTTATGTTTTTAGGTGGAGAACATTTACTGCATATTGAACATAAATCTAAAAATTACGCTGTGCACGTGTATGTGTACGTGAAAAAAAAATTTCCATACAAACTTTGACAAAAGAATACTTGAAGTTCAAATTAATTTTTTTGGATACGACCCATTAACTTTAGTGTTTTGTGCTCGTTTCATTCGTTTTTATTTAAAATTTGCCGAATGGTAATAAATTTAGCCATATGAAAAAAAATTTTAAATACTTTTTTATTTAACTAGCAAAGATAGCCAAATTTGACAGTTTATTTCCAACATAATTGCTTGAAAATAACTTTGAACAATTATTTCTCAATATATGTACAAGTAAATGTTTTTTGTGTTGGAAAAAGGATTTGATAGATGAGAACATAATTATTTCCAAGTTTATTGCGCGTGGAGACCCCCAGTAATAAATTAAAACATATAATAATAATAAATGTAATAATTATATATGGTTGTTATTTTTCTCTAAAGCCTGATACTCTGTTCACAATTTCGTGCGAAATGCTGTCAAACTACATATAAAAGTATTTGGTATGAAATATTTGCGAAATAAATTCGCAAGAGTAGTACTCTGGGGGTCGATTCTGTTTCTGTGAAATCGTGAAAATGAAAAATAAAATATCACTTCATTGAAAATGCGATTCTGATTTTTAGTTTTTATGAGAACTACCTGTCAAGTTAAGTGAATATGATAAATTTTTTATCACTACATTTTTATCATAAACTCAGAATCGACCACCTGTTCTTGGTGTGAAAAACATGGAAAATCATGTCTTTCCATGCAAAATTAATCTGGCATCATTTTAGTTTAGCTGCGAAACAACATGAGCAAGGCGATTTCAGTATCAGGTGACCTTATCAGCCCAGCAGATTATCAGCTGTTGCTACCAAATTGAGCATTTTGAACCAAAACGTCAAATTTTGCTTAGAAATCTTCTGACAGATTGGTTTTGTAGCATAGCAAACTACGTGTTGTTTTTTGTGTTGTAAAATTGTTGTAGCGATAAGGTCACCTGATACTGAATCCGCCTTGAACATGAGCAGTACTTTTTTCGCACGGAATTTTAGCAATGTTGCAGACTTTCAAGCAATAAAAGCGAGAAATTTATTTAAAAATCCGCGAGTTGGGCTACATTTAGTACATGTCAAATTTTTCACGCGAAATAACGAATGGCACTGAAAATTTTTCAAAACTTCGAACAGAGTACCATGCTTAATAAATAAAGATTAATGAAAAACTCGTGCCAATTTTCTCGACGATTTTCGAAATTAATATGCTGAAAATGCTGATGATTTTTGAAAAAAGTTCAGATTTTTCAGCAAAATCTTCTGGCAGCCCTGGTTGTTGGTTGTAATAATCTTTCATTTTTCTTTTGTTCTACCTCAGGGAAGGAAAATGACTTCTTGGATTATGTACCAACTGTGAAAACAAAATGTACTTTTTGGACCATGACGGTACCATTTTTTTTAATATTTATTAATAAGAACGGAAACGTAAAAAATTTTTAAAAATTCAGATGTAAACAATAAAAAACAGGAACTGAACAAAAATGTGTATAAAAATTAAGTATAAAAACTTGTTAGAGATCGTTTATTTTACAAAATTTTGCATTTTAACAGGCCTGTTATTTTCATGCACTGCAAAGTATAAGTTATGGGCATAAGAAATACGCGATAAAACCTGAAACACACCATCGAAGTAGAGGAGCGATATGTAGTTTACAAAGTTAACAGTTACAGTTAAAGACTAGACAGAATTTTTTTGCAGAGTTGACACTACTTGGTACATGAATTTGCCTTGACAACAGCATTGCAACAAAATCAGAGAAGCTGACAGTCCAAAATAAAACACACACAAAAAAATTTAAGACAACATAGGCAATATTAATGTTACCATATAGTGAAACATTGGCATTTTTAAATTGTACCAAGTAACTCGCGGTAGTACCACGGTACCAACGATGTCAAAAATGTATCATAAAAAGTACAATTGTACCATGATTTCCATCCGTGTTCTACCTTTCTCAGCTGTCAAGTGGAAAAATAAAAACACACGTGCATTAACGCTGCAAATAATTGTCGAATTTTTAGGTTTTTCTAAACAAAAAATCGGCAAGAATGCGTATTGAAACGTGTTATTTTTGCTCTAGTAAAATCTATCCTGGACATGGAGTACACTTTGTTAGAAACGACAGCAAGGTAAGAGAGGCGATAATTGTGACGTCACGTTGGTAGGTTATTCCCAACAAAATAATTTGTTATTTTATAATTGCAGATATTTAAATTTTGCCGTGGGAAATGCCATAAAGCATTCAAACGCAAGAAGAACCCACGTAAAGTAAAATGGACCAAGGCTTTCCGCAAGGCAGCCGGCAAAGAATTGGCTATTGATCCCAGTTTTGAATTCGAGAAACGTCGCAATTGCCCCATTAAATACAACAGAGAAATGTGGCAACAGACTCTGGAGGCTATTAAGAAAGTTACTGAAATCAAAGAGCGTCGTCAAGGTCAATTTGTTCTACAGCGTTTGCGCAAGGGTCGTGAAATTGAAATTGAAATGGATGTCAAGGATGTACAGCGTAATATATCGCTCATACGGTCTCCGGCTGCTGGTCTGAAAGAACGCCGTGCTAAGGAAGATTCCGAAGCAGCTGCTTTAATGGAAGAAGACTTACCCGAAGAAAATATAACTTACGTCGACGCACGCGAACTGGAAAAGAAATTGGAGGAAGGTCTAATGGATGATGATATGGAAATGATTAAAGCCTAAAGTTAAAGAAGTTAATACAGGCCTATTAGACATAAGTCGTATCTGTAAGTTATAAAATTAGAAATATACATATGACCTTATTTCGTAAAATTGTCGCACTACATACAAAATTAAATTTGGCTGGACAAACATTTTGTCTGCAACAAATGGATGAATTCCGATAAAAAAATGTAAATTTCAAAAAATAAACACAAAATTTGTCATCACTTAGCTTTGCGTTTAACAAAATAAGGCCCATAATAACGCTGTACTACTATAATATTCTTAAATCAATATAAAAATGATATGGACATTTTTTTAAATAATGAAAAATAAATGTGATTTGCGTAATTTAAAATAATACCAGCAGGTTGCTTTTTAAAGCAACTTAACATACAACCCATTAAGTGTTTATTTTGGCGGGGGTGGAAATTAAATATGTACGCTTTCAGGTTCTTTTCATGACCAGCAAATACATTTTGGTTGTGTTTGAACATTTTATTAAGCACACACAGTAATTGGATTAGTGTGATACTACAAGAAACTTTTGTTATTAGTTTTATTTAATAATTTGTGTTGAAACATTATAACAGTCATGGATTTTAACAGTAAGTTACTTTAGACTATAGAAAAATAATATACTTAAAGTTAAACATTCCCTGCGTGTTTTATTCATGCTTAGAAATTTTCGTCCTGACTGCTCTTATAATTGGCCTTCTGTCCATGTTGTGGTTTGTTTTTGCTGCATTATTGGAGGAAAAAGTGCCGAATGTACTAACAGCCAACGATGGTTATATATTTGACTACGTGGTGGGTAAGTTGGTTTTAAGAAAAATCGTACATAAGTAAATTCTATAAGCTTCTGTTTTAAGTGGGAGCTGGTACAGCGGGTTCTGTGGTGGCCTCTTTACTTTCAAAACACAGCAACGCTACTGTTTTACTAATAGAAGCTGGCGACCGATTTGGATTACTGAGTAAAATACCATTATTTGCTACGTTTCAACAGAAGGGCTTAAACGATTGGTCATTTCTTTCGACGCCTCAAATGTACTCATCCAAAGGCTTGGAACAGCAGGTAAGTGGAAAAAAAAATTGTTTTCCAAATAAACTATTTTTATTATTTATTAAGCTAAAACTATTTTTTTAAATAAAACATTTTTTTTAGCGTCAATGTATTCCACGTGGCAAAGGACTTGGCGGTTCTGCAGAATTAAATTATATGTTGCATTTTGATGGTTACGAGGATGATTTTCAACGTTGGTCGAACAATTTCAATCTCAGCTACTGGAATTGGTTGTCCATAAAACCATTTCTGGAGGCCAGCTACGCTAAACCATACGAAATGTTAGAAATATCAGCTCAATATTCGAAAATAACTTTAGCTTTAGAAAAAGCACAAAACGAATTTATGCACAAATCCTGGCGCTTTCGCAAATCACGTTACAACATTAAAAATGGCTTACGTTACAGCGTATACAAAAGATTTTTACAAGACGCTTACAAACATAGAAATTTAAAAATAATGACTAAAACTATGGCTAAAAAAATTGAATTTGAAGAGAATGAAAACAACCAAGTTGAAGTAAGATCTTTAAAAGTTGCCACTAAAGATGAGCATACCAGAAAGGAATTTATTTACGAAATAAATGTACAAAAAGAGCTAATTATTTCCGCGGGAGCTTATCAGTCGCCACAACTTTTAATGGTTTCCGGAATAGGCAACCAAAAAGAATTACGAAAGCATAAGGTTTTCATTCCAGATTTCGTACCAGAGTTGCTTTCTGTTGGCGAAAATCTGCACGATCATATCAATTTACCTTTGTATACATCCATACAGATAGTGGGACCAACCTTAAATCAACGTTCACTCTTAGATCCAGTTTCAATTTTTAATTATTTGACAGTGGGTTCTGGTCACCTGGGTAATTTTGGTGTATTGGGGCACTTAGACAGCCTAGAAGGAAATATAAGTGACACTTTTAGTTTGAGCTTTTTCGGCGTTGGCGCAATAGATGAGTTAGCCTTAATGTCTATATCAAATTTTAAGAAGTCACATTTTCGGGCATTATTCCCTCGTTATTTTAACTCAACTCAAGAGGGGTTCGTTGCAATATCAACTTGTTTGCAGCCGACATCAAGAGGAAGCTTAACAATAAGTAGTTCGAATATACGAAGAAACCCTTTAATCAATCCGAATTATTTGGCTAATCAACAGGATGTGACATGTACTATAAAGGCGGTGAGAGCAGCGGTAGAGGTACATTAATTAATTCACATACTATGTAAATTAAATTAGAGCTTCTGAATCGATAAATTAATTTTATAAATGTTTTTACCTGAATAGAAATTATTATGTAGATACTATGTATGTATGTAACCATCTTTACTTTACTTCTAATAGGTGATCATGTCTGAAGCCTTTGCTGAACTGGGTCCTAAAATACACTGGCCACGTATAAAAGAGTGCGCCAATTTTGGTCCTTTTGAAAGAGATTTCTTATTAAATCATCCAAGTGATCATTACTTAGAATGTGTTTTAAGACACGTCGGCTTAGGATCACATCATCCAGGAGGTACCTGCACTATGGGCAATAAACCTGAAAACAGCGTAGTGAATCCTCAATTCAAGTAAGCTTGCTAAACAAACAAATACGTGTGTACACATACACGTACTTTATCTTTTAACAGGGAATTATATTTAATTTTGAAACTAGGGTTCATGGAATTAACAATTTACGTGTTATCGATGCCAGTGTCCTTCCTACACCAATATCGGGCTATCCAAATTCAATTATTATAGGCATGGCGACGAGAGGTGCTGCAATGATATTGAAAGATTATACGGAAACTAGCAAAAAGTAATGACGTAAATAAAGAAAATTAATTAAATATCACCCTTGTTCTGAATAAAATCTTTCCGGTTTGAAAATGAAACAACTGGAAATAAAATAGCCGACTTTGAAAATTCAAATTTTAATTTTTAGCTCAATCTGTTAGGAATAGGTCGATTTTATTTTTAGAGAAAAACAAACTAATTTCGGGGGAATTATTTCCCGGAGAGTACTTAGAATTAGGCTATATATGTACATATGTATGTATGCATTATTTGGAATTGAAGTGTATTATTCTTTGCCCGAATTATCTAGCATAATTTCGAGTGGAAAATAAGAGAACAGTATCAAAATTTCATCAAGTTTTTTTTTCCGACTATTTCGAACATTCATCATTCTTCATCACTAACTCAAAAATTAAATTTTTCGAGTTATGACGTTGTTTGAGTAAATGAGTGATACATATATGTATGCATGTACTATGTATTTTACAAAGTAAATTTTTAAATTTGGTTTCACAAAAAATTGCGGAGTGACCATATTTCCATGATGTTATTAACAGTATTCTTATAAATGTTTTTGTGACTAACTATTTCTTGAAAAAAAACTAAACAAAACTATGCAGTTACATACATATTTGGTGCAAATCAATCAACCAGTGCAAACAAAGCGAAAAACTCTCGAAGACCAAACTGCTCTTACAAGTCTGATCGCACTTAAGAAATAATTACGACAACGCGAGAGAGAGTTTTGTTTTTCAGTCCACGGCTTCTTTACGACTGTCTTTCGAACATATTTGCAAACATTCGAAACTAAAGCCCTTATTACGAGTTTCGTTCGATTTTCGATCTTCGCTAGCTATCGAAAATCGAATGTTCAATTCATATTATAAGCGTCGAAAATTTCGTTGAGCAACGAATTTTCTATCGAACGGAATTTCGCTTTCGATGAAATATTTTAATATGAAAACTTATTAAAAACGATTAGCTTTTATTTGTGTAGTTCCAAATTTTAAAAATCACTCTGAGTGATGTTTACAATTAGGACATTCTTTGTCAAATGCTCGTCATAATACCAAATGAAAATTCGTTCGATCAGTACTTTCGACTACAGTCGAAGATCGAAAGTTGTTCATAATAAGAGCATAAGTTCTTGCATCAAATATGCCAACATTTAAAAATATATTCAAATTCCTAGTATGTATTTGGACCATGTTACATAGATCGTGTTTGTTTTGTACACTGGAAAAAATTCTTATATTATTGTTTTGTAATACAGAAATTAGGTTTATGCAATCAATTAGACGACTTTTACTTTGCAAAATCTTGAATTTGTATGAGAGAACGGAAAACAGAATGGGAGCTTTTTATATATACCTACGAGTACATGCATACCCCGTCGGAAATTTGGCTAACTTTAAACTAACTTTAATCTAACTATTTCGCAGCTAGTATTGACTGACACTTGGATTACTTTGCAATGTAATCAACTGACTATTTTAACATTGCGATGTTCTAGGCAGTAGTCAATTGTCTCACACTGCACTACTTTCAGCTAACTTAAAGTTGACTTTTTTAAATCACCTGGTAGTCAGTAAATTAAAAAAATTTTTCTGGAGTTCGAACATGTAATACTATGTTTAGACGGTACGTGCTTCGCTCTCTATTCATGCTTCACGCCCCAATCATGACCGAATCCGCTTGCTTCGCCATACAAAATTATGAGAGCGAATCAAGTAGATTCAATATGAATCTACTTGCGAAGCATGCAGAATAGGTATCTTCTCTAACTTTTATCGCAGTTAATCGCCACTTTATCTGAACTAGCTATCAAAACAAAATAGGTATATGTGTATGTGTGTGTTTGTAAACAAATGAAAACAAGCCAAAAAAACATAGATGTGAGTTTAATATAAATAAATTTAATTAAGTTATTAATAACATAAAAAGGAAAAATAAGAAGAAAATATAGAGATGCCTTCAAAAACAAGATTTCGCATGAGGGGAATTTATGTAAAGTATGTATGCTTATGTGTATGCATGTATATACGTGCGTATGATACGTATGTTTGTGTGAATATACATAAAAAAATGCCACGCGAACAGTGATGCCAACTTTTTCAGAGTAAAAAACCACTGTGTGTTCATAAAAAAGCACTAAATGAAATAAGTACTCGTATATATGTACATATGTACATATGTATGTACATAAATATATTTTTATTTGTTTTTTTATATTTATCTATTTATTTGCAATACAGAGAAAGCCCATATGGCTAATTATAAATGTATTGAATTAGTAAAAATTAAAAATTTAAGTTAACTACAATTTTAAATTTACTACATTTCATAGGTTTTTGTAATAATTTCAATTACATCGAGCCATATTTCGATTTTGTTTATAAGTAGAATATGAGTAGGAAAATAATTGAAGTTCATTTGGGAAGACACTCCAATTATGGTGTACTATTTTAACAAAAGATGATCAACGAGAATTATACTCCTCGTTTCAAGAAATGCAGTTTCATCTTTTTCCTCTGGCCATAAAACTGTTTTAATAAAACAATTAGATTTTTAGGTGTTTCGTCTGAATTAATTTTTACATGAACATGGTTCAGTATGTTACATTCTGAACAACATAAGCCTTTTCTTTTTAGACCGTATTTTATATGAATGAAACAATTTGATTTATAAAATCATTATTGTATTTTTAACTTACTTATAAAAAATTTATAAGTGCTAAAAGTTATTTCTACTTCAACATTTGAACATGGTAATGTTAATAGTCTTAGAGAAAATATTGGCAGTATTAGAAATGGATTATGATTATTTGAATTTCTATAATTATAAACTTCAATCCAAATTTAATCAGTTCTGAGCAAATTTGTCCATTTATGTGTCCTTAAATTTCTGATACTTCGTTCTATTTCTTCAATTTCACCATCCCAGCAAAAATTACCGCTTCCCAGAAGAGTTTTTGTAAGCCAGCTAGAAGCAATGCATTCAGTTTCCAAAAAGCCGTTCATTTTTTGCTTTACTAATTCCATTTACAGAAGCAATAATGTGTAGTTTTTGTGTACTCAGATGCAAAAGTTACTGGTGTACATTTTCTTACTTTTGTCCACTTTGTTAGAGAGCCTTACGTTAGTACTTTTCAGAAGCATTTTTGAAAGCTTTCGTTATCAAGAAAGCAATACATTGCTTCCCTCAGTGGTTAGTAATTAGATTATTGTAATTAAACTATTTTATAACGTGCATGGTATCCTCTGTAATTGCTAGAAATATATTATTTTTTCTCACTATGAAAGATAAAGTTTTTCTTCCTTCATATTTCACCAAGTTGAATTAACATTCTGCAAAGGAAACTTTGCATGTCTAAAAGGGGTGAAAGCAGATAGTTTTTGAAAGTGAAAATAAAGCCACCACACTTTAACAAATTAATATTTAGTAGATTTGTAAAACGCACTAAAATCAAAGGTGAAAAGCACCAAAAAAAGGCACTAATTTCTTTTTAAAGCAACAATTTGAAAAATTCCGCACTGTTATGAATTAAAAAACTCTAAATCTAGTACGAAAAGCACTATATTGGCACGATGCACACGAAGCACGAATGCGTAGTCTAAACAGCATGATTCATAAACATGATTCAGAGAGCGAAGCAGGTGATTCAACTCGTCGTCTAAACATAGCATAACATCACATGTTGTGTACTCAATAGGGATGGGCAAATGGAAAAAATGTATCGATATATATCGTATCGATATTTTTGAACAGTATCGATATATATTTTTTGAAAACATCGATATTTCGATATATCGATATTTTTTGCTGCATTAATTTGAATGTAGAATTAGTAACTTTAAGAAATTTAATACAAAAGAACTGTTTATGTTAAGTTATACGTAACCTACTGTAGCTCCTTAAGACTTCATTAGTCTTTACTTTCTGTTGCTGCTCTGTGATGTGCCGTCCTGTTTATAAATTTTAATAGTTACTTTTTCTGTAATAAATTATCACCTATTTCGGACCAGAACGGTCACAGTTTTCCACTAAAGTGGAACTTTTTCATTTCTCGGGAAAGAGGGAATGACTTTTCGGTTTCCCGGGAATTCCCGCCCGGTGCAAAACAATACAAAATATTTTTTTATTTAATTTTAATTTATTTATTTCAACAAAAAACAAATTATAATTCATGATATCGATTAAATAATAAAGTTTTATATACACATTAGTAAAAAAAATAATATAATTTCAGTTCCCGGCCCTAATTCTTGTAAAGTTTTAGCTATAGTTCTACTGCCATCAAAATGTGTGGGATCCCGGGAAATCCCGTATGAAAACCATTAATTGTTATGTTTCAATATAGTGTTTATGTTTTTCTGGTAAAAATTAAATTTTTTTAAATTCTTAAAGCACAATCACAGTTTATTTCGAAATGTTTGTATTTTATTTATGCTCCCACTTACAGCTAGTTAACAGTTTTTTTTATTTTCACAGTTTGAACCGAAACAAAACAGAATTAAGGAGAGAAAAACTAACGGCTTTGATTTCTATAAACCAAAAAGAGTCAGCTGATTTGTAAGCCTTTAGGCTTATACCCACACTATCCAAAAAATCAACTGCCTTAGTTGGGTCACCTTATAAATTCGCCAGGGATTTTATTATGAAATTTCTCTTTTTTTCTTCGCATCAATAGTAGTGATCGTACAGTTAAAAAACGGCTATAGCTCTTAAAAGTATCGAAACTCGTAAATAAGAATCGATGTATCGATATATCGGGTTTTGAAATATCGGCGATATATATCGATATTTATTTTCTCAAATATCGATATTTCGATATATCGATATTTTTTGCCCATCCCTAGTACTCAACGCGCTACCACTCGGCTAAGGTGCCATCTAAAATAACAAAAGCAAAATGTTAATATAAAATTGAAATTAGTTTCAAATTAGCTGAGAATAAATTTCTTGGCTCTCATCAAAATTGATCATGTACTCAACTTAAGAATTTATTTTGGTTTTGTTATGGATGACATTGCAGTTAGCTTTTAGTCAGTCTAAGAAATGTTAACTATAAGTTAACTATTTTTGTAGTGAACCACACACTCTCCGACAGGGTACAAACTTACATACGTATACGTATTTTTTTTATTAATAGGAAATGATATTATTACCAGACCGAAGTCAATTCGATAATTAGCCTTATCATCAGGGAAACCAGAAATATGCTCTAAAAAAAGTGTTTTATGCGCATTCAATATGCACTAAAAACTTGAAAATATGCACAAAAAACTCAATAAATATGCTCTTAAAATAAAATAACTTGGTTTATTTGAAATGAAAATATATTTTTAATTAAAAAATTCAACAACATTTGCATATAAAATAAGCAAAAAAGGAAATAATAAAAAATTAACAAAGAATAAGTGCCGTATTAAAAATAATAATCTGGGTTTGAAGTGGACGTTGAAACAAAACTGCCATACATATTTAGACTGAAGCAAATAATACAAATTATTTTTTTTTTTATAATCTCGTAAAAATTTAACTTCAAGTTCAAAAGAGATCACGATATCAGAATAAGATTTTTATGCATAATTTTTATTGCAATAAACAACAATCTAGGTCAATATATGTAGATTTTCAAGTAAAATCGTTGATGTCACATCTAAATAATCTTAATTATATATTGACAATGTTCCTTCAACGTCTACTCGGGGTAGAGTCCGTCACAAATAGAAAAACCGAATTTGTTATTGAAACTAACGTCCGTAATAACTACGAAAATGGAACATTAGAAATGAGACTTGGATCGCGAAAAATAAAAATTAAAATTTTGTGCAACACTTTTGTGCTTGTAAGCAAATTAAAATAAAAATTTTTATTTATATTATTTTATTTATTTAATTTCAAAATATGCCCTAAAAGCGTAAATTATGCTCTAAAAATTAGAAAATATGCTAAAAAAATATGCGTATTAGAGTGATAAATGCAAAAACATGCTTTAAAGGATAAAATATGCAAAAATATGATTTAAAGGGCAAAATATGCAAAAATATGCACTAACAAATCGATGCTAAAATTAATCAAAAGTTTTGAAACGGATAAATATCTTGTCTCCGCATGAATACGTCGCACAAGAAAAAACATGCAATTGCATATTTGCGGTTTCCCTGCTTATCATGAATTACACATGTGAAAATTTCCGAATAAAATTTTTCGTTCATACGGATTTTAATTTCGTATCATTAGTTCCATTATGATTAAAAACTTACATATTTCCATTTTTTCCGACAGATAAATCTGTAATAATTTGATAATAATTTTCTTCATATATTTTTTGAAACAAACTGTTCACACGTTCGGAAATTTTCATGTGAAATTTTATTTATGATAAGCCTGAATGTCTCATCAGAATTTCCAAGTCGTTTTATTTCTATACTGGAGAAAATTTTTGTAGTAGTTTTCTAATTTAAAATATGAATGTAGTACTCATAGGAGCGATATGTATGTATGTTTGCTTTTATGGAAAATATTATACATTCCTTGGAAATAGAGAAATTATTGTATGATCTCTTACAGGGTTAAATTTTTGTTTAAAAAGATCGATGAACTGCAAATTTTTTTTAAATAGAATAAAATTTGTTAAAGCAAACGGCAATAGTCTCACACAAAAACATTTTTATTTTAAGAGATTTTCATAAAATGTTTGCTTATTTAAAAATAAATTCAGTAAAGTGCGACTTTGACTCGTGCACGAAGGGTTCCGTACATTGGGCCTTGAGCATTTTTTCTAATACAGTGTTTTTTACGCTTTTTCAGCTGAAATAATTTTGTTTTGATTATTTTTCGTTTTTTTTTTCTCGTTTTGGCGATTTTTTAAATTTAGGCGATTTTTTTTAATTTTGGCGATTTTTTTTTCATTTTGGCGATTTTTTTCATTTTGGCGATTTTTTTTTTCATTTTGGCGTTTTTTTTCATTTGGCAATTTTTTTCATTTTGGCGATTTTTTCATTTTGGCGATTTTTTTTCATTTTGCCGATTTTTTCGGTTTTTTGCGTTTTATTTTCGATTTAGAAATTTTTTTTAATTTGGCGCTTTTTTTCGTTTTGGCGATTTTTTTTTTATTTTGGCGATTTTTTTTTTGGTTTGGCGATTTTATAATTTTGAGATTTTTTTGTTTTACCGTTTTTAAAAATTTGAAGAAGTTTGCTCTTACGGTTTCCAAGATACAGCAAGTTATCAAAATTACATAGTCGAAATTACATTAACTGATGGTACACCCTTTAATTAAAATTTTTTAAATTTTAGTGTTAGTTGTTGTAGTCTGTATAAAAATACACTAACTTTACAAATTTCAAGTGCATATACATACAATTGTATGTATATTACATGGAATTTTAACATTTTTCGTTGCTCGTTTTGGCACACCCTTTAATTTCCAACTCTCATGTATTTGTTGTTGTAGCGGCCAAGGGTCTACACACTGTGTCCAAATTTCAGGTCCGTAGCTCTTACGGTTCTCGAGAAAATACCCTGTGACGGACAGACGGACAGACGGCCAGAAGGACAGACGGACAGCGTAGCGAAAACAATAGGGTTCCTTTTTCACCTTTGGTGTACGGAACCCTAAAAAACGAAGCGTCTGCACTTTCAAATCTCAGTGAATGCAATGAGCAGCACTCATGTGTAAATAAATGCAAGAAATGCCGGTTGAGTACTCAAACGATTTTGAACTTGACATTGAATAGGACCAATAAAAGCAAGGAGCAAGAACTACAGAATCATTCAACTCATTCATTCATTGAAATATATAATGTACATATGTAAGTACATATACATATGTTTAGATATTTTACTTTATTTACCCTCTGTTTTATTAAACAAAAGATTTATTTAGTTTTTTGCATTTATTTTAATTAGCCAAGCTTTCCTTTCATTTTATTCTATTTTTATATTTGTAGTCAGCATGATGACGATTAAAAGAACAATATCCCACAATTGATCGAAATGTTTGAGGGTTGTGCTTTCGCCAGTATTAATGGCCACCCTCAGTTGTACATTAGAATCTCGCTGTGCTCGGTAGAAATAAAATAAAAAATAAATATATTCTTAAGTTTGTGACACCATTGCGCTAAAAGAATATTTTAAACTATAAGTCGGATTTAAAAATAAAAGAAAATTAAACTAAACCTGCAGTTAAATCATAATTTATGGCAAAACACACATACATAAGCACACATTTAAAAATTTATCTTAAACAAAAAAAGTCTATCATGATGGTGAAATAATCATTACGTCCTTATTTAATTCCCATTATCGTAAAAGATTTTCGTGTGTAAAACTGTTTCTTTTTTTATACCAAAATTTCAAAACTGCACTTGTAGCTACGAGTAGCAACAAAAATTCATCATCCGATGACGACGTACTTTGATATGAAAGCTGTGAAGTAAAAATATAAATGATGATTGACGTGCTTATTTGCACGTCTCCTCGCACTGACACTTGCACATACATACATACATATACAATAATTGACGGATTTAATTCATCGTCTCCATATCAGGTGGTCTCAACTTCGTTTTCGCCGTTCGTAATTTGAATATCCCTTAAAAAAACAATTTTCAGGTTGCAAATTACGGTATTCGATATCGATCGATTTTTTTTTGACATCTCTATTATGAATTTTCCAAAGGGAATTGCTAGTGCGAAATTCGATTAATTTCGGTAAAAATAAATTGACTAAAAGTCAGGATAGTTTTCGAAATTTGCCGAAGCGGTTTTTTTTTTGCTTGAAATATTTACTAAAGGCTGTATGTGATACACTATCATACACAGTCGTTCGATCTGTCAAAAAAATCGTGTGTGGTCAAAAAGTATGATAGTGTGGATTAAAATTTGATATGTGTGATAGATTTTTTGACAAGTCTGTCCGATTTCCAAAAGTTTATGAAAATTTTCATAAAATGATAATTTCTTGTTGCGATTTTTTGGAGTGTGACAGAATTCAATCCGATTTTCCAGTGAATGAATCGTACGACTGTGTATGATAGTGTATCACGGCCTTAAAAACTAGCTTATTAAAAAATTAATTTATAGTATGTAATTATATTTTTATGTTTTTTTTCATCTCTGATCTGCAATTTAGTAAATTTCCAGTTTTTTTTTGCATATGCCCCCAAATTAGTAGTTTTTTAAAATTTATTATATTTTGGTGAATTTCTTTAATTTTCATTTCATTTCATTTCATTTATTTATTTAATTAATCGAGCCCATAGGGCCATATATGATTAAAAAGTACAAAAAGTGATGAACTTATGTCTAATCATGTGTGTGATACCATTATTTAAGTAAAAGTTAACATAAAAAATATTTATAACTTATTATATTTATATATATTATATATTTAAATATATTATATATTATACATACATATATATATTTACATATTTACATACTATTAAATATAATCCTTGACAATCAAATTTATTTTATTTTGTGTAATGAAAACTAGATTAATCATAAACTTTGTATAATTTATGTTTAAAGCTGGAGATAGAGTGCTCAAGGGATCTTTTGTCAGTGGGAAGGTCATTATAAATCCTACATACTCTTATCAAAAATGATCTTTCAAATGTGGAGTTGTTTATTTTTGGTATAATTAGTAGAGGGTTGCGTATAGATCTTGAAAAACGAAATAAATCAGTTAAACTAGAGTTTGAGTTACCTTTAATGATGTGATAAAAAGCAATCATGGTTCTTATCTTCACAAAGTTGGAGAAGGAACATTTTAAAAATAATTTGGCGTAATCAGATATGTGTTGGAAAATTCTTAGTTTGAAAATATATCTTATAATACGATTAAATATCATTTTCAAACGATTCATATTTGACGATGAGCAGCCACTATATACTTCAAGACAATAAATAATTTGAGACATTAACAGAGAGTGTGCTAAATTACACCTAATTTTTGTAGGTAGGTGACAATTAAGACTATATAAAGATTTCAATGCAAAACATACCTTAGAAGCAATATTAGATATATGTTTTTCAAAAGATAAGTTACTGTCAATTGTTAGACCAAGACATTTCATGTCGCTTACAAAAGGCACACAGACACCATCAAAAATAACTTTAATAGCTGTATGATTACAATTTCCTGATCCTATTGCTAATGCCTTAGTTTTAGTAGGATTGAAATTTAGACCGTTGCGGAACGCCCAATTTGAAACTAATGCCAAAACATAATTAATAGTTTCCTCATGGCAATCGAGAAATTGTTTTTCACCAGTGAATAGTAAATTTATGTCGTCAGCGAAAAGAAAACTCTTGCATTGCGTTGAACCAATATGGTGAATGAAATCATTCATATATATTAAAAATAGAAGTGGTCCAAGGATCGAACCCTGTGGTACACCACTGGTACAGGGTAGAATCGAAGACTTATAGCTACCATTACTAACGTATTGGTTCCTGCCTGTTAGATAGGAGTACAACAATCTGCAAGCAGATCTAGATAAATTGAACTGGTAATAGAGTTTTTTAATTAAAATAGTGTAATTGACTGTGTCAAAAGCCTTGCTTAGATCAAGTGATATTAAAGTAGATATTTTATTATTATTGGAATTATTACGAATGCTTTCAGTTAAGCTTAATAGCAGAGAAGATGTGCTACAACCACTTCGAAATCCATACAAACAATTATCGAGGAGTTTATTTGAATTTAGGTGTTCCAGTAGTTGATTTTTCAAAATAACTTCAAATAATTTAGATAAACATGATAAAATACTAATTGGCCGATAGTTTTCTAAGCAGTGCCTTGATCCTTTCTTCTCAATGGGAACTACTCTGGAAATTTTAAAATGAGTAGGACAGCTGGAGGTCAGTATTGCCGAATTAAATATGTGAAGAACTAGTCTTTTGATATAAGGGAAGATTACTTTTATAAATTTAAGTGGAATATTATCATAACCAAGTGCATTGGATTTTACTTGAGTAAGTGCCAGAATAAGTTCATCTTCCGTAATACTCCTAAAAGAAAGTCCCAAGCAAGAGTATTCATTAAATTTTGGATATGCCCTATCCGAGGGGACTTGGGATGAAACAAAATGATTATTAAATGCATCAGGGCCATGAGCATCAAAACAGTTAAAACAGTTTTTTCTTTGATTATTAATAATTTTCCACATACCTTTACTATCACAGTCCTTAAATTTTTTTTCCCAAAATTTAGATTTATATCTCCTTAATATGCTTTTAACTTTATTTCTGTGTCTACAATATATTTTCCAATTAATGTCATTCATATTTTCTTTATACGCTAAAAAAGCCAGGTCCCTCATATTTCTAGCTATTATTACTTCCTTATCTTTTAAATAATTTTTATTAGAGTGTTTACTAATTCTTTTTATGGGAACGGTTTCGTGCAGATCATTGAGAAGTGTATAAAAAGTATTTAATTGATCTTCTACGTTATTAGTAAACCAAATGGACTCGCAGTTAAAATTAGAGATAGTGCTATGAAACAAATTCCAGTTGATATCACTATAATCCCTGTATTCTGTAAAGTTATCATTAGCTTCCAAAGGTATATCAACAGCAATAAAAATAAACGCGTGTAGTGACGAAGAAGGGACTAAGAATTGACCAGAACAATTCAGTGAGTTAATATTACTAACTAGACAATAGTCAATTAATGAAGTTGAGCCATGTTGGACATCGAAATGGGTGGGTAAGTTGTTATGCACGTATGATAGATTATTTGAGGAGCACAGGTATCGTATACCTGTTGCTTTAACACTATTAAAAAGATTGTTATTAAAGTCACCAAGTACGTAGGCAAATTCATATTGACAGCACAAATCACCTAAAACATCATTTAATCCTTGTATATTGCCATGTGGTGCATAAGTAACACCAACTAGAATGTTTAACTTGTTAATATGTAATTCTATAAAGAGGCATTCAAAGCTGTAAGGATCTGAATGCTTAAATACAGTCTTAGAAGAAATTCCGTCGCGAATATATAAAGCAACACCCCCTCCTCTCATATCTAAACGATCATTTCTTATGACATAGTAGTTAGGAATACTTATAGATCCATCCGAAATATGTGGTTTAAGCCAAGTTTCTGAAACTGCCAAAACATCCGTAAAAGAGTCATTGATAATATATTTTAATTCATCAAACTTAGAGCTTCTTGAAACAGGATTTAAGCTTTGAGCATTTATGTGCACTAGTTTTAGACCGGCGTTGTTAATAAATTTTGTTCTTAATACGCTATTATCATTAACTACAGTACCTAAATTTAATGACAAGGGATTATTAATATTCATTATGTTATATTTATACTTCAATTATTTGGCAAGTTTATATGTTACAAATATTTCAATAGGCTATAAAGAGAAATATTTACAAAAATATACACTTAGGAAAATTAAGTATTACAAAAAGCATCAATTGTTGGTAATGTTGAAATATGTGTAGAACTCGGGTAACTCAAAAGTTGAATTGCTACGATCGCTGAATGATATTTTTACTTTGGGCTTATCAGAATTGATCAGGCGAAAGTTTACAATCTTATTATCTTTTCGTAACTTGCGACAGTGAAAAATGATTTTGCCTATTTTAGGGGTAAGATTATCGTTTAAATATATACGCTTATTTATATCCGTTTCAATAATAGATGATAGCATCAAATTTCTAGTATTAAAGTAATTGTGCATAATAACATCCCTTTTGCTTACATTATTCAATTTAACAAGTACAGAGTTGCCTTTGTTGATATGGTAGCAGCAATTGATATCATATTCTTCGATTTGGACATTTAACAAATTGAATATTTTTTTTATGATATCATTTACGTTATTTATATACTTGGGTAGGCCATTTATAACGATGTCACCCCTATTGAGTCGCCTTTGCAGCATTTCGTTTTGCTCCTCAAGCATTTTTGTTTTAATACTTACTGTTTCATCTACAGTTTTTATCATTTGGTTACAATCCTCAATATTGTTCTTTAGTTCATCAAATCTTGAACTTATTTCCGTCTTAACTTCAGCAAGTATTATGTCGAATTTTGTTTGTATATCAGCAAGTCCTAGCCTTAAATCATCACGTAGGGAAGTACTTAAGTCAGGTTTAGAGGCTTTACTTGGATCGCATATGTAGTTAAGAGCGCCTTTTCCTTTGGCAATCACGGTAAGCTGATCGGAGCCTATACCGATGCATCCAGCATGATACCATTTGGAGCACAGTGCACAACAAATGCTTCCTTGTGTTTTTGTAATATTTTTGCCACAATTCAGCAGCGAGCAGCATACATTTTCAACGGGAGACATGTTTTTTCATATATGTAAATTATTTGAGGTTATTGAGCACAGTTTATTTGCATGTACTTATGTAGTTGCAAAATATAATTAAAATACAATATCGTTATACTAATATGATCTTAAATCGGATATATAGCTATTTTTCCCGATATTAGATGATGCACTTTGTAATTTAGTTATTTTTCTTTTTAAATATTGAAAATTTTCTCAAGCCAACACGTTTTTATTATCTTTTCATCACAAGGTTGCCAGACGTTTTTTGTACTATAATTTTTATTTGAATTCTATACCATATCGCTCCTTCATTGCAACATGGTCATATCTCAAAAAATGAATTTTCGAGTTAATGATGCAGAATTAATCCTCATATTGTGTAACAATGTCATACAAATATCTCTACTCAGCTCTTGGGAGAAAAATAAAATTTTCTTTTTCCATTAAGTTTTGTGTAAATTGAAAACTTTAAACTAGCTTTCTGCCGAACTAGTTTGTTTTTTTGAGTTATGACTATGTTGCAATAAAGGAGCGTTATGAGATGTTATTCATATATATATTAAATTTTTCTTTAACTCACCATACATACATATTAATTACTTTAGAGGATACAAGTATTGAACCAGCAACCTTCTAACTGATAGACAAGCACTCTATTCAATAGGCTAACAAGGCAGCCTGAATAAGTATTGAAATTATTTAGTTTTAAATATTTTATTTTATTTACAAAACAAATATATTTCAAGTTCAACTATTCCTCGGAAATATTAAAACTTTATTTCCAAGATTTAGAACTGCTCCTTACATTTTTTAAGTGTAATCTTTATTTTTTGATTTTATACCATGTTCACACTTATGTTTTTAAACGTGTTTGACGCCTCATTCGTGCTTAAGAGCTTAAACACATGTTTCACCATACATTGACTTGTTTTGTTAAACATCTCAAATGAAGTGTTTAAGATTTAAACACTTCCTTAAACACGCAAATGGAGTATATTCAGTGCGTTTTTTGATAACTCTGGCATCTTTGTGCTGTTATTAAATGGCGGCACGTGAAAAATTATTTGGTAAACAAGTAATTAGTTAAAAATACTCAATTATTTACAAAAACATTTGTTGTTTGAAAATAATAAACCAATAAAAAAGCATAGTTGTTCGTAATTTTTTGCAAACACAATAATTTACTCACGAAACGTCAACCTTAAACATCTCAAACGTAATGTGAACGGCTGTGTTTAGTCTTTTAAAACACTTGCCTTAAACACGTTTAAGACCATAAGTGTGAACATGGTATTACGTGTTTAACTCCTCATTAAGAGCTTAAACACGACGATTTTTAGATGTTTTGCCATACTTTTATTTGTTTGGTTAAACATCTCAAAAACGGTGTTTTAAATTTAAACACTTCGATAAACTCGTATATGGAGTATGTTCAGCGCATTTTTCATAACTCTGGCAACTTTGTGTTGTTATTTAATGACGGCACGTGAAACAAATTTTTAAGACACAATAATTACTCAAAAGTATTTAAATTATTTACAAAAAAAGTTCTTGTTTAAAAATAAAAAGCAAATATAAAACATAATTGTTCGAAATTTCTTACAAATACAATAATTTATTGACATAACGTCAACCTTAAACATCTCAAATATAATGTGAACGGTTGTGTTTAGTTTTTAGAAAACTCGTGTTAAACATGTTTAAAAACATAAGTGTGAACATGGTATAAGCTTATAAATCAGATTCTTATTTTTAGTAAAGAGTTCCTTAAATTTAAGAATTTTTATGTGTATTTTTGTGGACTATTTTTTTAAGGGTTTTACTACCCTTTGGTAGTACTATCAAACACATATGTACTTTCAGGAAAAAATGTTACTTAAATTAACAAATTTTTTTTATAATAGTACACCTACACCTCGATTTACACGATAGATACGTTCCTGAGAAAGTCGTGTAAATCGAAATTTTAAATTTTTTGTATGAAAAATCGTTTAAATCGAAAATAAAGGCAGAATGGCGTAAAAAATTGATTTTATTAAGAACTAATACATATATATGTATTTCAACCTAGTTTTTAAAATATCAGTAGCGTTAACTCAAAACACATAAAAATAAACCTTTATTCATTAAACAAAATAAATGCTATTCATAAAAACAAAAACAAAATTATTGTAATTCATAAAATATTCAAAAATATTCAATAAAACACATAAAAAATCGTGTAAATCGAGGTATTTCATAAATCGCTCAATTTACACGAAAACCAAAATAATCGCGTAAAAGGGAAATCGTTTAAAATAAGCATCGTGTAATTCGGGGGATAAGTGTACATGTTTTTTTTAGTGCAACGATTTGTTCCCACTATTAACTCCAAAAACGCATTTGCCTTTTTTGCAATAAAGGAGCGATATGTATAAAGGTGCCTGCGTTTGTCTATTTATTGTATTAATAACAATTTAAATATGGCAAGTAACATATGATATCGTACCCACGTTTATGCGTAATGACCAAAATAAAATGTTACTTATACAACCCATGTATCATTTTATTTTCACATCGAGTCACAAATTTCATGCAAATATTTTTTATATTCCAATTGAGAGAAAAATAACATATTCTTTTTCCATTAAGTTTCGTCTAAATTGAAAACTTTAAACTCATTTTCTGTAAAACTAGTTTTTTTAGTTATGACGTTTGTTTCAGTAAATGAGTGACATGTTTTCTCACAGGAGTTTAATTAGGACTACTACTACGAACGAGTTGAATTCTCTTGTTTAAAAAGTAATATTTTCAAATAACATATAAACAATTTTCAGATTTTTCAAAAAATTATTATTTCATATTAAACATCTTCATTGCGTTTAGAGACGACTTGAGAATTTAGTAATTTATGCAAAATGTTCGTAGTCAGTTTCTGCTTTGGTTGAACGCCCCTACTAAAATCAAATTTTCTAAATATAAACTAAACAAATGAACAAAATTGATTAGATTAACCGAGATTTTCATTTTATCAGTAAAATAAAATTCTTGCAAAGTAATTTACTAAATTAAGTCATAAAGACATGTTTCTAAAACTAACAAGGGTAAAATTAACGTGACCAGATATATTTTTTTTTCGTGTTTTTTTTCTCATTCGTGTGTTATTTTTTCTAAAATTTATCATACAGATATTTTTGTAGAACATTTTAACTCGTGATATCCATACTTGAGGGTATTATTTCCCATTTTTGGGGAAGAGGAAATACCCAGTTTTATGAATCGAATTATTTGCTGCATATTTTTTAAAGCAAACGGGTTGTAAAATTATAAAAAAAATTTAAATTTAATTAAATAAACTAGTCCTTCTTTGGGAGGCAGAAAAAATATGCTTGAAAACTAAAAAAAATATTTAGTTCAAAATTATTTTAAGCAATGATATTTGTTCTCAGTAGAGATAACAATTCTAAATGATTTGAATTGTCTCATAAATACCGCATTCATAGAAAAACAATTCCATTGAACTAATCATCACTGAGATATGTATGTAATTTATTATGTACTTTTGCTTAACCATTCTTTAGCATTTATATTTCTTATATTTTGGAGTTTTGTTTAGTCCTGGTTCACACTAGTCAAGTGTTATTGCTAAGCTTATCACTTTTTCTCCTTTGAACTTTCATCGGCGTTCACACAATACAAGTCTTAATTTTCAGCTCATATTTTTATGCATAGTTTTGTGTATGCATGTCTGCTGTTTTAACATTACGAATGGGAAAGCAAAACGTATTGACAGTACATGAAACTGAGTACTCGTTTCTCTTCCCCTCATCTCTCTCTCTCTCTCCTACAAACTAAGCAGCCTAGCAATAAATGCTCAGTTACCCGACTGTACTGTAAAGTAACTGCAACAGTAGGAAACAGCTGATCGATATTCTTATATGAAAAGTAATGAAAATGGTTATAGAGATGTAATGTAACGTAACCTACTTTTCATATAAAAATATCTATCAGCTGTTTCCTACGTTACTTTTACATTACATTACCATCGGGTATCTTAGCCTTAAGACTTGCATAGTGTAAACTAAGACTTGCATTATTTTCAGTCGCCAATCTGGCATAATCGTATTTTTGATATCTTTCAGGAAACTGGAGAAAGTTACCACAAATAATAAACATTTTTGCTTGCCATTCATAGTCGAGCCATTAAATTTTAAATTCTTAGAATCTTTTATCATTGATCGATAAAAAAAACTAAATTTTTTCACTTGTCTGAGTTCTACTCTAAATTTAGGCATACAAAATAATAATCTCTATAATATTTGGCTGCAATGTCATTTCGTCGGGTGGTTATTGGTTTTTAATACCGCGCAGTATATCGACGATTTGTACTTCTGTTGAATATGAATTAGCAATAAAAACTGTCTGGTCACGTTAAGGATAACCCTCACTTGTTCTGTTAGTATGCACAAAATATTCGGATTATCAGTTTTATACGACCCAGGGAGACGAAATGGAAATGGCAGTTGGTCTGTAACAAAATAGAATATGCAATATGCATAAAAACTTAACAAAAGACTACATATTTTTTTTATTTAAAAATGAAACCAGTCACAGACACACAATCAGGAAGATATTTATATACACACCTATTGTAGACTTTAATACACTTATTAATAGTACTCGTATATGTATGTATGCACTCGCAATGAAATAATAATTTACAATCGAGCCGTGCATCAAGAACATAAAAGTCTATCTTTATTTATGAATGAGGTCCAAGCAAGTGTTTTATCTAATGACAGATAACAATGTGTCGTGGGAGAGAGAATCATCATAATCATTGAAATTATTTTAAATCAAAGCTTCAAACAATGTTTTAACAGCCATGATTGTACGAATAAATTTGTGTAAATCTCCACAATTGACATAAATTAACTTAAAAAAAGATCTGTAAATTTTGGTGATAAAGTCTAATTTGATCAACATAAATTTAGTTGGTGAGAAAATTTCAGACGCTAACATCCAGTGGAGCATACGGATAGTATATACATATGTATAAAACTACGTTACATAAATATTAACAAACTTAAAAAGTTTTTGTGGAATTCTTAAAAAAAAAAATATTTGAAAAATTATTAAGATTCTTACCACGGAAAACCTTGAACTTTTCAAAAACAACCGTCTTTTAAGACGGAACATCTCCATAAAGTCACTACTGCATACTATAACGCTTATAATTGTATGTGAAGATGTCGGATATAGATAACATTGTGGCTGAGTTGCAGCGTTTTTCATGGCCCGATTATGCTGTCTTCATTGCCATGTTCGTGATTTGCATACTCATTGGCATTTACTTTGGATTTGTGAAGAAATCTGTTGGCGAATCAGATTATCTAATGGGTGGTCGTAATATGTTGATTCTGCCCATTGCATTATCTCTGGTGGCTAGTTTTATATCGGGCATTACATTGCTAGGACTACCCACGGAAGTATATTCGTATGGCATACAGTATCTCTACATATCGCTTGGTGTAATATCCATGGCTTTAGTAATGGGCATCTTTTATTTGCCTGTGTTCCATAATTTAAGCATAACATCAACTTATGAGGTAAGTTTTTACTCTTAATATAATTGTAAATACGAAAGCAAGTGTTATATGTTTTTAAACGATATTAAAGAGCACATGTATTAATACAATAATGGTGGGTGGGGTGGGGGGGGGGCAGGGCGGGCTGTGGGCTGAGGAATAGCAAGTAGTTAATATTTTCAACTGCATTTAACTTGTCAAATTAAAAAAAAAACAATGTGAGTCCGATCACAGGGGAGATGTGTAACCATCTAGTAATGAATTTTTTTTAACATTGGTTTATGGTAACTAAAATAAGATATATAAATTTTCGACTCTACTGTATTTAAAAATCTATGGAAAACTGCATCTATAGTAGTGGAATTATTAGTTGTGGGGGTTTGTGGAGAACTGCTCATATGCAAGTGGAAAACGTCAAATAAAAATTTTGATAAAGCTTGCGTCTGTGGGTTTGCAAAATTTGTATTAAATGGATGGAGATTGTTACACAATTGTCGTGCACCAGCTTCAGTGTAAGGCAACAGTACGTAATGAAAATATGTTACAATATAATATTATAAATTCTTTATAAAGACTGCTATATATATCTTTTAAACAAATATTTGACATTTAAAACGTTATTTTATTTAAAAGTTAATTGTATGTGTTCTGGCTTTCACATCGTTTTCACATTTTTTCTTGTGAAATCGGATGTTAAAGCACATCCTACGCCTGTTTAGGTTGAAATTTAGAAAATAAAAATTAATGGTATGTGTTTTTGCATCCGATTTTAGATGAAAACGATTTTTAAATGGACGATTTCAAATTTTTAGCTTTTTTCGTTTTCACTTTTGGTAAAAAAACTCGTACTCTTTTCACTTGTTAATAGTCTTGTGAAAAGAATACGAGTTTTTTTGTCAAAAGTAGTAGTAGGATGTGCTTTAACATCCGATTTCACAAGAAAAAATTTGAAAACGATGTGAAAGCCAGAACACATACAAATATTTGTTTTATATTTTTCAACTTTTTAACAAAGTTAGTCCCACTGGCAACACTATTACACCTCACAAGCAATTTCTATTAAAATTAACATTGCTCCTGAAGGTATGCTTTAAAATTGGGTTGAGTGTATTTCTATGCAGCTGTTAAGTTTCTCTTTACTTCTTGTTGTCCGTATGATTACACTAATGCACTCATACATAGCTCACACCGATTTGATAACGCATCGCACATCTTACTCAAAATTTGTGATTGTATTCTGAAAAAGATTTTGACACCCTAGCGTATACATGTTTACACATCAAAACAGGGGCCGAATTACTGCTTACGTTATCAAGTAAATTTCTTCGAAAGTTTTTTATTTGAGATAACGCCATCCGCTATCGAGCAAGTTCTATCAAAATTTGGGATTACGGGATACCAACTTATTAAATATCAATTTATATTTAAAAGTAATTTTTCCATACAAAAACTAATGAAAATCGACATTTTAATATCAATTGATATTTAAATAGAGTTGGTAAAATTGGCCCTGAGTGCTGTAACATAACCAATAAAGTTTATTGCGGTTGTCAAATCGACTTCGGTTGTTGTACTAGCTTAACATAGCGTCTATAACTGCGATTAACGTCCCTTCTCATAATGTATGATTAAGAGTTACCGTGAACTTTAACTGACAGTTCTTCATACAAAACTTGCCGTTAAAGTCCCTGTTCGATTTTAATTGTACATTGTGGAAAGGGCCGTAACTCTGACATAATATCTGATAGAGCATCGGCATAATAACAAAAATAAAATGTCGATATTTCTCTCCAATCTCATACAATAGGAACACGTAAATTTAGTTTTATTATAATATTTCATTTTATGCAAATTTTCATAGAATTAACATGTGTTATTTCTGTATAATTAGTTATTTTATATTAATTTTTTCACACAAACTTTAATTTATAAATGAATTAATTGGAGAGAAATTTTGTCCAAAACATGGTTTTTCATTTATTTTAATTAGTTAATAAACACATACTAATTTATTTTCAAGACGTATGTTTTTTGACAGTTTATCTCATAAGATTGTTGTTATACGAGTACATATATGATTTCTTATAACAACGCTCTCATAAAAAATCTTATATTCTACACGTAACATAATTCTCTCTGTGATTGAATTTGAAGCTCTTAATTTACATATTATGTTAGCTGTAGACCAGGGTTCCGCAAACACATACTATCATACTTTATGCTTCTTCTAGTTGATTGTTTTTTAGTAGTAATTTATCTCCTCTCTTTGCACTGAAATAAATTTTTGTGTACTTTTCTCACCAATTTGGTAACGACTGTACTTGAAAAACATTCCATCATCGAATGTACGGCAACGTTTTGCAAGTACAGCGGCAATCACAAATGATGTTTTTCCTTTTAAAAACGGGGAGGTAATTTTTGAATTTCAGATTCTTGATAATCTTCAATAAATGTTTCATAGAACGGGTTTTTTTTAGTTTTGAAGCTAGTTTTTTTCTTTCATTATTAAAAAAAAAATTTACATACTCGCCATAACAAAGGGTATTATGCCTTTCTACACACCAAACATTCAGTAATTTTCGGTAAACAAAAGCAAGCGTACTCCTAATCTACACTAAACATTTCTTCCAGTGTTGTCTAGTAAGAAGAGACTACACGTACGAACGATTAAACGAGATTAAGAGATTTGCTCTCTTCATTGTTGTTGTAGCAACCGCACGCGTGCGCTACTTTGCGGGGCTCTGGTGTAAAGAAACGAAAATTTTTTAATCTAATACAAACTTTCTAGTCGTTTCAACAACCGATATAAAAAGAAAGCTATTCGAATGTAGTATTCCATTCATTCGATACTTGACGAAATTTGATTCGATAGGAAAGCCTACTCAGTCACGTATACGGTAATTTGGCCCCAGTAGTGCGATTCCGAAACTTTTAACGATCCGATAATCGTAATTTCTGTCTATACATTTAGTCGCTTGCAATAATGATTGTGTGATTCTGTAACTTATTTTTAACGATAGTACACAGCTGATATTTTCTGTTGTTTTTTTTTTCGATAAAATTAACAGTACATAAGTTATTGTCGCTTAAATAACGACACAGCTGACACTAACCTACAGCGATTATCGTTAAAAAAGTTAGTGAATCGCACTACAAGTGTGTTTAGGTGCAATGGTGTTTTTTTAAATATTTTTTTTCAATGTTTCTCAAGCCAATGTACCGATTTTCGTCGGCTCACTGCAGTAAAGTCCTAATTAATAAACCAAAATGGCCTTATTTTGCAATAATAAGAAATTCATAAATTTCCTAAACCATTTTAAATTTATTTAATCCTTAAATTGGCCTTGACTTTGGCAATGATTTGTAATAAATTCTAGTCGTTTATTATTCTGAACAACATCAACCACACACATACTCATCTATCTATGTACATATGTATGTACATATGTATTTACATGCATGTAAATATGTACTTATGTACTCATGAATGTACTTACAGAATGATCAAAACAATTACACGAGTCTTTCATCTAAAATTTACAAAATTTTTTCGTTTTATCAGTCGGTGCCCACATTTTTTCCTATAAACAAAATTTTTGCAATTAGCAAAAGTGAATTTTTACTTTTATTTAATTTTTTTTTGTGAAATTTTTACATTTGATTTCATGAATGAAAATATACATACATAAGTACATACATACATATGTATTTATGTATGTACATATGTATGTATACATGCAAAATTCACAGCGCCACTTGTAAATCACATCGCTCCCTTGACTTGCGGTGCGTCTTCCGGCAATGTTGGATGTTCTTTTTGATTAGAACAAATTCATACAAGGTGACGCAAAAGTAATGCCATAATTTTAACTAAATGCCATTTTGCTTTAATAATAAAAAAATGATCTGTTTTAAAAAATTTATGATTTTGAAATTGGAAACAATTATATCGCTCAAATGATCACCTCCCTAGTTGAAGCTTCCATTTTTTATACCTCTATTGACCGTGCAAAAAAAATATTATTTCATGCTTTGATACAAACAAAAATTTCATCTTTTAATTACGATGAGGGCAATGATGAATGAAATTCCGCGAGAAAATTTTCGCGGGGAACAAATCACACTATTACTCGTATTTGTGATTTGTAATAGGGGAAAAAAATTCTAATTGGAAAGAGGAGAAATTTTTCGCGGAATTTGATTCATGATTGCCCTGAATATGTTCTCTTTATTTTGTCAATCAATGATGATTCATCTTATTGAAAACAGAATTTCGTTTGAAATTTATTAATTTCAAATCAAATGTTGATGAGCAATTAATATTTCCAAAATATTTATCTTATTACAATGTTGTACATACATATGTTGTACATATATAAGATACATTGTGAAGGCTAAATATTTCATTCATGTGTAATTTTTTATTATGAGTTGTTTTTGTCTTAACAAAATGAAAAATATTTTTTGAATCGCAGTTTTTTTCCCAAGATAATTAATTTTCATCATTAAGCGACACTTTTTTAAATGTACTTGATAATATAAATCTAATAAGCAGTGAATGAATGGCTTATTAATGCACCGAAAATTTAATAACCTTCACTTTTCATTACCACGCTATACAGTTTGGTTTTTTTTCCTGAAGTTTTTGTATTTCTGTAAATAACTATTACAATCTCAATGTTCTTATGGCGAGAAAGATAAATACATATTTTAATAAAAAAAAAAAGGTAACATTCATTTAATTTTGCTGAATCTCCGGTGTGGATGGGCCGAATAAATTATTTTCCAAAGAAAAAAATTAAAGCCAATACAGAGATCAGGATGGAATTGTGAATGGATGTACTATATATTGACTCAGAGCCATTATCCCCGTCTAGACAGGCAATAAATACATTAACATACATATATTGCAGCAAATGTCAAAATATTAATATTGCCAATGGAGACAACTCATTTCCGATGCTTGCAATAATTGCCAACACTTTTTCGTTGGCGAACATGAAACGTCAAACTCGGTGTTAATTTATGTTCCACTTTTAGATATTAGTGAAATTGAGAAAATAAGTTGGAAAAAAGGGAAATAGTCTTAAAAAACGTATGCAGTAAAATTATTTGATTATAAAATTAAAAATTTGTTCGATTAACCAGATATTTACTAGCGAATTTTATTTTTGCTATGCATCTTACCTGCTGATTTTTTCCTCATTATTATGAGCTACGATTTCCCATAACCTTATCATAATTAAAGCAATCAGCAATATTGTTCCGTTATTCTGCCGCTGTTATTGCTATATTGCCAACATATTTATTGCCCGTCTAGATGGGCGGTTAAGCAATTTTCTTATTCTTCAGGAATGTGAAAAAGACTGTTCAAAAGCAGAAAATGACAATAAGTATTAAAAAAATACACACATACTTAAGTATTTACTCTTAGTTTAAGTAACTACTTATACTCATATCAAACAACTATGAGTATAGCCAAGTCTAACACGAAGAGTATATTATATCTCTTTTAAACATGCGAAAAACTTAAATACTCTACAACTATAAATAGAAAGGCCAATACGTATTGTGCATATTGAGTGTAGCTTATACTCCAAGTATAGATATTTATTCGGATAAAATAAATATGCATATGCATGATACTCAGAGTATTTATTCATCATACGCCCTGGCATGCATTTATGTGTATTAATAGGAATAGAATATCGGCGTGAATTATATGTGTGTGTGTGAAATTTAATCTTTAAAGAACTGATATTTTTCCTGGTTTTTTTTTTGGAAAATTGGGAAAGAAAATTCGCTAATGGACTGATATTTTGTAATATATTAAGTGCTAAATGTATTTCTAGTAAATATTTAGTTGGGAACGTTTTTAGCACAGTCGAGAATTATTAAGTTGCATTTTGCATCCCTGTCATGCAATCTGTTTAACAATGTTGCCATTTTAGCGTAATACCAATTCACTTTTGTCACAGCACTGATGGCTTAAGTGTGTACAAACAAAATACTCCTGTATTTACTCATGTGTAGACGAGGATTTTGATACCTGTATATGATTGTGCTTGATACAGTGTATAAATTTTACTTATAGTCGTTTGTGTTGCGTAACTAAAGGAATGTGTATGAACATAGTTGTTGGCTGTTTATAGTAATTGGTATTCTCTTTAAACTTAATGTTTGCATATGAGCAGGTTTTTATTTTTAACTATACGTATTTGTAGTTTTTTAACGGCCAATAGCTAAAGAGTACCTAAAAAAACATTCTTTGGTATATACAAACTATGTAGTGTACAAGGGCCATTCCACGGTCACGTGAAATCCTAACTTTACCCCACTTAATTAATTCCGTTTTAGAAGCATACTTATAAACTAATTTTTTTTATTACGAGTACCATTGCTTACTCTTGCTATAAAAAATAGAAACCCTATTAGCAATATACACTACTTAGTCTTAATACATATAATGAGAAATTAACAAAAACACACATACATAAATATAAAGATGTACGTATGTATCGAGCATATAAATATCTACAGTGGGTCAAAAGAGTACAATTTCCAATTTTTTAACAATATTAATAACACAACCCCACGATGGTTTTCTCTTAAGAAATTAATAAGCAATTCGGATAGGTATTAGGTACTAAGAAGCTTCAGAAAAAAATATTTAAAATATTTAATCACGTCACGTCACGAAACGTCACGTTTTTTATTTTCCTAATATTTTCACGAGCTATACCATTATAATTCATCCATCATAAGTCGAAGGCAGTATGTCCGACGTTGACCAGAAACACCAATTGTTTTGGTTAAATGTCTGTGTTTTGAGCTTTGTAACAGTTTGCCATGCATTTTATTAACAGATCTTTTGGAATCGGCTTGAACAGCATTATGAAATATTTTTTGAGCGATCGGGCCGTGCTTTCTCGTAGCTCGGTTATTGTTTATAGATAAATAAATTATGGTTTGTGCAAAGGAAGACTTTTTTATATACATATCTGATACAGGTGTTCCAAATCAGACGTTTCATTTCCAAAAGCCCGCCATTTTAACAATTGTCATGACTCAACTTGTAACTTGTATTCAACAGACGGCAAGTAAGAACTACGCCATTTATAAATGTGGAAGAACTCACTGAAATTATGAAAATTTACTAGAAAAATTAAGCAAATTTCGCGGTCACAGTTCACAAAACTAAAGCATTTTTAGGTTGTCGTGAAACACCTTCTCGGCCAGTAATTGCGAAACTGTTGGGATAAGTGAGTGATATGAATACGCCAATCAAGAAAAACTGAGAATATTGCTGTTGTAGCCCATAGTGTTGAGAAAAATCCAGGCTTGTCAAAAAAGTTTGATGCAAAAAGATCTATTTCAATTAGGATAATTATGTACATATATCAAATATTAGTACTGCATATTAAAATATTAGATGGCGTTCTTAAATTGTATTGCTCCACTGTATACGCAGGTTTCCTTTCATGTTTTAGTTTTATTCATGAAACAATTGTCCACATCTTGATTTGTTAGCACTTGAACGTTTTAAAAATTAAAAACTCATTAATATATTAAAAATAATTTTGTCGTATTATTTTATTACTTTTAATATAAATATGTATGTACATATGTTTGTATGAACTACTTATATATTTGTCTGTTTGCAGTACCTTGAAAGCCGCTTTGACCGCAGATTACGCATGTTTGGATCAATTATGTTCACTATCATGAATGTGAGTAAAATTCCTTATAAAATAAATATGTTTATACATATGTACGTACATAAATACATATACATATCTACTATAGAAGAACATATCACTCTTTTACTGCAACAACGTCATAACTCAAAAAGAAAATTTGAGTGAAAAGTTTTCGACTTACACACAATTTAAAGGAAAAAGAAAATTTTATTTTTCTGTATAAATTTGATAATTGTATGAAATCTTTACACAATATGAACAATGAATGATATGAGGATTAATTCTGCATTATTAGCTCAAAAGTTAAATTTTTCGACTTATGACGTTATTGAAGTAAATGTATATTCCACATGCTTTTAATTAAACCAAATCAGGGAAATTAAGCAAGTATTAAATTAAATTTGCAGATTGGTTACTTACCGATTGTAATTTATGTGCCAGCATTGGCCTTCAACCAAGTTACTGGAGTGGCGGTACACACTATCACACCCATTGTGTGTATAATTTGTATTTTCTATACGTGTCTGGTTAGTGCAACAGCAACAAATCGCCTTTATAAAAACTGAAATTTAATATATTGTTTGTTTTGCATTTTCAGGGAGGCCTCAAGGCTGTAGTTTGGACTGATGTGGTGCAAACGGTATCAATGGTGGGGGCTTTGATACTTGTGGCAATTAAAGGTAGCATGGATGTAGGAGGAGCATCTAAGGTTTTTCACGAAGCTTGGGAGTCTGGTAGAATAGAAATGCCAGAGTAAGTTTAATAAGACTTGTTTATTTCTAAATTTTAAGATTTATTAATTAGTAAGTGATTACATACATTTGTGTGTATGTGTACTTGTGACTCAGCTTAAATATCAATCCCACTGTGCGCCATACTTTGTGGTCCCAAGTGATTGGCGGAGTCTTCTATTGGACCCAAACAAATGCCGTTTCGCAAAACATGATACAGAGATATTTGGCTTTGCCTACACTCAGTGCAGCACGTAAGGCTTTGGTCTTTTTTTGTGGGGGAGTTTTAGTATTAATGGCTCTTTGCAGTTACAATGGCTTACTGATTTATGCCACCTATAAGGATTGTGATCCCTTAACAACTAAGGTAAGCTAGCAATGCGATAATAAAATTTATTAATATCTTATTGAATATCTTTAGCTGGCGAAAGCCCGTGATCAGCTATTGCCTTTATTTGTTATGGAAACATTGGGGGATTTACCCGGTTTGACGGGGCTGTTTATAGCGGGGGTATTTAGTGCGGCGTTAAGTTCACTATCAACCTGTTTGAATTCAATGTCGGCCGTTGTTTTGGAAGATTTTGTAAAGCCTTTTGTTGACAGGCCCTTATCAGAAGTGGCCATCAACTGGATAATGCGTTCAGTGGTTGTGGTCATGGGAGCTCTTTGCGTTTGCCTGGTTTATGTTGTAGAACATATGGGTACAGTTTTGCAATTGACCATGAGCTTGGAAGCCATTACTAATGGTCCTTTATTTGGCATATTCACTATTGGAATCTTCATGCCCTGGATTAATGGCAATGTAAATATTAAATTTCTTCTCCATTCATTTTTGTTTAAGTTCTAATATTGTTATATTCCCACCAGAGTTCACTTATTGGAGGCATTATGGGTGTGATTGGCATGTCTTGGATAAGTTTAAATGCCCAATGGGCAATTGCCTCTGGCGCTGTGAATTATCAAACCAAACCATTAACGGTTGAACACTGTGATTATCGCTTTGAATCTGTATTCAAGTCAGCTGTAAATTCTTCCATAATTAAAGAAACCGCAGAGTAAGTTTACACAAATATTTTCGTCTTCCATTATTTGCAGTTTTACATAATGTTTCTTTCATCTTTCAGTGACATCTTTCCTTTGTATCGTATTTCGTATATGTGGTATACATTTTTGGGTGCAGTCTTAACTATAGTCGTCGCTACAATCTGTACCTGCATCTTTGGTGGCAATGATCCAAATAAAATAGATTCGTGTCTGCTGGCACCTTGTATACGCAAATATTTTCGCTACAGTGGAGACGAATTAAATTCCAAGGTAAATTCATAATTGTGATTACACTACTCGTATAGAGTTTAGCGAGCTTAGTTTATAAGATATTTTTTTTTACAAATCATTAATCTAGAAAAAATATTTGTTTGAGTATAATCATGACTTTGGGTATTTTTTTAGGATATCTTTGTGAGTTTAAAAGGATCTTAAATTATTACATATAATTATTATATATAATGATCAGAATTAAAAATAAGAGATAACATTATTGGAACTTGTTATCCACAAGATACCTTAATGATATTCCAAAAGTATAGAACTTTTGTTTATAACTTTGTACATGCTTAATTTTAACCATGTGTCACATGGATTGAATAAAACATCTATACTAAGGTCAGAATCTAGCAAAATCTGGAGATCACTTTAGATCACCTTTAAATCTTTATTTTTTGCGAGAATTTGATATGATTTACTCACAAGGCCCGTAACCCAATTTTTTTTACCAGACGCATGCAATCTCACTAATAAATATTTTAAATGTTTTCAGAATCGTTGCTTTATATTTTAAGTGACTTTTTGTTAATAAACTAATTCATAATTTTTTTTTTAAATAATTTATTTTCTTTATCTAAAAATGCATTATGTTACTCTACAATTTACACAAAAAAATAATGTTGCATTAACTATAAAATCAAAATTTATTTCGTACATACCGTGTGTACCTAAATCGGATAAGTTTTCCCAAATTTATGGTAAAACTACTCCACATTTTCCTCAGAAAAAAACATCATTATTGGTTAATTCTATTATGACGGGTGTGACCAAAAATATCAAATTTATAACTTCAATACTGGTGCGGTTACCAAAAGGATGTTAGTCTTAAAATCATTTAATAATAAGTAGAAACTGAAAAACCATGATTTCAGAATCACCATCAGAAAGCAGCGCCGGGTGTGACCTTACGAACCTTTTATTATCTTTATTCCCTACAATGCACACTAAATTAATTTATTGTAGTAACTTCTTTAAGTCCTTTTGCTTGTATTAAGTACTTACTGCCAGAAAATAATTCCTTAAAAAACTTTTGACAAAAATGTGACGGGTGTGACCTAGTGGGAAAACTTGCAAAGTTTTAGAAAAAAAAAACTTCTTATCAACTTTATTCATATAATAGATAAAAATGACAAAAGTTTCTTCCTTTGTTGACATTTTCTATTTTTGACATCCATTGTTCAGCGTTGGTGTGACGGGTGTGACCTACTTCAACTTCAATAAAAAGCAAAAAAAAAACTTTTAGATAGTAATATTTCTGTGGCATTAAGGAAAAAGTGTTTAAGTCATATTTGACAGTTTTACAGGAGAGCACTTTTCGATTTTCAGAAATTTATTTCTTTTGCAGTAAAGTTGGGAAATTCTCTGTTAACCTTTAGTTTTTAAGCAAACATCGTTTTACACACTATACGCAATACATTTAAGTTGAAATATACAAAAGTATAACCTAAATTAAGCTTTTCTTTAAAATGAGATTAGAGCTCTAAAAAAGATAAGTCGCAAGTAATAGTGCTGTAACTCCCCCAAAAAATTACACAAATTAATTGAGATTTTGACCAAGTGTACTTTCAAATGTGCAGATTACAGAAGCACCATGAACTCAAAATTAGCTCATCTCGACTTAAGCACTTTTTCCGTTTTGCCACAGATTTTAAATCTAATAGTTTCCAGCTTACGAGTAAATAATCAAACAATTATTTTTAAATATTTTCAGCATATTATCAAAGACATTCCATTGAAAAGTAATATTTTAAGCGAGGAAGTGAAGCTGTAAAGGAACTCTTACGATGAACCTTAGATTTTCTTGAATGTAAAATATTTATATGTATTTTGTATATATGTACATATGTACATATGTATGTACATAAATTCAAAATGTGTGATCTATAAAGTATTTTAATTTGAAATGTTAATTAAATAATTACTGTAAATACTTGTAAGGAATTAAAAAGTTTCTCTTAAGGCAATAAAATTTATTTAACATGAAGATTATGGATGGCAACCGAGCTTCAGTTGCATTCTCAATTGGCAACGCAACCTAAGGACATTATGTAAAGAGCAAATAAAGCTTTTCATTAAACCAAAAGCAAATGAGGCTAATAAAGGGTTAATTTTTGTCAATTCATATGTATGTACATTCATTAGAAAATTTCTTATAAATTCTTGCAAATTGTTTGTTAAGACAAAGCCCGAGAATTTGAACATTTGAAATTCCTTCATTACTAACTTAACAATTTCATCTTTTCTGGTGACTACCCGCTACTAAACAATCTTGCAAAAGAAATTACAATACTGTGGGCCTTATTAAGAAAAAAATCAGGCGTGAGGGCAAAAAGCTTTTAAATGAATACCTTATACCGTCATGGGACAACAAACTAAACTGCTTGTTCTCTGATACAAAACACTTTATTTACTTGTTGAATATTATAAATACAATTATGAATTATATACCACTTGTTTTATCGGTTAGTGAAACAGGCCAGAGTCTTTAGTGGGAATGGAACTCATGACAACCGCACACTAATTGAACAACTGGCCTTACTTTTGGACGCATTTATTTTTATATCCAAAAATTTATTAAATTATTGACTTATTAAATACGTAAGAAATTTATTATTCGACATATTGTCATAACTTTATTTTAATTGAAATTTATTTGACTGTTCAAAATATGTGGTTGAAGTCTACTGATGATTTGGCTAAGCACTAATGAAATATATAGATATAAATAAATTTCACTTATTAAATATGACGAAATATAGTACATATGTATGAAAATTTTTAGAAGTTTCAGGAGTGTAAAGCAGCGAAGCATTTGCATAAGGAATGATAGTAGAACAATCCAATTGATTTGGAAAATTATAAATAAAATTACTGTACAAAAAACTAAAATAATAATTATTTCTGCAAGAAAAGAAAAAATCAAATATTTAATTTAAATTTAATTTTTTCTACCAAAGCAGTTTATTTGGATGGGTTCCCTCTCCAATACTCTTTTGTGCCTAGTTCTTTTTAACCGACTTCAAAAAAAAGAGGAGGTTAACAATTCGTCTGTATTTTTTTGGGTGTGTTACTTCATAACTCGGTACATTTTAGACCGATTGTAAACTCTTTTGTGTTGTCTGAGAGGGCATAGCTTCCCATTGTTAAAAAGTAGACGGGGACACGTCCACAAGTTTTTTATATAATGTTATGATATTCTATAAAACACCTTTGGTTCTTTTAATTACACAATTTGAAAGTTAAAACAAATTCAGTAAAGTGCGACTTTGACTCGCGCACGAAGGGTTCCGCACGTTGGGCTTTGAGCATTTTTTTTAATACAGTGTTTTTTTACGTTTTTTCAGTTGAAATCATTTTTTTTTTATTATTTTTCGCTTTTTTCTCGTTTTGGCAATTTTTTTAATTTTGGCGATTTTTTTTTAATTTTTGGCGATTTTTTTTCATTTTGGCGATTTTTTTTATTTTGGCGATTTTTTTTCATTTTTGCGATTTTTTTAATTAAGGCGATTTTTTTCATTTTGGCGATTTTTTCATTTTGGCGATTTCTTTTAATTTTCGCGATTTTTCCGGTTTTTCGCGATTTATTTTCAATTTAGAAATTTTTTTTAATTTGGTGCTTTTTTTCGTTTTGGCGTTTTTTTTTTGTTTTGGCGATTTTTTTTGGTTTGGCGATTTTATAATTTTGAGATTTTTTTGTTTTACCGTTTTTGAAAATTTCAAGAAGTTTGCTCCTACGGTTTCCAAGATACAGCAAGTTATCAAAATTACATAGTCGAAATTACATTAACTGATGGTACACCCTTTAATTAAAATTTTTTAAATTTTAGTGTTAATTGTTGTAGTCTGTATAAAAATACACTAACTTTACAAATTTCAAGTGTATGTACATACAATTGTATGTATATTACATGGGATTTTAAAATTTTTCGTTGCTCGTTTTGGCACACCCTTTAATTTCCAACTCTCATGTATTTGTTGTTGTAGCGGCCAAGGGTCTACACACTGTGTCCAAATTTCAGGTCCGTAGCTCTTACGGTTCTCGAGAAAATACCCTGTGACGGACAGACGGACAGACGGACAGATGGCCAGACGGACAGCGTAGCGAAAACAATAGGTTTTCTTTTCACCTTTGGTGTACGAAACTCTAAAAATGGGCCGACTTACGCCCATTAAAATGTATTATAATATTTCACGCGGTTCTACTTACAAAACTTACCACACAAATTGAGCTCTAAAATAGACAAAATCTTTCATTTAAAAAATTTAATATTTTTACAAAACTTAGCAACACACACCCTAAGCCCTGAAAAAACCACAATCTTGCATTTAAAAAATGGGCACGCCCATTAAAATTTTATTTTATATTTCACGTACTTCTTATCTTCTTCTATCAGATCTTTGCATTGAAGTCGTTTTTTTTTTTGGGCAAAAAGAATTATTTATAATTCAATTATAATTATTGCTCTCTACAGCTCCTGAAAAACGGTTGCACCATTCGCAAACAAGGAACAAAAAGCAAGAAAATTCCAAATTAAAAGTGCAAGAAAATGCATTCTTTGTTTATTCTTTAGAAATTTGATTCTTGAAATTGAGTCGAACTGAAAAATTACGCTTACAAAAAAAGGAAAAGCAAACAACAAAAAAACAGTTTTTGTTTGTCCTGAAAAAACTAAAACATTGGAAGAAAAAAAAAAACAAATTTCCTTCGAGCCGGATTTGAACCAGCGACCTATGGATATCAGATTTGATGAAGGTATTTCGATCTAACAGAGAACTTGACAGAATTAAACGATTGAGAATTATTTTCATTATGGCACCTGGCGACTGCCTTTAATCCACAATTACGATAACCACAGATTCATTTATTCATGCTTTGTTTCCGATAAACACGAGTTTATTTCAATTGGTACTACAGTCCACCGCTCTACCAACTGAGCTATCGAAGGCAATGAAAACAGGGTGGAACATTAAATACAAAAGTGTTTATTGTATGATGTAATGATTTTGCTGGTTAGCGAAACAGCGCATGATCCAAACACAACTCAACTGAGAAATTCAACAAAGACACATTTGCTTGCTGGATTCACCACTCCATAATAAATGTGTGTGTGCGCGTCTTCTTTATTATTTATACCCACCAAACAATAAACGAACTCAAATTGTGTCAATTCCCAAAAAAAACACTCATTATTAACTTGACTGCACCAGGTCAAAAATACTTGTGTGGCAACACATTTTATTCTTGCCAAAGAAATGTATAGCTGTTCTTGTTATTTACATTTCGCTCACTTACTTCAATAGCGTCACAACTAAAAAAACCAGTTGTGCAGAAAACGCGTTTTAAGTTTTCAATTTACATACAACTCAAAGAAGAAATTAAAAAATATTCTTCTCTCAGGAGGTAATCGTACAAGCTATTTATATGAAATTTTTACACAAGATAAAATACAAAATACCGCATTATTCTGCGTTATTAACTCAAAAATCAAATTTTTTGAGTTATGACACTATTGAAGTAAATGAGCGATTTATTTTCTTTACATACTTTTTAAAATTGCAATTCGAGCTGAAAATGTAGTAAATTAAGAAAATAAAAAACATGTTGATTGTTGAGTTCTTGTTTCAACTTTGTTATCTGTTGAGCTTCTCACTTGTTTAAATTAAAGTTTATAAAATAATAACTCTAGTTGTTCTAAGAAATTTTTATGTAAAGATTCCCTAACTCCCCGTTGTCACATGCCAGTAATTACTTGCAAGTAGTGTATACCTATGTATTACTAACGAAAATCAGGAGAAATTTAAAAAAAACCCAAACATTTTTCTAGTGGCTACACAACACAGTGTAAGTTCATTTTTAAAATGTCGTCAGCAATTAAAGTTCTAGCAGAATTGTAGTTAGTGCAGTGCTGCCAAGTATTCAATATTTTACTTTAATTGATTGTGAATATATTTCTTTCATTAAAACCTGAAATTTATGATCAAACTTACCCTCCGTTGTCACATGCAAGTGCAAGTGAAAAAAACTCAATACACTCACATATTTTTACTAACACTGCCATACTTTTGCCACTTGCGAGTCAGCTTGCAATGAAATTTTGTAGCAAGTAAATTTTTACACTTGTCGCAAGTAAAGTGAAAAAACGAAAAACAGTGTTGCCGAGTACCGAGTTATTTCATTAATTTGGTTAATATTATAGCTAATTTTTTGTATATATAAAAATGATATTGAGAAATTACAAAAAGGCTAATTTTAGAGCTAAGTTTGATCATAAATTTCATGTTTTAATGAAAGAAATATATTCACAATCAATTAAAGTAAAATATTGAATACTTGGCAACACTGCACTAACTCCAATTTTGCTAGAACTTTACTTGCTGACGACATTTTAAAAATGAACTTGCACTGTGCTGTGTAGCCACTCGAAAATTTTTTGGGTTTTTTTTTACATTTCTCTTGATTTTCGTTAGTAATATATATATACGCTACTTGCAAGTAATTACTGGCATGTGACAACGGGGGGTTAGCTCCAAAATTAGCCTTTGTGTAATTTCTCAATATCATTTTTATATATACAAAAAATCAGCTATAATATTAACCAAATTAATGAAATAACTCGTTACTCGGCAACACTGGTTTTCGTTTTGTCACTTTACTTGCGACAAGTGTAAAAAATTACTTGCTACAAAATTTCATTGCAAGCTGACTCGCAAGTGGCAAAAGTGTGGCAGTGTTAGTAAAAAATGCGGGTGTATTAAGTTTTTTTTCACTTGCACTTGCATGTGGCAATGGAGGGTAATGATCTGCATTAGCAACAGTGGAATGCGCATAGGATCCAGCTAAACCCCTTAATAATAAATTTCAATGTATTTTTAATAAGAAATTATTTTACTTTTTTAAAATAATAATTTGGGATTATGCGTTACTTAAATTGTATCAATTCCCAAAAAAAACAGTAAATAAACGAACTAATTAAAATTAAAAACGTGTTTTCACGTGAGAAGTGGCTCAGTTGCAGACAGTGTTGCCAGTTTTTTTCTAGAGCTTATCCCTAATTTTTTATAACATTTTTTCTGTTGTGAAAAAAAAATTATTTTATTTAAAAAATAGTGAAGTCGGTTAAAAATAACATATCTATTCGGAAGATCAACAATTGGTAACACTGGAAACGTCAGGAGTTCTAAAATACAACTCAGCAGCATATGATGCAGTGTTGCCAATATTTTTCAAGAGCTTATCCCCAATTTTTGATTTTTCATCCCCAAAAATCCCCAAATTGGGTTAATTTTTATTCAAATTATTTCTTTTGTGAAAAAAATATAATTTTTATAGCTTTGCTATTTATCTCGCGATACAGGGGTTAGGAAATAATTTTCGTAACAAAAATAATCGACACTATTACAGTTATAAATTTATTTTTGTTTTGATTTCTTTGTACTTAAAAGTATAGTACGAAAATAAACCAAACAAATTGTTTGATTTTGTTTTGTTTCGTTCTTTGAAGTGAGTGAAACAAAAATAAAACAAGAACAATGAGAACGATTGTTCAATTTGTTTTTGCTTTGTTTTTGCATATGAGCACAAACCAGAGAACAGCGCCGATCGGTTGTAAGCCGGCTAACACCTGTCACCAGCCACAAACAATACATTAATTTAATCGCACGCCGCTAGAAAAGAAAATAATGGGAAATAAATGGAAACGTTTTGAAATATTTGCAGAGAATATGACATCATCATATACATAATATAATTTTATTGCATTGTTATTTCACACATGAAAGTTGTTTTAAATAACTAAGTAGCAAAGCTATAACCGGATGTCCTAAGACAACTCTCTTCTTTTTTTAATTAATTTTTTTTTTTTAAATAACATGTATTTATTCAATAAAATTAACTTATATCGATAGCTATTTTTACATTCAAATTATTTAATTTGTACTTATAAAACTTGTAAAGAAAAAAATCACACATATACACAAGTATAATAAAATTTTTAGCCAAACTTTACCATTTCAAAAACTTCAGAATCGAAATCTTCTGATTCCTCAGCCTGAGAAATTGTGTTGTACAATAGTACTTGTATTAAAAAGCTTTAGCATTTTAGCAGAAGTATTAAACTTGTCACAACAAATTGAATTATTTTTAAAGTGTGTGTTTATTCTAAGAAGTGCTTCCAACAAGTCGTTTTGCATTTTGTTACGTATTTTTGTTTTGATATTGTTCATTATTGGTTAATCTGCCTTGATACTTTTTTTTATTAGAAACCATACACTACGAATACTAACACAGATTTGTAGACTTGTCAGACGCATATTTCTTAGTTCAAAAATCATTCTTGTTACCATCAGTTTATAAAAAAGTCCCCAAAAAATCCACTAAAATTTGGTTACCATCCCCAACAAATCCTCAATACGAAATTTTCATCCCAATCACGAAAAAAAATTGCCAATTTGGGGACAGATCCCCTAAACTGACAACACTGGCTGCAGAGCACGCGTCTTGAAGTCCCAAGATTGCTGATTCGTATTTCAACAACTTCTTTGATTTTTATATACATATTTATGTATTAATAGTGCACATGCAAGCAAACATGGATTATACTCATCGAGTTTTCATCAGTGATAAGCACTCATTTGAATGACGAGCTGATTATTTATGTATATGTGACAGCGCATAGAGAAAGGGACCTAAGGGTAAAAAAATCAATTTTCACTTTTTTTTTTTTTTTTTTTTGATGTGGACAACATCTGAGCATCGAATGAGATTTAAAAGAATTATAAATGAGTATTTATTATAATTCACAATTAATAATTTCAGAAAATAAACCTGGATTCGAAAAAACGCGAGCAAAATTGATATCAAACTCATGGAAACAGCGCGCTAGGTAGTAAAAACCAACTACACAAAACAAGAGGTCGGGACGACCTACGCGCGTTTTCAAGGTTGACCAACACGTTCCTGACGTCATGAGATGTCTCACTTTCAAATGAGACCAATACCAACACGCTCAGATACACGTATTTAAATCTTTAAAATGGCTCTCCTAAACAAAACCGGTTTTTACCCTTAGGTCCCTTTCTATTTTGCGCGTCACATGTATGAACGTATGATACGCATTTTGCTTGAAATAAATAAAAATATTAATATACATCGATTTAAAAAATAAGATCTCCTTCGAGCCGGATTTGAACCAGCGACCTATGGATATCTGATTTGATTAATGAATTGTTTCGTTTGTTCCAACGGAGGGGGGCGTTGGCAGATTTTTTCCGTGAATTACTCTATTTCTGCGAAGCGCTCTAATGAATAGTAGATAATTCACAAATCATACACACACTTTACCGATATAGTACACGAATGTATTCAAATCAATTCTACTACAGTCCACCGCTCTACCAACTGAGCTATCGAAGGTAATGCAGTTCCACTGCCAAATAACAAGCAAGTTCGATTTTTTTTTGTATGAAATACTGGTTACGAAACAGCCAAGAGAAATTCAACAGAATAAATGTGTGTGTATCTTGTCAATCCCAGTTGGCCATGTCTTTCAGACATTTTAAAAGATGGGAACAAGGCAATAGAAAATCGTGGAAGACATATTGACGACAGCTCAAATACTTGCCATTCACAAAACGATAATATGAGTTCTCGAGCGACAACGTCATTCAACAGAATAGACTTTAATTAATTATCTGAATTAATTTTTTTTGCTTACTTGTTTTCTCCGTTTCATTTAAATTATTGACTGACTTAAGCCTGGTGCTCTGTTCAAAATTTCACGCGAAATGTTGACATAATCCATATAAAAAAATTTACATGAAATTTTCATGAAATAATGTTGCAAAAGTTGTACTCTGTTCAACTGGTGAAAAATTTATGAAATGTATCTGGCAACATTTTCTTGCCATCTGTGAAATAATGTGACTGGTATTTAGTTCGTGCGAAATATTGACAGCTGATATTTTTGTTTACCAAAGTCGGCCAATGTTGCATAGTTCTAACCAATAAAATCGAAAATATTGTCGGGAAAAAGTAATATGGGTATCACTTGTTAAGTGTCAAAATTTTCATGCAAAATAATGAATGTTGCTGAAAATTTTTCACAACTTCGAACAGAGTACTAAAGCTATGTACACATGGTTGTCAGATCTTACAATATTGTTAGATCTGGCAATGTGCTGACATTGTACTGACAATCAAAAATTGCAAGTGTATGGCAGATTGACAGTTCACACGGTTGTATCAAATTTGTCAGGAAATCTTACAATTTATTGCTAGATGATTATATGACAATAAAATCAGCTGACAAAATCGTCAGCAAAAAAATTGTAAGTTCACACGGTTGTCATATGCAAAAATTGCCAGACATTATTATGCGTTGCCAGACTCAAAGCGCTTGTTAGAAATTGTTAAATATCAATCGTTTGTGGTGGTGTTAAATGTAAAAAGTTAAAATATTAATTATTATGGACCATAAAGAAGCAAATTCAATGATTTCGGCTGCATATATTTTATTAAATATATTTTCTGTAAAATCAAGCGTGTACAGTGTTGCCCATAGAAATAATTCTCTTACAATGACGCCATTGTCAGATGCACGAACTTCGCGCATCTGACAATATTAAAATGTCTGACAAATAGCTGGCAATAATTTTACAATGTGTTCACACGATTGTAAGATGTCTGACAATTTGTTGTCAGCTGCTAGTCTTGCAATGGACTGAAAATGATTTTTCTGGCAACGACGTCTGACAAAAATTGCCAGTTCACACGGTTGTAAGAAATTTTGAGCACATTTTACTGGCAATATTGTAAGATCTGACAACCGTCTGTACATAGCTTAAGCTTTAGAGTCTGAACACAATGCAACGATAATTTATAATTTATTGCGGTGCGGTTTTTCATACGATTTTGAAGTAAAAAACCGCAGTGCGGAACGGCATAAAATTAAAATCTATTTTATTTTCTCTGCGGACTTTCTTACTCTCTCAATTTTTGACACTCTTTCTCTTTCTGATGTTGCCACAGTTTTTGAATAATTGGCGGTGTTCACAACATTGTTTTAACAAAAAACATGGTTTTTTTTGTCATAATATATAAAAGTTTAAAAAATATATCAAATATATCTGCGAATCATTTTTTGTTTTTAGTTACTGCCATTGCAAAATATTTAACACAAAGAGTATTTTTTTTTTGTATAAAAATATATACACAAAAAAAATAATAAAAATTTAAACAAACAATGACAAGTATTGCCGTAGCCGTCTTCCGTTGTATTATGTTTATTTTTCTTTCCCGCAACGAGAAATCGCATCGCACCGCAAACATTGTGTTTAGACTCTTAGCCGGGATTTAAATTGAGGCTGAATGTTTATAAGTTTTCTCGCTTACCACCTGGCTACAGCAGCATCTAAAACTTTGTCAACAAGAGGCCAACATATTCATGTGTTTTATTAAAGACAAAACGCAAGACTTGTCACTGAGATTGTCATCAACAAAGCAAAAAGTGTTTAATTGGGGACAATATGCAAGGCATTTGTCACTCAGCTTGTCGTGAACGACGATTGTCGACGAGAAAACTAAATAACAGAGGATGAGTCGTACAGGAATGATGACAATGTCGTGCAAGGCAATATGACCAACTGGGATATTATACACACTTTTTTTATACAATATATCCCAGCTAGCATTTTTGCAGAAATCTCTTATATGATTCTCCTCAGATCACTTTTAATGATTTCTTGCAAATAGAGGAACAAAATGCAAAGAAATTTCAAAAAGGTGATTTAATGATTTAATACTACCACAAAATTGCTAAAAAATTAATCAGTAAATCCTATCGTAAATGATTCTTTGATGATTATGATACAAAATGCTAACTGGGATGTATATGTACACACACCCAAAAATATATGTATGTATCTACATCCCTGAGTATGTTTTCAATTCTATTTTTAGAAGTGAACATTTTTAATTGTTTATAGTCAGGGCTGTCGGATTTCTTCCAAGTTATTTCGCCAAATGGATTTTAATAATCACCAAAAAGCGCCAAAATCAATTTGATGTAGTTTTTCTTAATATATATGTACTCGTACCTATTTGATAATAGACTTGTTTAATACACATTTTATAAAATAATCGTATAAAAATCGCCAAAAAATCACTAAAATGTCAGTGATGTTGAAGACGACAACTGTAATATGGGTGAATATTTCGTTAGACAATTTTGTTTAGCAAACACATTTTTTTTATTTCTTTTTTTAAATTGCATCCGTATATTCAGCTTAATGCCCTTTTTATTATGAATTTAAATAATATATTTCTTTACCTTTAACATCTAGTGCAACTGATAGATATGAATGTAAGTATGTTAGTGGATAAACAATTGTATTTTTTTTTACTTCTGACTTAATTTTGCTGTAGATAGAACTTAGATGACAAAATAAAATTTATGTTTTTGACCTTTAGAATATGAGTTTTTTTTAGATTGTATTGCTATTCTTTTTTTTTTCTCTTAGTATTATTTTATTTAGAATAGTTAAACCATATTGTTATGTCAGTTAAATTATTTTTACAAATTATTATAGGTATGTATTTATTTATTTTCTGAAACAATTGCTTTGTTTTGAGTAACCTTAAGGTCAATGTTGTTGGTTGTAGAGTTCGACCGATTAATCGGCTTCGGCCTTCGGCCAAAAATTGCTAATCGGCCAACATTCGGCCTACGGCAAAAATCGGCCGATTAGCCGAAGCCGAATATTTTTCATTCCAAGCTTGAAAAATAACATTAGTTTTGGTCGTTGCTCGCCGACAGTTTGTATTGTGTTTAACGTTTTGAAAGGGTTGCTTTGAAATACAACCCTGTTGCTTTCTATTTTCTTTTACTTGGACGTTCTTGTGAGTGATCATATGAAAAAGCAATCTAGAAATTGCAAAATAGTTTTATTTTTCTTGTTATGTATCCAATAGATATTACAGCTATTTCAGTGATCTCAAAAAAGCAAACTTTTTTTCTTAATTCATATAAAGCAAGTATCATTTTTAAAATTTAAAACATTCGGCTTCGGCTTCGGTTTTGGCCGAAGTTTAAGATTTTAGCCGAAGTTCGGCTTCGGCTTCGGCAAAAAAAAACGCCTTCGGTCGATCTCTAGTTGGTTGGCTGTGCTGATGCTTTATTTTGAGGTTTAAACTTTAAAGTAAAAAATAAAGTAACGACACAATAAGTTAAGATGCATGGCACACGCATTTATTTTCTAAATTGCTTTGAAGTTAAATGAAATATTTTTGTACAGAAGTGGCCTCGCTATTGCTTTAGGGTATTCACATTTGTATACTCGTACATGTATATGTACATATGTTTAATTTAATTTGGCGTATAACTCCAAAGTGGCTTAGAAGTTCACATATAAATCCATAAAACTAATAATATAAATTTTAATTTATATAAATTTTTAACCGTATATTTTCCAATGTTTGGCAATAAAATTTAACAGCAAACTAATTTTCCCAAATTAAATAAAAAAACTTTTGTAGCGTTACAAGCGACTGGACAACCCCACATGTTTAGTGATTTCCAAAGGTGTGATTATACAATTGCCACTTTGTGCCACCACGCAGTGTTACGGCAGTTAAAGTTTGTTTTCTTCTTCCAATTTGTTTCTTTTATTGTTTTAAAAATAAATAAAATGGTAATACATCATGGCTGTTACGAACGCAACAGAGATGGGAAGTTCAGTAGCATTGAAAACCTTAGCTTAAATTAATACAAGTTAAGATCGTTGCTGTTGTTCGGTGTATAATTCCAACTCCTTACATCACTCAGTAGTTATTAGTTGAGAATTTGATGATAATTTGTCCAGAGTTACGTACACTGAAAATAGTTCATGTAACATACTAGGAAAAAAACTTTCCTAGTTATGTACTTCTTTCACCAAATATATGAAAGGAATACATACATTATTTTGAAATAAATTTTAGGCAACAAGTTTTTTAACAGTTTTTTTTCTGTGTAGAATAACACATTTCTAAAAAAGCAACCAATTACAGTAGTTCACGGATAAATGCGCCACGCTTAAGAGAGTTTCACGCTAAAATAGTTGTCAAAACCAACATTTTCCTCGATCTATTTCATTTGTGCGCATATTTTTCTGTTAAATGAATCCCGCTTTACGGCGTTTCACTCATATATATGTAGGTCGTATATTTCACGGTTAAATGCACAAACTGAATTTAAAATTGTCAACCTTGGATATTGTTTCTTTAAAAATTCCACACATTAAAATTAATAAACTAACCGAAAAAAACGCTAAAATGAAAATAAATCATCAAATTTCGCAAGCCTATTTTATTTGCTCACACTCATTTAGTTTTCATCACAATGTCTACGAAGAAAGTGCAACTATCGTTGAAACAAAAACTTCAGGTTTGTGCAGAAGTTCAAGAAATTTCTAAAAATTTCTAAATTTCTTGTAAAATTTATGCATGTCTATGTAGCATACATACATACATACGTATATATGTACGTTTCTTTGACGTACAATGTACATATGTTACATGCACATGAACTTAAATCTGTTGCCTTAAATTTCAATTTGTGAAATTGTTTTTTTAGTTTTTAAGATGTTTTGCTTGAATTGTTATGTTTTAATTTAAAATAATAATTTTATTTTTCGTTTTATTGAATTGAATAACAAATTGGAAAACGATGATCTCTAATACTTAAATATATTTTCGTTTTCTTTTAGTAAGAATGAAAAGGGATAGAATTTGGTTTTGAAGCACGCACTTCAGAGGGAATTTTGTTAAATGCAAATAACCATGATTCTTTTAAATGCGCCGGTAACGCACACTTAACCGTGGTTTTTTTTAAGCGTTTATCGTTTAAATGCGTTGGGCTTTAGACATTTTCACAAACGCATTTATCCGTATTTGTATATGTATGGTTATATTTAAGTATATTATATTTTATATGTTAAAAATGCTGATGATAATATGAAATAAATTTTTTCTTCTTACACAATAACCGTTTTAATAAAAACAATTTAACAAAATTTTATGTATTGAGTTTAAGTGAAATTAATTGGCGTTTTAAAAAAATTGTCTTTCTAAATCTATTTTAAAAAAGGAGTTTAATCGAGTGTTGCAATTAAATAATGATTAAATGTACTAATCACAGTTCCATAACACACAGAAAAAATTATTGTTGAATTTTTTTGGAACGTAAGTTCCTTATGGCGCGCCATGCAAGTAAAACAAAACAATTTTTGAAAATGAAAAAATACTGGCGATTACTGGTAAAAACTACATAGCATAATAGTGTTGCCACTAGACTTGGGTCGAACTCGTTCACTAGTTCATTTTTGCCACAAACCAATGATCAAACCCATTTAAATTACATGGGTTTGATCATTGGTTTGTGGCAAAAATGAACTAGTGAACGAGTTCGACCCAACTCTAGTTGCCACTGCTGATGTTTAAGATGTTTTTAGTTTGTGGGAATGTCAAATATGGATTGTGACTTTGCTAAAAAGTTCGTAACTTGGATACGTGGTTCGTGACCGTGATAGGTGAATGTGTATGTGCTAAGTAATATAATTGCGAAAGTAAATTTATTGTTCGATTGTTGCGCTTTAACGGCTTAACCACGGAACCGATTTTGATGAAATTTAGAACATAGATAGATCTACATAAGTGTAATGGCCACAAATGTTGTATGTTTTTAAAAGTATTGGGAAGTTGTGCCGCTCAGAAACTAACTTACGAACCAACTATACACTTTTTCAAAAGGGAGGTAAGGGAAATGTCTTTCTCTTTGTAACTATCCATGCGATTTTTATGAAATTCGAAGCACAGCTAAATCTGAATCTAGCACATGGGTATACACTTTTTCCAAAATAGGAGCATGAGGTGGTAGGGCGTAATTTCTGCCTCTTTCAAATTCAAAAATTTCAAAACATGGATAGATCTGAGTCTGTAAGGACACAAACGATACACTGAGAAAATTAAATCGTAAAATCAAAGAAAATACACTTTGTTGCAAAGACTTTTATTGGTCAGATTGTGCCCAAAGACAAAACAACTTTACCGGAAAGGCGCAAAGTTCTTTAGATTCCCATGAAATATATACTTAAAATCGAAGACTTAAAATCTTGTGGCAAGGACTTACGTCTTTGGAAACACTTAAAAAAGTCCTTAAACTAAGGAAAAATTATTTTGGCAGAAAGACTTTCATTCGTTAGTCTTAAGACTTGAATTTTTGATTTTAAGTACAATTTTCATTGTAACAAAGACGTAATTTTAACATTATTACAAAGAAATGCAATTAAATTCAACGAAATAATTCTTTGAAATACTAAAGACTGATATGTAGGAACAAAGGCAATTTTCTTTGAAATCTGCAAAATAAAATATTTAATGAAACCAAACACAGAATTTTTATAAAATTTTTTTATTTCAGTTTAATGTAATAAAAATAAAAAAATAGTTCATATACAGCATAACTTTACTTAACTAATTAAAATCTAACAACATTTTTAGACTTTGACTTTAATACTGACTCTAGACATATTTAATGTTAAAAGAGTTATAATACATTTTTTTATTTAAGTTTAATAGAATAAAAATAAAAAATAGTTCATATACATAGTTCACTTTTCACCTACTAATAGTTATAAGTATATTGACAAAGGTCAAGCGCTGCCACGACGATAGAGCGTTTTTTTTATTTTATTTTTTTTATATTATTATTATATATTTTATATTGTTATTATAATATATTTAAAAAAAACACAACACTTCAATTTATATTAAAATTACATATTAAATCACTTGACGAAAAAGAAGAAAAAAAGACAAGGCGCACATGCACAATTGAGCGTTCCTATCGACTGACTTACAATTAATGACAACCACGAAAACAATTCTTTTTATTTTTTACATAAACGTAAACAAATTTAACTTTGAAGACTAAATTCTTTAAAGATACAGACTTTATCTTTATTTTTTTTTAACCGCTCTTGTTTACCGTTGCAAGCCAACATGTGTGAACAAGCAAAAATGTTCACACATGTTGTAGAAAGGATGCTTAGCTTCAAAAAAAACAAAGAAAAGTCTTTAATTTTAAATACGTTTTTCAATCCCTTATTAGCAAAGAAATTAATCGTTGTAGCAAATATTTTATCTTTACGGAAAAGATAATTTCTTTGATTGAGCTTCAAAGAATTTTAGTCGTTTGTGTTGAAGACGCACCATTTGCTTGTTTAAAGAATAAATCATTGATGCAAGGATGTTTTCCTTCTAACAAAGATATTTTCGTTACAATTTTACAAAGACGTTTTTTCTTTGATTTTAAAGCTTTTAATTTTCTCAGTGTATATGTATATTTTTATGAAAATACCACTGGGGGTAAGGGAAAATTTCTAAGGTAAGTAAAACGTAAAAAACTACTTTCCTACCAGTAGTGCGATTCACTAACGCATCGCATCGTTAAAATAATTTTAACGAAAATTTATCGAAATTGCTATTCAGTTAAATTTTTTTTAATGATATTTAGCTGTGTCGTTATTTAAGCGACAATAATTAAGGTGCTGTTAATTTTATCGACAAAAATCAACTGCGTACTATCGTTAAAAGACAGCTACAGAATCACAAAATCGTTATTACAAGCGAAAAAATGTATAGACGAAAATTACGATTGTCGGATCGTTAAAAGTTACTGAATCGCACCATTGGCGTGCCTTGACACCGTGCGTTCTTTTTTTTTCAATTAAGTAATTGCTTTAGAAATAATAATATTCTCGATTTATATTTTAACTAAATCTATGTTTATTTTAGAGTATGCTACATTGTTTTGAAAAACAAAACCTTACAATTGAAACCTAAAAATTAACACGATGCAATGAGTTTTTTGGTACAATAGACAAATGTATGTCAATATTATTAAGCAGCTGATTGCGCACGACAATTGCACTCAACAGCATTTGTAGTTGTGTTGCTGGGTAGCCTGTTATGGTCTATGTGTTTAATACTTAACACTACCCCTGCCCTTCCTGTAATATATGCTAGATATACAATATACAAGCAGCAACGATTCTCTTAGTGAAAATTTGAGAAACATCTACAGTTCCATGCCTGGTATGAGCATCGAATTTGTTTATTAATTCTTCTTTTCTTTTTGGGAGCATTTGATGATTTCATTTTACATTTTTCATAATACAATGCTGAGTTAATTTTTGATTTTTCTCAAGTGTTTTGGAAATACTATAATTAACTTGTTTAAAGTTGAAATCTATATGATTAACTTAATTAAAAGTTTTATAGTGAAATAATACTCGTAAGTTTGTTGAAAGTTTGTCAGTTTACTGCCACTGTTTTGTGCCTGTCATTTTTAAGTTTTGGCCCAAGACAAGTCACTTGCTTGCATTGTGGAAACTACACATAAATTTCAATTTAATTTTTTGTGGGTGCTGAAATAATTATTTCGTTATTACAATAATAACAAATACGTTATCCTACTTTTCGATCCGCTGTATTTCAAAATAAAACAGTACAAATAATCAAAAAAGTCAAATATCTAGGAGTGACAATTGATTGGAGAGATCACAAAGACAGTATAGTAATTAAAGCTCAAAGAGTTTTTTACTCTTGCAGTAGTGCTATTGATTAAAAATGGAGCAGACGTCCCAAGATGAGAAACTGATTTCTTTACCATAACGTGACCAACTGCATCGCCCTCATGCCAGAAAGCAAGGCACATCAATCAGGTACCCGCATTTCTACAACAAATATTACAACAGCAATAACCACATGCACTTTGTTGCTATAAATTACCATCTTACTTTTTAAAACAGGGTAGCATCGTTAGATTGTATGCTTATTATAGGAAATGTCAAACACCATAGAAAACTGCATATTCGTTAGGTGTTTATGGATACCCAGATAAAAGCATGTTTTTAGGCTTATACCTGCACAATCCAAATTTGACATTTGGCTTGGTATAATGGTGTAGTGCTGCCACCTAATAAATGCGCCTTGCCAGAAAGTATGGAATGGGAGAGAGCGACAATAATAAACAAAAACCTAGAGTTCTCCTATAAACAGAGGGGTCAAAAATTTATCACGTAAGTATTTTCGTCTGTCGGATCATAATACTGTCTTTCAGACTGAGATTACAGCTTTACGAAAGTTATTAATGGCTAAAAGACATTGACAACAATATACCAACTGATATCTTTATCGAAGTTAAGAGCAGGGAAATTCAAAAGGTTACGAAATATGTAATTTTAGTTAAATATAAAATCGACAAACCGCTTAAATTTTTTTTTAGTCAAAATGACAAAGTAGGCTTGAAATTCATTGATTTTTTAAACAAATATGATTTTTAGTTATTTCTGTGTAGAAAGAAAAACTCCATTTGCAAGCGCTTTAAATAAATAAAATCGTGAATTCGTGCAAAAAAATAAAAAGCATAGTAAAAAGCATAGGATTTATTTAAATTTTGTTTGCTTCTTAAATAAAAATCATGATCTGGATACTTTTGTGTAAACCACAACAAGCATGTAAAATCAATTTAATTATGGATCTTTAGCATTTGTATATAAAATACTAATTTCTGCTTTCTTATACATAAGTCAGCATTGACACAATTTATGTATTTCAAAACGGAGTCAATATGTAACGCTTATAAGTATTTTATTCATTTAGCTGAGGTTGTTGAAACATTCTTAGTTCCACTGGCAAAACATGAGCTGTTTTTTCTTTCCTCCAAAACCAATGAAGTATCTAAGCATTTACAATAGCTGCATCTAGAATATTCGTAAGAAGTGGCCAGTACCATTTCTTACCTCTAACTTGAATGCAATAATTATTCATTGCGTTGTCAAAAACTCCTACTCCTCCCATTGTCTTATTATGATACGTGCCGTTGCTCTCAAATTTAAGAACTTTTCAAAGAACATATTTATAAATAATTAAAATTTAATTTAATTTGTTATATCTGATTGTTGTCTTAAAATATTGTTCAACTGTACTAACTAAAATATATAGACAGGAAATCTAATCGGAGTTCATGGTTATATACGGCGATATGAGAAAAAAGTTTTCCAAAACATACGCAATACTTTTGTTATATTATATTACACTGTCAGAAAATGTTCTATACCATATATGCACCGTATTATTTCTGATACACATTAGATTAGACTGACAGTTGCAAAATCAACCACGCCTTTTGGCAATATAACATCCTACTTTGTCAGTTTTTCTAACAACGCAAGTTGTCAACTTGTAAACGGACGTGTATGAACTGACAACGGTACATTGTCAACTTTTTGCTATTGATATCGCTGGTTGTCAACTTGCACTCATTCGTTGTCAATACATACGTCGTTGTCGTATTGACAAAATTGTACACTATTTTAACACAACATTTTTGTTGATGCACTTTTGATAGCAAATCTGATCAGTTTGAGCAGGTATTGTGTAATTTTTTTCTCTAAATGTAGATAATGAAAGCATACTCAAGAGACTAATTTTGGCTTTAGTCCACTCAGGTAAAACTTTCTAGCTATGCTAATGCCGATGTGAAACATTATCAATATACCATAAATAAAATATTCTTGTTAATATATATTCTGAGAAAATAAAAATGGTTAAAAAACCACACTAAATAATAAATTTCTATATCGTTAAGGCCTAGCGTTGCGTTTTCGCATCACACATATTGTCAACCATAAAAAACATAGTAGATGCATAATTAAGTTTATTATATTAACAAATATCACAAAATATATCTATCAACTACCTTCTTTAAAAGTCACTCCTTCAAATATTGTTTATTGCAATTTTTATTTTACTTTTTGTAAAAACACCCAAAAAGTAAGAAAAACAAATTTTTTATATAAATATTTTTTTTGCAAAAGGCTAAAATATAACGAAATTCCTGAAACACGTCAATTAGTTTATAATGTAAAATTAATTTTCTTATGCTTAGTTTTAATATAAATTAATATGGGTAGTGCTGAGAGGTGATGGAAGTGAGCGTTGCGAAAACGCAACGCAGGGCCTTAATGGGTTAAATAAAAATCATGATCTGGATACTTTTGTGTAAACCACAACAAGCATGTAAAATCAATTTAATTATGGATCTTTAGCATTTGTAGATAAAATACTAATTTCTGCTTTCTTATAAGTCAGCATTGACACAATTTATGTATTTCAAAACGGAGTCAATATGTAACGCCTATAAGTATTTTATTCATTTAGCTGAGGTTGTTGATTAATCAAGGTTACAATTTTTTTTTTAATTATTTAAAGTGAAAAATTTGCAAAACTGCCAGTTTCATCCAAATAAATGTTATTCCTAATAAATTAAAAGCATATAAAACTCTATGAAATAAAAAAAATCTTCCCACAGTCATTATTTTACTTGATAAATAATGAAAACAAAAAATTGCTTCACACAAATAATAACACAGAAGTACTTAAAATACACAGATATACAAAAAAAAAATGTTAAATTAAATAAAATTAAACAACTAAATAGTCTCTTTAATCATAATCTTAATTAATTTTTAGTTGTGACACGAAACAACATTAATTGATTTCTATATCAAACATCTTGGACACACACCGAGTTATTGTTCGTTCGCTGTCGGCCAAGTTAGTTGTGGCTTTAGAAAATGCTGACTAGTGTGATAATGGCTAAGCTTCCATTACTTTGCAGGCATTTAAAGGTGTTAAATCAATATCTTTGATAATATGTGGTATTTTTTAAATGATCATTTTCATAGAAGAAATAATGAAGTATATTTCTTTTGACATTTAGTCTGTTAATGAATTATTTAAGCAGGAAATAAATGCATAAATGTACATAGATGTTGTCTAACAAAACAAAAAAAAAACATTAAATGTTCTTCTACCAAAATACAAAAAAAAGCTCGATTTAAAAAACAAATTAAATAATAATGATAATAATTAATAATAATTATTTATCTAGACGAAAAATCAACAAAAACTGTTGTGAACTTATTTAATTGAAAATATAATTTGGTTTTGTAAATACAGTCGAATCCGCTTTAGCGCAACGCGCTTTAATGAAAAAAATCGGATTACTGAAAGCGATACAAATTCCCGCACTGATTTTAAACGCAGCTAGTCTTATTCACTTCGCTTTAGCGAAACATCGCTTTACTGAAAATATCGTATTACTGAAAACCAAAAGCAAGCCCACAACTACGTTTTGTATGAAACTTACTTCGCTTTAGTGAAAAAATAAACAATGATAAATTTATTTATTAGAAATCGATTGCATAACTAAAGGCTGAAAAAAATTGTGCATGTTTTGTCCGTTAAAAAATTAAATGTCAAAATGTATTTGTTCTTTTCGCTCTTACGTGCTTTATTGTATTTTTCTATTATATAAATTATATAAATATAGTTTTACTGATTTCAAGCAGTGCGCTTAACTGTAACAAATTTCAGTAATCCGAACTACGTTTCAGAGAAGATATCGGATAAATGGAAAAAAATGGGGTTTTGGTTATTTCCAGTAAAGCGGAGTCGACGAACTTGAAATGATACACATTATACATTTTTTTTCGTTCTTGTATTCGTATGTATAAATGTATTTGTTATCTAATATTATCGCTTTTAAATAATTGTGCCTTTAAAGCTCTGCTAGCACAACATAGTAAATATTTTGATATTACACAATCTAACAAATCTCTTCCTCTATGTTAAGGGCCTTAATAATAAAAAAAGTAAAAGTTCACGAAACAAAATTCAACTTCTTTAAAAAAATATTAACAGGAAAACCTTCTTTCAAAACCAACAAAACAAACTCCACAAGAAGATGCATTAAGGAAAAATGGTCATGCGAATTTAGGTTTCATTAGTAAAACAAAAAGCCAAAGATGAAATAACAAAGAAAAATAAGCATTATTTATTATTACATGTCATGCATGTCATTTGTATCAAACGAAGAAGTGCTGACTTCTTCGACTTTAAGAAATTACGCTCAGAAAAATTATTTGTGTTGGTGAATTAGAAACTCCATGAATTAGCATTTTGTTATAACCAGCAGGACAGGAGTTTCATGCACAAGCATGTTTTTTTACTTAATCCAAATATCTTTACGAAGCAATGAATTTGCATTAAAATAGTATCGATTTGTTGATAGATATATGTATTTGCATATTTTTGCATAATATGGCAATAAATGCATATTTTTTCATATTTGAAATTCAAATCGCAACAAAAAAAGTATTTTTGAAAAGTTGTTAAACCAAAACTATTTGCTTACATTATTGTAGAATGAGACAAATAAACAGTTGTAGAAATCGTTAATTTAATATAGAAATGCCTGAGCTCATTATTTTTTGCCAATCGGGTCTTTTGCATATTACGATAGATGAGCTTTTAATCTTTCGGAATATGTAAAAAAGGCTATTACAAAGAAAAATAAAGTTAGGGAATTTCTATGTTAAGGTAATGAGGTATACAGTTACTAAGTCTAATATAGATTTCCATTTTGTTGATTTCAAAAATTAATATTTGCTATTGAAGACGAAAGTGTTGAAGCAATTCGCCGGAAACTAAACGACATGGAGGTTTAAGCCATCAAGCAATCATTTTGGAGTTACTAGCAATAATGGCAGTGTGTATATAAATAGAAACTAAAATAAAGAAAGGAAAAAACGTTTGAGGAAATTACAATCAAGAATAATTTCTTAATCGGGCTCAAGTGCAGTATTTTCAATCCTGCAGGAAATGGAACTGACACAAGACTAGTCACGTGACTGGTCCCCAAGTGATAGGGACCAGTCTGAATTCTAACACTTCCTATGAAGCGGACTAGTCACTTTTACATGGTGATGGCCTAGGATGGGGTTAATTGATACTTTGTATGCACCTTGTGACTTGTCACAGAACTATCCCATAGGGACATATTCAATGTATAATAAAATAAATTATTTATAAAAAAAATTTCGACATTTAACTATAACAAATTTTTTTATTGTTACAAATGCAATGATATTTTTTTAAATTTTATTTTTAATCTGAAAATTTTTTGAGATTGGAACCGACAACCTCGTGCATGACAGGCTGGCACACTACCTCCTCGACCACAGGGCCTCTCATATTTCAAAAGTTAAATACCAGTTAAGCTTAGGTTAATATTTTAGTATAGTTACGGCACTGGTTCCAGAACACATTGAAGGGAGCAATTAAGATTATATTTACACTATTTGGTAGGTCCTGTATTCGACCACATCGAACATGTTCAGTGCAGTTTACTACTACTAGACCTAGTCCGAATTAAATTGGCTCCAGATCAAGACCATGAACATGGTCAATATGTCACCATTTAAACGATCTGTCTTTTTTCACCATACACTACTCCGTACTTTTTATAATACCCACATTTTCTCCAGCTATAGGACGAGTACGTTTGGATCAATTGTCACCAAATTTTCTGCAGGGTAGTTATAGGGCACTGCTACACGTTCAATATATATTGAACGCGATCCAGTATCGCGATATTTATTGAACGTGTATCATGCAGTATTGATGGATGGCGATCCATATCGCAGAAAGTCCTAAATTATGGAATTCAGATCGCGGATCGTGTGATAAATATTGAACGTGTAGCATTGTCATGATATTAGATCGTGATACGTTAATAAGAAGTGAAATAAAACAAATAAAATGAAAGACGCAGTACAAAAAATTTAACAAATAAAAAGTAAAAAAGTTTATTACATTTGTGTAAAGTTTGTTTTAATAAAAGGCAATGGAAGAAGATAGTGAAAGCGATTGGAATCATTGACTAAAAAAAATATTTTGAGACTTTATTTTTAATTTGGAGGCATTGCCGGAGTTGTGGGACTCGCCGGCTAAAGTTTATTCCAGCCTTTTTTTGGTTTTCTCGCGACATTTTTTTAATAAAGGATCCGCACAGCACAAAAATAACGTAAATACTGACGCGATAAATATTGAACATGTAGCATACGTTCGTGATCCATCAATCCATTAAAATGAATCGCGATCCAAATATCACATAGAATGAAATATTTTCTATTAACTTTCTTTCTTATAGAAGGCACATTAATTTATGAAATAATTCATGCTATTTATAGAAATTTAGAATACTGAACTTAACCACTATTATAAAATTATTCCTTGCAGAAAATTTGGTGACAATTGATCCAAACGTACTAGTCCTATAGAGTGATGTATGGTGAAAAAAGACATATCGTTTAAATGATGACATATTGACCATTTTCGTGATGTATCGTCTTGATCTTGAGCCAATTTAATTTGGACTAGGTCTAGTGTTGTAGTAAACGGCACTGAACATGTTCGAAGTGGTCGAATACAGGACCTATCAAATAGTGTAAATATAATCTTAATTGCTCCCTTCAATGTGACTCTGGAACCAGCCCCGTAACTATACTTCAATATTAACCTAAGCTTAACTGATATTTATACTTTCGAAATATGTGTGGCCCTGTGGTCGAGTGTTTAGTGTGCAAGCCTGTCATGCACGAGGTTGTCGGTTCGAATCTGAAACAATTTTCAGATTAAAAATGAAATTAAAAAAAATGTCATTGCATTTGCAACAATAAAAAAATTTATAAGCGTTAATTGTTACAGTTAAATGTCGAAATTTTATTTATAAATAATTTATATTATTATACATCGAATAGGTCCCTATGGAATAGTTCAGTGACAAGTCAAATTATTAAATTATAAAATAATCCAAATTCACCTGAAGAAGACACACAAGTTGAAAAATATTCAAAATAAATCTGCAAAAATAAATTTACTTCAATGCAAGTTCTGATAAAACATTTTCGAAAAAAAAATGTATGGGACCAAACTGGAAGTAAACTCTTTCAAATAGAAAAAATTTTTAAAATATGTTGGTTATGAAGAAGTATGTGAAATACAAAATAAAATTTTAATGGGCGTATCTCTGCCCAGTTTTAAGATGCAAGATTGTGTGTTTTTAAGAGCTCAGGGTGTGTGTTAATGGGCATGACTCCGCCCATTTTTGTAAAATGGAAGATTATGTCTATTGTAGACCTCAAGTTTTGTGGTTCAGTATTTTCAATTCTTATTGAATGATATATTTTTTTAATTAATGTGAGTTTCTAAAGAAGAGAAGAAAAGTTAAACTAGACTTTATTAGCTGGGGGAAATACCCAGTGCAGCTACGCACTTCATCAGCACTCATGTCTATCTACTTGGCTAAAGATTGTTATTAACAGGGCTTATTTTTCTGGCTTTTTGCCAGAAAAAGCATTTTTTTTTGCATATTTTAGTTTTTTTTGTAAAAAAATGCTTATTTTGGATCACCTTGCATAAAAATGCTTATTTTTCACTCTGGCAACGCGATTAATATATAACGACTCATATAGCTCAAACTGGTGTAAAAGAAATTCACATAAAATATATTTCTTCCCTTTTCTTGCACATGTATGTCTGCATGTTATTAATTTTTTTCTTTACTTTTCTATTACTACGTTTATACGCGCACTATTTGCAAATAAAATTATTTGCAAATAAATTAACTCGCTGTTTATACGGGATAGCAAAAGTACACAAACTTGGTAGCACTTCTATAGAAAACTTACTTATGTTGACAAAAAAAATAGTATAAATGTACAAAATATCAAATAATTATTTGTTTTAATCGTCATTTATTGCTTCTATCAATGTTTTTTGTTGCAATATTTATCCATTTATTGTTTTTTGTTATCAAACATTTGTAAGCGTGGCAACTTCAGGCATTTTATTTGCAAATAGTGCGTTAATCGTGAATAGTTTTCTGAATTAGTAAGTCGCAATAAAAACAATAATATGACAACAATTTACAGTTTTATTTGCAAATAAGCCCTGCGTATAAACGAAGTATATAACTTCTACCACAAAATGGGATGTAGTTTTAAAAACTTCATACAGATTAGATCACTACTTTTCTTCTATAATGTTATGCTCACAGACTGTCCAGACTATATCCGTAGACTTTTTACGTTTTTGCAAAGTGATAGAAGCCCACAGCTTCTATTCCCCATTAGAAATCGTCTTATTTATGAAAGATAATTTACTGTACGAGTCGCCAAATGTTGGAACTCATTGCCACGATCCTTAAGAGCATTCCATCTTACTCGTAATTCATTCAAAGGTAAGCTTGTTGAACACTTCTCACAATTGAACTGATCTTGATTCTGAATACATATATGTAGTTAATTTCATGCGCAATATTATTTTTTTTTGCAAATTTTGTGTCTAGTTTATTTGTTGCCTAAATGTATAATTATTCTTATGCTATTCTTGTAGTCCACCAACTATATATGGCCCTATGGGCTCGGTTGGTTATTGTTATAAATAAATAAATCGAACTGAAACTATAACCGCCGGAGGCTTATGATTGTTTGCTTGCAGATATTCGAATCAAAAATACCTTTCGTTACCCTACGTCTCTACGAGCTATCAACTTGGACATGACATGAACATGACGCCAGCAGAGCAACTGTGAAAAATTCATCAATTTCTTTGTTGTGGTGAACACGGGCGATGTCCATGTTCAGGCATATCAAATTATTTTGCGGTAGCGCAACAGAGATAGAATATTTACCAATTTTGTTCTGTTTCTTTTCTTTCTATTGTAAATGGTTGCGGACGGCGAATCTCATGGCGAACATCGTTGCTCAGTCATATGTTTGGTCATCCATGTCAGAGCATGGACGAAATATGGACATGAGCGGTCTTCATTCGCATTTAAATACGCTCCTGTTACATCTACTGATGTTGAACGCATATTTTCCATGCATTCATCTGTTTTATGTGACAATAGAAGATCATTTCTTTATGAAAATTAAAAAAAAAACACATTATTGTTCATTGTAATAAAGATCTCTTTGAATAAAAATACTTTGAAGTAACAAAATTGTTGATTTTATTCTTGCATATTTTGCATATTTGTGCATATAACCTTGCATATTTTGAATTTTTTTCGTGCTATTCCTGGCGCATATTTTTAATTTTTGTTTGCATATTTTAATTAGCCCTAGTTATTAACATCAGATATTTAACGTAAATTTTTAATGAAATGGAATATGCGAAATGATTATATTTTGTATACAATTATTGATTTACCTTTGAAAAACACAAAGACATATAATTTCTTAAATAATATTAGTAAATCGGAAATGGTGTAGTAATTTTTTTGGGTGTAAGACTAGTACGCTGTAACATTTAGTACCCACAACAACTTCCTTTTTCTTTTAAACGTGATATTTGTGTATTCGTATTGAATGATTATTGTGTTTATCTTTATTTAACATACACACATACATACATATGTACATATGTTTATACATTGTAATACATTTATACATAAGAATGTCTCCACAAACATAATCATGTAATCATATAATATATGCATTTTATACAGCAAACAGAACGACGACTGTAGGACTAAATTTCATCAAACATTGATTAATTTGGTTGCATAGTGTACATGCTTTTTTTTATCAAGGACATAGAAGACCAAAAAGACATATCCATGTTATTAAATGAACTAAAATCTAAAGCAAGAATAGTTAAACATATTCGGGTGTACTGAAACAACGTTGTGGCAAGCTGAACATAAAGAAGGGGGCTGAATTGATGATCCTGGCATATAGTTTGGTGAGTGAACTTTAAACACACAATGTTAAATTATTCGTTGCTGAAGTACCACGATGTTAACTTTTTTACCCGCTTGCGCGATGCAAAGAAGGGTATTGTGCTTATCAGCCTATGTATGCATGCATGTATGTGTGTTCCTTTGCGGCACTATATATATCGAACGCGTTGACCTATTTGACGATTTTTAAATCAATATACATATTTGTCTTAGAATTGGAGGTGTCACTAAATACAGGTATTTTAAAATCATCTTTAGGTTTCTCTTATGATTTTTCATTTCGAATGACCAGTTAGGACTTTTAACAGTTTCGGGTTTTTTGATTTTTTTAATTGCTACTTGTTATAGTTAACACAAAGCTTTCCAGAACAATGTTAGCAACATCCAGAAAACCCCAGCAAATTCAATCTTCAAAATGCTTGTTGGGTAACTGCTTATGCATCTAGACATGTACGTGCATGCGTCATTTTTATGCAACAAAAGTTGATTATGGAAAAGTAATGTCAGTTGATTAAAAGCCCAAATACAGCTGAGTTGTAAATATGTATGTATGCATGTGTGGCAGCGATCATCAAGCTACTGACGAAAGTATTTCTTGTTTTTAAGCCACTCCAATCAGAAAAGTTTGTTTGCAGGGTTATCAGAGATGAGTTTATGCTGTCAAAGAATTATGGAGTATTCAAAATTTAATGCTTGATCATTCACGAAACAAAAATATACAAAAGAAGTATTAATGACAATATTATGAGGGAGTGTTTATTTTCCTCTTTATGATTTGCCATACATATGTATGTGTCATAACAAATTATTAAAGTAAATATATGCATCTCTATATATAAATTTTCTAATACGGAAAAACATCAGTGTCAAGAAGATGGCAATCGTTCCATATCCAGCATATGTGAGTTTTTATGGTGACAATTGCCTTTACCATGGCATTTCCTAAGTTTAAGTACTCGTAATATTAAATCGATTTAAAATCATGCATAAGAAAAATAAAAACTTTTTAACTTAACTTGGCTAAATTTTGTATTTTGTGTAAGCCAAATTAAATGTGATAATTTTTTTAGCAACAAATTACACCAAAGACAGTTTGTAATTAATTATGAATCAAACAATAATTACGAGGGCAAGTGAGTATGTCTAAAGCTTTTTGAATGAAACACAGGTTTTTGGATAAAAGAAATTAAATAATAAAAAGAATGTAATTACACGTTGGCTACGAGAAAACTTTAAAATAGTGATTTAGAAAAAAATTGAGATACGACTTTTTTATATTAAGCCATCATCGATATGTAGTATTTTTTGTTATGAACTTCGGTTTCATTAATTTTAAAATATTTAAACAACAACTTTGTTCAATAGTTTTTCAAACTTCTTCAATATATTTGTTAAGTTCTTCTGATATCAATGAATATGTATATATGTATGTATGTATGTACTTATGTTTGTATCCGTATGTATTGCTGACCTTCATATTTACCAATTGACTATATGATTTCGATAAGGAGTACATACAGCAAGCACTTAATTTTATTTTATTCATATTGAATCCATATTATGTATGTATGTATGTATGTATATGCTATGTGGCGCACCTAAAGTGTAACTAGAAACTTTTTTAAATTCTTTGTTTTTTAGATTAAAAAAAAGCTAAATAAGACACTTGTTAATGGGTTGTTGTACATACCCCATTATTGTATAATAATTATAGAAGATTCAGTTGGGTTTTTCAATTTCAGTACTGTCATCATCCGCATCATCATCCGCATCATCATCATCGTCATCATCATCTTTAACCCCAAAGCTAAGAAAAGAAAAAAAAAAAAATGAATGAAATACAAATTGTAAATGGATGTAGATGTATAAATAACTAACAAAATTTACTTTGTAACAAATTCGTTTTTTTTTTTGAGAGTTATTATCAACATACATTTGTATTTTTTTTTTCCAAATGTAAAATGACATTAAACTCTGACTTTTATTTTTCTGCTCGTACCTATAAGATCTTTTAATTCCTGTAATTTACCACACATTAAGCCACTTTTAAGTCGCTGTTAATTTGATATCAAATGTTATTTATGGCTTGGCACAAATTTCATGATCAAAGCCAAATGATTACAAAATAACGAAATTAACGAACCCTATAGAATAAAAGTAATAGTTAGTCACATACATAACAGTGTACAAAAAGCAAAACTTTAATATTTCCTTCCAGTTTAAACAGATTAGGGAGGTACCAAAAAGTTTTTTGGTTAGACAAATTTATAAGAGCATACAAAGTAATTTGTTATTTAAAAATAAATTTTTTTCGGATATGAACATTAATAGGGCATTTATTTTGATTAAAATCTTTATGAAAATCTATATCGTTTACACTCACTTTTTTTTGACATATATCAAAATTTTTTTATCCAAAACAAAACCCATCAACTGAATTGTTTCCAAAACTTCAACCAAACAACTGCAATGTAGCCAATTCACAAAATTTTTCAAGCAGACCGTAGCTAATTCACACACCTTTTGTTTTACAGGTTAGTAAAAAATAAATAAAAAAACATTATATTTTTATTAGATTTCCTACAAATCTACTGAAAAATTTGATTTTGTTTTGTATGGGAAATCTGGAAAAAATCAGCTTGATTTAGCTCGAAATCTCGAAAAAAAATGTTTTTTTTGGGAAAAATCCGTATCAAAGATAGGAAAGTGGTTCCGAACTGGATAGAAAATATTCTGTACTTGACGCTGGTAATATAGCTTTCCATTGCTGAAAGAATATTTAAAATCGGATTAGCGGCTTGGCCGTGAAAGCGTACGGTTAACATGTAAAGGTTCTATATCCATATTTTAAAAATTTACAGAGGAAACAAAAAACAATACAATACTGCTACGTTGATATTAAAAAATAATAAAATAAAAATTAGAAAGGCAGCCATACTAAGGCTATTTACTTATGTATGTATGTATATACATATGTACATATTTTTTTTTGACAATTGCTTTATTAAATAAATTTATTTGCTGGTGGTTCAGCGATGTCTATATGTGACGTGCAAAATAGAAAGGGACCTAAGGGTAAAAACCGCTTTTGTTCAGGAAAGCCATTTTAAAGATTTAAATTCGTGTATATTTGGTGTGCCATCACTGAGCGTGTTGGTATTGGTCTCATTTGAAAGCGACACATCTCATGACGTCAGAAACGTGTTGGTCAACCTTGAAAACGCGCTTAGGTCGTCCCTAGCTCTTGTTTTGTGTAGTTGGTTTTTACTACCTAGCGCGCTGTTTCCATTAGTTTGATATCAATTTTGCTCGCGTTTTTTCGAATCCAGGTTTATTTTCTGAAATTATTAATTGTGAATTATAATAAATACTCATTTAAAATTCTTTTAAATCGTGAATATCACTCTGTTAGTACGAAAATTTTTTCACATAACCTTAGAATCGTCGACTTCAATTTCATAAAACGCGCATATCTCTGGGAGGGAACACTTTTGGGGCATGGGATCGGTCTCATTCGATGCTCAGATGTTGTCCACAAAAAAAAAATTGATTTTTTTACCCTTAGTTCCCTTTCTCTATGGGCTGTCACATATATTAATTAATTACGACGAAAAAAGCCGCAGTTGTGATTCTTTAAAACAATTGTTATTTATTGTCTATGCTAGAAGGTTCGTGTACTTGCTTTATGATTTTGTTCCAAACATTATATCCAACACATATTTCTTCACATATTTTTCAAACTATTCTACAATAGTTTTTAGTTTTAGCTTTATTTAAGCTTAACATTTATTAACGCACTAATAATCCCAAATTATTATTTTGCTTATTCAGGGTAAAGGTTCCCTGATGATCTGCATTAGCAACAGTGAAATGCGCATAGGGTTCATCCAGCTAAGCCCCTCAATAATCGATTTCAATGTATTTTTAATAAAAAATTATTTAACTGAATAAATAAAATAATAATTTGGGACTATTAGTTCGTTAATAAATGTTAAACTTAAGTTGTAACAAGTCCCACAAATAAAACATTAATAAAAATAATAATAAACAAAAAAGTTATTCAACTATTACACGCAGGTGTGACTTTTGGCCCACCCTGTATAAATAATTAGTCGACCTTTTTTATTTAAAGAATAATGTGTTTTTTTTATAAAATTACTCTATTTAGGCTTCCAAGGTAATTTTTTTCTTTTTTATCCATGCATATTTACTTATTTTACATTATTGCATTAAAATCTCAATTTCTAAAAAAAGTGCGTTTAGAACTTTTATTAAGAATTATTAAAAAAATTGCACTATGGTAACATTGGTGTTTTAAATCGGTTGTGATACAACAGATAAAATTTTTTATTAAGAACGAATTTTACAGTTTGAGACTAGATATTGTACCAAAGTTATTGCATTAAAAAAATAAGAATTGCCTGTATTTATTGGTTTTTAGGAGGATTGATTGCTTTGTTGCATATCTGCAACATGGCGCCATAAAGGGTTATAATTTCTTCCTTATGTATGTGTATAAAGGAAGTAAAGGCTCAGTTACCCGACTGTAATGTAAAGTAACTGCAACAGTGGGAAGCAGCTGATCGATATTTTTATATGAAAAGTAGGTTACGTTACATTACATCTCTATAACCATTTGCATTACTTTTCACATAACATTATCGATCAGCTGTTTCCTACTGTTGCAGCTACTTTACATTACAGTCGGGTAACTGAGAATTTACTTTCTTTAGACTTTTACGTAGCAAACGTTGCCAATACATTTTCAGTAAGCATTAACATGTTAATTAAATGTTACGGATATTGTCAGCTGCTGTTACTTCCGGATCCCAATCACTGGATAACTGCAATGTTAATCATTTCATTTCTATGCTATTAATTAACAGTGAATGTTATTTTTCATGCTATATTTTGATTTTTCGCAAATAATTTAAATATAAGCCCCATATTCATAAAATTTAAAATGATAAACTTAATTTTAATTAAAATTTTTCATAAAAATTTTCCTAAAATGGATTTCAAATTCATTTAATTTTTTTATGAATATGGTAAACTAAGCCCTACTGGTATCCAAGTGGAATGAATATGTTAGTTCGAATTTGTTTAAACATGTGACATTAATTAGTAAAAACATTTTGGCCTATCCTTACATTGTACAACTGCTTTTGTATTTCTTTTTCTGTTTTTGTATTTATTTTCTGTTTTACCTTAAATACTCGTATTTAGATTTGACGGCAATTTGTACATACATATTTAATAGATTTTTCGCCATTTTTCACTTGCATTTTATTGTTACCTTTTTTTTATTATACGAGTATGAATGTCAAGATCTGGAGTTTGCAAAAAAAAAACCATAAAAAAATCTTTCAAATAACTTATAGTCGACAATATTTCAAAACCTTTAAGTTTTCAAGATGCGATCAATGTGCACATATACAAACTTACATATTTGTGTTTATAAAATGAACAACTTTTGTTTGTGCATTTACATTATTCATTCATGTGCTATTTACAATTTAATTTCATTATTAAATATTCTGTTTAACACTTGTTAATTTTAAATGTTCCATAATGAGTACCAAATTATGAATTTAATGTCGAGGTTACTCTTCACATTGTACTCGTAGCATTCAAATATTTTAAGTAGAATAATAATAACGAAAACAATATCCCAGGTAGCATTTTATGAAATGCTTAGTGACATTAAAGTCTTCTTTGTCTCATGCAAGCGATTAAAACAATCAGAGCACATTTTCTGATAATATAAGATATGTTGGTCGTTAGGAAATGGTACTCTGCATGATACTCCTCGTTAAAAGAGTTTTATTACCCGCTTTTCAGATGAGTATCTAGGTTATGTAAATTCTTGCGAACCGAAAATTGTAATATTTATCGACATATTTATTCGTTTTTCTTTTTCAATATTATGTGGTATCTCTGTATAGAAAATATTGAAAATAATGAATTTGAGCTTGTGATTTAATTTTTCTTCCTCCACCCGACGGCGAATATCGTTAAAATATGTCACAGAATAGCAAAGTTTTGACAGTTTTGCCTCATTTTCGAGTCATTGCTTATTTTATATTCAATAAATAATTTTTTAAATAAAGCTTGAATCATTCTCTAGAATTATTAAAAGTGCAAAATCACTAATCAGTTTTTGGTCATTAAAAGTACTCGAAAAAGAGTCAGTTGTTTGGTGGGTTTTTACAAAAAAAAAAAAATGCAATAATAATAATAATAACATGAGAATGCTTAAAGAAAATCATGTTCTTTAGAATAAAAAATACAGTACCAAAGATAAGGAAGCCCCCGCATGTAAGTCAATAATAAACAGAATTTATTACTAGAAGATGGTTATTTTATAAAAATTGTAGTTACAACATTTGCATTATGAATTTGCAAACCAATTTATTAATATACCAACAATTTCGATAGCAGCAGCCACAAATACAACAATAGTTACATTTCAGTGTTGAGTTGAATACTGGAAAGTGACATTTTTTACCTCACCTCACGTGAGTGAATTAGCCCTTTTATACACGGAACGTTTACTTTGAAAAGTCTTAATTCAGCTGGATGAAAGACTGAAAGAGATAGTATTGCTCCCTCTGTCTTTCACACAGCTGAATTAAGACTTTTCAAAGTAAACTTTCCGTGTCTAAAAGGGGTATTAGTGTGGCCATATTTGCAAGGAAAATTTAGAATTCTTTAGCTTATGATTCGATTCTAAGGTTCGTATCGCTCTGCAGCCAAATTACATTTGATAATTTTAAAAGAACAAATTGCACAGAAGAAAAATGAAATTTTTTTTTATAATTTGTCTTTAGTGCACTTTTTTCATATAAGGTAGTCTCAAATGACAAGGTGAGTGACTATTTCCGCTGCTTATAATTTAAATATCCTCCAGGTGTCAATACACATCTTTCAGTCAATATTTTTTACATCCCAAGTATGAATCTTAAAAAGCGAATTGATAAAAAAATTTAGTTTAATGCTGATTCTGCTATAAATTAGAACTAATTTTCCTTCGGAATTTACTTCATAAAAATCATACACAACTTTTTATTTGGAATTTTCCTTTGACACAGAAAAAAAAACTAAATTATTAAATCAAGACATTTTCAAATATAAATTCTAAAACAGTTAAATTTCTTTGCAATTTCAAATATCGCGGTCAGCATCCGAAATGGAACTGAATATGAGCACGAGCTGCATGAAAACTCATCATGGCTTAGAAGACGATGACGCTTTCAGTAATATTTCGCGTATTTCTTGTGGTATTCAGAATTCACTAAATTCCACATGTAACTCGGATTCGGAATGCAGTGGCCCCATTTCGGTGCGAGACATGATTCAACATTATAATAATCAGCTGAAGCAGAGCGAATCAAACCAAATCAATCATAAAAATACCTACAAAGTCAATACATGCAAAAAATATCACCACAATCATGCATCGCAACATTTATTGGCTGCTACCAAATCATCATACTGTGGCTTAAATAATTATGGTACCGTCATTTCCTGCGCAAATTGTAAGCAATTTGCTGACCAAATTGAAGATGATAATCACAATCACAATCACAATCACGTAGCAGAGATTTGTTGCAAGATGTGTACAGCATGTACATGTTGCCGAAATAGAAGCCGTAAAAATTCTACAACCACCAAATTGCTGTCGTCAACATCATCGTCGCTTATGCTGCTGCAACCCAATGAGAACAATCGAAAACCAAACAACAATTTCAACATGCCCAACAACAACACAACAAGTGGCAGTTGCACTCTTCTTAGAAGCTCTAGTAGCACTAACAATTGTAAGAAAATCAATGCTAAAGATACTCGTATTCTTGCGGTTGAGAATTGTAGCAACACTAGTGATGGTGCAGATATCAATGCTGATCCCACAATTGCTGCTACCAATAATCCAAACATATTAAATGATTTTTGTGCAGAACCAAGAAACATCAGCAGTGGTGGTGGTCCCTGTCAAATGCATAATTCTCAAATTGTGGTGGAGAAGCAAAAGAATCGCTTACTGTCAACTGATAGTGCATTAGAGGCCAATATGTGTCAACAGCCACCAGCTGAAACATCTTATCAAAGTAAGACCACAATTGCAAAGACTTCAAGTGGTAAGTAAGTGTGAGACAATTTAAGAAATTAACAATGTGACACAATTACATAATTACATACACACATACATACAAATATTTATTATTTATGTACATACATATATATGTATGTATATGCAGATACAGTGACAAGTTTTGCACTCTAGTGCACTCTAGTGCACTCTAGTGCAAAACTTGTCACTGACTCTAGTCCTGCACAAGACCATTTATAAGAACTTTCAAGACATAAGAGATTTTTTAAACGATTTACTACAGCGAAATATTCTAAAACAAACGCTAAACAACACTGTTGGCAAGACATTTGTTTCAGTTGTTTGTCTTACCAAAAGTGTTGCTTAGCGTTTGTTTTAGAAAACTTCGCTGTAGTGAAGCATTTGAAAAATCTCTCATGTCTTGAAAGTTCTTATAAATGCTCTTGTGCAGGACTTTATTTTGCAGTAATGAATGACAAGCAATACTTCGTTTATATTCACGAAAATCTAGGTGTGCGCATTATAATCGATATATTCTTCGATCAAGAACGATCAGCTAATGGCACCGATATTGTGGGCAGCAGGGTGGAAACTGAAATACCAGAAAGTCGTATTTTAAATGAATTTCAAAAGCAGGCAATGGCTGTTGCTAATGATGCTAATGCAGCAATTTAATTAAATCAGAGTTTGTGAAAAACAAGAGAAAAAAACTTAATAGTGCTGCTGCTGCTGCTACTGCTACCGTTCTTGGCGATCTAAAAGAATTTTGTTTTATTATTTATATTTAATGAATTGATTTTTTTTTATATTATTAATGCATGAATGTATTTTTTGGCTGATTTTCAATTAAGATTGTGCAAACAATTTTCTCATATTTTATAGTTAATTTTATGTTGATATACATACATATTTTTTTAATATAACAGCAATCCATTTCTTCCTCCACTTTAATTTTAATTGAAAAATTTAATTTCATATTTTGCATTTAGCCTAGAAATTTGGGTAGTTTATCGGACCGATTAAAAAGGGTTCCCAATTAGGGATTCCAACAAGATTTAACAGCCTTATTCTGAGCAGCGTCTCCGCGGCAGTTTATTCCCTATTCATTGTTCCCCCTCTTGTTGATTAAGTGCGAAATATACAAAAAACTCATATTTCCAAAACAGTAATGAGTTAGGACCTTTCTATATTAAGGTAACATTATTATTTTCACTTTACATGCATGTTTTCTATATGCGGTACTAAATTTTTTTCTTTTTCATTTGACAAGCAAATGTCATGCTGAACTCGTGATCGAACCAAAAAAAAAAAAAATAAATAAAGAGATTGTGTAAAAAAATAGTTTTCACTTAAATTGTTGTCTGCTTTCATGAATGAATCGTTAAGTAGTCAAAACTGCTGGGGGTTTTCTTTTTTTGTCTTTCTAAATCTCTTATGTAATATTTGACAATATGTTGTTGTCATAAGTTGAAGTTGTTAGTTAAACAGCAGCAGCCAGTAAAATATCTTAGCTTATAACCAGGCTATGAATTCGAATTCCTTAAATCAAACTAGGCCAAATTAATAACAGAAATAAACATTTACCCTTATTAAAATGCATTTTCTATTTAATATGGGCATAATCTATTTCAATTTCATTTGATGATGATGCTGATGATGATGGTGATGAAGTCTAAATCACATTAATTCAGTTTTCAAAATACATAATCGAATTTTAATGATTCATGCAATTTTGTTTATTTTGTTTATCTTGTTTGTTGTGACTTTAAGCGAATAATTGAAGTTGAATATCGTTACCTTTATATAGAAGGGAACTAACTCATTATTTTTTTCGAAATCGAGATTTTTGCATTTCTCGATACATTAGATACTCCTCTATCGAAAAATACAAAAAGCTCGAGTTCAAAAAAGTAATGAGTTAGGGCCTTTCTATATTAAGGTAGCGGTATCAGAAGCAAATTGAAAAAACGGGTGCTTTTTTTAATAAAAATATATGTATGCATAAAAATGTTTTTAGCATTCATACAATTGTGTTTATTAAATTTTAAACCAAAATTTTTTTAAATTAAAGTTGAGAGTTGGATCAAATCAAGGCCAATTCATATCAAGTGGTCTCAATGGCTCAGCTGACTATTTTCGCCGCTTGTAATTTGAATATCCCTTAGATTTCAAAACACATTTTAAAGGATATTTTTTTTGACATCAAAAATATAAATTTCTCGAAGTGAATTGAGCGAATTGAATATAATGCAAGGCGAATTCATATAAGGTAATGTATATTCGGTTGATCGGTTGCGACCTTGAAATAATGTATAGTCGGCTCAATATGCTTTGAAAAATTTATACTTTTGATGTATCAAAAAATGTATTGAAAAATGCGTGTTGACATCTAACGTATATTCGTCTTGACCTTGAATTAATGTGAATGTTTTTTTTTTGTAACACAAATTCGCCTTATTTCTATTTTGAATATATTGGGCCAAGGAAAAGGTCATGTTGTTTTTTGCATTCTAATTTTGCAAAATTGTTGTCACCTTTAAAGTCAATTCGACTTGATTCCACACTTTTGCTGTGACACTTTAGAGTTTGGGAATGCAAGAAGAATGGAAAATGATATTTTTGTCTCATGTGCAAAAAAAAGGAAACGAATGGAAAATAAAAAAATCAATACGTTAAGTTCACTATTTTAAATTTTTTTTTTATTTTTTAATTATTTATTTATTTTTTATTTTTATATAAACTCGTATACTTGGGCTGACACGAAACCATGCTTAAACTTCAAATCAACAACATTAAAATATTTCGTATTCCTTTTTGTCTCAATTTTTTTTTATCTGTTGTTTGAAATTAGTGCTGCTATTTGACTTTTTTTTTGCCATTTTATTAGGCAACTTAACGATTTAGTGATCAATTTTCAGCAAACCATTGATTTTTGTTGAACAAAAGTGTGAAATCAGGAAGATTTAAACTTTGAGATTCGTTTGCATTACATGCTTTAGTTTTGCAAGGCAGCAAGTTCCATTACCAGCGATTCACAAACTATTTTGCAGGATTAAACTTATTGTTATTGACTGCTTTCATATGATTTTAATTTTTTTTTAAGTTTTTTTTTTTATCTAATTAACACATTTAGTTGGAAAAAAATTTAAATACTCAATTAATTTGTTTAAAAATTTAATTTGTAAAAAAATATATTAACCCTTGTTTCCACAACGCAGACGATCGACTTGAGTATAAAATTTGTATTTTTGCACATAAAAATTTTATTAATCAAGTTTTACTTTATTTAATTCACACAACTAAATTATTGTTTTGCTTTTAAGCATACTACGTTCACTGAATATTAGAACACCAACATCTTCGTGTTATTTATTAACAAAGATCCTGACGCCTGGAAAATTAAACTTCGTTACTATGTCCAGCTGGGAACACTTTATTTTTTATATTATTTTTAAAACGAATGCAAGAAAATTTAAATAAAAGCTTTTTGTCTTCTTTACTTTTATCATCAGTCTTCAATTTTGGCATCTTTTAACCATTTTCTTTACTCTCCAAAAACTAGCAATAAAAGTTTGTGTGAAGCGGTAAATAATGGCAAATCATTAATCTCCATAAAACTGCCTTCATGCCATTTTAATTTAGACAATGAAACTAATAACTCAGCAACAACAAAATAATCGCAGTAATCCAAAAGGTAAAAATATACAAAACTAATTTAATGGGCCAGTGCAACTAGACAAAAAGTTGTTTTTTATTCGAGAAAAGATTTTGGTTTCTTGCATAATTCTTTCAAAAGCAGTTAAAATTTGGCGAAAGACTGACTGACTTGGCCATCTTGGGATTAGCGTTAAATGTGGTTATAACAAACAAAATCTTTTTTTTTCTTGAGCCAAAAATAAAGAGTTAGATAAACATTTAATCAGTTTCAAGTAACAACAAATGAAATTAAAGCCAACTGTGCTTTCAGACTTCTATATTAAGATGCAGTGACAGCCAAAACAACAAATTAGGTTTTCAACAACTACGAGTAAGAGCCGACTCGCTGTACTAAATACGTACAAAATGTATTGTAATATTGTTTGTTGTTATATGCCTGCATGATTAATTATCATGTAGGCCTACAACTTTATTGTAAATATTTGTTTGATCAATGTAGATCTAATATAAATAAACCATCAATTATAAATTGATTAAGCTCTACTAGTTTTTGAACTCAAAGCCTGACCTTCAGCATTTGAACTATAAATTTTCAAACGTAACGCCAAAGTCATCACATAATTTGATAACATCAGCTTTGAGCATTAATTTCAAATCTTTTTTTTTTTACTTTGCTCTGCACTACTTTCAATTTCTGTAAGCGCCTGTAATTAATCGAATAAACTTCAAATCATTATTTTGTACGATGAGTTTATTTGAACTCACATTTTTTATTATCATTTCTCTTTTGTTTTATTAAGCCTTCAAATTCGAGACATTTACGAATGAACCAAAAATAATTTTATAATCTTAAAATATTTAAAGGAATTTTTGTATGTGGATCACGCACACTTTCAACCGAAAACAAGGCTATTTTACAGCAGTCACTTGATAAATGACTTGGTTTTTTCTTTCTTCTAAAAAATTTAAATTAAACAAGAATCTTCACGCATCAATATGAGCAAATAGATTTGTTAGTGCTCGTAATTAAATAAAGGTTAATGAGCGCATATTTACGCTAGAGCTATTTAAAAAACATTTGCTTACAAGCGAGTACATCAAACAAACATATGTACATACATACATATGTATGTATGCATTTGAATTCATACAAACATACATATCGTCACCTTAAACGGAAACGGACGTAACTACACAAAAATTCGAAATCGAGTTTTTCATTGATTATGCACTGAGAAAATCAAAAGCTTTAAAATCAAAGAAAAAACGTCTTTGTAAAATTGTAACGAAAATATCTTTGTTAGAAGGAAAAAATCCTTGCATCAATGATTTATTCTTTAAACAAGCAAATGGTGCGTCTTCAACACAAACGACTACAATTCTTTGAAGCTTAATCAAAGAAATTATCTTTTCCGTAAAGATAAAATATTTGCTACAACGATTAATTTCTTTGCTAATAAGGGATTGAAAAACGTATTTAAAATTAAAGACTTCTTTGTTTTTTTAAACCTAAGCATCCTTGCTACAAAGACAAAGTCTGTAACTTTAAAGAATTTTGTCTTCAATGCATAAGTGAACATTTTTGCTTGTTCACACATGTTTGCTTGCAAAGGTAAACAAGAGCGGTTAAAAAAAAATAAAGATAAGGTCTGTATCTTTAAAGAATTTAGTCTTCAAAGTTAAATTTGTTTACGAATGCATAACGAAACTTAACGTTAGTCTTAACACTAACGAATGAAAGTCTTTGTGCCAAAATACTTTTTCCTTAGTTTAAGGACTTTTTTCATGTGTGTCCAAAGACGTACATCCTTGCCACAAGATTTTAAGTCTTCAATTTCAAGTATATATTTCATGGGAATCTAAAAAACTTTGCGTCTCTCTGGTAAAGTTGTTTTGTCTTTGGGCACAATCCGACCAATAAAAGTCTTTGCAACAAAGTGTATTTTCTTTGATTTTACGATTTAATTTTCTCAGTGTGGTTCATTTCATCAAATTACACGTTGACGGAAATATTTAGACCTATGAGATCAAAAATTACTTCATTATCAAAAAAATTCAAACGGCCGCAATTACAAATGCATCTATTTTTTATTGCAAAGAACTAATATAAAAGCTTAAATATACATATATAAAAAGGAAATAAATGGTTAAAATCATATAAGTATCCATACTAAAAGCAAATTTCGAAGAAAATTTTCAAGAACACTTTATTATTATTGATTTTGAAACGTTTTTTGTTTCTCCTATAAAAAATATATAAGTGTAGTTACGTCCGTTTGCATTTAAGGTGACGATATATACGTATATTAATATTTGATGGATGTAAAGATTGTCATTTTGCATTCATTTCATTTAGTGGGTTTTCAGATAAGGCCTGCAATATCGCACAGTGGAATGGCTTGATACATTTTTGTTGTGCAAAGGAGTAATAACGAATAATAACTTTATTAAAAAAAATGCAGTTTCAGCCCCCGCCACCCACAGTCCATGCAATTTCAATAAATTTGTTCCCATAGAATTTTTCCTCTCAAAGTAGAAGTCTTAAAAGTTCATACATATATATATGTATGTACTTCCTAAAATCATCAAAACCAACCACGCCCACCATCCATGAAACCTATACAAAATATAGAAAATAATTTTTTGTATATTTTATTTATAATTCGGAAAAAACATTGCTCTGTTCTTGTGTTTGGTGCACTGTGTTTGTGGTCAATAAGTGTAAGCTTCAGCTCTACCCAATTGGCCAGATTGCCTTGCGCGACATTTTCATCTATGTCTGTTATTCCCTTTTCTAGTGGACAATTCAAAGAAGATCGTTGTCACTCAGCAATGACTTGAATTTTGTCCTCAATTAAAGACTATTGACTTTGTTGATAGCAATCTGAGCGACAAGTCCTGTGTTTTGTCTTCAATCAAACTCATGAATATGAAGGTCTCTTATTGACAAAGCTTTAGGTGGTGCTGTAGTCAGGTGATAAGCATGAAAACTTATAAATATGCAGCTTCATTTCGAATCCTTGTCGAAACAAGTAAGCGACAAAATTAAATTTGTGTGTTAAAAATATTATTTAAAGCCTGTTCTGTTGAGTGACATTGTCGTTCAAGAACTCACACTATCATTTTGTGAACGGCAATCGATATGGTGGTGAAAATTTTATAGAAATTTTCTATTATATTGTACCCATCGTTTAATATGTTTTAAAGACATAGCCAATTGGGTATATACATATTTTTCAATGCAAATGGAATATGTGAATTGTATTGATTCAGTCGTACTCCAGGTTGTTGAAAGCTTTTTATGTAATGAAAGCTCAAATTTACCATCGCTAATTTGCAACAGTCTTGCCATTGTATTTTTTTTTTATTTACTCATCATGCACATGACTGCTAATTTGCTTATTGTTTTTCTAATTTATTTATTCTCTCTCTATCATATTTTTGACATTACACATTCTGTTGGGATGGGTCATGTCTTCAGCTGGTTATAAAAAGACCTGATGAAAGAAACGAATCGTATCGTGCTGTTGCGTATCAGCTGACAAAATCCGTAACATTTAATAAGCATGTTGATACTTATTGAAAATGAGTTGGCAACGTTTGCTATAATTCATATATATTAAATTCAAATTCGCAAGTAAAGGCACATATCTGCACTATATAGGATTTTTTATAATATTTGAACTCTAGTATATGTTCCTACTAAAGTCCTAATTGCACAGCAAACAGCAGGATATATTGTCGTTTCTTATGCCGCAAACTTCTTCTAAAGTATAATAAAGTATTGTCACTTGAACGTGTTGCTCAATAGTACATCCAGGCTTAAAGATACAGACTGAAGCAACAAACCAATATGTGAATGAACTTCCTTATTGTAAACCACTGTCCCACTGCAACTAAGTACAAGTCCAAGTCAATAATATAAATGCCATTCAGTAGTAAGTTACACATCATTTTGTATTGATAATTATAGCCATATCTGCTGCTGTTAGTATTGAATAATCTGCAAAACTGTCAATCACCTTTTGTGTGTGTGTGTGTTTTTTTTTAATGCAATAGTCAGTAGACCGACTGAAGAGGGGTGTTAATTTATGTAAAAATAAAATAATTTCAAATGATCAAACAAAAAAAAACCAGTTATACGCAAAATTTGTGTGCGGCATATATTTTTTTTTATTATTTTGTAAAAATAAATTGGAAAAGTTGTTTATTTGACTAAAAATTTTTAATAATCGTTTAATTGCTAAAAATTCTGAATTCAGCAAATGTCGAAATAATACACGCGCTATATGCAATAAATAATATGAAATATGAGAGTTTTTACAGTAGAAGCCTTGAAAGTATGATGATGTACATAGAGACATACATAATACATAATTAAAATATAAAAAATTAAAATGTAAAATATGTTAAAATAGACATATGTATGTATATCCTAGACCATGCTGATAAATATTTTCCCCCAACAGTGGTAACTTTTAACGATCCGACAATCGAAATTTTTGTCTACACATTTTGTCGCTTGCAGTAACGATTGTGTAATTCTGCAACTTCTTTTTAACGATAGTATACAGCTGTATTGTGATTCATTAACCTTTTTTTTAACGATAATCGTATCGTTAAAACAATTATAACGAAAAATGAACGAATTTGCTATTCAGTAACATTTTCAACGATATTCGCTGTAGGTAAATATCAGCTGTGTCGTTGTTTAAGCGATAATAATTTATGTGCTGTTAGTTTTATAGACAAAAATCAACGCAAAATATCAGCTGAGTACTATCGTTAAGAAGAAGTTACAGAATCATATAATCGTTACTACAAGCGAAAAAATAAATAGACAAAAATTACGATTTTTTCTGTTTTGTCGATAACAGCACCTAAATTATTGTTGCTTAAATAACGACACAGCTGACATTAACCTACAGCGAATATCGTTAAAAATGTTACTGAATAGCAAATTCGACAAATTTTCATAATGATTATTTTAACGATTCGATTATTGTTAAAAAAAGTTAGTGAATCGCACTACAGGTCTAATTAAATTCTTCTTCAATTCTTTAGAATATTAAATTAATTAGTAATAGAATATTTCACTCTAGAAAAAGAATTGCAAAGTACTGGGGATCTGCTCTGAAACGAAAAAAATTACTTCGAATTTGTATGTTATTAGCATTACAATACGACAGCATTTGCTTTCGTTTCGAATTATAGAGTAGACCTCCTGAACTTGAGCCTGATTTAGAAATTATTCCGCGGTGTTCAGTTTTAGTTTTGTTCGCGAATTACAAGCCAAGTTGGCACTCCCGTTAGACCAAATGGTTGCCAAAAATTCTTCAAAGCTTCATGTTACCCCATTTTTTTATATTTTCCCTCTCTCTCTCTTCTCTAGCGCTTCAAGAAATTGTTAATGTAAATTCGATATTAATCTTTCACATTCATTTAAATTTTTCATACACATTTTTGGTATCTAGTTTAAGATTTATATACAAATATATATGTGTATGTATATCCGGCTCAAGAGCAACACGTTCTGTTCATCAATGTAATACTAATGCTTTTTTTTCTTAATAAACTTAAATTTCACACTCACATCATCTTGTCTTCTTTTTTTTGCTTTTTTGAAATTTAATTTAATTTTATTGTGACCAATAAACCAAACAAAAATGCTTTATAGTCTTAAAATAGTAATTTAGAATATAATTGTATTTTTAAAATATTCAAAGCATTTGTAAAACACTAAAACTACATTTGTTTTGGTAAGAAACAATCAGCCACTGATTTAAGCCAAGCCTATGATTTGGTCAGCGTTTTTGTTATCAAAAATACAATATATTACTTAAGCGATCTTCAAAAAAAAAACAAAAAAAAATTTTTAGTATTCTTTGACATATAGAAATTGCCTTATAAGTCCCTAACAAAAAACGAATTAAATAAAACCTCAATTGACCACTGCTGGAGCTGGAATTCGAAGTACGAGTACATTGTGTATCTGTGTAATTGATGATAAATTCACAATTTACAGCCACACCACAAGGCTAAGAAATATTTCAATGCAATTTTTATTGTTCAACTAAATATGTACCTTGTCTGCTTAATTAAATTGAAAATGTTTAACAAGTTAAATTACTACTCTCAAAATATTGTGCCAAATATTGGTGATCGCACATTTATTAATTAGTCTTTTATTTCTAATTGTTGAGATATTTAATATCGTACAAGTCATGTTACAAATTACAAGCATGTAACTGATTTATTATTTAAAAATTATTTCTTATACTCTGATGAAATACATATTCATACTCTTCTCGTATGTCTACAATGTCATTTATGTATGTCTTTTATAAGAAGCTTTAATAATTTTCATCTTCTTTTTATTTTTGTTAGCGTGTCTGGTCTAGTATTACGCTAAAGTTTAGAACGTGGGAATTCCATACCAGATTTAAGGTGGTTAATGTGCAAATTTTATAATAATATTGCCGCATTTTTGTCTCTTCATCTTTATCAAGTTAGTTGAATTGTTAGCTTAATTTATTTAATGTAAAAACTACATTTGTTTATTAGGGTGGCGCGTAAAAGATTACAAAAACTTAATAGGTAAAGCTGGTCGCTTATTTCTTCTTAAGACTGTATTTAGATTATGAAAAAAAGGAAGGCATTGATCAATAAATTATTTAAAAAACAGTTGCAAAATAACTTCAGAGATTCATGCTCTCTACGTTTGTATCTCCCTTCAATCTCCAGAGCTGCTAGTAAGAAATACAAAAAGTTTCGGACAACAAACTTCATGAAATTTCGTGAAAAATTTCATAATGTAAATTCGGTTTGATTGAGAAATACTTCCCAAAGAATTTAAGCAACTCACAGTCTTAAGCTTCAATTAGACGTAAAATAGCCATAACCAAACCAAAATTCAATTGGTTTCTATAGTGAGAGTAGTGGCGTTATGGCGAGTCACGTTTAATCAAATACAGTGTTGCCCATTAGTTTGGTTCGAACAGCTGTTTTCTATTGCTATGGTTATGTCACGTCTGATTGAGCCTTTAAATTTGAAGTATATAAATCAGATTTCTATGATTAGTTTTTTCTAGTTTAATGGCGTTTTCATTTCTAAGAAAAAATTTTACATTTATTGCATTAAAATGGTTTGTAAGAGTTTATTAGAAATTATTGTATCTCCTATTTACGAGCGTAACAGGTTCTTAACGAAAGGTTAAAAAAAATTTCGAACTTTTTCTAGAAAAAGAAAACAGCATAAGTCACGATAATGGGTGAAACTGAATATTATGTTTTATTATTTGCAAGATGAAAAAATAGTTGTTATATGAAGGCTGTAACATGGATATTGATTGCTTATCATAATCCCCATGGCAACCTTTTTTTGGTTAAAATTCTGATTATTTAACAATTGCTCTGGAAAAGTTGGCTCTAAGGCAGGCTTTTACACGTACCTCATTCTTAATAATTGTTCTTGGTTTCACTCACAATGTAAGAGGTTTAGAGAATGCCACCCTAATTAATGCACTTGCAATAAAATTTATGTGTTTATGAGTTGAGTCTCTCTTATTTTCATAACTTGTTCTTTTTAGTTTTTTTTTCGTTAAATTTATTTATTTTAGTTAAAAGTTAAACTTGCTTGCTTATTATTGTTGCTGTTGTTTTATGTCAGACTACACCTACTTCAAATAAAACTTCTAATTTTATGAAGACTTTGCTGCAACTTAGCGTCACAGATTTTGCTCTTTTGAAATATGCATAAAGCTTTAATTGAAACTAAGAACAAAAAAATAAATTATGTCCAAGTGTAAACAAATAATAAGACAAATATCTAAAAAAATTTTATAAGAAAAAATCAATTTAAATGGTTTAATATTCAAAGACTTGATTTTGCTTAGAGAAACTGTAAAAATCCGGATTTTGTCTAATGCACAGTTTTTAACATGATTATGATCACGATGTGTGTAGTAAAACAAAATTAACTCCAAATCTGCTTAAATCTTTCCGGTTGTTGTAGTAATAGAACACAAAAATATGTAACCATACATAATTTTTTATTTGTATTACAAAAAAAAAATAAAGTAACACCCACTCGTCCTCAACAATGTTGCCTAACAAATGTCTCATAAGCATGTATCTTTAGATCGTTGTTGCTGGGCACTAAAGCTGAGATTGATGAACAGCAAAAACTCCATAACATCATTTTAATCATTTTATAATAATATAAATATTGTATAAGGTATGGGTTTTTTTTTTAATAAAAGTGGAATTTTTTGCTTAAAATCTTTGAAAATAATGTTAATAATTATAATGATCTAAAAATCTTTTTTAAAGACAACTTAATTTTTTAAATACTAGCTGTGCCCAACAAGTTGCCCGCTCGTATTTAATTTTTGGCACGGCTGTATGTTTTAAAATTCATAAAGATCCATAGTTGCAGAGGACAAATTGGTAGAAAAGTTTGGAGGGGGCAGCACAGAATGCCTTTATGTCCTCTCTAGGTCTTAGATTTAAAAAATATGAAACCTGTGTATTCGTTTAGATGTAGATGTATCTATGTAATTAATTAAAAAAATCGGTGGGATAGTTTCAGAGGGCAAATATTGCCGCCTTTCTTCCGCTAGGTCCAATTTTTTTTTCGACATATATAGCCTTTGTCTGCTTCCGACAGATGCAGTCCATCACAATAGCAAAATATATAGCCATTACTATAACTATTTTATATTATTTTATAAAATTGCTTCAACATTTTCCCTATTAATTTTCTTTTTAAACTATTCCTTTTTTTAGCGTTAATTTATTTTTTAAATAAATATATAATATATATATACATATAATAGAAGAAAAATGGAAGATAAAAAGGTTTAATTATTTTTTATGTTATGTATGTTGAGTAAAAATCAATCAAGTTAATAAAGTCTAGTTTAATTTTTCTTCTCTTCTTTAGAAAATCATACTAATTAATAAAAAACATTTCATTCAATAAGAATTGAAAATACTAAACTTAAGCTCGATTAAGAAATTATTTCTGATTAAAACTCCCTATAGTTCAATTAAATTTAATATGTATCAGTTATATTATTATTTAAAAAAAATCGGATATTTAAATAAAACAAGCCAAATGTATTACATGTAATTATAAATGAACTTTTTTAAAAATCACTCCAATAAGCTGAAATTTCGTACTGAAGCAGCTTTAAATTGTAAAACTAGAATTATTTAATTTTCTAAATATTGTATTAAGTCCGCTTAAGCACTTTTTCCGTCTTTGCATACAGAATTATTTGGTCTGTTTCTTGAAATTCTGCCTTAACAATTCTGCATTAACGGTATGCTGTTGTTAACAGTGTGTTTCTCTTTACTATAAACATTTATGTACACACATACTCTATTTCTGTATGTTCTGCATTAACAGTATGCTGCTGCTAACAGTGTGTTTCTGTTTACTATATACATACATATACTATGTACATACATACTCTATTTCTGTATGTTCTGTATTAACAGTATGCTGTTGCGAACAGTGTGTTTTTGTTTACTGTAGTAATTTTTCTTCTTCTTCATTTACCGTAACTTTAATTTTGTTGCTTAGCATAACGAAAGACTTAAGCAAGAAACTTTTACACCCACGGCTGGAAATAACAAACAGCAAATGTTGCTAAACATGTGTAGAGAGAATATAAAAGATTGTCGGTCGGTATTAAAGAAAATTATGAGTTACATACTCAAAAAATGTATTTAAATAATAAATTCAAAATGCAATAAAGCATAATTATATTAAATATCAAAATCAATATTTATTTACAGATTCTTTATTTTATTTGTGCAAAAGCAACTTTTGTTATTTACAAAAAATGCAAGATGTTCTCTCCTCGCAAATTTTTGCATTGTTGTTGTTAAATGTTTGTTTATTTATTAGTTTTTTTTTGTAGTCATTATTTACTTAACGATGATGAGATGATGTTTGCTTGTGCAGCATGTTTTATTTGAATATGCATTGTATTGTATTGTATTCATTTGAGTTGAGATTTTTTTTGTTTTGTTTTGTTTGGAGATGTTAAAGAAGTTTTTCTTAATAACAAAATTTAAAGCTTTGGAAATTTTAGTTCTGATTTGAACTTTGCTCAAAGCGGTTGTATTTGACGGGAAATACAATTTTAATTTGAAACGCATACAAAAAAAATACTAAGTAATAAATATTATTATTAATGAATAATGATTAAAATACTTAACGAATGTGAATAAAATATTTTTTCTTAAAATTCATTAATTTCTATTGTTAATATTATAAAAATTTGTAAGATTATAACAATTATTCATACTTATACTTGTTATATTTTATTGTTGCTGGCTTCATTTATTTGTAAATGTTAACAAGTTTTCCTTGGCGGTATAAGAAAATTCTTACGAACATTTTTGCATATATAAATGAAATGATTTTATAAGTATGTATGTGTGTTTCTTTTTACAAAGTGCGCGCGATGCATCTACCAAACTGCATGAAGAATTTTCGTTGTTGTTTAGTTTTGAAATATTAACGCTTGTGAATTACTGCCAAAAATGTACTTTGTTTTGAAACTTTGCATGAGCTTGTAATAAAAATATTGTCACATGACATTTTTTAATGTTGTTTTCTGATTAATGTTCAAATTCCAAGTGATTTCCCTAATCTTAATTAAATTGGGTAGAAAAAAAACTATTTTATATTTATATAAAAGGTGTCAAATCGTTAAAAGTAAATTTACATGAAATGTGTTGCAATATTTTTATTCACTAGCTGTGCTGTTTGTTTGTTTGTTTCAATAATATTTATGATTTTTTTAAGAAAAACGTGAACTGGTATAATTCAAGTCTACTTCTAAAGTATGAATATTTAAGCAAGTAATTTTTATAAAATCATAAGTCTTTCAAAGCAAACAGATAGCAAGACATACTGGATATTTTGAATCAGTTGAATCTGGCAACTGTCAATAAAATAACAACAACAAACTGCAAAGTTTGTAGAATAAATAATAAAAAAATCTGGACATTTCAAACGAAGACATCAATCAGTTACCGAACTGGAAGTGAAAATCTTTTTTTTTAAACATTACATGTATCAAGCAAATTACTGAATTATCAGAAGGTAAGAATATTTCAATGTATTTATGTTATCATTAGAAGAGAATTATTTAAATTGTCTTCAGTTATTATTATTATGGCGAACAAAGTTATTTAACAAACCTCCAGTGAAATTTTGTTGAATTTAATCTAAACAAATAAGGAACGTTATTTTAGCCAGTTTTCTTTAATTAACTATATAACTTTATTCGTGAAGTAATAAAATATTTAATTCTATGTATTAATATAAGTTTCCTTATTTTGTTTTTTTTGATTCTGTAATGTAAATTGATATTTAAAATACCAAAGTATAGTATTATTGCCAGCAACAACAATAAGGCAATTGCAAATAATCACGTTTTTTTGGGCTTGAAATCGCAATTAAGTGGCCAAAAAAAATTTATTGCTTATTTAAGTATTTATTATTTAGTGGATGTTGCTCTTGTTATTGCCTTTTACGTAGTTTTTGCATCTTTTTGTAGTTGCTGTTGTCTGTTTAAGTATTTGTCAGTTTTAGCACTTTTCTGCTCCATGTTTTTCTATCTGTTATTTGCCAGCTCTCTCAGAAAGGTCAAATACCAATTGACTTTTTTGTGTTATTTTGCTTTGTTTTCCATTTATATAAACTTTAATTTTATATACGAGTATCTTTGGGATACTCTTGGCCAACAACAACACAGCTGCTTGTTTTTCGTTTTCCTTACATTTCATGCAAATTTAAGTTTAGTAATTTCTCTTGATGTTTCAACTTAAAAAGGAAACTAGCATTGCAAAAAAAAAAAACAAAAGACTTAAGTCACATGCTGACTTTTGTATATTGATAAAAATTTAGAAATGGGAAAAATTTAATGACAGAAATGTATCAAGGCGAGCAGTGATTTTTTAACATTTGACCTTATGAAATATTCAAGCAGGAAATAAGAAAAACAGTATTTTTAAAATACTTAATTGGCCTTGCAGATTTCTTAGCTGCAGCATATGCAGCCCTATTTTCGATTTAATCGCAAGCGACATGTAGTAAAAAATAAACTTTTTTATTTTTTAACAATATTATTTATTAATTCTTTAAAAAAGTTCTTTAGCCTCCTATGATTGTAGTTTTGTAATTTTCCATAAGGTATTTTTTGTGGTTGAAGTCTATTGAGGTTTTGCTTAACTGCAACGAAATGCATCTAGACATGCTAAACCATCAATAAATAAATTTCTAAAATTCTTTTTTATTTAAACTAAAATTTTCTGGGCCCACCCAGAATTATGAAAATACCAAAATTGTTGACAACTTTTAAAATTGCTGATGTAAAATTTTATCGAAATATTTGTATATTATAAAAAAACCTTCTCCCAAAAAATTCAAATTTTATACCCTTCACCAAAAATGGAAGGTTTGTCATTCCGTGTGTAATTTCCATAATATTCATATGCAACCCATAATATATATATATATATATTCTGGGTCCTTATGAATAGGGAACACGAATAAGCGATGTCCATCTGTCCTTCCGGCCGTCTGGTGTAGGTGAAATCGGTTTTCCGAAGCTCCCAGAAAAGCTGGAGACTTCGGTCTTAGACTGGTGTATCAGAAATAGTCTAAAATAGATTGGTATTAAAAATCAGCGAAATCGAGCAGACCGTTTCAGAGATGGAAGGCTTGAACTTGATTTTGCCATATAAAAGTAACTAGACAACACAAATTTTTTGATTTTTTGTTAAATAAACTTATTTTATATTTCAGTATGAAGAAATTTTGTATTAAAAATATAAAAAAAAAATAAAAAAGACGTTTCCAGGGTTGGGAACTTTAACTTTTTTGTTATATAAAAATAACCTACTAAAACTAATTTTTCCTTTTTATCTATAAATTAAAAATATCTTAAATTCTTAAAAGAAAAAGATTGGTGTAAGAAATCAGAAAAATTTTAAATTATGATTCCAGGGCTGGGTAACGTACAGTTTTTGTGATATATAAAATTAACTAGGTCTAATTATTTTTTTTATATTTTATTTTGCAAAGAAAAGTATGATATAGAAAATTAGAAAAAACACAGCTCCACAGATGGAAAATTTTAACTCTTTTTTATATTAAAGTAACTAAATAAAACTAGTATTTTCCTTATTTCTTTTTTTGTTAACTTAACATATTTTATAAAGAACAATATTGGTATAAGAAACCAAAAAATCTAAAAGGATGATTCCAGGGTTGGGAAAAGTACACTTTTTTTATATCTAAAATTAATTAAATAAATCTAGTTGTTTCTTTGGTAATTAAATATATTCTATATTTTAGAAAGAAATAAATTAGTACTCGTATTAAAACCAGAAAAATTTAAATTATGGTTGCAGGGTTGGAAATTGAAATTTGGGTAAAAAAATAACAAAAATAATTTTTTTTTTCAGTTAAACATTTCATTTTTTATGAAAGCAAGCAAATTCTTTAGTCGAAAAAAACCAAGAGGTCACTTACTATTTGCTGATATCGTCGCTGTTTTAACTAACTGACCTCACTGACATCATTTTGAAAAATGAGTTAAGCCCACTATTAGACTTTATGAGTCATAATAGACCTTGTCTACAATTTTTATGACTGTAAAGATTACTGCCGAGCCTATAATAGTAAAAATATTTCAGACGTTTCCATAAGAATACATGTAGAAAACAATCATAAAAGCTCCTCTCCTGTAAAATTTACAAAATGTCAGTTAGGTCAGTTAGCTAAAACAGCGACGATATGTATACTACACATACATACGTTCGTAAAGGGTATATAAGATTCGGCACAGCCGAATATAGCACTCTTATTTATTGTCGCTTACGATTAAATCGAAAATAGGGCTCGATATAATAACTGCAAAAATTAATTCCTTTTTTAAGCTCACACACTATGGCATTTTGTGACATCGCAATAGTGTGTACTATTTTGTATTTCCATACAAAATTTGACTAGACCACACTGGAAGTATGTATGGATGTATGTATCTAGTTATTCATATTATCATTTATGAATTCTTAAGATATTCTATGTTGGGTATAGCATCTCTATAGAAGATTTGTCGACTTAGCTGACTTAATGCTGAACAATTCCACAGATACAGCCAAATTTTGCTTGCGGTTTAAATATGTTGTGCTGTACCTTGCACAATGTTTAGATCTTCTTTTCAATTAATATTCACATAAAAATTTAATTTGGACTCATATTAATTAAAACATTTAAATTTATTTAATACTTATTACGAAATTGGAAATGCGTTACTCAATTTTAGTTTCCCACTTTAATCACCTGTGCTAAAAATTTAACATCACTTAGCATGAGTTTCATACGAAAAATACTTTAAAGGTTTGGAAATAATTAAAATACAAATAGTTGGAATTAAAAACAAGACATTTATTTATTTAATTTCTTTTTTTTTATTACCACTAAAGTTTAGAAATACAACTGTTTTTTTTTTAATTATTTTCAAAGCATGAAAAAGTATTTTGCATGCTTTTTATATTTTCCTAAATACTGTTTGCTGAAATTTTACTGCCACATAAATATTGTAACAAATATTTAATGCCCGTTTTTCTTATAGTTTTTATTTGAATTTTTTTTTGGCTAATTTTTCCTCAACTTTTAGTCTTTTTGTTTTCACTTTTTTTTTTGTTAACACAAGAAGAATTATTTTAAACGTAAAAACGGCAGAAAAGCACTATTGTACGATGATTTAGTTGTAGCAGAGTGGAGATGAAAACAAGCAAAAAAAAAAAACATCTTGAAATATCTCCCGCTACTACTAAAGTTATGAAACATGTATTTAACAATTGAAATTAAAAAACAGCATTAGACACTTGAGACTTATTTAACGCCGGCCTCAAATTTTATTACACTATTTGTTTGCATCATGTTTGTCGTGATTTAGGGGTGCATTCTTCCATGTATTCATATATAATTTTATAAAATGTGTCAATGTAATTTTAAACAGCCATAAAACTTATTAATGGAAACCAATCCTTTGAGTTGACACTATTTTTCTTTCGCATCATAAAAGAGAGCAACTTGCTTATTTTCAGTTTTATTACGCATATTTTTTATAGACTATCGAGTTAATATGTTGTATGTCGAAGCACATAAATTTCGTTTTTAATTTGTCTTATAAGGTAAATGTAAATTCAGTTCTAGGTGTAACTGAATCACTCTTTCATTGAGATTTTTCTTAGTTTTTTTTTATTTCTTATTTTTTTATTGCTGAATATTTGTGCTAGTATTGCGTGAAGTAAATGATGAAATTTCCAAAAATAAAAAAAAGAAACAAAAATAAACTGGAGTAAACAAACTTGCAACAAAAACAAAAAAAAACTTAAATAACTATTTCCACCCACATATTTACACATATGAGCTTTTACTAAAACGCCTTTATTTTGTTGATTTCTGGAAAAGGAAATTTTGTTTATTATTTTAAGTATTCTAAAGATTAGCATTAGCAAATTCTGCTTTTTGAATAAATCAAAAATAATATTTAAGGTTGTCTTTCGTTTGAATAACACTGCACAACAAAATCTAATATTTAATTCACTGTAGCACTGTGTTATATAACAAAAATTTTTATTAACAGTTTAATCCGATATATCCCTATCAAGCGGTATTTTTTTTACGAAGGGCATAAGAATTGTTAACAGAAATAAGATTATAAGATTTAAAATGTTTTACACGAGTGTTATGTATGACTTGCATGGTTTACCTTGACGATTTATCATAACACGGATATAAGCTTCAATCCTACTTTAATAACTATTTCTCGCGTGATCCTTTCGTATCCCAATAATTGAGTATTTTTAATTTATTCTTCCAGAATAAGTTGTTGCACGTGTTTGCAGTACAATCAGAGAAAAACAAAAGACTTAAGGAGCAAACTTGCAAGAGACAGGGGAAATAATCTCTCTTCGTTGTCTACAGCGTTGCCATATGTGCAGATTTATTTGTTTTTGCCAAGGTTGGCAAACGGTATCGTAAAAATACCGATACCGATTCAAATACCGCTAAAATTAGATACCGGTATCGTTACCGATACTGAAATCCATTTCGGTTAGAAAATACCGGTATCCAGATTACCGTTTACGTCTATATCGGTACGTACCGGTATACCGATTCCGGCCAAAAAATAAATGATAGTTGAGTTGTAGTTGCCAAATTTTTATTATGTAGGTTGTAACGATGTTTCTTGGGCTGGGGTAAAACTTAGCGATGTCCAGGATTCGTCTACATAAAATTTATTGATTTTTGAGACCATGAGAGAGTAAAACACGAAGTTCATTCAATGCCGAATATTTATTTACTTTTAAATTTCAAAATTAAATTTATCATTTCAAGTGACAACTCAAATGACTAATGAGCGCGGTCAGAAAGAAAGAGCTCGTGCAGAGCGCAGTCACTATCACACAGCTGCAGGCGGGATGTGTAACACCACACAACCTGTGGGCTGCGCGTGTGAGAACGCGAGAAACAAATGCTCAGAGGGAGCGGTAAAACGTATGCTCGTGTAGAGCGCAGTCACTGTGCACGCAGATGCAGGCGGGATGTGTAACACCACACAACCTACAGGCTGCGCGTGTGAGAACGCGAGAAACAAATGCTCAGAGGGAGCGGTATTACGCGTGCTCGTGAGGAGCGCAGTCACTAGCACACAGATGTAGGTGGGATGTGTAACACCACACAACCTACAAACTGCGCGTGTGAGAACGCGACGGAATTGCTCAGAAGGAGCGGTGTGCTCGTGGAGAGCGATAACAGGTGCAGGCGGGATGTGTAACACCACACAACCTACAGCTGCGACAAATATTCTACACTAGTTGTGTTATTATAAGTCTGTCCACTAGATGTGTTTAGAGGCAAGTACAATGCTGATGGATGTGTAACACCACGTTCAACTTTGTGTTCTTACCTTGCTGACAGCTAGCAGCAGACTCTCCTTTTGATAATAAGATTCTTCCTTATATACCCAAAAATATCTGCTATTACTCAGTTGTCGTAAAGCGTAACTTACTAAATAATGGTTGTTTAAAAATGTCAACTTATTTGCAATAGTACAATAATTTACATATAGATGGCGACTCCATCTAAAAAAATGCGTTAGTTTTAAATTGATGTTTCAATAACAAATGAATATGTTTGCTCATCTGAGTACATCTAAATTATTGATTAACTAAATAATATAATGTTATTATTATAACAAAAATAATATGTGGGATAATATTAATGATATTATGCAATTGTAATAATTAATACAAATTACTTTGATTACAAGAAAAATAAATTGGTTTCGGGTGCTTGGCCCATAAATGTGGTGACATTCTCAAGGTTGTACGGCTAAAACGAGGGTCACCCGACTTTCGTCGTTACAAGGTATTACAACTTTTTTCACCATGAGACAACTGCTTTTCATCAGTTGTATTTTGGTTTTTATTTCGACCATTGTGTTCGTTTTACTTTACTATTCCAGACACCAACCAATCCCATTTGTCAACCAATATTATTGCCATGTTCATAAAACATAGAATCTCAAGAAAAAATAGCAAGGCCAAAACTAAAAATATTTAAAATGTTTTTTAATGGATACTATGGTTTCAAAACATATAGCATAGATAAGAACCTCTGTTTTTCGTGCATTGTTTCGAAGTCAACTAAAATTAGTTGTTATTCAGAATACCAAAAAAAGTTAAGTTGTTTCAGTTTCAATCAAAATTAGTTGAGCTGTAAAACGTAATATGTGCAAAAATTTCAAAAATATATTTCAATTAACTTTCTTTCTTTGGTGTTGGTCTTGTTTACACACTTCACCGTAATATATAAGGTTGATAGAGAAAAAACTTCTAAACTTTTATATTTGAAGTTAAAGATTCCTCTTGAGGTGAAGAAAAGTACTTTTAAAATGAAGGAATACATATTGGCGACCACTGTTGTACCAATTTTGTACTCTGTGTTTATATACTACATCTATTAAATTGTACTTTCATCATCCTGGAATCTTAAACACACCGAAAGCGTGTAAATAGAACGCGAAATACATCATACAGGAAGTTTTTTTAACAAAAAGTCTTCTAACAAAATATTTAAAACAGTCCTCTGAATTACTCTCATTCAATTATGTTTTATAAACAAAGTTATAAACAAAAATATTGCCTAACAACGTGTCCAAAGTAGAAAAATGTCGGGAAAACCGAAGAAATCATATTTGGTGAAAAAATAAAGACTTATTTGAAATTTACTGAAACAAGATATATCTATATGGTTCAAAAGGTCTTAGTCTCTTCTTTCTGTATCCGTTTATAAATTTAAAATCGGTTGATATTTAACTTAGTTGGAGGTTTATAAGTGTCTACGGTTACGAAAAACCGCTTTTTACCCGTAACTCAAGATTTTGGAGGTGTCTGGAAAATTCCAAATATAATTTCTATTGTTATATTCGACAATACCTAGCAGAAAATTAGTAACATATCCCAGGTATTTCGATTTCATCAAAATTTGTCACACAGTGTGATATATCAGTATAAACAAAACTTTTATTTCTACTATTTTGTTTAATTAACCAAAATGTATACTTTATATGTATATGCAAAGTTTGGACTGCAGTCTCCTTGTTTCACTTTTTTAATAAATTATTTTTTAATAATAGTATAAAAACATATATAGAAACAAATAAGTTTGTATGCTTTTATACAAGTACATATGTTAATGTAAAAATACTCCCTTTTTGAAGTAATTTAATAAAAAATAGTTTTTTTTGCTATGTCCACTGCCTGAAATAATAAATTTGTCAGTAATATCGGTATACCGTTATTATAAGCTCGATAACGGTATGTACCGGTAATACCGATACCGAAATAAAAAAAATACCGATACCGCTACCGATACCGAAATTTAAAAAATAATTGTACCGGTATCAATACCGATACCGTTATTTTTTTCGGTTTCCAACCTTGGTTTTTGCCCGTTTTTTTAACAGTTGAGCGATTGTGGTGTTTTTTCTTTCAAAAGTCAGTTTTTATTTTTTTTTTTTTCATATCAGTGACAGGCTCGGTCCGACGCTCATTAAAAAGCATATGAAAAGCAAACAAAAAAGAGCTAAAAATATTAAAACTTTCTTTATGTTGTGCATTCCATTTGCTGCAGAATTAGTATGAAAAGCATACGAAAAATTTAAAAGTTTTGAATTTTTCTTTTTGTTTCAATTATTGCGTAGTTTTCTAATATTAGGCTCATAATGATCACACTAACTTTTTTGCAGCATTTATCAAATTAAACTAAAGTGTATTTTAGTTGAAAACTTATTACTATACTTATTTATAACTTATACTTATTTAAGACTCCCAACCCCCAAGTAAAATTTGACAACGCAAGCCAACATTGTACCTATACAATAAATCCTAGAAAGAACAAGCAATAATGAAAGAATGCCCCTTTGTTGCGAATGGCGTTGTCAACATCATATCAAGACGACAGTAAAAGTTGACAATTGCCTACTCTCTGTCGACAACAATTGACTGCTATTATTATACTCCATTAATTTGCAAGGCCTTAGAGATTAGTAAGAGATTGTCAATAAGAGCCAATTATTGCTGAAAAAGAGTAGACAAGTGACAATATTTACTATCGTCTTGATGTGACGTCGACGATGCCTTTCACAATAAGGGGAAATGCCTCAAGAAAAGCGATATTGAAAAGTTTGTAACTACGTGTGCCTTTGGTAGAATAGCTGATTTAATGCCGCAGGCTGTATGCAGCGATGTTATGATGGTTTTACGTTCTAATAAAAAATATATTTTGGGCAGTTTTTGCTTTGTTCGGTGTGGGTAGTTTTTTCCTTAAACGTATATGGCAACGCTGGTTATTAATCTGCAATTTTACGATACAAGAGCAATAGTGCTACCAAATATGCGTAATAGTGCACCCATATGAGCCTAATGGTGCACTGACATCTGAGCAAGAATATAGTATTGACGAGATTTCGAGCAAAATCTAGTAGATTTCAAGTACAAAACAAAACCTACTCCGTCGCTAGATTTTATTGAAATCGGCTTAGTAATGCAGCTATAGTTTTTTCTTTTAATTTGTACTCAAAAATGGTTTTTGTTTTGGATACGAAATCTGGATAAATGTAAAAAAACAACTTACAACACCGTTTACACCAATTTTTTTGGATATTTCGTCTGGTGGTTACTGGTTTACTGCACAGTATATTAAAAATACATTAGTACTGCGGAAAATCAATAACCACCCGGCGATTTATCAAGATTTTTTATTCAAAATAAACCCCATTAACTGAAAATTTTCCAAAACTACAAACAAACAACTGCAATGTAACCAGTTCACACACCTTTTTAAGTACACAGGCTGATTGCTTAGTACAAATTTGAAAAAAAAAACATTTTAAGTAGATTTTGATAAAATCTATTGACAAAGCAGATTATGTTTTGCATGGGAAATCTACTAGATATTGCCCGAAATCTCGTAGGCACTTAATTTTGTTCATACGTAAATGCACCACTAAATTTGTTTATTCATTTATAAAATTACTCCAATTGTCATTATTTTCAATAGTCACTATATTCTTTTCTTTAAGTTTACTCCGCGAATAGCACATCAACGAAATAAGTCAGAAAAAGGAGCATCGATATAACTGAAAAAAACCATTTAATTTGGAAACATAAAATATCAAAAAATTTTGATATTTGGAAAACCAAAAAGAAAACGCGAATTTTTACAGGAAGTATTGCTACAAACGTTTAGTGGAATATGCTCAAGTTTCTGTTAATGTTCCTTCGTCTGTGGGCAGCTTAAGATATTTGAATTAAAGTGAAGTTTTATAGTGAATAAAGGTATAGAACTTTTCAAATATAATGCAAGTATCAGCTGATTTTTATTGCCACTTCTTCGGTATTTTTGACAGTTTCTGGTTTTGTTTTTATTTTCAATCTTATACCACGACTAGTTTTATTTGTGTTAAACAGCTGTTGTTGTTTTGCACTAGAACAACTGTCAACACAGGCACTGACTATTTGTGTGAGCTTATTCAATTATTGTTATCATTTCTTTTGTTTTTGTTTTTATTTATTAATTAATTTGTGATTTATTGAATACGCCAATATAAACAAATTTAATTTAAATTAAACTTTAGATCGTGTGTTAAAATCAACATAGTTGATGCCTTATAAAAATATGCTAATCAATTTATTTGACAACTTTTAATTTTCTTAAAATAGTTTTACATCTCCAAAATGATATTCTAATATAATTTTGCACCTCAAGTAAAACGAAATATTCATAATATTTATGTGTCTACTTAAAACTGATTGATTGAACCATTTGTGTTTGGGTGTTATTAAATGGTTTCTAAATTAATAATTTATTCCCAGTTAAAATTTACTGCTGAAATGTATTTATGTTAAATAAGTTGTCTAAAGAATACTCGTACATGTGTTCGACAGCTGACAATGAAAATTAAAAACAAATTTTCGATCTAAATTGTCTAGTTAAACATATTTAATTGTTTCATTATATTTTGTTATTAGGTTACAACTTTTGAAAAGGTGTCTGATTGCTCGTATTGCAACCAGTAATAATTCTTCTAAACTCAAAAACTACCTTATCTTTCTCATTTTTATAATTATACTTTGTTTAAATTTTATTACGTTATTAATCATAATACTTTATTTTGTTATCACCATGTTATTAATTATTATTTTGAGTTTATTTAATTATTACAATTAATTTAAATAAAATTGTTTCAATATTTTATTTTTATTTTAATGCGTAAAGTCTACAACAAAATGCATATAGACGTGCAAACCAACAACAAGTATATTTATTTAATTATGGTCGAGTATTAAAATAGGCTGTTTTGAATAGTATTTGAAGTTTGTGGAGTTTTTAAATTAATTAATTTTCTTTCACTTCAGAATTTAGAGAAAGGAGATATTATCATGTTCCACATAGTAAATGACTCACATCTGAAACATTTTATTTTATTTATTTAAAATGCCAAAGAACTTTGCATTTTGGTAAATATCAAATAACTCATTCATCTAACGCTCCCTCCCATTGGGCTTTAACTGGACAAGTCAAGTTAAAACTATACGTCTCACAACGGGTTTTCTTTGTCTAGTGACTGCGGTCATAAACTATGTGTACGCAAGCAAAGCTGCCATAAAAATACTAATTTACGAATTTTAATTAGAAACATACATATATAAACAATACCAAAAATAAAATATTGCATAATGACAATAATAAAACAAAAATAATCCCGCGATAGTCAAATACGTTACTTTTATTAAAATCGTATCTTTGTTTAACTGAAGAAGTGTATGAAAAATTTGAAAGAAACATTTCGCTGTTGCATTGAAAATATCCGTTTCCGAAATTCATAAAATTTCAAAAAGAAGAAAACCATTTGCAAAATATTTGCCATACAAAAATTTTTCATAGTTTTATTAATAATCAACAGAAATACACCAGCAGCGTAGCAACAACAGCAACAGCAACAGCAACAGCAACAGCAACAGCAACAACAACTCTATATGACCTTAACACATTTCTTTTATAATTTAAACAAAAATCGCAGAGAAAAACTCACACACTTTTTTTCTCCTCAAAATGTATACAATAGAAACAACTTCATTTATTAAAACTGAAGTAAGAAGAACAGATGGATTAATTTATTTTTTTACGCATTAAATCACCCACATGAATAAAATAAAATTTAAAATGTTTCACAAAGAAGAAACAAAACAAACATTGGAATTAAGACACAATTAAATGAAAGAAATTGGTGTTCCCTGCTCACCTGCGCAACGAAATTTTAATCTCAATACAAAAGAAAATCATTTTTTAATTACAAAACTGTAGCGCGCGCTTACTCTGCATTTTCCTTTTTAAGCATATTACACAATATTTTTTTTTTATAATTTCCAACTTAGGGAATTAAACATTGGTAAAATATACGAATAAATATAAATAAATAAATTATGGCCATTTGCCTGTTTTCTAAATCCAAGCAGAAGAGCTAGAGCATTCAGTATTGGTATTGAAAATCAGCAGAATCCAAAAAACGATTCCCATCATTGAAGTTGTCTTATTACTAGCCAGAGCTGGAAAATTGATTTTTTTTTTTGGTATATAAAAAGTTTTTTTAAATAGTATATTTGTGACTGCTAGAGTACTAAAAATTATTTTTTTCTTTATCAATTAAATATCTATATATGGCTAGCTGAACTGTAAAATTACGTAACTACACTTTTTAAATTTTATAGGAGACGGAGAAAAAACTAAACAAAATTATTCAAGTCATGGAAGTAAAGTTTATTTATTATCTGATATAGGTTTTAAAATTTTTAGGGACATGTATTTCGAAAATGCAAAAAAACACACAGTGCATCCCCTCTGCCTTACGAGGATGCATTAACGTAAGCGAATGACAAAATTCTACACAAACACTACGAAGTTCGTCGGCTGGTTATACTCAAATACTCAAATTTTTAATAGTGCATCCTCTCTCGCTTAAGGTTCAATCAGACGTGCCGCAACTATAACCATAGAAAACAGCTGTTCGAACCAAACTTATGGACAACAATGTATATGATATCGCCATAGCCATTACCATAGAAACCAATTGAATTTTTGTTTGGTTATGGCTATGGCATTACGGCTATGGCACGTCTAATTTAAGCTTTACCTGGATACAAATTTGGATGCGAATGATATTTGTACTTCGTTATTTAATTTTTTTATTTTCTAATTGAATTGTGTATGAAAATAAAGATGTTATTCGGTAGGTCAGTGAGTAGTGTTCTTCTCCATCATGAGGAAATCGTGGGATCGACTTTTGATTTAATTATTATGTGTGGAAGCTTCCATATTCTATGAATTCAATACATACAATAGCAAATGCTCCAAAGTGGGACATCGCTAACAAATACGCAAGCAGGTTTGTATGCCAATATCAGCTTGACATTCCCTTATTAATCTGCTTACGGCAAAGCAGTAATTTTTGCTAGGACGAAAATTTATTTTTGTTTAATTTTCTGAATTCTGTAAATTCTTTTTCATTATTCCATAAAATTTTTTTCTGGAAAATTTTGTAGGTTCCATTTCGTTGAAAATTTAATTTGCTGGATGTTATTTTATTTATTCCTAATCATAGAGATGAATATAATTTCCACTTGGGATCTTAAGAAAATAATTTAAATAATTTAAAAAATTTAATAATATGTATTAATTTTAATTTGATATTTATTTGCTGATGGTTCAGCATTGTCTATATGCATTTCATTCTATGTATTAATAAATGAAAAATATTTTAAATAAAATTATTATGCAAATTTAAATAGAAGAACTTTATCTATATATCACTCATTTACTTCTAAAACGTCATAACTCAAAATAATTAGTTTTACAGAAAGCAAGCTTAAAGTTTTTAATTTACACACAAATTAATGGAAAAGGAAATTTTTAATTTTCTCTCAAGAAATTAGTGTACCTATGTATATATGTACATAGAAGATATTTTTATAAAATTTTTGCACAATGTGAATAACGATATGAGGATTAATGCTGCATAATTAAGCCAACAATTTTAGTTTTTGAGTTATGACTTTCTTCAAGTAAATGTATTTATCAAAACTTTTAAATGCTGTAGACTTTGTTGCCAGCAGTTGAACACTTGAAGCTTGAATGGTGACGTTCCTGTCATGTGTTGTACGAGTTATTTTGTATTTTCATTTGATAATGAACTTGTGTCATTGATCATGCGTTTATTTATTTAAATAAAAAATTATAAATAATTATAAGTCCATAATGGCAATTAATTAAGACAACATCATCAGCAAGCAATTTTACAAAAAACAATTGCTTTACACAAGTACATAAACATATCGCACTTGTTCCTCTAAAGGGAATCATTGACACATTTACAAATTCTCAGTAGAGGAAATAAATGTGTTTTTCAAACTCTCATTGAAGCCCTCTATTATGAAAGTGGTTTAAGTCGCATTTTTGCTGGGAAATATTAAATAAAATTAAAAAAAAAACTCCAATAAACATTTTATAAATAATAAATAACTTTAAATTAAATCGAGACTGGTACAACTCTAATTAAAATTTTGCATAATATAAGAATATATTTTGATTTATTCAAACGTAGGAGGAATACAACTGAATTTTTATTTTATTTTAAATTTATTTTTTGTTGAAAGGGTAGATATTTTCTCTGTAGCATTTTTATCGTATTGTATTTCGTTTTCTTGCAAAAAGTGAAATTTGCAACATTTTGAGTTCACCCCGTTAGAAGAGCAAGCGCGATATGTATACACCTGTAAGCATGTGTGGGAGTTTAAATGAATTTTGTTTAAAAAATTATTTATAATTGTATGTATGTATATGTATATACATACATATATACATGTGTACGTAAATACTAGTATGTGTATGCGTAAGTTATCGCGAATAAGAATTCGAGGCGTCGTATATGGAACATAAACGTTTTAATAAAAAATAGTAAAAATATTAATTTGTGCAAAATGTAGCTAAAGTTTATTAAAATATTTAATAGCAGTAACAATAAATCATCCATTGATTAATTAATGTAAGATTTTTCCACTGAATTATAAGCAATTGTAAAATGTGTCATTTATGTAATAATTGCAATCATTTAACGATTGAATTAAGTCTACACAAGCTTCGTAGTTGGCACAAAGTCATTAAAACTTTAGTAGCACGTGCTGTTGATTTAAAAATAAATCAAGACATAAATGTACACACAGAGGATTATTTAACATTGGACCAAATAGAGAATGCAATTTTTTCTAAACTCGATTAATAAAACATTTAATTTAATTTCTGCTGCTTTTCAACTAAAATTTAATATTTAATGTTTAACTTTATCATCAAAAGTCAATAAAATATATGCACATAATTAAATGAATTAAAGGAATTTCTTATGTTAGTCTATTGATTAAATATTCTGCTGTTTTCTTGTTATTTCATTAATAAATCGCTTATTTCAATTGCAATAATATTTCATACATTGATACTCGTAAGTTGGAACAAGCCATTAAATCACGTTTCTTCTAATGATCTTAAGAAGATCTTAAGTTGTGCAAATCACCACGAGTCAAACATATGAGTAGAAATCTTCTTAAATAAAACACAAAGTGCAAAGACCTCTCGTACAGACTTGTGAGCAGATTGAATCTAATAGAGATGACACTTCAGATACAAAATTAATATAAATGTTTTCATACTTGCACTGTAAGAGAAATACAGAAGTGGCCAAACAGTGCCGTCAAGGAATGAGTTCTTCAAGCACAAAAGTTCCTTTTAATTAACAATTACCTAGTGCGCCATAACAGCTAAAAAAGCTTAAACGACAAATATTTCAAACTTCGTTTTTAACGAAAATCGATTATTGGCGATCGTAGATAAACGATTTTTGTCAAAAAAATTAACTTCAAAAATTAAGTCGCTTGACCTTTTTTTTTTGGCAGTTATCACGCGATATGTTTGCAAAAATTATATTAATTCAAAGTACGAATATGCATGCAATGGCTTATTAAACCTTTTTACCTTGAAATATACAGTGGGAAAATATATTATTTGCTAACGTCAAATTCGCATGACTTAATCATGTCATTTGTGAAACATTGCTTAAAGCAAGGCTGGCCAACTATTGTTTGCATATCGCGCCATAACCGCTAAGATATCTTAAGCGACACATTTTTTGGACTTCGTTTTTTTGACGGAAATTGACTATTTACGATCGCAAATAATCGATTTTGGTCAAAAACTTAAGTTCGAAAATGATGTCGCTTAAGCTTTTTTGGCGGTTATGGCACGATATGACGATAATAAACATACAAGTTTAATTCAATCATAAAAGAGTTATGAAGCATGTAAAGTTTTAAGCAACTATTGCACAGTGGGCCTTTCATAATAAACATTTTGATAGAACTTGATACAATTTTATGATTTTCGACTTTCACTGCACATTCTTTGCGGAAAACAATAATTTTTAAACTTTTATTTTCAAAAATACGAATACATTAGAATAATGTGAGAAAGAGTTACTTTCTCGAGATATTTTAAAAATATTAAATTTAGTATACGCAAGGCCGCATATTCATAGTAAAACCAGTATTACCCTACAAAATACTGGTTTTAAGCTCTTGAAAAATATAAAACCAGTATTACCATACAAAATACTGGTTTTAAGCTCTTGAAAAATATGAAACCAGTATTACCATACAAAATATTGGTTTCAAACTCTTAAAGTATACTTTGTTTTGACTATGAATATGCGCCAAGGTCTTTGTCAAAACTTTAGATAAACTAGTCTGCTGGGCCGGATGACATTCCAGCACTACCATTCTAAGGCTGAGTTTACATCTGGCACTTCATGTGTGCCATGTACCAAAGAAAGTGTAACCACTAATTACTAATGAAAATGTTCTCAGGACTATCAGTTTAGGAAAGGTAGAGCATCTAGGCACATCCACTCAGAGATATTTAGATTCATTATGAAGCTCTTTTAATCTCACGGTATCCGAGTAAAATTCACTTATAACTCCTTATCTTTAAACTCCTAACATCACTATCAGAGATTACGCTTTTTGAGAATAATTGAATTATAGTCATGATCTTAAGTATTCATGAAGTAACAACTTTTTCATACAACTAACTATTAAGATTTTATGCAACATCAATATTATAAAAATAAATTTGAGAAATATTACCAAATAATCAACGAAGAACAAGAAATGTAGTACTACATGCACATGAAATACAAAATTAATTTGTATACGAGTACCAAAAGTGTTAAAAAAAATTGTTGTAGCTGTCTAGCCCACAAAATTGTGTCTTTAATGATTATAATTAAAAATAATTTGGCATAAAAATCTCACCACAAATGTCTGCTTTTATTTGGGGTTTTTTTTTTTTTTGAAGATAAAAAATTCATGAGTGTGAAAAAAAATATCTTAAAACTGAAACTAAAGAGTTACGAAGACATTTATTTGAACAGTTTAGAGAAAACATATCGAAAAAATTACAAATACTTTTTAAGAGATAAATTATTATTTGAGCAGATGAAGTTGTCATTTTTAGGGTTCCGTACACTAAAGCTGGGAAGGAAGTTATCCACGAACTAGTAATAGTCTCACGCTTAATAAGCGCTTAACGACTCCTGCTAACAATTTTAATGCTGTTGATTTTGTTATTTTGTTATGTGATTTCACTAGAAATGTAAATATAAATGTCATGATTTGTTACGCGTGAGTAACGCATTAGTCAAGTGAGAGTCACGCGTGTTCGTGGCTGTATTTATATCTAATAATGATTTTAAAAAATAACGTGTCACTTAAGCTAACTTTCTTAGGCTTGTCAAATAATCTATTTTTGTATAATTCGTATTCGAAGTGAGTCAATGGCAAGCAATTCATCAGGAGAATACGTGAATAAAAATATTACGAATTTTTGCTTATTTTGTTGGTAAGGCACGGTTTATATGCATTTCGTTGCTGGGTGTTTTTTATAGGGTGTCACAAGTTTAAATCATAACATAACAAGGAAATATATTTTTAATATCAATGAAACGGACTTTACTGGAAAGAAAAATTTTTGAAATTAATGTTTAAATATGATTTCTGTCATGTGGCCACCACGGCTGGCGCGTAGAAGGCGCAATCTGGAACACCAATTTTCAAAAACTTTTCGCAGCATTTGCGGACGTATTTCGCCGATAAGTTCCAGGTGTTCAATTGTTTGTGGTTTATCGAAGTAGACAAGTGATTTAACATCATGAAATGATTTAACACGATCTGGGTGGCCAATTAATGGGGCCATTACGTGAAACTATTTTTTCATTAAAAGTTTCTTTGAGTAAATCATCTGTAGCACCCGCTGTGTGACATGTGGCTTCGTTCGTTTGAACTACATATCAGCAAAATTAATGCCACGTAATTGAGGTACGAAAAAATTTCGAATCATAATCCTATACCGTTCACCATTCAAAGTAACATTCTGACCGTTCTGATCGTTTTTGAAGAAATATGGGCCAATGACTCCGTCAGCCCACAAAGCGCACCAAACAGTAATTGTCTGTAGATGTAATCGTGTTTCGACAAAAGCTTGTGGATTCTCCTCACTCCAAATGCGATAAGTTTGCTTATTTACGTACCCATTCAACCAGAAATGGGCTTCATCGAAAAATGGAAGAAGTGCATGATGAGTTTTACGAATAGAACAATTATTTTAATTCAAAACTTTAACAATTTGCACGCGTTGCTCTGCAAACTAAACAAAAAGCAGCTATCAGCTGTTAAATGGGCGCTAAAATAAAGCAGTGATGCCAACTCAAAGTTGTGACACTCTAAAGAAACACCCTTTATAAAAAACAATCATTAACAATAATTAATTAATAATCACTTTGTATGGCGGAACAATATCACCAAGATTTTGTTGGAATATGTAAATTGTTCTAAAAATTTTCCACCCCTTTCCCCCCTCCTATACAGCCAAGATTCTTTCAAAACATGTACAGGGTGGGCCAAAAGTTACGCCTGCTTGTAAAAATTTAATAATTTTTTTTTATTATTATTTCTTATTATTTTTTTAGATTTTATTTATCGAACCGTGTTACACCACCATGCAAAATTTAAGGACCGAGTAACGAACCAGAGAGGTAGAATTTTCTTTTCCAGTGGGCATTAAATTTTACACGCAGGCGTGACTTTTGCACACCCTATACTTTTTTCTAAGAGCTATCCACATCAAATTTAGTGAGCCTTACTATAATAGTTGTCGAGATATGAATTAACCAGCGAAAAAAGGGTGTTTGGACCCACTTTGTGCGGTACGAAAGAAACCCTTCGTATGCGAGTCAAATTCGCATTTAACTGAATTTATTCAAAATTATGTTACACCCTCAATAACGAATGTCGTCGATAAAATATGATATTTTTTGGGATTTTAGGGGCAAAAATATTATTATAAATAATACATAAGCTTTTATTTGCATGGTGCAGTAGTAGAGCGTACGCTTGTCATACAGATTTTTCTTAGCACACTTAGTATAAAGTAAATGTGTGATAGACCAGTGAGTAAAATGTTTGACTTGAATTTTACTTGATTTCTAAATGTTGACATTTCTTAGTTATTATTTGTATCTCATCCAAGGTTGTAAGCACTTGCGTCCAGTGACATCATCATGTTAAAATAAGGAGTTAAAACGCCAAGGTAGAAGTAGTTTAAAATATGATATTCATATGCTTATTAGGGCTAATAAATCAGTCAACGCTGGTTTAGTTAAACTAAGCTTAAATTTATATGTAGTTTAAACTCAAAGAAGTAAATCAGTGTATCATGCCTTATGTGTAGTTTAAAAATAATATTGTGGCAGCACTAGAATAAATGTCAAAAGACAGCTGTTTTGTAGCAGGCTATCAATTCTTTGCACAATCAAAAGAGGAAAAGAATTAAGAAATTTTAATTAATGGTCGCCCAATTTCACTGAGAAGGGAATTATATTTAAGCGTGGTGGAGTAGAATAATATAAAAGAATAATAGTGTGTAAGAAACAAGATCTGAAGAAAAAATTGAGTGCTCCTTTAATGCAAAGCAAAACATATGGTCTGTTAGTAACAAAACCATATGGCCTGTAATGGTAGTTTAAACGACCAATTTTACGCGTTTACATAGTTTAAATACTGTATTGATTTATAGGTTTGCTGGTTTAAACACATTTTAAACCACTAATAGAGATTAACTTGAACTGAGTTATTAGCCCTTAGTAATTTAAGGTATAAAACACATAATAAAAAACTAACTAAATTTTTGTAGTTTTCAAACATTCTAGGATGCAAACATGATCCAACAAAATTTTATATTTTTAGATAATTGCACAAAAATTGGCAACATGCATGTTAAAATGAAAAACCTCACTAAGATTTTAACCAAGCCAAGGTTTATCTACTTCTGTCAAACTTGTCAAAGCTTTGTTTAAACTAATAAATATACATAAACTAGAATAAATTATGCATTCAAAATGCTGACTGCATGTTGTTTACACTAGAAACATCTTCATCATTCATAATAAACTAAAAAAAGTTATTATGTGGTTTTTGCTTAATGTTTTTTTATTATTATTTATTTTTTTATAATATTTATTCGTACAAAGAACAAACAATGCATTAATCATTAAGCCTTCACAAACTTTTGTTTTAGCAAAAGTTTCAATTTCTAATCAAGAAACAATTATTGACATAACCTTTTTTTTTGCTCAGTTCATTTTAATAATATGATAAAGTAATTATCAAAAAAAAAAAAAAATAACTGATATAACTTGACAAAATAAATCGAGTAGTTTATGGAGGAAAAAATTATTAACAAACAAATTTCTTATCTCAAATGAGAAAAATACGACTACAATGACGATTATAAAAAGCGAAAATATTTAATTATCACAGTTTAATTTCAATTAACTTAAGCACTGTTTTAAGTTAATTGTACATTTAAGATTCAGGAGGTTAAAATTTGTTTCCATAAAATTTTCAAAAACAGTGTGTGTTTCTATAAAAGGCGTTAATAAATCTAAAGAGATGAAATATAATATATTCCAAGCAAAATAAACAAAAGTTTGACTTATTTTAAGCGATCCTACTACCCAGCTAGCATTTGCAATCGTATAAGAATAGTCGGTGATCGGAGCGGGTGATTAAATTAATCGTTCACGGTATCGTACTCCGATCGCGACGAAACTGTGTACTCTTCCATATGAGTCGCCAACAATGCTCCTAAAATTTTATTTGCCTTACTACTAAACGAGCCTTGAAACAGTCACCTTAATGAGTCCTCTGCAATGCGACGAGAAGTATTGCAGAAGAGTCCTCAAACGATAGCCAGGAGTGCCTTTAATCGATACTAAAATGCATAAAAGTGAACTACTACCTCTTCTTTCACCACCTGTCTTCTCTCTCACTATCTCAACCAAGCCTTGAAACAGTCAGCTTAATGAGTCTTCTGTAATGTTATGAAAAGTATCACAGAAGAGTCCTTAAACTATCGCCAGAAATACCTTCAATTGACACCAAAATGCATAAAAATAAACTACTATCTCTTCTCTCACCACCTGTCTTCTCTCTCACTATCCCAAACGGTTCTTGAAACAGTCACCTTAATAAGTCTTATACAATGCGCCAAAATGTACCGCAGAAGAGTCCTTAAAGTATTGCCAGGACCACCTTTAATTAAAACCAAAATGCATAAAAGCTAACTGCTATCTCTTCCTTCACACACTGGCTTCTCTTCTGCTATCTCTTTCCTACAAAGAAGGTAACATAATTCCATAATTTTTTTGCTTCTCAATTGCTTTTTATGATTATTTTAATACAATTTAATAAAATTACAAATACTAACTCAAAAGCACAATTTTTATTCTTACTCTGCATGACTGCTTTGATCAAAAACTGAGGCTAAAAGAAGTAACAATATCTCTTTCTGTGTAAGATTTTGCAACATAAAATACACTGATTTGATTCACTCATCCAAGAATCTTCAAAAAGATACGCAAAAGCATCATTCTTAAGAGTAAACTGTGATTGGGGCAAAATGATAATCTTGCAATGGTCATCAGAATACTAAAACGGCGATTGTGAAGTAATATATAAAACACTCGTCCAAAACTATTCATTTGGAAGAGTGAAATAAGATCGTTGACTACTAACATTCTTAAAATATTCGCAAAATGCGTAACGGATGATTCCGATCGTCCAATAATAATCGAAATGACTCGCAAAAGCATTATTTTGAAGAACCAACTATAAATTGACTCTAACAATCCTCTGGATGATTAAAAAGCTATTCGCGAAATGATCCCGCTATTCCAAGAATCTTCCGACTGCTAACTCGATACATAATATGAAAAAGGTTTGAAACTAAAATAATATAACTAATACGAGTATATGCAAAAGTAAGAGTAATAATTCCAAAGATACAAAGAATACAATCTACAACCCATAAAAACTACACCTGTCTAACGCTGTCACAGCTAATTTATGTTTAATTGCTTAAAATTCTATTAATTTTATTTATTTTTTTTAACAAACTTGATTGCTATTGTTTTTATTTGTTTGTCCTCTCCTAAAACTATTTTGGATAAGAGCAAGAAAGCAAAAAATAAATAAAGTTAATCTATTGTAGAATATCTTGCACAAATAATTGTTGTTGCAGTCTCGTATGCTGTTCTATCAGGCATAAAATAAAATAAAATAAAATATATTTGCTTTAAGTTAAAATTAATTTAAATTTTTAGCTTTCTCTTCAATACAATGAAGAAAAGTGTCACTAAATTTTCCTTCTCGCATTATTATTATGGTGAAAGATTTATAAGATACATTAGCAATTAATTAAAGTATTTATAGACAAAGTTTATGCAGTTTATGTTCAATTTAAATTAAATGTTGATGCATAATTAAGCCATTTTACGCGCCAATATGATATATTTTATACAAGATTCCAGCTGTGAGAGAAACTAAATGTCAAACTTCTTATGTTGAATACTTCTGTTCATATTTTCGATATGAAACCTATCATTTATTAATATTTCTTACCTACCCATTATGAAACCGAGCACCTTTTATGTATAGATGTAACAAACTACAGCGAACAAATAAAAGGCATACACAAATTAAACAAATTCTAATCACGTTGCACTTGGAATATTTTCATGCACACACATTAAACAACATATCTGTATTAGATTTCAGGAAAAATAGATCAATTTTCTTGAAAACTTCAACTCAACAACCGATACGTTTCGAAAATGCGCGAAACTAAATGCATTTGACAGAAGTTATTAGCAGGGTTGTCAGATATGGTGATTTCTCGCAAAACATGGAGATTTTTCAACTTGTTTGGCGTCTAAGTTTTTGATTTGCCGACATGACAATTTTTTTTGGCGATAAATAAATTTATTGACAATTTTTATGTCTATTTTTTTAAATAAAATTGAACTACAAAATTTTTGTAATTCAGGAAAATACATTTGTTGAAGAAGTAGTTTAAAAAATAAATCTTACCAAAACTAGTCTACGAGAAATTAAAACAACTTGATTGATTTGAAATTGTATGATAAAAATTTATTAGAAATAAATTTTGGTAATTTCGTTTCTATCTTTGACGATTTTCTGCCAAATTTTTAAACGATTTTTGTATAAAAATATTCCATTAAAAAAAGTGTTATCTATAAAGGTATTAATTTAATTTTTTTTTTTTTTTTTTGGTTGGAAAAATGGAAAAATGTAATTTTTCTTACACAAAACACAGGCAAAAAAATTCACCAAAAGTTCAACTTTTGGTGGAATTTTTTTTTCAAATGTTTTTATTGCCATGCTAAATTCTGAAAATATTTTAGATATTACAATTTATTAGCGCTGGCAATACTGTTGTGATTAATTCACCACTGTTATTAAAGTAGAACGTAAATATGTATTCATGTGTATTAGAGCACACACATTTACTAAATACACACAGTATGTATTTGAGTGTATGGTCGTGTATAATGTGCGTTTATCACCACAAATTACATGCCCGGGTAGCTCAGTCGGTAGAGCATTGGACTTTTAATCCAAGGGTCCAGGGTTCAAGTCCCTGCTCGGGCGAATTATTTTTTTTTTCACATATAATTTTATAAATTTGTTTTAATATTATTATAATGCATATTTTTCTTATTTTTTCAGTCTACAGCATTGACAGCCGTCATATTCGTTCGCACAATGGTAAACCGTAATTGGTTTTTAACCACAGCACTGCTGTGGTTGTTACTTTGTTATCACAAACTGTGTATAACAAATGCTCAGGTAGGTCAACATCTTATAAGAAAGAAAAGTTATAAATAAACTCATACAAATTGCAAACTAATTTTTCACTAATAACAATGTGAAAATTAATAATTTGTTATGTAAATTGGAAAAAAATAATAATAAAGCAAATAAATGTTTTTATTTACAAAGGAATTTTAATGACTATTATTAATAATAAGCATCAGCTAAAACAACAAATCGTCTTTACATTTGTATTGTTTTGCTGCATTTTTGCTTATCATTTGCCCCAAGTAATTAATGTTGTAGGTACATTACACTCTTATCGAATAAATTATCATATTTTATTTGTTTTATATTTCCAAATATGATCGGCAAATGTACTCATATTGGTACGTACTAAAGTCCTGCACAAGACCATTTCTAAGACCTTTCAAGACATGAGGGATTTTTCAAATGCTTTACTACAGCGAAATATTCTAAAACAAACGCTAAACAACACTGTTGGCAAGACATTTGTTTCAGTTGTTTGTCTTACCAACAGTGTTTTTTAGCGTTTGTTTCAGAATATTTCGCTGTAGTAAAGCATTTGAAAAATCTTTCATGTCTTGAAGGGTCTTATAAATGGTCTTGTGCAGGGCATTAGTACGTACATATGCAAGTGCAAAGAAATTTCCGTAATTAAATTTGGATTTTAATTAATTAAGTTATTGTATGAAAGTTGACATTAATTTATTATAAAAAAAATGTGTTGGTATGAGGAAAAGAATAATTGATGCTCTGCCCAATTCACTGTAATGTTCGTCAAAGAAAGATATATTTCAATTGAATTAATAATAAACAAACATATCGCTAATGTACTTCAATAATGTCATAAGTCGAAAAATTTTAATTTTTATTTTAAAAATATATATCATATTGTTACGTTTTTATTCTCTTTAAAAACGCTTTTCCGTAGATTCGAAGATTTGCAATAAATAAAAGACCCCAGTGTACTAATTAGGGTTAAGAATGATACGCTCTTTATTAATCAATAAATACCACTAATCTAAATTCAATTCAAGAGCTTAAATACAAATACAAAGATTACTCAAATATTCACAACTGGTTACCACTACTCCTTCCTCGCTGTTGTTTACACTCGTCTCAGACAACTGGCTGCGCTAGTGTTGACGCAATTCTGCTTTCTCTGTTGCACGTCACACACAAGACTCACTCTGCCGTCACTCACAGTTGATACACCAATAACAACTCTATGGCAGACTCTCACAGTTGATACACTAATCAAGACTCGCTGGCTTCACTTACACACCTTTATCAGCTTCCACTGCTCCCTTACTCTTCAGTCAAGGGTCTCCACAATAACCTCAAATCACGACAGATTCTAACTGTCACTATAGACTGTACTATAGTCTCTTCAATTTCCAACTCACGTATTGTAAAGCACAGACTCAAATATCAACTCACGTTGTATCACAAATCACGGACTGCGCACAACTTAATTGTCAACTCACTTGATTAACAACAGAATTCTTATTAGCAACTGAGCTTCTTCGCAACTGACTTATTCCCAACTAACTTTTGATCGCGACTGAACTCTTAATCACAAATGAACTGCTGTTGGATGCGTCAACCCCTTTTTATACTTCGCACAACAACCACTAGAATTTTCATGCAAAGTCTAGACCTAATCATCATTATCATCAATGTTGTTTATAAAGCGCGTAATTAAGTTCTTGTGGTAACTATGTACATACGTGTGTATATGCATACATCATTAAGTGGTTGTTTACTTATTTCTACCTTTCGTTGGAATTGCCAGGCATGTATGTATGTATGCATGTAGCTATGTCTATCTTCACAACAAGCAGAAGCTTGTAGTTGTTGTTGGTTGTTTACGTTTAATCACGTATGTATGTACTAGGCATGCGTATATAGTTATTTGTTATAGTGCTTGTATGTATGTATGTACGTGTGTACGTTTACTTCTTCTGGATGTTTCTTTGTTATTATTCCAGATACTTCTTTAATTGCCCTGTAGGAATATTTTCGCACTATTAACCCTGTTGGAGTTTATTTGCATAATGATGCATTAATCTTGTCGACGGCCATTTCCGTAACACTGCCGCCCACTTAAGCCTATTCGTCCCGAATAGGCACATCATCGTCTTTCTTTTTCTTCGTTTTCTATACGCCTTGTAGTTACGTTGGAGACGACTACCTCTTCCATATTTGTAGGCTTTAGTTCTGGCTCTGCCTCGGCTTTCAACTGGTACGTGTATTGCCATACGCTGGAGATGACTACTCCTTTCACATTTGTGGCCTTTGGCTGCGACTCTACCTTGTCCCTTGACTAGAGTTGGCCTTACCACACGCTTGAAGCTCTGCATAGAAGTTGTCTTTTTCCTCCCGACTGCTTTTCCGCTGCGTACTTCGTATACTGGAGCAGTTTCTTTACCTTGAGCAAACGAGTCCATTTCAAAGATAGCTATTCCCGCTATGTCACACACCACTTGACTATCATCTAGGTCACGAGCTTCATTTGCTTTGCTGGAAACTTCTGGCAAATTTTGCTCACGTCCAACTTGTCGACACTGACCACTGTTGATTTCATCTTCAACTTTCTGTTTTTCGTCAGCGCCTTCCTCTGTGCCAGAAATGTCTTCGTTGACACTGTTTCTCAAGTCAAAAATCTCTTCGTCTGATTTATTGACTTGCATTTCTGCACCATCTGTCCGTCTGTTTACGGCTTCAGCAATTTCCTGGGGTTTCTCATAGATTGCTTCAGACGATTCTTGAACGTTCACCATAATCTTCGCCTTCCATTTGTCAAGTGTGTCATTTGTGGCCTTAACTTCAGCTAGAACTCTCTCGTTGTTGGCTTTAGAAGTTTCTTGAAAATCAGCCTTCATTTCAGCTTTCAATTCGGCATTAGCCCTAGAAGACTCTTGAAACTTCTCATTCATTTGCCCAAACCTGGTTTCCATTTTCTCCATCATTGCGGCCAACATTGCGCTAATGTCTGTACTGATTGGAGTGCTAATAGAAGGAGTGGATGCTTCCATCTCATATTTTTCTTTTTCATCGAACTCATAACTTTCTATGTCGATGTTACGTCGGTGGAACTCGTCTATTAACCTTTTTTGAAGTTCTGCCTTATTACCTGTTGTCGACAGTTTCCGCTTACTCAATTCTTCCTTGAGTTGCTCCACCTTAAGCTCTTGATATTTCATTTTCCTCAAAACCAATTATTACGTTTAACCTTTTCAAACGTATGTGGTTTTATTCACGTTTAACCTTTTCAAACGTGTGAGGTTGTCCTTTTCGTATCACTCTTACTTTACGTTTAACCTTTTTTAAACGTGCCGCTTTTATTTGCAAATCCCACTTCTGACACCAAATGTTTCGTTTTTATTCTCTTTAAAAACGCTTTTCCGTAGATTCGAAGATTTGCAATAAATAAAAGACCCCAGTGTACTAATTAGGGTTAAGAATGATACGCTCTTTATTAATCAATAAATACCACTAATCTAAATTCAATTCAAGAGCTTAAATACAAATACAAAGATTACTCAAATATTCACAACTGGTTACCACTACTCCTTCCTCGCTGTTGTTTACACTCGTCTCAGACAACTGGCTGCGCTAGTGTTGACGCAATTCTGCTTTCTCTGTTGCACGTCACACACAAGACTCACTCTGCCGTCACTCACAGTTGATACACCAATAACAACTCTATGGCAGACTCTCACAGTTGATACACTAATCAAGACTCGCTGGCTTCACTTACACACCTTTATCAGCTTCCACTGCTCCCTTACTCTTCAGTCAAGGGTCTCCACAATAACCTCAAATCACGACAGATTCTAACTGTCACTATAGACTGTACTATAGTCTCTTCAATTTCCAACTCACGTATTGTAAAGCACAGACTCAAATATCAACTCACGTTGTATCACAAATCACGGACTGCGCACAACTTAATTGTCAACTCACTTGATTAACAACAGAATTCTTATTAGCAACTGAGCTTCTTCGCAACTGACTTATTCCCAACTAACTTTTGATCGCGACTGAACTCTTAATCACAACTGAACTGCTGTTGGATGCGTCAACCCCTTTTTATACTTCGCACAACAACCACTAGAATTTTCATGCAAAGTCTAGACCTAATCATCATTATCTTCAATGTTGTTTATAAAGCGCGTAATTAAGTTCTTGTGGTAACTATGTACATACGTGTGTATATGCATACATCATTAAGTGGTTGTTTACTTATTTCTACCTTTCGTTGGAATTGCCAGGCATGTATGTATGTATGCATGTAGCTATGTCTATCTTCACAACAAGCAGAAGCTTGTAGTTGTTGTTGGTTGTTTACGTTTAATCACGTATGTATGTACTAGGCATGCGTATATAGTTATTTGTTATAGTGCTTGTATGTATGTATGTACGTGTGTACGTTTACTTCTTCTGGATGTTTCTTTGTTATTATTCCAGATACTTCTTTAATTGCCCTGTAGGAATATTTTCGCACTATTAACCCTGTTGGAATTTATTTGCATAATGATGCATTAATCTTGTCGACGGCCATTTCCGTAACAATATTCATAAAAATAATTTGTGTACTCAACTCTTGAGCGTAAATTTCAATATCCTTAAGTTCCATTAAGTTGTGTGTGAAAACGTTAAACCCCTTATTCTGTAAGATTAATTTTTTTAGTTATTTTTATTATTATTGTTACGTTTTTATTCTCTGTTAAAAACGCTTTTCCGTAGATTCGAAGATTTGCAATAAATAAAAGACCCCAGTGTACTAATTAGGGTTAAGAATGATACAATCTTTATTTACTAATAAATAACACTAATCTAAATTCAATTCAAGAGCTTAAATACAAACACATAGATACTTCAATATTCACAACTGGTTACCACTACACCTTCTTTGCTGTTGTATATACACGTCTCAGACCACTGGCTGCGCTAGTGTTGACACAATTCTGCTTTCTCTGTTGCTCGTCACACACAAGACTCACTCTGCCGACACTTCCAGTTGATACACCAATAACAACTCTATGGAAGAGTCTCACAGTTGATACACTAATCAGGACTCGCTGGCTTCACTTACACACGTTTATCAGCTTCCACTGCTCCCTTACTCTTTACTCAAGGGACTCCACAATAAACTCAAATCACGACAGACTCTAACTGTCACTATAGACTGTACTATAGTCTCTTCAATTTCCAACTCACGTATTGTAAAGCACAGACTCAAATATCAACTCACGTTGTATCACAAATCACGGACTGCGCACAACTTAATTGTCAACTCACTTGATTAACAACAGAATTCTTATTAGCAACTGAGCTTCTTCGCAACTGACTTATTCCCAACTAACTTTTGATCGCGACTGCACTGCTGTTGGATGCGTCAACCCCTTTTTATACTTCGCACAACAACCACTAGAATTTTCATGCAAAGTCTAGACCGAATCATCATTATCTTCAATGTTGTTTACAAAGCGCGTAATTAAGTTCATGTGGTAACTATGTACATACGTGTGTATATGCATACATCATTAAGTGGTTGTTTACTTTTATTTCTGCCTTTAGTTGGAATTTCCAGGCATGTATGTATGTATGCATGTAGCTACCCTGCAGAAAATGCGAATAGTGAAATTGTAGTGATTAACTAGTGACATTGTCAGTAGTACTACTGACCAGGTGTACCCCAGCCAATGTAATTATCTATTGACTTTTAACATTAGCTTGTCATTGAAAATCCACCACTAGACTGTAGCAATACTGACTAAGTAGTTCTTTTGGGACCACATGGAGACATTGGCACCAATGATTCACTAGTAAATTTTAGGGGTTCTAGTCTACAATATCGATATTTCCTCGCTCGATGTCAATAGTAAAATTGTAGTGATTTACTAGTGACATTGTCAATAGGTGTACCGCAGCCAATGTAATAGCCTATTGACATATAACATAGGGTTGTCATTGAAAATCTACCAGTAGATTTTAGCACTATTCTTTTACGACCATATGGATATATTTGAACTAAAGAATCACTAGTACATTTTAGTGACCCTCGTCTACAATTTAATAAGGGTTGGGCCAACAAACTTAAATACATAGTACATACCTACATACATATGTACGTAAGTTTTTAACATTATTGCATAGCATAATAAAAAAGAAAAACAAACTATTGACGCGTTCATTGGCAATATCAACAGAAATACATTAGAACTGTTGTCTCTAACGTATCTCTACTCGCGCATAAAAGGAAAATTGTCGGCATTTCAACTAGTGCAATTGTCGCTAGAGAAAAGAGTGTTGACATAGAGACATATGGCACTAGGCTGGCTAGAGGGTATGTATACCTTCTTAATAAGCAGACCCTTGTAGTTGTTGTTGGTTGTTTACGTTTAATCACGTATGTATGTGCTACGCATGTGTATATAGTTGTTTGCTATAGTGCTTGTATGTTAATACGAGTGTACGTTTAGTTATCTATTTAAATACTTCTGGATGTTTCTTTATATTGGCCCTGTTCGAATATTCTTGCGTAACACTTATTAATCTTGTCGACGGCCATTTCCGTAACATTATTATTAACGAGGTTGTGTAATTTCAATGGCTGTCAAAATCAAACTAATAAGCACGGCTTCATCAAAATTCTACAGTAGTCTAGTACATAATATATAAGAGGTAAGAGCTAGGATTCAATATCCTAAAAAATCGTGCGATTTTCGAGAAAATACAACGCTGGTATGAAGGGAGTCCACGAACATTTTCAAAGTCAATAACACCCCTTTTAGACACGGAAAGTTTACTTTGCAAAATCTTAATTTAGCTGGGAGACAGACAGAAAGAGGTAGTTTTTCTCCCTCTGTCTGTCACACAGCTGAATTAAGACTATGCAAAGTAAACTTCCCGTGTCTAACGTCCCTTTTCACAATGTATGGTTAAGAGTTAACGTGAACTTTAACTGACAGTTCTTCATACAAAACTTGCAGTTAAAGTCTCTGTTATCTTTTAACCATACATTGTGAAAAGGTACTTAAAAGGGGTATAAAAATTCATCAGATCAGGATTGTACTTTTTCGTACATTGTGTGATTGTGTACAATAGTGAGTCATGACTTTAACGATACCAGTGCTGCTTGTAGAGTTGCTTATCTGCAAATACAAAAAGTCAAAAAGTAATTAAACTACCCTCGTATGCAATGAACAATTTTTAAGTTCAAAAACATCATTTTACATGTAACACGTGCTGTGAGTTGCAGCTTATATAGATAAGGAAATCAATTATTTCAACACTGTAAACGAAAAGCCCTTCGAAGAACATTACAAATTTTAAAACTATTTATTCAAGTAGAAATTACATACTTGCATTTTTTATATTTATATACATATACTAGATTCTAATTAGAAACGAGATATGCCGTATGTTGTTACACGTTATTAACTAAATCACGTTTTGCTAACTTTTAAAATTTCATTTAATTATACCCCTTCAACGTTCACTACATGGTGAAATAACTGAATTTATGCGGGAAAATGCTTTTACATTTTAATCGATTAATCATGGGGGCTATTCGTTATACAGCAGCAAGTATTTAAATGTATTTTAAAGTTTATTTTTTTTAATTTCTTACATATTTCTATCACATGATTTTAGATTCCAAGTCAATAATAATAAAATAAAAAAATGTTTACACTTGATAAAAAAAATTTCATTTTTATTTTTCTTACCTCTTTTTATTGTTATGTACATAAATATTTTTTTAATTATCTCTAAGGTTTTCCAGTATTATTGTTTTAGAAAATAAATACATACTTATTGATGAACATACTTTTTGTTTGTTTGTTTATTGGACATAAAATAAAGTGATTAAAATCTCTAAAAAAATCACGTTTTCCAGTTTATGGTCTAAGTCTCAAATACTCAGAGACATCTTTCTTTTGTTTTTTTTTTTATGTTATTTAAATGCTTATTGATATGACTCAGGAACTTTATTGACAATTGTTTAGAGAAAATACGGAATCAACAATATATCAAGAGATTTTTATCAATCAAATGTCAGATTTATTTTATGCAAAACCCAAACAACAGATTTTTAAGCGTGTGAATATTCTTTCCATTAAATAAATTAATTTTTTAGTTAACTCAATCATTAAAGAAAACAATTCTTCTTAAGATACATTTTCAAATATTTTTTTAATAAAATCCTTTTTTAAACAACTAAATATATTTCAAAGGGAAAGTTTTTTAAAATTATGCAAAATGCTGAAGGATCAAAATTCAGGGATGAAATAAATAGTAATAGTTCTAGCATATGTGCAAAAAAGAACTAAAATTCAGGTTCAATTCAGCAGCTCAAATGAAAAATAAACGAAATTTTTGACAATTCTCCCCCCCCCCCACACGATTTTAGCGTCATCTCTAAAAGAAATTAAAAAAATTTCTCGTTTTGTAATTAATTTTAATTAAATTGCTTTTAAAGAATAAAAAAGAAATATAAATGAACTTGTGTGCAATAAAATATATTTTTCTGCACAAGCAGGACTGCATAGATAATTGCGAAATTTTAAACTTTAAAATCAGGCAGAACTTTATCATAATCGAATTTGAAAATCGCAAAAAATAGATGCGAAATACTGTCCGACGTAAGTGTTGCAAAAAAAAAAAACAAATAAATTCATTTAAAAAAAGAAACATAAATAAAAATTAAAAAAAACAAATCTTTTATGAACAGCAAAGTAATAAATACGTACAAATCAACTCTTTTATTGCTAAAATTTTCAAAGCTTCTCTAAAACTGAATGTGTTGTTTTTAGGGTTTCGTACACCAAAGGTGAAAAGAAAAAGCAACGAAAAATGTTAAAATCCCATGTAATATACATACAATTGTATGTATATACACTTGAAATTTGTAAAGTTAGTGTATTTTTATACAGACAACAACAATTAACACTAAAATTTAAAAAAATTTTAGTTAAAGGGTGTACCATCAGTTAATGGAATTTCGACTATGTAATTTTGATAACTTGCTGTATCTTGGAAACCGGAAGAGCAAACTTTTTGAAATTTTCAAAAACGGTAAAACAAAAAAATTTCAAAATTATAAAATCGCCAAACTGAAAAAAAAATCGCCAAAATCAAAAAAAAACCGCAAAAACAAAAAAAACACCAAATTAAAAAAAATTTCTAAATCGAAAATAAATCGCGAAAAACCGGAAAAATCGCCAAAATGAAAAAATCGCCAGAATGAAAAAATCGCCAAAATTAAAAAAATCGCCAAAATGAAAAAAATCGCTAAAATTGAAAAAAAATCTCAAAAATAAAAAAAATCGCCAAAATGAAAAAAATCACCAAAATTAAAAAAAATCGCCAAAATTAAAATAATCGCGAAAACGAGAAAAAAGCGAAAAATAATCAAAAAAAAATTATTTCAGCTGAAAAAACGTAAAAAACACTGTATTAAAAAAAAATGCTCAAGGCCCAACGTACGGAACCCTTCGTGCGCGAGTCAAAGTCGCACTTTACTGAATTTATTTATAATTAAAATTCATGAATAAGAAAGACAATAACAAAATAAACATTAATAGAGAGACAACCCAACAAATGTTTTTGTATGAAAAGATTATGAGAAGAGATACTTTTTCTAAACGAGCGTGTTAAAACATGCATATAAGGGTTCCCGTTGAAAATTTCGAAAAAGTATCATAAAAAGGGTATTTAAAAAAATAGGGTTAATAAAAGTAAAATAGGGTCAAGTAAAAAAAAAACAAATTAACATTTATTACAATTAAAAAAACAAACACAAATTTCTTACAATTCATTAAATACATTACACTAAAATTAAATTAATTATCATACTTTAATTATAAATCAATGTTTACCCTCTAACCGGTCAGAGCGTAAAAATGATCGGGCGAAGTTAATAATTTGTTTTTAAAGTTTTTGTAGGCAAAAGAAACGTAAGTTTTAATTTACTGATAAAAAAAAACCATTAAGAACGAATGCCAGGTAAGGAATAGTGAACACCATATGAATACGGTCTTGCCAAGTAATGAAAAATCACATTTAAATTTTATTCATAAACAGTTTTATTAAGATTAAAGATGGAAGTAAGTTAAAATACATATGTTTCTAATTGTGATACTCCCAGATATAATTTGCATTTGGAATCAGGGATTTGGGTGTCAGATTTTTTGCAATATTTTCACCATTTATTGGCTTTTCTATCGACCAAAACAGTAAAATAAATGATCGACACCATCGAACCAAATATCGCCCACTGGACGAGCAGCTCTGCTTCGTTAAATTTTTTAGCATATGATTGCCTTACGGCATACATTTTGTTAAGATGATACAAGGGCATAAATTAAAAAAGTGTCACTGGCACCAAAAAGGGTCAAAGGTGATACTTTAGTGTCACAACGGCAACGCTGATGCGAATGCTTTAACTGAATACTGGCATTTTTTTTATAAAAGTTCTCTTTTTTAAAATATTTTTTAAGACTCCTCCACATAAATTATGCCAACACCTTCCTCTAAGCATTTTAATTATTCCAAGCACTTTTTTCGAAAGTTTTTAAAAAAAATTAGAACAGAGTACTATATACTGATATAATTTAAGAGCAGAATACACTTATTCCTCGATTTACACGATACTTTTTTTACACAATTATTTTGGTAAATTGAGAGATTTATGAAATACCTCGACTTACACGTGTTTTATTGAATATTTTTGTAATTTTGTTTGTGTTTTTATGAATAGCATTTATTTTTTTCAATGAATAAACGTTTATTTTTATGTGTTTTGAGTAAACGCTTCTGATATTTTAAAAACTAAGTTGAAATACATACATAATTTCTCAATCAAATAAATTTTTTACGCGATTCTGCCTTTATTTTTGATTTACACGATTTTTCATACAAAAATTTAAAATCTCGATTTACACGACCTTCTCAGAAACGTATATATCGTATAAATCGAGGGATAGGTGTACTTGTAATTTGCATGTAAGCTCTGAAGTTAATAAAGTTTTGTTAAAAGTATGTTTTATTGAAATCATAAACACTTCATCATTTTATTTGGTACATTTTCTCCGACAACATCATAACTAAAAAAAACTGGTTTGCCAGAAAACGTGGAAAAAGAGAATTAATTTTGCTTTCAAGAGTTGAGTAAACAGGATAGGAGTATTTGTATGAAATGTTTCCAAATTAACTCAAAACTTCCTTTCTTTTTTAGTTATAACGTTGTTTGAGCAATTGATCGATGTGTACTCCTCATTGAAAAATTATGTCTTAAAAACTATTAAAATTTGTGTTTCGATGCCCTGCAGTTGTTAAAACGTTCACTTTAGCAAACTAATAACGAATACGAATATTTGTTCATGTCTACATGACCATATTTGTTAAGTTTGTAACAATTAAATGAAAATTCTACTTAATTCTTTTGTCTGCCTCAAGCCAATAAAATTTTCTACGAACCATTGTGTATTTAAGAATGAATATAAATTCACATAGTATGTGTGTTCACTCAAGTGTAAATTTCAAAAATAGATTTTATTCACACGACCAACTTTTTAAGTTGGCCGAATGTCTAAAAGAAAATCTTTAAAAAATAAGGTGAAGGTTAACAGAGAAAATTTTTTGAAATGCCTAAAGATATACCTACAACTACGACTGAAAATATTATAAAATCTTGAGTCCCACAAGGCAAATATAGTGAAATAGTTTTAGGGCGGCTGTTCATCAATTAAAAAGAATGAATTTAACAAAACACACACACATACTACATACATAGTCATAAAAGTTTTTGAAATTAATAAAATAAAGCGCCATTAATGTGTACATATGGTTTCGAGAACAAGGTCACCATGGCTAATCCATAAGTGTCTCAACATAAAACCGAAAAAACTAGTTTTACAGAAAAGGTTGAAATTTCCAACTTACACACTATTTAAAAGAAATTTTCTATGAGATTTTTACACAATATGAAGATCAATTCTCCATTATTAACTAAAAAAAACATTTTATTTTCGAGGTATGACATTATATGATTTAATTTAATATCTCAATCTATCTATGTACCGATTTTTGTGGGCTCACTGTAATAAAGTAATGAGTACTCATAATAAACCAAAATGTCCTTGCGAGCAGTTTTTTCCTCAAACGTATATATGAGAGCACTGGCCACAGCAAACACAGCTTCTTATTTAAACTCAACGCACAAAATAATACCCTATAGAAAACATATGTAAATACATACTAAATATGCAGCTTATTCCAAATCAAATAGGATTGTTTGAAATTTTCTTTTCTTGTCTCCCCAATATTGTGATATTTTTATAGCTATACTATTCATGTCACGGCACAGGAGCTAGAACGTAATTTTCGTAACAAAAATAATCGACACTGTTACAGTTATAAATTTATTTTTGTTTTGATTTCTTTGTACCTAAAACCAGACTACGAAAATAAACGAAACAAATTGTTTGATTTTGTTTTGTTTCGTACTTTGAAGTGAGTAAAACAAAAACAATGAGAAGTATTGCTCAATTTATCTTTGTATTGCTTTTGCACATGACCACAAACCAGAGAACACAGCTGAATGGCTGTAAGCCGGCTAACAGTCGCCGTCTGCCACAAACAATACTTTAATTTAATCTTATGCTGCTAGAAAAGAAAATAATGGAAAATAAATGGAAACGTTTTGAAATATTTGAGGCGAATTTTACATCATCATATATATTATAGTTTTATTGCATTGTTAAGTTTGTTTTATATAGCATAGCAGCATAGCTATAACCGGGTGTCCTGATTCTTTTTATTTTATTTTATTTTTTTATTTTATGAAAATTAATTTACAGCCTGTCCCACGATGTCGCCAGAAATCGTTCTATCGAATACTTATATTGAAAACAACAACAAATTTTCTAATGTTATTGTTGTTTGCAATACAAGTTGTCGATCGAACGATTTCTGCTGACATCGTGGGACAGGCCGTTAATATACCGCTCATTTACTAAAACAACGTCATATCTCAAAAAGAAGTACTTTACCCGAAAACTAGTTTAAAGTTTTCAATTTATAAACAACTTAAAGCAAAAAGAAAATTTAATTTTTCTCTCGAGAGTTGGTAAACAAGTTATTAGTATGAAATTGTTGCTTAATATGAGGATTAATTCTGCATCACTAACACGAAAATTCCATTTTTTGGATTATGACGTTCTTTGAGTAAATGAGCGATATGTAAAATAGAGAGCCATATCGGTACATAATATAATTTATTTTATTATTTAAATATTTTATCATTTTTTTTGGTAAAAAAAATAGTAGTTATGACAAAATTGGGGAAATTAAAAAAATTCAAACCGCCGAATTTGGCGTGGAATGCCCCATATGTATGTTAATAAACGTATTAGCTTTGTGTATTGATATTTGGAAGAATATTTTAAGGTATGTACTTACCTACAAAATTACAAACATTTAAAAAAAAAGTATATCCACTATGCGTATAATTCTTGCATAAATGTCGTCTTAATGTTTTGAAAATAAGTTTAAAAAAATCTCACATATAATTATATATGCATGACTGTCGTTTGAGCTTAACTTAGATATTTTCTTTAAATGGCAAACACGCAATGCAATTTCTTAAGCATAAAATGTCAAAAGTATTGTTCAATACCATTCATTTTGTTCTTTGAGTCCCTTTTGTTATATTTTTTTTCAACGCAACTAAATAAAAAATTTTCAAGTCATTTTGAGGAGAGGCCGTCGTCAGAAAGCTTTGAAATACAATTGTAGCTTTTAAATAGCAAAATAGTTTTGAAAACCTTAAACATACGCTGATTATACATAATTATTTCTGACAATGAGCACAAAAAAGATTTATGAGTTCCTTAATACGAAATAAATATAATAACTAATTTAACAAAAAAAAAAAAAAATATTTGACACGCGTTAAATAAAAATAAAATATTGAAATAAAAAATAACTAATTGTAATAACAATTAGCTGTAAGTTTTTATCTATTATTGCGTTAAGGTCAGACGTATGATGTATTATGTATGTATACCGCATGTTATGCATTATCTTTGTCTAAAAATATATACTTATGCATAAAATCATGTGCCAAATATTTATATAATTCTTTTTCCAATTTGTTTTGCAAAATATATATATAAAAAACTAATGATTAACCCCTCAATAATCAATTTCAATGTATTTTTAATAAAAAAATATTTTACTTAATAAGTAAAATAATAAATTGGGATTATTAGTGCGTTTTAAAAAATTTTAAACTTAAATTTTAACAATTCCCATAAAAACACTGATTATAGGTATATTTTTTTATAAAATTTGCCACGTCTGATCACAACTTTAGATTGACATTTTTTTATAGGTCAATCTTGATGCATTACTTTAAGGGCGACTTTTTGAGTTCAAGATTAGAGATTACATTAACTTTAATCTTCATTTGTGATTTTTGGGTAGTCTATTATATGGGCTTACTTGCTAGTTTAAGCGGCCAATCGTGGTGGTTTAATCTTATATTAATATTGACAACATACACTTGTGAAACATATAATTTTTTGTAAAAATTATATGATAAAATAATTTAAAAACACATAAATAAATACATATATATATTATATATTAGTTATATATTTCCTTTAACACGCACAATATTTTACTTGTAAATAATAAAATATGTCAGTTTCTTTTTCAAAAGTGTTGATAACATGCATGATTTTTGCACTGAAAATGTTGCCACTATTGTGTTCCTCAGTATGGTAATACTACACATAATAAGAAGTTTAAACTACCACTAAAAAATATCAAACTCAATTAATTAAGATTAAGTTAATTTTCGGATTAGCTAATTATAGAAATAAACTAATCTTAATCTCGATCCCAAAAAGTCGCCCTAATTGTCACAACTCTTTACAACTATTGCTGTGACAGAAGTCTACTAAATTCAAGATAAGCTTCTTATCTGTTTGTAAGCAAGTATTTCCTACAACCAAACTAAACAAAATCTAACAGAAAAGTTTTTTCTTATTAGCTGTAGGTATAAGATATAAAAAAAACTTATATACATACACACTTGCATTATTGCATACAAAATACTTTAGAATAGAACAAATACAACAGCCTTCGTATATCAAGTGCTCGATTTATTTTCTTTGTATTTTTTTTTATAAACTTTTTTAAGTTCAAGGTAACGCACTTATCTGGCTTGGTTGCTATTTCAATACAAGATAGATTGAGATTGTAAATGTTTTGAAAAAAAAAACAATAAAAAGAACTCTTTTTAAGGCTTGGCTCTCACATAAATAGAAATAGTTGGCTTTTTCGCCTTAAATCGTTAACATACTATTTTTTTATTTCCATATTATTTATGAGGTAATTTGGTTAATTTATCAAAAATAAATGTAAAATTGCATCATGCAACAAAATAAAATAAACATTCAATGGAAATAAACAAAAAGATTGCCGAAACCCGGGATTGAACCGGGGACCTTTAGATCTTCAGTCTAACGCTCTCCCAACTGAGCTATTTCGGCACGTGGTTTGGTATGGTCAAATTATAATTATAGGCCATTTGCTCTTTTTTTTACACTAGCATAAGCTTTTGCTATACGCGAATAAACTTTTGGAAAGAGTTGCCATAATAAAATTCAAAATTCCATACAAGCAGTTGCACAAGGGATAACAAGGTTGGTACAAATGTACCTTTTTTGGTACTATTCAAACTCGAAAAGTACAATAGTACACGAATGACTAATTAAGAACATTTAAGGAATCTCCCCAGTTTCACTCCGCATTTATTTTCAAACGATTGCATATGTCAGTTTTCACTTTTGAACCATGGAACCAGTGCTGCCAGAATGATGATTTTATCATATTTTTGATGATTTTTGAACCAAAATATGATTTTAAGATTTTTGTTCTCGAATTATGATTTTTAATTTTGCAAATTATTATTTTTACATTCAATACATACATATGTATGTACAATTTTCTTTGTTGTTCTAGAATGTTTATCAATAGCTACACCTATAAAGAAAACATTTTTGTTCCAGCGAAAATATTCGTCTTCATGGAAACAGGTTGGTAAGGGGCAGAGAACACAAATCTCCCTCCTCTTTCTGGGGTCATTTGAAAAAAAGAATAAGAAAACGTCACTTTACAAAAAAAGGCATGTTAGAGAAGTGACGAAAAATCGGTCCGGAATATATTCAAATCTTGCACAAATGTATACCAAATCGTTTAAAAGAAGTCATTCGTCGCCAAGGAAAAACAAATTGCCTCTAAATTTTAGAGTATAAAACAACTGTACATCAGTGATGCAAAATCTGGCACAATTGGGCCATTTGTGGCACTTCTGGATGTTTGTGGCCCTGTGGTACTCTCTAGGATATTTTGGTCCCTTCAGCTCAAAATTCAACTAATTCCTTCAAACCTTTGAGTACAATTTTTACTTGAGTTTTCTTCGTTTTAAAAACTACTTTTATTTTTGAAGATTTTTATTTAAACTGGTTTCCGAAATCTGCTCCACATCATGTTTTGAGTGGGGAAACCAATAGTATTATACCACTTGCTATTAACCTTTTTCAAAAGGAAACATAACAAGTAAATAGGCAATAGCGCAAGTTCCAGAATTTAAAAAGCTCAAAGATTTAAGTAGAAGTAAATTTTGCAAAAGGATTTCTACCATTAAAAATCGTTTATGTAAACTTCTGTGTACAAATATATACAGAATTATTGAAGAAACTCTTTCTATTCACCAATCCTCAGACTGAAAATTTATATTGAAATCAAGAATAAAATTTTAAAATTCGCTTTCGTTTTCAATATAAATTTTCAGTCGAGAGTTTTCTTTCGATATTGTGAAACAGGCCATAATAGAAGAAATCGTTGTCATGTAAAAATACTGTGTCATATTTAATACAATTAAAAAAAAATTAATGAAATCTAGTTCTAATAATTGTTATGATGAAGATATTTTAAAACTCAACACAAAAAATGCTTTTAAACAGGGGTAAAAGGACGAACTATTGGACAAAGAATTTAGAGATTATGTTTAATAAAATTAGAATTACATAAATAATGTTTTTTAACTAAAATTTAGTTTTTTAAGAAACATACATACATATAAAATATGTATTTACTTTAATTTAACAAAAAATACTTTAACAAATTTGAACTTTTGTCGCTAAGTTCTGTTTTTGCTCTAAACAAAATAAATCACATATTATTAATACATACTTTTGTCTCTATTTAAATTAAAAGATTATAGTCGAGTACATTGAAAATTTTTTTTAGCCCTATCAAAGGTATTTTGTCACTTTACCTTTCCTACTATTTAATTTGGCCCTAAACCAAAAAAGCCAAAATGCATCACTCCTGTACATATGTACCTTATATGATAATAACATTGGCATTGTCGAATATTTATTTTGTTTGAATTTCTTAACTAATTTTTCATTTAATGTAATTTTTATATTACTTTAATGATCTAATTTTTTTATTGAATTCAATTTAAAAATGCTTTATAAATTCTTTTTGTAAAATAAGCTATTAAATACGTTTTTATTGATGAAAACAAAATAAAATTGGTGTACGTCGAATAGTTTTGTTTATCCACTGTAAATATGTCAATTGTTACTTTTATTATTTGAAAAAAAATTGGACTTGCGATGATTTTTTTCTTCAAAATATGATTTTCTTTCCGACAAATGATGATTTTCTTCGCAAAACTTCTGGCAGCCCTGCATGGAACTCATATTCTTCTCACTTGAAAACAGTCTTGTGAAAGCAAAACGCAGCGAGAAAATCAAAAAATGTGAATTCGTTCTTTTCCAAATCATTTTTCTTCTGAGTTCGGATGCTAAAGCACATGCTATTAACTTGTACATTTTAAATTTAAGCTTAAAGAAGTGTAACCAACCATATGCTTTAACATCCCAACTTACAAGCAAATTTGTGAAAACGATTCAGTCGCCAGAACAAAGTCGATTATATTAATAGCAACAAATAAATATATGTAATTTTAACTAAAAAAATTCTTTTAGTACAATTAAAGTCAAAAAAAGTATAATTTTTGAAAGTTGTTGGTACAATTTTAAAATTGTCAATGCCTTCCCTGGTTGCACATAACATTACGCAATTTACATATCCACATGTACATCAACATAAATATGTATGCCATCTTTCCTTATTCTTTAGAGGTACCCTGTCGGAAACTCAGTTAACTTTTAACTAACATTAAGCCAACTATTTCCCAACTAGTGCTGACTGACACTTGGATTACTTTGCAATGGAAACAACTAATTATTTAACAATTGCGATGTCCTAAGCGGTAGTCAATTATCACACTCTGCACTACTTTTCAACTAACTTAAACTTGATTTTATTTAAGTCACCTAGTAGTCAGTAAATTTTTAAAGGATGTTGCTACGATTCCAACTGTGTATCACACGTTATATAGTCAACCGCACTACCAGCCAGCAAAATGCTAATATAAAATTTATATTAGTTTCAAAGTAGCTGAAAGTAAATTTGTTGGCTCTCACCAAATCTGATTTTGTACTCAACTTAAGCTCTTAATTTTAGGTCATTTCTGGATTGCATTGAAGTTAGCAAAAGGTAACTAAAAATTTAGTCTAAAGCGGCCCACCCACTTGCAATATAATTGTGCAGTTTTTCGTATTGTACAATAATATCGCCAATGTATATGTCATACTCGCAGGTGGCACAATATATTGGCAAATGTCAAAAGACTTTTGATTTTTATTGTACAATCAAAAAAATTGTGTAATGTGGTGGCAACATTGTTCTTCTTCACTGTCAGGAAAATTGAGCAATATTTTCTTTGTAGTATTGTGCCATTTATTGGATAGTATAGTTCAACACGACAATAATATGTACAGCATCATATGCAATAATATTGTATAATGGATGGGCGGCTTAAGAAAAGTTAACTATAAGCTAATTATTTTTGTAGTCGAGTAGTGATTTTCCGACAAGTTATGTATGTACTACATAGTCATTAGTGCTGTTACTTAAAGCGGCCCATACACTACAACAGCATGCACGCGCAATCAAGCTATTGAGGAATTATGTTCGAACCACATAACATACCAGCAAGCTGGTACAATATTCAGTTTTTAAAAAAATTCAAGAAGGTAGGTTATAAATAGTGACACAGTTTATGCTGTCATTTTTATTTATATGTTGTTAATATTAGCAGCTATGCATAACTAAAGTGCTCAAATTCCATTTTCCATTGAAACAAATTATTTTTCAACAAATTACGATTTTTAAATGCATATTTACTTCTTGATAGCTTTACACAACTGAGCTAATTTCACCTGGACTTGTGTCCAACAGTTCTTTTTGAACTAGTTCGTTCAGTTGGACACAAGTCCGGTCAAAAACATCAATGTAAATTAAATGGGTTTGAAACAACTTTTGATTCAAACGCTCTCAAACTAGTGCAAAAAGAACTGTTGGACACAAGTCTAATTTCACCATACATACACAATACCAGCAAGCTGGTACCATCAGCAAAATATCAAACTCTGTTTGACATCACTACAGCGAAACGTACAATCACACAAAATGCCCATACACGACCCAACCGCTGGGACAAACACTTGATTGCGCATGCATGCTGTTGTAGTGTATGGGCCCCTTAAGGTACGGTCACACTTGACAAACATTTGCTCTAGAAAACGTAACCAGTAAATACTAATGAGAAATCTTTTGATTCAGACACGTGTTTATTAAGTTCAATAGTTTCCAATAATATTGTATTCTATAAATTTGCCTATTTGTTACATATAAAAGTAATTAACTTAATAAACACGTGTCTGAAGCAAGAAATGTTTCATTAGTATTTACTGGTTAGGTTTTTTTGTGCAAATGTTTGTCAAGTGTGACCGTACCTTTAAGCTTTTTGGAGGATAAATTTCACCTAAATATTTTCCTTTCAGCCTCGAAACTTATATCTCGCGTTATCTCTACACATAAAAGTACATTCTTGACTTTTCTTCACATGTATTATAAAGAAAACTCAGTGCAAGAAACGAGATTAATGAAAATTTCTTATTCGTTTACATACGAAAGGGAAAGTTCATTCTAAAATTGTCGTCGAAGTGAAAAGTTGGAAAAATTGCCTTACTTGTAGAATTAAAAAAAAATCAAATAGAAAGCCAAAATAAGAAAAAAACAATGTTGAGTTTTAGTATTTGTCCCAAATTTAATACTTATTTAGTAAAGTATTATCTAATTCTTTCTTAAAAATACATTGAAATTGATTATTTAGTGGTTAGCTGGATCCTATGCGGATACATACATAAGTATCTGTGGCAATAAGAAAAAGTTCTTAAGTCATATTTTACTGTTTTGCAGGAGATCACTTTTAAGCGTTCAAGTCGATTTTCAGAAATTTATTTCTTTTACAGTTGAATTGGGAAATTCTTCGTTAACTTTTATTTTTTTAAGCAACCATCGCTCTACACACTATACGCAATACATTTAAGTTGAAATATACCAAAAAATAACCTAAATTAAGCCATTATTCCAAATGAGATTAGAAGTCTAAAAAAGATAAGTCGCAAGTCTTCTTTCCTGAAAAACCACACAAATTTATTGAAATTCTGACCAGGGGTACTTTCGAATATTAAGATTATGGAGGTACAATTATTCCAAAATCAGCTTATCTCGACTTAAGCACTTTTTCCTTTTTGCCACAGATATATAGAAGTTTGTGTATTATTACATACATACATATTTATCTGAATATATATTTATGTTAAGTTATCGAAAAAGCTGGTAAACATAAATTTTTCGTCCACTCATTGCATTGTCATGAAACGAAGCAAAATATATGTATGTATACATATCGTCACCAGAAATGCAAACGGACGTAACTACACTTTTACATTTTTTACAGGAGAAACAAAAAACGTTTCAAAACCAATAATTATAAAGTGTTCTTAAAAATTTTCGTCGAAATTTACTTCTAGTATGGATACTTATATGTTTTTAACCATTATCTCTTTTTTATATATATTTAAGCTTTTATGTTAGTTCCGTTCTTTGCAATAAAAAATAGATGCATTCGTAATTGCGTCCGTTTGAATTTCTTTAATAAAGTCGTCACTTTTGATCGCAGAGGACTAAATATTTGCGTGAAGATGTAGTTTCATAAAATGAACCATAATCAATCAAAAACTCGATTTCGAATTTTTGTGTAGTTACGTTCGTTTGCATTTACGGTGACGATATGTATGTATATGTATATAGCTAAATGTACAACTACAGTTAATGTAGGTAGTAGTACATTTTTGAACTTTAAACTTCAACGCTTTTATGTTCATTAACTTTTCCATCAAAAACTGCCAACTTTTTAATATACTGTTAACCAAAATTATTCCCAGCATTTATAAATATATACCCTGTAGGAAGTGTCTATATGTAGAAATTGAAAACAGAAGCTCAATATTAAATTTAATTAAATCTAGTCTACATATTTGATTCTTTTTATTGAATTGCATATTTTAATCATATTTGTTTTTTTATTAAAAAAAAAAATACGTCGTGCAAAATCAACACGGTCTTGACAGTATAGGTTCGATAGTACTGCCAAGGAATAGTAAAACCCTATAATCAGTTTGACGATTTTGGTAACCAATTTTTCTTATGGGCCTCCAAGGATTTAAGGAAATTTAGTGCGGCCTCAAAAAATTGTGTCATCAGTTTTTGGCCAACAGCTACTTCAGACTTGATGACATCGGTTAATATTATTGTGACAATAATGTAACTAAGCGTTCTCCGAACAAATCTTATTAAAATGTTACGCAAAAAAAATCCTCTGCACTTTTTTTTTGCAAAAGTATCTAAGGGGAACAATTTTTTTCACTTTTTTTCGGATAGCTTACAAGGACTCCTAAATTTTTATTAACAATATTTAAATATTTAAAAAAAGTTGAACAACTTTTGTGAACTAATACATTCTGAACGTGTCTAGGCATCCTAATAGCTTATACAGTCTACACTTTACTGATTTTTAATAATAATAACTGATCACCAAAATCGCCGCAGCAAGATTTTAAGATTTTACTACCTGTTGGTAATACTATCGAACCTATACTATCCAGCTCATGTGTTTTTTAAGAAGCCTTTGTTGCTTAGTGTTATAAAAGAAAAAAGGAACCAATTTATAACAGTATTTTTGTTGAAACATTGAATATTAAAAGTAACAAAGTAACAAGCTAATTACGGCATATATTAATATGAAGACGTTCCGTTGACACTGTCGCCAAATATTAGACCAAATAGTCGACAAAGATGGTGACTTGTAGATACTTAACTCAAAGCTTCCTACAGAGTGCTTACTTATCTATGCATAAACATACCACATTTAACCTACTATGAACAAATTTGTCCCGTAATGTATAAACCAATAAATATGTATCTATATACATATGTAAATTTTAACACATTTATTCAATATCACTTGTCACTTGTCACTTGTCAAAGTGACATCATCACTCTAAAAACCTAAAAGATGGATTTATTTGTTCTTGTTCATAATCGAACATGAATTGCAGCATACTGCACGAATAATAGTTGCAATATTTAGACACAGCTAAGAGAGACTTTATAATTTTTTTCTTAAACATCTAAACAGAAATCATTGAGAGACATATGAGAAAAATTATTGTACGTAATAAATCGTACATACTTACAAGCTTTCAAAATTAAAAACTTGAATAAATCCATTACATTAATTTACTTGTAGCTGTTTGCTCAATGTTGTTGTCATACTCCTATTTACATTCACATAAGTACATACTTATGTACTCCAGCAATTTCAAAGTAAAATTCATGCAACATGATCATTAACTTTATCTAGGCGACGTGTTACTGTGATCTGCTTGTATGTTGCTACTTAAAATTTAAGCAACTGCTGCTTAAAATTGAGTCTTAAATATAAATATGTATATGCATACGTGCATATTATAGTCTCTGATGAACGTGAGAGAGAATTTGTTGCAAGATGAAAGTCAAAACTTGCCCTTTTCTCGAGAAGTTACTGCAAAGACAATTAATTGAATTACGTTGTAATTTTTTTTTTTTGATATTTTTATTTTCTAGTGCCTTAAATACCCACACAATTTGCAAGAGCAAACATATTGTATTGACCTCATTGCTGATGGTCCACTGCCAGCAATTCTATGCAAACATGTTCAGTGATTTATTATTGAAAACATATCTACATACACATACATACATACATTGTACATATACATACAAACAAACATATTACTTCATTATTCCCAGTCAGCATGTGGAAGATTGTTTCACTAAACTGAGTCTTTTTCGACTGATTTAGATGATCAAAAACTGATTGATCAGTTCTGCGCTTAAAATAAGACTCGAAACTGATTCCCAGAATTACTTAAAAAGGGATTTGTTTCAAAAATAAAAACAAACAGCAAGCTCGTGCAGTAAAATGAAAAAAATAAAAAGTGATTGTAAGTAATACCACAAACTGTCTCGAAAGTGAGTCTAAATTGATTAGAAACGCAAGTCATATAAGACTCTTTTAGAAGACTCCCGGCTAGGGTACCATTTTCACCCGAATGAACAGTCATTTTCGACTCGAAAACGAGCGCATAACTGCTTATTTTAATAGCGCATCGAAAAAGACTCGAATATGATCATTAATTTCATAAAATGCTGACTGGGTTATTAATTTACAACAGTGTCGGGCAGATTTTTGAAATCCTATGCACGCGTGTATAGGAATCACATATGAGAGATATGAGAGTGTATTGTGTCTGCCCCAAACTGATTTACAACGACATATTTTATCATATATTTGTGATGTGTAAACATCTATACGCTAGGGGGTAAAAATCTTTTTCACAATACAACCACAAATTTTGCGTAATATCGTAAATAACGGTGTGAGCTATGTATGAGTGTATTAGTGTAATCATATGGACAACAAGAAGTACAAAGAAACTTAACAGCTGCATAGAAATACACTCAACCGAATTTTAAAGCATACCTTCAGGAGCAATGTTAATTTTAATCGAAATTGCTTGTGAAGTGTAATAGTGTTGCCAGTGGGGATAATTTTGTTTTGTTATTTTGTTGAAAAATATAAAATAAATATAAACTTTTAAGTAAAAGATCGTTTTAAATGTCAAATATTTGTCTAAAAGATTTATAGCAGTCTTTATAAAGAATTTATAATATTATATTATAACATATCTTCATTACGTACTGTTTGTCTTACACTGAAGCTGGTGCACGACAATTGGGTAACAATCTCCATCTCATGCCAATTATTATGGGTGGAGATTTTAATACAAATTTTGCAAACCCACAGTCGCAAGCTTTATCAAAATTTCTATTTGACGTTTTCCACTTGCATATGAGCAATTCTCCACAAACCCCCACAACTAATAATTTCTCTACTATAGATGCAGTTTTCAATAGATTTTTAAATACAGTAGAGTAAAAAATTTATATATCTTATTTTAGTTACCATAAGCTAATATTAAACAAAAAATTCACACATCTCCCCTGTGATCGGACTAACATTGCTTTTTTTTATTTACAGAGTCAAAATGCAATTGGAGCTTATAGATCATTTCAAAAGACTTCATTTTCGTGTTCTGGAAGACCATCTGGCTACTATGCGGATATTGAAACGGGCTGCCAGGTACAGGGAAATGCGTATTAATGGTTCAATTTAATTCTACTTTTGTTAACTTTTTTACAGGTCTACCACATGTGTGATGGTCTTGGGCGACAGTTTAGCTATTCGTGTCCAAATACAACACTATTCCAACAGCGTATGCTAATATGCGACCACTGGTACATGGTGAACTGCTCCAAGGCTGAAAGCGATTACACCGCAAATTTGTTAATAGGTCAGTCGGTCCATTAAATGATTATATCATGATACAATAATACAGGTAACCGCGAAGCGCCAGGTGTTTTTCTTATTTTGTAATGAGATCTGCCAAATGTTGTTTATGTTTTACTAATACACGTGCACAGTGCCTATCAAAACTGTACTCATACAAACAAGCTTTGCAAAGCCAAGAGAAAATGCAAGCACATGTCTCTTATTTGCTCTTGATTTTTTGACAGTTGTCACCACAAAACACCAATAAAAATCACTGTTGTTTTATTTATTGTACATTTGTTGTAGATTCGCGCTACCTGCATTATTGTATCATGGATTATAAGTAAACTGAGTAGTACTGTGTTACTTAAGTGGGGTACACACTATCGAACTTGAGTGATAGTTAGAAATTCATCACTTTTGGATGATAGTTCTGATTGTCCAGACTATCGATCATGTTTCACATTCAAATCGCCATTCAAGAAAAAAATTTAGCTCACCAACATGGAAAATACAAAAATTTAATGACCTATGCTGTATTGACTGCACCCGGTCAAAAATACTTGTGTAGCAACACTCTATTCTTGCTAAAGAAATGTATAGCTGTTGTTGTTTTTTACATTTGTTTTCACTACATGCTTTTTACCACAACAATTCGAGCTGCAAAATACAGCCAATATAGCAATGGTAAAATAAAGAAATAAAAACTTGTTGATTATTGAGCTCTTCTTTCAACTTTCACATTTGTTAAACTTCTCATTTGTTTAAATGAAAGTTTAACATAATATCTCTAGTTATTCTAAGAAAATTTTGGGGTGAAGGTTCCCTGATCTACATTAGCAACAGTGAAATGCGCATAGGATCCAGCTATTCAAAAATAGCAACGTTCGAACGACTTTGACAGACGAGACCAACAAGCAGTTTTGGGTACCGGTGGTTTTGGAAGTTGAGTGTATAAATCAGTACCATCTTTTAGATTTAAGGTTACGATATATTCAAAACATTTATACATAATATTGCGAGGAACATTTTAACCCTCTAACTGTACAATGCATGTACATACAATCACCCTTATTCCAATTACCAATATTGACGTCACGTCAATAAAATACCAAATAATTAGAGCTTATCTACTCAGTCTCGAGAACAGTTTGGGCTATTGGCAGTCCATTTCTGTTCCCTAATGTCTGGAAAATTTATAATGCAATTAGCCTGTCAATAGCAGTCACTTGTCTAGAGAAGCACCAATTTCCTTATATTGTATTGACGTAGCATCGATGTTGACAACTGGAGTAAGGGTGAATATTTTTTGGTATCCTTTAACAAAATCAGTTGTTAGAACCGAATAATTTTTTGTGCTATAAAACAATTTCGATTCACAAAATATCGTATATTAAAACAAAGAACACATCTCTCGCATGTTTTTTTTTTGCAGGTCAACGTGACAAACCTTTTGTTAACGATGAGGAAAATAGTTTACGAACTCCTAGACCAGATCTACTAGATCGTCCTTATGCACCCGACTACTCAGGAGAATCGTTCAGAAATCAATATCAAAAGGTACCGCACAAAAATATATTCAAAACGAATTGATTACAGTTTCTTTCTTACATACAGTCACTTTCTTCTGTGCTAAATCAAATCTACGATAGCACCGCTCAGAAAAATAAGGATAAAAGCTCACAAGCAAATGAAAATCATCAGGGTACGGGTCAGCAAAGATGGAAAATACCGTCTCCCAGTCGTGTCATTTTGCCACCAGCCTATGAGCCGCAAGTTTTGGAAGAAAGCGCCAGCCCCAGCACCCGAATATCGTATTATACTTCAGAAACAACGAGTACTACGCGAAAACCTTCAACTTTTATACCTACCGCAAGTTCTAGAAATCAGTCGACAAAATTTAATAATGTCGCTGCTTTGCATAATCGGCCAGATGACCATTTGCAATACGAACACGATGACTTGGGCACCAGTCACAGCACACGTTACAACACTTCCGCAGATTTTAATTCAGCAGAGGACCGTTTCGCTAAAACATCTCTTAAGTCTACGACACAGCGAAAACCAACATTTAACACCAACTACAATAACGCCTTTACTACAGTTAAGCCCACAACCAGCACCAGAAAAACAACAACAAATCCAAAAATAAGAGTTCCTTCGAAAATCTATCAGCCGCCCCTATTATTTCCCATATACAATATAGATGCTGCCACTACAAGAAACCCAACAACAGTTAGACCATCTTACAGACCCTCCACGGCATCTCCTTTTGTAACACGCTCATCACCCACAACGAGTAGAACAACTACCAAAGCACCCTCCAGACCAACGACAGGGGTTGGCAAACCATTTACTAGGTCATTGCCAATGAGCACGAGTATCAGTACAAATGTGGTCACAAATCCAAATACGCTCAACAGTTTCGATGTAACTAAGCTGAGCAAAGAAATCAGAACTCCTGCGCCCGCACAAGGCTTTAAGTCACCTACAGCAACACCACTTACAAGAGACGTTAGCACATTAGGCAAACCCGATCGAGGGAATGTAAAATATGAGCAGCCTCCAAAAGAGCTGTTACCACCCTTTGCCGACTTCGTAACACACGATGTTGCCACTACTCAGGGTCCGCCGATATACTACGAATGGAAAATACCTTCAAATGGGCTAGAACCTCCAAAACTAGAGTCTCCTATAGGTGTAGATGGCCGGGTATATCCAGAAACTGTAATAGACTACAATTCCATTAGTACAAACAATGGCTTAACCTCAACATCCCAAAGCAACAACAGTTCTTCTACCAGCAATCAAACAACTCCCTCACGTTTTCCATCCTCCAGATCAGTAAAGGAAACAGGTCAGCCAAAATCGGTAACCGCTTCTACGACCACTGCAGACAGTTCACAAAATTCTAGCAGTGATCCAGAAGATGTTATCCAAATGAGCCAAGATCTTTCAGTGCCCAATTACTCTTTCCCCCTAGAAAACGATGGACGCACGGGCTACTTAGCTACGGATGTATACAACTCATTTCTGTTAAAATATCCGGAGCGGCGAGTCGATGCAGATGAACATTTACACTGGTATGGAGAAAATCCTAAATGCCCCCAATGCCATCCGTCCTATGTTGTACCAGGCACCTGCGAGCCCTGCATTAGCAGATAGGGAGAATGCGAATAACAGCTGATTCCTAAACAGAAAAGTATTTTTATTAATTTGCCGTTTAGTTTAGTTCTTCAAGAGAATCATGAAATCGTCGTCACTCTACTTCAAGACATTTGACATTTCTTTGTAACACAAAATTTTGTATCTCAGACACCAAAATAGAGAGACATACATACATACATACTATAGATACATACGATTTCTATTCAGTTGTTATTTTGTAAGTACTTGTAAACCATATAGAATAATTCCTTCGAGAACTTCCTATTGCAGCCAAGTTTAATGTTTAATAAAAATCATTATTATATAAGAAATGTTATTTGCAAAATTTTATAACAAGATAAGCATAAGTTTTTTTTAACGTTATCCTAATAACCTAATTTTTAGCTCTTAAGATTTAACATAGTGTTTTTAATTGGCATATACAAATGTATGTAATTGATTGTTATAACATATTTTTTTTGTAAAAATATAAATATAATATTAAAGAAATATTTTCAGTTTATTTATTATTTATCAAGTTGAGTTGAGAAGGTTGATGCAGAGTAAACATGACCGTTCAGTTCACTCGGGTGGGTCGAATAAACAAATAAGTCCTTTATATTATACATATAGGGTCTTAAACTAAAAAGTTTAACTTTGAATAGTCCGCTATTTGAGCAGTCCAATCATGAGACTCAGCATGTTTCTTATTGACAGATAACAAGTAAACATTACGCCATGGCATAAGATGAGATTGTGCAGGACAAGCGCTCGAGTGGAACCTACAAGGAGATAGAAGGCAGGCCTCGAACTAGATGGATCAGGATAGTAAGGAACGAATGAGCATCTCATAATATGACCTGGAACCAAGTAAAGATCCTAGCTAACGATCGAGTAAAGTGGAAGGACTTCTTTGACGTCCTTTGTTCTTCATGAACATTTACTAAAATTTTCAATGTGTGTAATTGGATTTTTAATAAGGATCAGGTATGGCAAAATTGCTATAGTTGTACTTTCTGTGGTACTTTTCAAACTCGGAAAGCTCAAGAGTACACCTATGGTTAATTTAGTACATTTAAGATAACTCCCCAGCTTTAGTAATTTTATTGCGCATTTATTTTCAATCAATTGTAGATGGCAATTTTCACTTTTTAACAATGAAACTCATATTCTTCTCACTTGAAAATGGGGTTGTGAAAGTAAAATGCAACGGGAAAAAAAATGTGAACTCCTCATTTTCAAAATTATTTTTCTTCTAAATTCGAGTTCTAGAGCACACACTATCAATTTGTTTATTCTAAATTTCAAATTTAACAGGTGCAGCATATGCTTTAACATCTGAACTCACAAGCAAATTTGTGAAAATGCTTCGGTAGCCAAAACAAAGACGATTATTTTACTAAAAATAAGTTCAACTTACAAATATTTTAGTACAATTAAGGTGAAAAAGTAAAATTTTTGAAAGTTGTTGGCACAATTCTAAAAATTCTCAATCCCATCCCTGCTAAGGATGTATTGCATAGAAATTTTTAAAATTATCTACAAAAATGTGTGAAAATTTGGCGCTACGTGCCACGCACGTAACGATACCATTTCTCTTTTGCGTAAAGTTTCCTGACCGTGTGATTTCTCAAAGAAATAGCCACCGAGATCTTATGATTTAACACCTTTGGGCTTCTCTCTATGAGGTTGCGTGAAAGAAAGGGCCCACGAACGATTCAAAATCCAGACCGTAGCTAATTCACTCACTTTTTACATAAATATGTTGTAGAAAAATAAATAAAAATATTAGATTTTTAGTTGATTTGTAGGAAATCGACTAAAAATTTCTTACAAATCTACTGACAAACTAGAATTCGTTTTGTATGGGAAATCTGGTAAAAAGCAACTAGATTTAGCTCGAAATCTAATTAGTACTAGATTTCGAGATAATGTAAATGCCTTTTATACCGAGTAACGAAACATGTGTAATAGCGCATTTACACCTGCACAAAATCTAGCAGATTTTAATTAAAATCTTTATGAAAATCTATACTATTTACACCAACTTTTTTGACATTTATCAAGATTTTTTTGTCCAAAACAAAACCCATTAATAGCGCATTTACACTGTCTCGAAATCTAGTACTTTTGAAATTTCGAGCTAAATGAAGCTGCCTTTTTTCCAGATTTCCCATACAAACGAAATCTAATTTTTCAGTAGATTTGTAGGAAATCTAATAAGCATCTAATGTATTTATTTATTCTTTACTGCCCTGTTCAACAAAAGGTGAGTGAATTAACTACGGTCTGCTTAAAAAAGTGTGTGAATTGGCTACATTGCAGTTGTTTGGTTGTATTTTTTGGAAACAATTCAGTTGATGGGTTTTATGTATAAAAAAATTTTTTGATAAATGTCAAAAAAAAGCTGGTGTAAACGGTATAGATTTTCATAAAGATTTTAGTCAAAATATGCTAGATTTTGTGCTGATGTAAATGACCTATAAAAATCTAATATTTGTATTTATTTTTTACTACACTGTACAACATATTTATATAAAAAGTGAGTGAATTAGCTACGGTCTACTTAAAAAGGTGTGTGAATTTGCTGTATTGCATTTGTTTGGAAAAAAAAGTCAACAAAAATCGAAAAAATCGCTAAAAAAGAAACTAGCGCCCTACAGTTGGCCTTAGGGCCAATTTCACCAACCCTATTTAAGCATTAATTCTTATTTAAATGTCGATTTTCATTAATTTTTGTATGGAAAAATTACTTTTAAATATGAATTGATATATAAATAAGTTGGTGAAAGTCGCACTTTACTGAATTTATTTTGTTTGTTTGTTTATTTCGGAATAAAATTTAAAACAAAACCGATCTAAATTGCAAATGCGCAATCAAAACCATTCCAATCGGAATCTGTGATATGCCTGACTATTTGCTTTTGTAACTTCCTTTTAATATAACAACGTCAAAAAAAAAATTGATGTTTTCTTTAGTTTTAGCCAAATTGAAATCACGCCGAAAAAATACAAAAACAGAGCGATTTGGAGAACTGCATGAAATCACACTTGTGATTTTAATCTACAAAGTAAAATACACACAAAACAACAACACTTTTACAAATTTTATTGTTGTTTTGTGTGTATTTTATTTGTAGATTTGTAATTTGTGATTTTGAGAAACGGGCCCCCGGCCTGATGTTTTGTAATTGGATTTTAGTAATTTTTCAAGAATTTGTTATATATCAAAAATTTTCTATCACCCTTATTCCAGTTGCCAACATCGACGTCACATCAATACAATAACAAAAACTTGGGGCTCGAGAACAGTTCTGTTCCCTAAGGTATAGAAAATAACACGAGCCTTTCAATAGTTGTTTTCGACAATGGGTGGACAAGCCCAAATTTTTTTGCTATTGTATTGATGTGACGTCGATGTTGACAACTGGAATAAGGCTGTAAATATATCGTATTTTACCTCTTGGTCTACCTTTTCAAAGTTCAATAAATTGCGGTAGGCTCAAAAATTATTCACGAAATCACTCGAAACTTCTCACAGCAAATCGTTTTTAAATCGTTAAATTTTCATCATTTCTACATCCATCTGATTGTTTAATTTTTCAGCTTAAAAATTAAATACTTTTAAATTCTTAATAATTTGTATCATTATTTTCAATGAATTTTATTTATTAACACATCTTAAATGTAATGTTTTTTTTAGAAATGTATACTTAATGCAACATTTAAATTTTTTTTTATATTTGTATTTTTTTAATATTTTTGTTTTTTTTTTTTTATAATATAACAAAAATGCTTATGAATTTTATAAGAAAAATGTTTTAAAAATTTACTACTGAAATTAAAAGAATTTTTGGGGAATTGTTTAACGTTTCGTTTGCAAAAAAAAAATGTAAATGAGTTAATGATTTCTTTTCTCTTTAAAAAACATTAATGAAATGCATATTTACAAAAAAAAATGTGTAACTATAATGAATCATAAAATATAAATTAAGATAAATTAATTAAAATAATTTCAAACTAATATAGTGTGTAAATCAACTAAAATTTAAGAAGATTTTAAAGTAAAATTATCATTGTATGCATAAAAATCATTTAAAATATTTCGATTTTTAATTAAAAAAAAAATAGTTGAAAATAACAAAATTTGTTTGTAAGGCACTTTTCTTTTTAATATATATTTTTATTTATTTGCAATTGATATATGTATATATGTATATTTTTTTTTGTACATGCAAAAATTTTGATGATTAAATAGACATGCAAATATATGTATTTAGATCATAAATGTAAAGGACAGACAGGGATGGTTTTGTTCACGAATACAAGAATTATAAATAATTTTACATATTTTTTTATAAATACCTAAAACACTTTACTGCTAATTTTCTAATGGTAATTACAAAAGTGCTGATATTCATTATTAATTTTAAGAGTTTAATTCTAATTCATGGTGCTTGCTTGTCCAGTTTGTTCAAGTATTGTCGCCTGGTTTCTTAAAAATTTTGCCGTTCATTTTGACTTTGACTAGCATTACTTATAAATAATAAAATTTTTGTATAGAATCCACTTACATTATATTAAAAAAATTTTACAAAAAAAAAAGGTTTTTATCATTGGGATTTGTGGGTTCTTTCTTTTAAAAATTTTGTTGCTCATAAAAATTGTCTCTCATAATTGATGGAGCTGCTGCAGTAGTTATGCATGTAATAGGATCATATAAAAATATACTAGGCGTCCATAAACCTGAATAGAAGCTTTGTTCTTTTGCTGCATGTGTTTTATATGGTGAATACTTAGGCTTGTTCTTCTCTCTAGACATGTTGCAAATTAGGTCCATGCTCTCGTCATTGGCACAAGCCTGCGCCACTAGTGCAACTTTGTGTGGCAAGGTTACATCAACATGAGTGATGACAGCACAATCGTGTCGACTACTGTAATAGCGATTAGTTAAGTAGCCATCAGTGTAAATCTTAATAGGAAGTAAATATTATTAAATGATTACTAGGACTTGAGGTATGAATGAAAAAAGCCATTGCTTACCTCATAGCCGCCAATACCAAAGCAATCGTGAATTTTCCACTTAATATACAATGAATTGGCTCCGAGTTTCGTTACTTCAGTGATTGTAACCGGAAAACTATCGTGGTTGCTGAGACCAACATTTGCCTTGCAAATGTTCTGCATAGAATAAGGAATAGTCATTAAAGAAGAGGGTTTGAAAAATAATACGAGTAAATACTTGTATTTTTCATTCAGCCTACCTTTTGAAATTGTGATTTGCGCCGTGCCAGGTTCATGGCATCCAAGTCCATTATAAGAGAATCTATGAAAAATTTCTTAAAGACAAACTCAATTACAAGTTCCATTTAGCAGCAAACACATAAACCACTTGGAACTTACCATTTCTTCAGCAGAACCCGCACCTTCAAAGTGTTTTAAGGTTGCCAGACATTTATCTTGGCTTGGGTCTTCATCGTCATAGTTCGGTTTTTTTCTTTTACGGCTTTCGGATAATATTTCTTTACTCAGTTCATAACCTCCATCATCGAGTAATTGCATTTTCTCTCCATACTCTCCGCCTGACTCATTATATGTGACGACTTGTGTAGAATAATCTGGCTGAGCGATATCTGATAAAAAGTTGTAAATATTCCGACCATAGGGAGTTCTTTCCACTTCCACTTCCACTTCCACTTCTTCAATTTCTGATGACTTATCATTCTCATTACTTGCATTTTTGTCAAGTACATTATTTCTTTCAACTTCATCTGATTTAACAAGATCTTCCAAACTTTTATTTTCAGCGGTTTTTCTACTTTCAGTATCCGAAATAGTTAAGGGTATGACCGCATAAATAGGCTCTTCGTCATCGTATTCTCTTAAACAATCCAGGCAAGATTGATGCATTTCGTGAGGGTCAAGTTCCTTGACTTGTACCACTACAGGATGAATTTCTTCATCTATATCTTCAATCTCAGCAGAAAAGTGGGGCTCTTCGTCATCGTATATGAACAAACTATCTGGACTTGGTTCATGTTTATCAAAGGGTGCTGTAAAAACTTTATCCACATAAACTGGATATAGTTCTTCATCAACATATTCCTCTATATTAACACAACTGGAAGATTTATCGCCTCTTGCTGCATCAGATTTAGTATTTTCTTTCAGAACTAGACCTGAGAGACATGATCTTGAATCATTTTCGGACAACTTGCAAGAAGTTAAATCAACTGTTAATATACTTTTACTCATATTTCCGCTGGAACAGTCCTTAAAACTGTCTGTTAATTCATCATACAAAAATGGTTCAGGTATTTGCAGACTACAAATATCATCTGTAGCAGAAACTTTCAAGCTGTAGGGTTGGAAAAAGGGAAAATTAAAAGGTGGAACTGGTGCAGCAGCCATTCTACAAATACAACAGCAGCAGGCATGAGGAGGCCAAACTAGAGTAGTGGCGTGGTGTGTAGAAGTTGTTTTATCTTCCAGCTGTAGTTTTATTTCAGGTGCTGGGGCTGACATTTTGCTTGAAGCGTCCATAATAAGCGAATTTTTATTTGACTTTTGTAAATTTTCTTCACTTTCAGAATCTTCCGAGCTGCAGGAGTAAAATTCTTCTTGAGAAGAAATTTCAACATTTTTAAGGAAACTTGCTGGCAAATGCCCAAAATTAGTTTGAGGTTTCGCCAGGCTTGGGAAATGTTTTATTTCTGGCGGATAGTATATATTTTTCTCTTCTGATCTGCAGTTAAGTTTAACTGGAAAGTGTAGGGTTGAAAGATTGCTGGAAGTGGTAGATGATGTTATATCTACTTTTTTACAAATACATTTATGTCTCTTATTCAAGACACAATGTGGTGTTGGTCGTTGGCAGCAGTGACATTTTCGGGCATCTGGAGTTTTACGAAATAAATTTGAGGGGCACTTTAACGTAATGGCGTGCAGTTGACATTCTGTTTGACTAATTTGAGATGAATTTGAGGGACAAAATTTATTGTAACAATTTTTTATATTCTGGTTATTTCGGTCAAAATAAGCTTCGGATGACTTTTCGGAGATTTCTGTGAAATAGACAAGAGGAAAATAATGCCATTAAACAATTATCAATAATGAGCTAGAAGGAATATTATTGGAAAACAAACAAAAGATTTGCAAAAATACGATTTTTAATACTTAAAATTTTAATACTTTATTTATAATTTATTTTTTAAATTTATATTTTTAACATTCGCCAGTAGAATTTCTGGGCCGCGAAATTTGTTGCTAAGTACACTATCATTATCCCACATCTCGTAGCCATATAGTTCCAAATGTTTAGCCTCAGCTCTCTCCCGACAAGGACACAAATCAAAGTACGAAACTTGACTGCAATGGGAGTCATGTTCGCTAATGCCGGAGAATAAAGTCATACGGTTGCGACACTTGCACACCTTGATTTTACTATGGCGAAAAGTATCCTCTACGCTGGGTCTAGCTGGATTTTTCCATGGACACAGGCAGCAGCCGCAATTGCCGGGACAAAATATCTCACCATTTTCAGCGATGAGAGGACTTGGCTCGAAGCGACACTTAGTACACACATCCAAGTCCTTGTGCTGGGGAAAAGCCAGGCGGTAGATTTTCTCGGTTGGCTTAACAGCGGATTGGGATTTCTCCAGGGTAAATAGTTCATCATTGGGAGTTTGTGCGGGTTCTTGATAAACTACTTCAGTTAATTCTGCTCTGCCGTAATCGAAAGAGTTGAGACTAGAATCTGTTTTATCGAGTTCTTCGGAGGAAGTCGAGTCTGTTGCAAGATCTTCCTCTGCAGCTGGTTTTTGTATAGCACACCAACAAGGAGGCATATAACCTGCTTCAAATTGGGGCAGCGCAACTGTTTGTATGCTCTTCGACTGACAATTTATTAATTCTCTTGTCTCGGTTGGCATTGCTTGGGGTTGTATAATGCAACACCAACATTGTGGCACAAAACCGTTTTGAAATAAACAAACATTTCCAGTTTGAGAATAACGTGATAAACATTTGCACTCCTTTCCCAACACCGTAGACGAATATTGCTTAGAAGGACTCCCACTGAGTTTGCACAAAACTTTTAAATTAATTTCTAAAGGTATTTCTAAATAGATCGGATTGTCAGTAAGATTTACTTGGTATTTTGTATTGTACTCATGACCCTTGGTGTACATGCCTAGATCCTGGCTTAACACAACTCGTCGTCGTTCTAAGTAAGCAGAGTCAGTGCTCCATTTGTTGTTAAGTCTTTTATTTTTACAAAGTATGTCTGATCTGTTACATATAATTTTATACTCACTATCCAGAATATATATTTTCTCCGATGACGATGTTTGTAACGAAGACATTTGGTGTTGCTGATTGCTTTCAATTTTGCTGTTTAGTTTCTCTATTGTAGATGATAACATGGAATTTATTATTTCATTTCGTTTTGGACAATTTGACCGATCACAACAAAATTTATTAATATTCTTTTTGGCGGAGGGAAACATACTTTCTTAAAGATTTTGACAAGAAGTATAACAAAATTAAGAACAAATTCTTGGACTAAAACAATGTATTTTTAACTAAAAGAATACAAATTTAACTTTTTAAATTAAAAAAAAAAATCTTTGAAATATAAATTTTTTTTATGTGACATACATATAAAAAAATATGATCAAAGGCAAGTTGTAAATGGATCAATACTTAAGTGCCCTGTAGTGCGATTCACTAAAATTTTTAGCGATAATCGCATCGTTAAAATAATTATAACGAAGATTTAACGAATTTGCTATTCAGTCAGATATTTAACGATATTCGCTGTAGGTTAATATCAGCTGTGTCGTTATTTATGTGCTGTTAATTTTGTCGACAAAAGTCAACAGAAAATATCAGCTGCGTACTATCGTTAAGAAGAAGTTACTGAATCACACAATCGTTATTATAAGTGACAAAATGTTTGGACAAAAATTACGATTGTCGGATCTTTAAAAGTTACTGAATCGCACCACTGGTGAATAAACTTATCAATTACATAATTATGTGGGTAAAGTAGTGTTTTTTCGGCTACATCATCATAAAAATTAAAACTTCACAGAATGATAACAATTTTTTCGACTCGAAAAGTTCTCACATTTGTTACAGAAACGAGGTACTGTTTACAATTTAATAAAAACGTGTGTGGATAAATTTTTGGTTATCTGTTTGTATAAGTAGGCAGTCACCCGCCCCCAATGATAACTCACTGATTTAATTCTGCCAAGTTCTCCGTTAGATCGAAATAACTTCATGGAATTATTATATTATTTGATCGTCTGATTCATAATGATGGATGCGGACGAACAGGCTTTGATACAAAAAAATGGTGATTGGAGTTGATTAGTTGTCCGTTTAGTTTTAAGCGAAAACCATAAGACACTCACACATATGCACTGATTGGCTGGCTTACTTGATCGTCTCCGGGGGACTTTACAGTTAATTATTGCTCCTAATGAAGCTTTTTGAACTATAACGAACAAGTTTTTATGTATTTATTTGCTGAACGAAATCCAGAATTTATTGAGAAATCCAAGGAAAAAAGAAGGGTGAAGAAGTGAAGAATGTCGAAATTACAAAGAGACTGATAACTGGATGCACTTCTGGGCTGGGATATGTGTCAATTTGCTCCTTTGCAAATATTTTAATCTAATAAAAAGCAGACACAAAATTTTCAATATATAAAGTAGTTTATGCCCAAATTTTTTAAAAGAATCCATCCCGTGCACAGATCGTTAAATTACTTTTTCAAGGAGGTGAAAATTCATAATAGTTTAAAGTCGAAAATGAGAGTTTGTAAATTTGAAAAACACCCTTTTTTATTAGCAAGAGTAGGGTAAGTGTTCTACCGTTTCCTCTTCTTTTGTGTCAGGACAACTTCTATGGGGACAGAAATCATTATATGCAAGATTTAATCTTATCTACCTACATATGTGAAAATATTCTGCTAGTATTGCCACTAATGTACATAGTCGATACTTCCGGATTTATTCCAGGATGGCGGATTATCTGGGATTGCATCGTGGCTCAGCTAATTTTGAAGTAAGGCAGGTAATCTCATTTGACCATCTAGTAAGCGCATTTGTGAATAGCTTCTGATCTATTTGTGATTTGTAACATTTCAATGGATCAGTCGAGCCCCATCTTTGGTTACTTCGTCCGCTATATCGTTTCAGAGTAAACATCTGTACTTTGGTACCAATATTAACCCTAGGTCATATCATTAAGACAGCCAGCAATAAAAATATCCAGGGGGGTTATTATGTAATTCGTTTCGAAAAGAAACGAATTACATGAATTTGAATTTGTATGTTATTAGTATTAGAATTCGAAAACATTTCCGTTCGATTCGGATTACATAATAAACCCTCGGATGTGTATAAACCTGATAAGAGATTTTGTGCTCGCTTTTCTGTCATTATTTATACGAATATCCTATTGTATATTCTATAGTAATTTAGCCATTTGACTGTCCTATTTATTCACTGCAGTTGAAATTAAGCTGTTGGTTGATATTGCACTGCTGCTGGAAATTAATCCTCTGCGCAAAATGGAGAATCAAAAGCCCTTCTCCCACAACTTTATGCTAGAAACACAACTGGGACGAACGACGAATATTTCGGTGCGAACTTTCGTCCTAAAAAATAAAATACATTTGCGCATTGAAAATGAACACAACACCACCGTAGAACGGAATTCATCGTGTGTGACGAATTCTGAAATAGGTTTAGTTCTACTTTGTACGCCGACGAACGACGAAAAACAATTTTCTCTCTCTCTCTTTGCATACACAATAACCAACTTTATCAATTATGACTGGAGAATTCGGTAAGTAAATTCGTCGTTATTGTGCTTCATACGACGAATTTACTCAGCGAATTCTTATCGACGAATTCGTCAACGTGAACGAAATTCGTCGTTCGTCCCAATTGTGTTCCTAGCATTATACGAAACATAAGGTCATTGCCAAAAAAAAAATCCTAGTTATAAGTTTTAATACATCATCTATGTTTTACTAAAACTATTTGCAGCGAAATTTCAATTGCATTTATTTTCTTATAAAAAAATTTATGAAAATATGCCATGACAAATACTTATTTTATATGTTCGAATACAAATCGCAATTTGTAACTTTACGAATACAGAAGATACGCTGCTTTTAGCTTGAAATTACTTGCGTTAAATTTGGACCAATTTTTCTTTCAATGGGATAGTAAACGGTGCAATAAAATTCAGATTCCTTTTGTTGACTGTGAAAACTCATTAAACGTTCATTGATTTTCGTTTCGATTTCGGCAAGCATCTACACATAAACATGAATGGAAGAGGATTAAAGTTTCGTTTAATAAAAGTAAATTAAATAAGAATTTTTATGCTAATTCAAATCTACCAACCGCAATTTTATTGGGCTTGAACATGTTTTCCAAAACATGCAGGCAATTCATGATACTCACAAAAGCTTCATAGCTTTTTAAAGCAGCAGAAGTATTCGAGATATTTGGATAGGATGAGTATAAATTTGCTAAAATATCTAGACCTTCGCGAAATTCTAAATCAGATCTCCAACGTTGGCATATTTTTATATTAAACAGCGAAGAATTGAGCCGAAATTTTGTTTTTGTGTTTGAGTTCTTTAACAAGTCCAAGAAGCAGCGCACATTTTCCGCCAAGCATTCCTTCAGCAGCTCAACAGCTGTTTCATCGTTAACCTGAATGCTTAAGTCATGTTTATCCACAAAAGTAATGGTGGACATATCCTTTGTCTCAACTCTTATTTCGCAGTCAACGCTTACAGTGGCAGTAGTTTCCTTATTTTCATTAGCTTCCTCTCGAAGTGAATGGAAGCTTCCGTAGGAAATATTTCGTTGCAAGACCTCAAGTTCGTTAATATCCAACTCGGAGGCGTCTTGATATACAATCGGTCTATGGTAATTGAAAAGGCGAGAGGCGATACGATAGCTACTGATATTACCGCGAGTCATACGACTTTTGGCACAACGTTTGCCTCGCTTGCAACTACGAGATGTTCGTTGTGTTTTCTTGAGAGCAGAGAAATTTGTTATCGATGGCATTTTCTGCGAAGGCTGTGCTAGCTTGCGCAACTCTGAGGGAACTTCACAAATATGTTTCTTCCGTGAACAAGAGGGCAGTGTGCTTTCGTCAATATGAACTTGGGAAATGAAAGCCATGCCCACTGTTATATTAGTATCTGAGTCGTGCGCTGCAATTGTTTTATGGGTTAAATCTTCAAGTTCAGTGTCTATTATTTCTTGTTTTTTATCTACCGAGGATTGTCTCTGGGAATTGGGAAATGTTGGTGCTTCAAGATCTTCAACATTTGCTTTAGTTGGATCTTCAATTCCATTCTGTATTATTTCTGGCTCTTTATCGTTTGAGGATGATTGTCTATAGGAATTGGAAGATGTTGCTGCTTCAAGGTGTCCATCAGTTACATTAGTTGGATCTTGAATCTCAGTATCTATTATTTTTTTAACTCCGTCCACTGCGGATTGTCTCTGGGAATTGGAATTTGTTGCTGCTTCAAGATCTTCATCATTTGCTTTAGTTGGATCTTCAATTTCAATCTCTATTATTTCAGGCTCTTTATCGTTTGAGGCGAATTTTCTATAGGAATTGGAAGATGTTGCTGCTTCAAGGTGTCCATCATTTGCATTAGTTGGATCTTGAATCTCAGTATCTACTATTCCTTGTTCTTTATCCGCTGAGGATTGTCTAAGGGAATTGGAAGGAGCTGTTACTGCTTCAATAGTTTCCTCATTTGCTTTAGTTGGATCTTCAATTTCATTCTCTATTATTTCTGGTTCTTTATCGTTTAAATGTCCATAGATTTCGGAAGATGTTTCTTCCTGAAGTTTAGGCAGAGTTTCAACATTTTTATTACTACCACTAGTTTCATTTTCATTACTTATATCATTCTGTGATTCGCTTGCACTTTCCTAAATTTAACATTAATTTGGCTGCTGATTGCATATATTACGACTTACCTCTTCTTCTGAAGCATCACCCTGCAGCAAAGTATCTGCTAATTTTTTAACATCACGAGCAATCGTCTTGAATTGTTTTTGGGTGGGCAGCATGCGTTCACATTCCTTAAAGGAAAAATTTATTATAACTATGTTCAACTAAAGTTTTAATTATTTATATTTACTTACACCCATATGTTTTAAAGCTTGTCCCAAGCCTTTACTGGCCGTTTTTAAGTCTTTGACATCTTCACGTTTAAAACGTTTTGATGGCGAGTCTCCCAATTCATCGGCGAGACAGTAGCCGTCACTACGTTGCAAACGCTTCTCTAATCTTTGACATATTTCATCTTTTGTTCTGATCTCATCGGTCAGACAACGAATTTTCTCTTCGCTTTCCTGTAGGGCTTTTTCCAAATTTTGAATTTGTAATTCAAGAGTCGCCACTTCCTCTCTCAGTTCGCCGTTTGTCACTTCGATGTGCAGATAATCTTTCTTAAGATCAAATATTTTATCACGCACAACCTCCATTTCCTGTTTGCCTTGACTTTCGGTTTCCTGTTGAAGTTTGCGCATAAAGGCCAATTCATCGACCAGTCCTTTGTTGCGTTTCTTTTCACATTCAAGAGCTTCGGCTAGAGGTTTTTGTTGCTCTTTTACTTGTTCATGTTGCTCTTTGAATCGCTCGAGTTCAGTCATTGCTATTTGGTGATCTTCTTGCAGTTTCTGATGGTCTTTGGAAACTTTTACCAAACAGCTCTTCAAACCCTGTTCGGCTTCTTCAAGTTGACAGATTTTCTCATTGGCCGAGCGGGCATCCTCTCTTAAACAGTCTTGCAGTTTCTGTATCTTTTGCTTAAGGCACATTTCTTTAGCACGGAATTGCTCTTCGCGTTCTTTGTACTCTCGTTCCAGATCTACCCAGTGAGAATCGGCCGACTCCATGGCAGCATAGTGACGTGTATTGAGTTCTTTGATTTGATGCCTTAGGCATTTCACTTCCTCTTTTAGGCACTGCAGTTCTCTTTCGTGACATCTGCAGGGTTCAGGTGTTCTGAACAAATCTTTGTAAGAACTAGGTGCCGTAGAATATGACGAGGAGCTGGTAAGAGTTGAGCTAGAGATTTCATTACCCATATCCTGGCTTGTTACGTTGCCGGCTCGACAATTTTTATTTTGATTTCGATTTTGTACTTGGGCCAAAGTGCAATAGGTATTGCAAATTAGCAAGAGTGGCAAAGTGTTGTGTAAAAATTCTAAATTCTCTTTGGCTTTTTGTTTGTCCTCTTCTAAGTGACGTATTTGTGTCTCACTGGCAGCCAAATCGTCGCGCAATATTAAACACTCTGAGTGACAGTCTTTGTACTTGGCACTTTGTGCCTCTCTGGACATTTCCAGCTCAACGTTCCGTTGGCTAAGAATTTCCAACTCAACTTCGAGTCGTTGCAAACGTAGTCTAGTGTCGTTCTCAGCCTCTTCAAACTCGCACTTCTCTTCTTCGAGGTTAGAGTTTTCACTTTCCAAAAAGTCAACTCGGTCTCTCAATTCATGGACTTCCTTCTCCAATTTTATCTCTCGTTGTAAACGTTCAGCCAGTCGCTTGGCCTGCACGTCGCCGGAACTCTCATAAATGTGTAGCTTGCCCTCGAGTGTTTCCACGCGTTCTTTGTAGTATTGCAGGCGCTTTTGGTCGGTTAAATTGGAAGTGTTTTGCTGTTGCACAGGTACCTTTTTTATGGGTGAATTGAAAGTGTGGGATGTGGTAGAATAAACTGAAATGCAGCTGTCCTCGAAGTCGGTTTGTGTGCCCGCGTTAGTCTCGCTGATATCGCTGTAGAAGTCTGATTCTACAAAAACACCACTTTCGCTGAGACTGTTCGTCTGCCAGGCCTGGCAGCGTAACTTACGGGGCGTATCTGTTGGTGTATTGTGCGGTGCGAGCTGCTGAACTGTGCTGTTATATGGCTGGACTGTTGCAACTATACGCGAGGGTGTTGATAAATTCGATGAATTGCTGTTGCTATTGCTGTTGGCTTTCGTTGAGAGTGCACTACTGGACGTTGATGTGGATGATGCTGAACTGTAGTCCGATACACGCGATTTCACCTTTAATTTTTACGCATTTGTATATTTGTATAAAAATAGAAAGAAAAACAAAAATATTGTATGTTCGGTTGATTGAAATAATTATAATTTTTGTAATTTTATTTTACGAATTTGAAAATTTTTTCATTTCAACCTTTCGTGCCATAACCGCCAAAACAGCTTAAGCGACATAATTTCTCGAACTTAATTTTTTTACCAAAACCGACTATTTGCGATTGTAAATAATAGATTTTCGCAAAAAAAAAACCGAGGTTCAAAAAATGTGTCGGTTTAGCTTCTTTGGCGACTATGGGTCGATAGTCGATATGAACGAAAATATTGTCAGTGTTGCATTTGAAAGCATTTTCTGGTCGATTTTTACATACCAAGTCCAAACTACTGACCTCGTCACTGGATGAGGTGGCAGTTAGGGAGTTGGGTTCACTTCTTGGCGTTAAGGCATCTAATTGTTGTACTAAATTCAAGACCTGCTGCAAGCAGTGCCTTTCGTCATCCTCCAAAGAGTTCTTTTTCAAAAGATCTCCTAAACGGCGACACATTTCTTCATTTGATATGTCTATCAAATCATCTTGATCATGTTGACTTTGTGGCGATATTATACCGGAGTCGAGCTGTGTACTGTTATGACTTTTACTGCCAAATAATATTTCGAATGGATCCGGCTTGTTATTGTTGGTGTTGTAGTTGGGACCAGTTGGACATGACCAAAGGTTTTGTGTGGCATTTGTTACGGTGGCAGTTTGCATGGATTCCGATGGTTCGGATGTAGGATTCGTGTGGCTTTGAAGCGACCACTGCAAGGAGAAAACATTATTTGAAATTATTATTTTGTAGTAAAGTAATTATTTATTATTCAGTTGCTATGGTATTTTGGATGAACCATCCCTTCTAGTGTTTTCAAAAGAAAAGATGATTGGATAAGAAAATAAGAAAAATAAGAAATCTTATATAAGCCTCAGTCCTAACTTGAAATTTCTGTTGCAGCAACTTTTTATGTTTTTTGTAAAAAAGAACGAGAGAGAGAAAAAATATATATATATTTATGCCCTTAATTATGAAAGTGGTCTAAGTGATATGCATTTTTGCTTCGAAATATTAAATAAATCTTAAAAAAAAAATCGGGAGTAGATCAACTCTAAATTATAATGTTGCATAATATAAAAACATTGTTTTATTGGTTCAAATGTAATTTACTAAATATTTCGACCAGAGAAATATACGACTTAGATCATTTTCATAATACATACATATGTATTTCTATTTCAAAACTCTCCCACATATTCAAGAATTGCTAGAACAAAAATTTCAAGCCTCGCGTATCTTATTAAACGGTGCGTGGACATTGGACTACTTCAGGCGTTATAGTTGCGGATGACCTGACAAATAGAGGAACCCTACTAAGAGAAGTCGATATCGATAATCTCTGTTGTTTCACACTCTCATCCTGCTAGAGATGCTTCGATATTGCCTTTCTTAGCTCAAGACGGATGACGCAATGAGCCCACATGCGCATTAGGGAGAACACTCTGGACACTGTGCTTTCGGATCTCATGGGTGTTCCGTATAATGTCTACTTCTGTTTTCAGTTGCAATGATGAGGAAGAGAAGGAAAGTATCTGGCATCTCCTCTGCTTTTGTCACGCTCTGGAGGATCTCCGTCTGCACCTCCTTGGCAAACCATCCTTCAGCAGCCTATCCGAGTTAACGGAAATTGAACTCAAAAATTTCAGCCTATATATTAAACCTGGATCACACGATCGGTAAAATTTACCGATTTTCGTCGGCTCACTGCAATAACGTCCTAAGTAATAAACTAAATGGTATTATTACTCAATTAATTCTCGAATAAGTCTACTAATATAGTGGAATCTCTCTTGAGCGGACACTGAAGGGACCATTGAAATGTGTCCGTACAAGGGGACTGTCTGGTCAAGAGAAAACTAAACATTTAAATGGAGTGCTGCCGGGACCTGTCAAAAGTGTCCATCTAAAGGGGGTGTCCGCCTATAGGAAGTGTCCGTTAAGGGAGATTCCACTGTATATGGCTTTATTACCAGTGCATTGTGGTACAGTTATGTCCTTATATTTTAATTTGTTCAGAAATAAGGCAAATTTAGCTTGTCACTTATGACTTTATTTCAGTGAGCCGACGAAAATAGGTGCATTGTGCCGATGCTGTGATCCAGGCCGTGGGAACAGTGGCTATTTAAGCTGCTTACTCCCCCCCCCCTATCCAATTATTGACTCACTCACACCTTCTCTATACCAACTATTATCTCTTTTATACCTCTACCCTTCCCTCAATTTTTCCCTCTCTCTCTCTCTCTATCTTCTCTTCAAGTTACAGGTAGCACAAAGGCATCATTGTAATGGACCCAAGTGAGCTGGACTCTAATTTTTTAGTCTTCCTTACTAGCAACCTGCTAACCTAACCTAACCTAACTAATTCTTAAGTATGTGGGAGAGTGTTGAAATATAAATATATACATTTTGTATTCCTCTCTCGCTATTTTTCACAACAAAAATGTCTAGTCTGGAACGGGACTTAAAACACAGCAAACATAAATTTTTACCTCTTTTTTTTAAATATGTGAAAAGTAGATGTAACTCGTAGAACGTCTTGTAATGTTTTTGTTCGTACATATACATATCAACAATGTAATTTCCTTTAACGGTTTATAGATTTAAAGTTAAACTCATTCTGCTTTCAATTTACGAATTAAATTAAAAGCAGTCGCTTTTTTCCTATTCTTTATTTGTTCTTTAATGTTACTGTTAACAAGATTAATTGCAATTACAATTATTTTAATTATTAACATTATTCAAATAATTTTTTTCTAATTATTTTCGTTCTGAAAACCAACGAACAGAAGCAAAAAGAAGAAGAACTATGGGAAATTTAAAAACTTCTTCAACAAGGTGATAATTAGTTGTTTAGGGAGTTGCAATTATGTCATGCTAAATGTAAACTATTGCAGTTAATGAATATGGTTGGCAAACAGTTTTTTACCCTCTTGGAAAGTATTTCTAATCTTAAATTAAAAACTTGGAATTTTTTTTTAAATAACAAATTAATGTCTAAAAATCACTAAAAGCGAAAAAGTAAAACTTTCCAAATAAATTATGGCCAATTAAAAACGTTACTCGCATTAGTATCTGTAAGATACACATGTAAGTATCTAAATGATTTTTAGGAGTTATGTAGGAGCAGTTATTATTTCAGTTAAATATATAAATAAATATGCAGCAGAGTGTGTGTGTGTGTATACGCTTGGTTAGGTTTTTATTTTTCCAACTATTTCTTCTTTAAATTGTTACAACTCTTGGTGGTGGTGTTTTGTATAAACTTTTGAGGCGATCGTTGCATTAAATTTTATTTTAGCAACAATAAATACAAATGAGAAATAAACTAAATAAAGTGTTCAAATATGAATTTTACTTTATTATTTTCAACTTCAATGGTTTTTAAGGTCTCTTTTTTGTTAGACACAATTTATTTTCTTGATAAATTTTTACGAAAAGTTTAAAAATCTACAAAAAAAACTAACAATTAAAGCAGGTTACTAAATATGTAAAGTACGAGTAAATAATTTTAATTAAACTTTAAAATAGTATCATAAATTTGATTTTTCAAATGCCAGCAATACATATTAGAGATGAGAGCGATATTTTCATACATATTACTTTTTCACAGTGATTGAAAAATTACTAGATTTTCTTTCATTACTGCGACGGAGTTTGTCAAGTAACAACTACTTGAAATAAAAATCTTTCATACAAACAGCGAATGCTACTGTATGTTCACTTCATAGCAAATAAAACTAACACACTAAATTTTCTTATATCTTTAGCTTTTGTCGAAAAAAAGTCGTAAAAGCGTAGCTAAATTTTTTCTAGGGGGGGGGGTGGGGTGCATTATGACTGGTGACTTTCATGACTAATATTAAAATATATAATTAAATGCAATTTGTAATAATTCTAGGGGGGCAATGCACCCCCCGAAATGGCCTTTCTACGCCAATAGTCAAATCGTAATTTTATTGTCTATATTTCTTTTACAACAATATTCAATATTTGCAAAAGATTGATTGCGAATTATTTATTCTTGTCACTCTTCTTAGTCCCGGTTCACACTCATCAACTTTTTTTAACAGCTGGTAGAAAAACTAAAATGTTTGTATTTGTCTGTATGGCCAGCATTGCTAGAAAAAGTGGATACAGAGTACGTAAAGAAGCCTATTCTTGACGAAATAAGGGCCTGTTTGGAAATGCATGACTGCATTGCAAATGGAAATTTAAATATCCTAAAGTTCGTCACTGAAGTAGTTAATACAGAAATAAATGTCAAATATAAGGTAAAGACGTGGGTACCTACTAAAAACGATTACCAGCGAACTTGTAGCACATTTTAAATTAAACTTTCCCTATATGATGCAAAGCAGTGATGCATTTCCGAACAGGACCTAATTTTTAAATTTTTGGAATTAAAATTAAGTTTTTTGTGTAATTTTTCGGCCAAAAATTTATAATCGGCCAACATTCGGCCTACGGCAAAAATCGGCCGATTAGCCGAAGCCGAATATTTTTCATTCCAAGCTTGAAAAATAACATTATTTTTGGTCGTTGCTCGCCGACAGTTTGTATTGTGTTTAACGTTTTGAAAGGTTTGCTTTGAAATACAACCCTGCTGCTTTCTATTTTCTTTTACTTGGACGTTCTTGTGAGTGATCATATGAAAAAGCAATCTAGAAATTGCAAAATAGTTTTATTTATCTTGTTATGTATCCAATAGATATTACAGCTATTTCAGTGATCTCAAAAAAGCAAACTTTTTTTCTTAATTCATATAAAGCAAGTATCATTTTTAAAATTTAAAACATTCGGCTTCGGCTTCGGCCAAAAAAAAAAACGCCTTCGGTCGATCTCTAGTAATTTTTCACATTTTAAAATCATATTTAATTTAAGATGTCATATGCAAATTGAAGCTGAATTAAGACAATATTGTTCTTGGAATAAAATTTTAAGTTTTACTAAAAAATGTAATACAAAAAATTTAAAGAAGTCTTAAGAAACTGATTAAATACAGTTAGTTGACAGGCAGCCCTTTAAACATAATTTCATTACATCAGCAAAGTAAATGAGATTTTTTATTTTATTTTTTATTCAGCATTTATCTTTATTAATCTTAGTAACAAAAGACAAATTGAGCTTTGCTTGATACCAAAAAAAAAAAAAAAAAAAAATAATAAAATAAAAAAGAGGTCAGGTACTGGAAAATGTCATGTACAGTATACAGTGGCTAACAGACAAAATGAATCACTTATTGTTAACTCGAACCAAAAAATAAAAGATCAATATCTGATAACATGGAAAAAGTAATATCACGCTTAATTAAATAGCTGCCTTAGAAAAGCAAAAAAAAAAGCTACTAATCTTTATGAAAAAATTACTTAAGGCCAGGATTCGCTATCCTATAGAAATGTATGACTTTTGAAAAAATACAACCCTGTCATGATGTATCCTATGAGAATTTTCAAAAGACAATAAGAATTCATTAGTTCAGGGTTGTATTATTCCCAAATCATACGATTGTATATTTAACTGTCAGATTCGTTTAAAGAAAATGTCTGTGGACCAAAATGTTAATATAATATGCATGTTAAGTGTTTTGTAATTTATAATCCAAATATATTCATATAAGATATACTCGTCTCAATTCAATTTGAAAAATGTATACTTTTGAAGTCAAGAAAATCGTACTGAAAAAAGTGTGTTGACATCTAACGTATATTGAAATTACAAGCGGCAAAAATAGTCATCTGAACAGTTGAGACTACCTAATATGAATTCGTTTTAATTACTAATATTGTTAAGAAATTATAAATTAGATTCAAACATAACAAAAAATGAAATGACTCTGCATCAGGCATAAAACAGCCATGGACTAATGTTTCAAACACTCTAAAAGATTGTGCAAGAAATCGCTACTCGTACATGTTGTCGGCAATAGTTGATGAAAATAAAAAAGTTTTAATTTGGTTTCTTATTATTTTTTTTCGAAATTTATTTGCAAACTATTTTACAATAATGAGCAAATTTAGGTTCATATCAGAGTCACCAGTATTAATTATATATGTTTCTATGTTAAGAATTTCTTTGACAGCTGATGATTTGATTGTCTCTGATTGACAAAAAGAAGCATCAGTTTCTTTGGGATTCTTGATAATGATGCAGAAGTATGCAAACGTCCACAACAGTCTGATCTCAATTCATTTAAAATATTTTCGTGGAGAGTTTGTCTATAAACACTGGGGTCTTGTAAGCTTTTTTGAATTGTGCTTGAAGTCTACTGAAGTGTTGATTAATTGCAATGAAATGCATCTACACATGATATACCAACAACGAATAAATTTTTCAATAGTAACATAAAAAGTTCAAAGGTTCTACAGAAATATTTTCCATAAAAATTTATAATCACCCGTATTGCGTATGTCGAGTCGAATATTTATCTACGAGAGTTTTATTCTAGATTAAAGAAAACTTGTACACGTTTCCTTTACTGTAGTACAAAATTCTCGTAGACGAATATTCGACTCGACATACGCAATACGGGTGAGTATCTTTCTATTGCTTATAATAGCAAAATATACATTTATTTATGTAATAGTGCATTTACACTGTCTCGAAATCTAGTACTTTCTAGCTGCTTTTTTCCAGATTTCCCATACAAAAAGAAATCTAATTCTTTTTTCAGTAGATTTGTAGGAAATCAAATAAAAATCTAGTTTTTTTTATTTATTCTGTACTACCCTATACAACAAAAGGTGAATGAATTAGCTACGGTCTGATTAAAAAAGTGTGTGAATTGGCTACAATGCAGTTGTTTGGTTGTAGTTTTGGAAATAAATCAGCTGATGGGTTTTGTTTTGGATAAAAAAAAGCTTGATAAATGTCAAAAAAAAGCTGGTGTAAACGGTATAGATTTTCATAAAGATTTTAGTCAAAATATGATAGATGTAAATGCCCTATAAAACAATTTATAAAATTATCCAAGTAAGAATAACTTTTTTTTATAAAGAGTGTCACCTCTTCACTGTGAGTCACTGTATACGAAAAAAGTAACACAACAATTGTTTTTTGTACTCGCATATGAATAGAATAAAACACGAAAATACTTGTTTTTAATTAACTTAATAAAAAAAATAATACAAATGAATACAAATTTCGGAATACTACACAGAATATAAAAATGAAACAAAATTGCTTAAAATACTTTATTATTTTTTTTTAACAAAAAAAAAAAAATTAAAAATAAAATTTCAAAAACAAAAACCGAATTTAATTGTTAAAAAGAATTTTTCAACGTACGATAACATTTATGAAATCACATCGAAATGAACGCTTATTTTTGCAATTCACTCAATAATATTTATTAATGTTTCTTTATTTTTTCAAGATTTATGACCGACTGCTTAATTATTTAAACGTACATTTATAATTTAATTGAGCTGGGCATTAGCAGATAGATAAAATAAAAATAAAATAAAATAAAATTCATATTAATTTGCATAATAATGTTTTTAATTTGACAACTTTTTCAAATTCATGATGGTATGAATTTGTGTTAGATTTGTGATTTTTAAAACAATTGTGAAAAAAACTTGGATTAACGTTTTAAAAGACTATAAAAACCAAACGGACTTGCAATCATGTTGTTTCTAAAGGCCTTATGCATAAAAAATATTTTCGTTTTATAAAAGGTCTATTAAACAGATTTCCATACTAAATTTTTTTCATAAACCCTTTATAAAACAATATAATTTTTTATGAATAAGGCAGTAAATATTTATTAAGATGTACAAGTCTGTAGCTGCTTGAGAATTAAATTGAATTAAATTGATTTTCAATTGCTCTTTCATTTATTTGTAAATATAATTAGAATCAATCCTTATATTTTATTTTTGTGTAAACACGAGTCAATACGGACACGAATACAAAATGTTTTTGCTGCGGGTTAAATGCTAATGAAATTCATATAGAAGAGTTTAAGTGAAAAAAACACACGAGTTCTTTTTTATATTTATAGAAATATTTATTATTTTGCTTTAATGTACTTTCATCTTTGATCTCATCATTATTTGTTTAAACATTTAGCAATTCCTAGCAGAAATTAGTCACATATTTTGATCTGTAATTCCTGCTCTTTTGATTAAACAAAAACCATATCAATTAGAGGTGGATCCAACTCATTCAGTCGCTCGTTTTAAACATAATCATATAATCAAACCCATTTAAATTACATGGGTTTGATCATTGGTTTGTATCAAAAACGAGCTACAGAATGAGTTTAATACAAGCCTACAACTCTAGCTGGATTCAACTCGTTCGAGATCGCTTAGTTGGTTCTTTTAGACTAGACTTGTGTCCAACAGTTCTTTTTGAACTAGTTTGAGAGCGCTTGAATCAAAAGTTGTTTCAAACCCATCTAACTTACATTGATGTTTTTAACCGAACTTGTGTCCAACTGAACGAACTAGTTCAAAAAAAACTGTTGGACACAAGTCTATTTTAGACATAACTATATGATCAAATCCATTTAATTACATGGGTTTGATAATTTTTTTGTGTCAAAAACGAGCTACAGAATGAGTTCGATACAAGTCTCCAACTTTAGCTGGATTCAACCCATTTGAGCTCGTTCAGTCGGTTGTTTTAGATACAAATATATAATCAAACCTAGACTTGGGTCGAACTCGTTCACTTGTTTATTTTTGCCATAAACCAATGATCAAACCCATTTAAATTACATCGGTTTGATCATAGGTTTGTGGCAAAAATGCACTAGTGAACGAGTTTGACCCAAGTCTAATCAAATCGGGCTAGACTTGGGTCGAACTCGTTCACTAATAGACTTGGGTCGAACTCGTTCACTAGTTCATTTTTGCCATAAACCAATGATCAAACCCATTTAAATTACATCGGTTTGATCATTGGTTTGTGCCAAAAATTAACTAGTGAACGAGTTCGACTCAAGTCTAATCAAACCCATTATATGAACAAGTTCGAACGAGTTGAACCCAGTTTTAATATCAAATCGGGCATAGAGTATATGAAATAGACTTTTATCCATTTAAGAGCTCTTTTTAAACTTGTTCGTTTACACTCAAATCAAAAGTTGTTTTTTAATTTAGATGGACGTTTTTGCTCCAGCTGATTTTAGTTCAAAAAGCTATGGGACACAAGTCTGGTTTAAGAGAAGATAGAAAATATAATAGAAAAAAAACCAAACCAGACGTTTTTTTAGCAAATTTATTTGTTGTCATTTATCAGCAAACAGGAGCTTGGTTACAAAAATGTCTAATGAAGTTATCCATTATTATCAAATTGAAAAAAGCATTTTAAAGCAAAAAATATTAAGTAAACTTTTTATTTTATTAACACTTAATTTTTTGTATCTACGAGACGAGCACAAAACCCTGAATTGCTGCCTGAAATATGTTTATTTGCCCACACAAAATAATTGCCAGTTTATATCATTAAATAATTGATTAATTTGTTAACAAAATGATCTTGATATAATTATCGAGTTTTATTGATTTAAAAAATTTATTAAATAAAATTTATACAAGTTTCTATAAAATGGTGTCATATTTTGGGTGTGGAAATGAAATTATTAGATCCGCATAAAAATCATTGCACAGCATTGCACAAATGAGTCAGTGTTCAGTTGATTAAAGAATGCAAAACACTAGATATGATAGTCAGAAGCTGGCATTAAATAATCGTATCTATAAAATAAATTGATTGGTGTACGTAACTTTAGCTTAATCTAGAAAGGCCTTAACTCATTATTATTTTTATATTGATAGCATATTTCGATAGCAGAACATCTAATGTATCAAAAAATGCGAAAATCTCGGTTTCAAAAAATAATGAGTTAGGGCCTTTCTATATTAACGAAATATAAGATCGTACTATCGACACCTTTAAAAGAAATTCGGTACCAGACTTTCATAACAGTAGTAATCTCTGAAAAAATATAATCTTTATAATATAAGCCCTTAATTATGAAAGTGGTCCAAGTCATGCTTTGAAAGATTAAATAAATCTTAAAAAAAAACTTCAATAAATATTTGTTTCCGTATTAAAGATGGGTGACTGATTTAGGCCATCGCATCCGTACCTAGTGCTGGGAATGCCAGCAAACTTCTAGGATAGGGTTTGAGGTGCTGCAGGTATTTTCTTCATGCAGCGTCATGGGTCGTCAGAGCCCACGGCCGGTCAGCAGAGCTTCGTGGATGGACAGTGGGTTAGGTTGACAGTTGAAGAGGATTGGCTATGTGTACAAATGTAACATTTGAATTCTTTTCACTCTCCAATAAATATTTAATGAATATTAAATAAATTTATATTAATCGAGAGAAATTTATATTAATAAGATTCACCGAGCATGACACAGTTGCTCGAATAAAACAATAAAAAATGTCTCCCATATAAGTAACTCCAAAAGCTTCAACAAGGAATTTATCTAATCAGATGGGTATCAGTTGATCGTCTTTGCATACAATTATACACAAAGATTTAACTTTTAGTAGTTCTGTTGTTCTTTTACATATTTCAATTCGCAATTTTAACTTGCAATTGTCTCCATTCGGACTGATTTATGAATCTTGAAATATATTAAATGAAAGACAGTTCTTTATACCCTTTACCAACAAAAATGGTAAAAGGGTATATATAGGTTTGTCATTCCGTTTGTAATTTCTATAATATCAATAAGCGATCCATATAATATATATATTCTGGATCCTTATGCATAGGGAAGACGAATAAGCGATGTCCGTCTGTTCGTCTGTCCGTCTGTCCGTCTGTCCGTCTGTCCGTCTGTCCGTCTGTCCGTCTGTCCGTCTGTCCGTCTGTCTGTACGTGAAATCGGTTTTCCGAAGCTCCCAGAAGAGCTAGAGACTTCGTTTTTGGACTGGTGTGTCAGAAATTTTCCAAAATAGATTGGTATTGAAATTCAGCAAAATCGGGCAGACGATTGCAGAGCTGGAAAACTTAAACTTCATTTTGCCATATAAAAGTAACTCCCGAAAACAAATTTTTATTTTTTTTAATAAATGTACATATTTTACACTTCAGTACGACTAAAATTGGAATTTTAAATTAAAAAAATACAAAAAAATTAAAACGACGTTTCCAGGGTTGGAAAACTTTAACTTTTTGTGTTATGTAAAATTAACTATGTCTAAAACTATATTAGTATTTTCTCGAGAACCGTAAGAGCTACAGACCTGAAATTTGGACACAGTATGTAGACCTTTGGCCGCTACAACAGCAAATACATGATAATTGGAAATTAAAGGGTGTTCCAAAACGAGCAACGAAAAATTTTAAAATCCCATGTAGTATATATACAATTGTATATACACTTGAAATTTGTAAGGTTAGTGTATTTTTATACAGACTACAAAAATTAACACAAAAATTTAAAAAAATTTTAATTAAAGGGTGTTCCATCAGTTAATGCAATTTTGAGTATGTAATTTCACAATTTGCTGTATCTTGGAAACCGTAAGAGCAAAACTCTTGAAATTTTCAAAAACGGTAAAAATGAAAAAATAAAAAAATATAAAATCGCCAAACCGAAAAAAATCGCCAAAAACAAGCAAAAATCGCCAAAACGAAAAAAATCACCAAGACGAAAAAAACTCTAAAAAACAGAAAAAAATCGCCAAAATGAAAAAAAAAATCGCCAAAATGAAAAAAATCGCCAAAACGAAAAAACCCCAAAAAACAGAAAAAAATCGCCAAAATGAAAAAAAGCCAAAAACAGAAAAAAATCGCCAAAACGAAAAAAAGCACCAAATTAAAAAAAAATTTATAAAACTAAAATAAATCGCAAAAAATCGGAAAAATTGCTAAAATGAAAAAAAAATCGCCAAAACGAAAAAAACCTAAATAACAGAAAAAAATCGCCAAAATGAAAAAAAATCGCCAAAACAAGAAAAAACCTAAAAAACAGAAAAAAATCGCCAAAATGAAAAAAGCACCAAAACGAAAAAAACCCCAAAAAACAGAAAAAAAATCGCCAAAATGAAAAAAGCACTAAATTAAAAGAAAATTTCTAAGACTAAAATAAATCGCAAAAAAACTAAAAAATTGCTAAAATGAAAAAAAAATCGCCAAAATGAAAAATATCGCTAAAACGAAAAAAAAACCTAAAAAACAGAAAAAAAATCGCCAAAATGAAAAAATAAATCGCAAAAAAAAGAAAAAATCGCCAAAACGAAAAAAAAACTAAAAAACAGAAAAAAATTGCCAAAATGAAAAAAAATCGCCAAAATGAAAAAAAAATCGCTAAAATGAAAAAAGTCACCAAAACGAAAAATAACATAAAAAAAAGAAAAAAATTGCCAAAATGAAAAAAAATCGCCAAAATGAAAAAAATCACCAAAACGAAAAAAAAAAACAAAAAAATCGCCAAAAAAATCGCGAAAAAAACCCCAAAAAACAGAAAAAAATCGTCAAAATGAGAAAAATCTCCAAAATGAAGAAAAGCCCAACAACAGAAAAAAATCGCCAAAATGAAAAAAACCTCCAAAAACAGACAAAATCGCCAAAACGAGAAAAAAGCGACAAAACTGAAAAAATCGTTTTAACTGAAAAAAACTTCAAAAAAGCTTGCTTTTTTTACTTAACATATTTTATGTATTTTTTAAAGAACTAGATTGGAATCAATAATCAGAAAAATCCAAAATTATGACTCCAGGGTTGGAAAACTTACACTTTTTGTGTTATGTAAAATTAAATAGGTCTAAAAATTTTTTTCTTTTTCTTTATAAATTGAATATATTTTATGCTTCTGAAAAAGTTTGGTGTATGAAATTTGAAAAATGAAAATTATAGCTCCAAAGATGGAAACTTTAAAAAAATTATAAATTTTTTCACAAAACAAATATGTATGTACGTGTCTGTATACTATATATATGTACGTACGTTGGTAAAGGGTATATAAGATTCGGCACAGCCGAATATAGCACTCTTACTTGTTTAAATTGATTTTGCTTGATAACAGAGTGCTTTTCCATTTAAAAGTTAAAAGTTGAAGGAAATTTAAATGGCCTAAAGCAAAGGGATGGAAAACAAAAGACTTAAGAAACGAACTTTAAGGTTGTTTGTGTGAAAGTTCGTGCCTTAATTCTTTTGATTTTATCACTCTTAACACTTTTGCTTTTTAACAATAAATACAAATTATCGATATGTTATTCCACTTGAAAGATCAAAGTTGAAGGATTGAAGGAAATTTCAATTAAAATATATCTATGACAATATGTCAAGTATTTAATTTCTTAAAATGTCTTGATGGAAAACAAAAGACTTAAAAAACAAACTTTTGGGTTATTTGTATAAAAGTTCGTGCCTTAACTCTTTTGATTTTTTTGCTATTCACATCTATTAGTCGAAACGAAACGAAGATACATTGTGTTTCAAACACCAAAATTTGAATTGCTCGAATCAAAAGAGTTAAGACACGAACTTTTGGGCAAATAACCTAAAAGTTCGTTTTTTAAGTCTTTTGTTTTCCATCCCTTTTCGACAACATTTTATGCCGTTTCAGGTTATAGATTTGATCGTCAAAATTTTACTTAATCCAATCAAAAGAGTTAAGACACGAACTTTTAGACAACTAAACTAAACTTTTCAAGTCTTTTGTTTTACATCCGCTTTCATTAAGACGTATAAAATTGGCTTCAATCCTGCAACTTTGAACTTTTAAGCGGAATAACATAGCGATAATTTTTATTTACTATTAAAAAATAGTGTCCTTAAAAAGCAAAGAATTGTCTTTTATTTAATATTTTGCTTAACCGACAAATTTTTTTTGATCTCGTTTTTTTATAGAAAAATCGACTATTTACGATCGCAAATAATAGATTTTAGTAAAAAAATTCAGTTTAAAAATTATGTCGCTTAAGATTTCTTTTGGCGGTTATGTTTGGCATGATATACTTATACATACATATGTATATGTATAAGATCAACAAAATTATCTTATGGAAACTGGCAACTTTGTGAACTGTTTTCCTATATAAAACATCATATACGAGACATACATTAAATAAGATTTTGCAATATTTTCTTAATCACATTATGAAATTCGTATAATTATAAAACAAATTAAAATATTCATTCATATGGATGACTTCTACTGTTACTACTGTTCTACTGTTTTCTGTGACATTAGAAAATTATTCATTTAAATTGAATTGAACAGGTGAAAATTAAGTCTGTGTTGCATTTAACACAATTTCTTTGCCATCGTTTCCATCAGTGCAAGACATGACAAATTATGCAAAATAATGTGTATCATCAATATGGGTGATATGTTTTTTTTTTGTTCATAATTAATGTTTTTATAACTATAAAATTTACAAGCTCTCTTTTTCTTCTATATTTATAAGAATGGAGTATTTTCTTTTGTGTTTTGAGGTTGGGAAATAAAATATATGCGTGTGAGTTTTCTTTCAACAGCATAAAATTATACAAGTTTCAAGCGTTAATTCTTTACCAATGAGAACAGGCATTATGCATGTATGCTTCTTTCAAGTTACACATATAAAATATTTATTTAAATATTGTTAAAATTTTTTCAACACTTACTAAACATATAAAATCATCATCGCACAACATCTCGTTCATGCTATTGGTTTCTTTATTTGGAAAAATAAATCTCTAGTGGGTGTTTACTGGTTTTGGAAATTTTATACTGGATATTTTTCTCTAAAGATGATACGAAGATGATATCAGATTCTTATAAGCAGGTGCTTCATTTGTTGCTGTCGTTTTGTTATTAATTTAGCCCAAAAAATTACGTAATTTGATTCCTTAACATTTACAAAAATTTTTCTAAGTTTTGCAAAAAATTTTTGAAAGCAATAGGAAGCAGAGTGCCAGCCAACTTTCCAACTAATGGTTTGCTTGGCAAATTTTACTTTGACTTTTTTGTTTTTTTTTTTAATTTTTGTTAAATTAACTGTTCAATACAATTTACTGTATCATTACAACTTGTTTAATTTTTTTTATTTCTCGTTAAATGTTAAGGACTTTTTTAAATTTATTTAATCACTAATCACATTTTTTTAAATTAAATTTTATACTTTAAAGATTTTTTTAACTGCTATGTATATGTTCATATGTACTTTTATATTTTAAACAGAAATTAAATATTTTCTGCCTTTTTTTTAATTTCAATCTTTGGCCAAATTAAACTTTGTTTGATTAGTAATTTGTGTGTGATATTTGCATTGATACGTGTTGAACTGATTATATTCGTGCCTTTTAGTATTTTTGTTTTTTTTTTCTTTCTTCAATTTAAAATTTAACAGTTTTTTCTTGTACTTTTTTGTGTTTATTTTGTTTGCCTTTTTCTCTAAGTTTCCGTTAGTTTGACGCAAGCGCTGTTTGAAAAATCTACGTTCATGCTTAACAATAAAAATTTTTAAACTAAACCATTTAAGAGTTGGACGATAAAACAACTGGTAAAACAACAACATCAACTACAACAACAACAGCAGAATAATAAAAATTCATTCATATAAATATTGTATTTGCAACATTAATGCCAATTTAGCGGTTTCTGATTTAATATTTTTTGTTGAACTTATTTTACATTTTGAGAACAATAATTTTCTTTTCGATTAACGAATCTGGGGCCTAATCGTCGCTTTCGATAACGTGCTGATTCGATCTCGTTTTTCAGTTTGAGATTATGGCATTCGCTATCGAGCAATGTAATAATATGGTTCAATATGGAATGCCATAATCTGAAACTGAAAAAAAATGTGATCGAATCAGCTCGTTATCGAAAGCGACGATTAGACCCCTGGGCTAAAATTTTCACATTCGTGAACGTAACGACAATCGTACGAAAATAAATTAAGTGATACATACGACAATCGTATAAACTGAATGGAATTTCAGTAAGTTCACATATGTCATAATTTTTACTAGACTTGGGTTGAACTCGTTCACTAGTTCGACCCAAGTCTATTCGACACACGTCTGACCGAATGATTTGGATCGAACTTGTTCACTAGTTCAGTTTTGCCACAAACCAATGATCAAATGATAAAATGTAGTTTAAATAGGTTTGTGCCTTAAATGTGCAAAAATAAACTAGTGAACGATTTCGACCCAACTCTAATGTTGGACCAACCGATTTGCTCGGAGTAATAGGTAGAATTAGATCGAACTTGTTCACTAGACTATTTTCGATACAAACTTATGATCAAAGACATATATTTTAAATGGGTTTGATCATTGATTTGTAGATCAAATCCATGCAATTTAAATAGATTTGTGCCTTAAATGTAGACTTGTATCGAACTCTTTCAGTAGCTCGTTTTGGACACAAACCAACACTCAAACCCATTTAATTCAAATAAGTTTGATCAAAGTTTTTTGTCTAAAACGTAGACTTGTGTCCAACAGTTCTTTTTGAACTAGTTCGTTCAGTTGGACACAAGTTATGTCAAAAACGTCAATGTAAATTAAATGGGTTTGAAACAACTTTTGATTCGAACGCTCTCAAACTAGTTCAAAAAGAGCAGTTGGACACAACTCTACTAAAAAGTAATTTAAATGTGTTTGATCAAAGTTTTTTTTTGCTAAGACGAGCAATTGAAAGAGATCGATACAAGTCTACTCAAATCAACTAAACAAGTTTGAACTTAATCTAAAAAGTAAACTTGGGTCAAACTCGTTAAGGCTACACTTGGGTTGAACTCGTTTACTAGTTCAGTTGGTGACTTTAGGCAAAAACCTTGGATCATAACTGTGTATTTTAAAAAGGTTTGATCTTTTGTTTGTGCGTAAAATGACCGGGTGAATGAAATCGACCTAACTCTACTAAAAAAAAATAATATAGTGGAGCAAACGTGTTTTCACACATTTTTGATATTTTGGTTCAGCACCCAATCAATCAATTTGTGTAATTGTTTGTTCAACACCAAAAAAAAGTGACGTTTTAAGTAATCTTTGAGTATTGGCCGTCAAACAACTATGAACGCGTACAGCTAAAAATAAAAATCCCGCTCATATACAAACACAAGCATTAATTTTAAACCGAATACGTATAATTATAAACAGCCAACAACAATTATGTTTATAAACATTTCTTAAATTACGCAGCACAAACGACAACTAAAATTTATACACCGTATAAACTGCAATCATACGCATGAGCATAAAAATATGCTCATGCGTATGATTGTATATATATGTATATACAGGGCTATTTTATTAACACATACATAAAGCATGTTTTAAATAGCCACACATACCCACACATTTTCACTCCATTTTATATGTACATACGTATTTATACTGTAGCGTATGATGAATAAATATCCCGAGTATCATGCATATATTTTTTATCCGATTAAATACTCACACTATATGTATGAGAGAGAGTCAATGACCTCGATACAAATGTGCCTTTTTATTTTTACTTTTACAGTTTTTTGCATAAGCAAAGTTGTTGAGATCGGCTATAGTCCTACTTGTACATCAAGCTCAATATCGTTTAAACCACCCAAATAGACTTGGGTCGAACTCGTTCACTAGTTCATTTTTGCCACAAACCAATGATCAAACCCATTTATATTACATGGGTTTGATCATTGGTTTGTGGCAAAAATGAACTAGTGAACGAGTTCGACCCAAGTCTACACCCAAAGAACATTTGCTCACAAAAATTAAAATTAATTTCCAACTTTTTAACCCTGGAAAGTTGTCATCACTTCTATCAGATTCTAAGCGCAAAGCAAAAAGTCACACAAAGAGAGCAGAAATATATTTGTAATTTTGCGAAAGAGCACAAAACAAAATTGCCAATTTGTTTTCGCATCATTTTGCATTTATACAATTAAAAGATTTCAAACAAGATTTAGAATTGATTTGCAAATTATAATTTATTTTTAAAATGCTTATAAATTGATGTCTTGCTGTTTTGTTTTTAGTGACCGACTAAATAAGTTTGTTTTGTTAAAAAGAAAGAAATACAAAAAAAAAACTTCCCACAATATTTGTTCCACATAAATGGTCATTTGAAATAGAAAAAAAAACAACAAATTAAGTCTTATTTTTGTGTAAACATTTAAACGATAGTAGAAGCAAAGTTAAGCCACACATTCAAGAAATACTAAAAGTGCTAGAGAGTAAAAGGGCTTATTAGCCATTTGTAATGAAATTAGTTGAAAAATAAAATTCAATAAAAATAAGAAATTACAAAGACAAAAAACCATTTACTAATGTGTTAAACCTTGAATTTGGATTGTTTGACCATAAAATATTTTTTTTTTTGTAACAAAAATGTCTTTTAAGACCTTTTAAAGCATAAGCATGCAAACAAGCTCACATGTAATATACTCTCTGTATAGGTTAAATAACAAAACCCTGCCTTAAAAAGTCATTGTTAGATTTTATTATATCTTGCACAAATATTCTTTATTTAGTTTTTTTTTTATTTAGATGCGAGTATTTTTAAAACAAATGCGCGCCAAAATGGTTTTACAAATTTGTATGATACAACTAGGGTTTGGGAAACGGGAATTCCCAGGCGGGAAATCCCGGGAAATGTCTGTCTAATATTCCCGGGAAATTTTTGATATTTAAGATTTCCCGGGAAAACGGGAAATTTAAAGTGCATGTTATTTCATAAATATATAGAATTTATAATCCAATTTTACTTTAATATAAAAACTTATTATTTTTTTATATATTACAAAAGTTTGTTTGAATGATTGTATGACTAAATTTACACGAACGTTGACACGTTTTTCATCGTCTGTTTAACCACTTACATATACCTTGTTCGAAGGAAATTTTTTAATCTTAAAATTTAAATTGAGTTTTTGTTTTAAATGTAACTGTAAGAGAGAAAGAATTCTTTCGACGCCGATAAACAAGCAGTAAAATGTCCATATATTTTTAATATAAAATAAAAATGTGAGCTATTCAAATTTAGTCTAAAATTTCATAAAAATTCCATTAACTTGAGGTCATACCATATCTCCGAAAAAAAGTGGTATAAATTGTATAAGTATCAATGATTGCAATGATATAATCGTTTCCTAAAGTAAATAATTCGATGCTAAGCGAACTTGAAGTGATTTTTCGCCGAATTAGTGAACAAATTTTGAAAAGTGTAGTGAAAATTTTAAGCTGTAAGAACTCTGAGTTGACGAAACTTAAATTTATTACAAGTAGACGCTATTATGGAAACCCTGAAGAAAATATTTTAGGAGAAATAAAATGAAAAATTAAAGACACTTAGACATACTGTGGCTCAGGGTATTCAAAATTCGGCGCAGCGCAGTATGGTACTGTAACCTGCTTGTACTTAACGATAAGAAATCGCTTGGAACTTTTTCAAAAAGAATTAGAAACAAGCAAGGCAAATTCCTATTAAAATGAAGGTAGGTCTTATTAGAAAATTGTCTACTAATTGTGGTAACAGTCGTCGTGCTGTGTAATAACTTTATTCCATTTGCTTAAATTCAATTAAAAATTCTTAAAAATTTGTCTTAGAACTGCTTTTTTATTAACTTTTATTTCAAAAGAATGCTTACATTAATAAAACAATCGAAATTTCACCAACTTTCATTTAATAAATGTATTTAATTTAGAAAATTAGCTTTTCCCGGGTATCCCGGGAATTCCCGCGAACTTGATTTTTTAATTCCCGTTTCCCGGGAAGTGCAAAAGTCCGGGAAATCCCAAACCCTAGTTACAACTTGCTTTTGATATTCTTTAATGACTCATTGAAACACTGAATTGAGTTGATATTTGTTTTTTTTTATTTTATCTGGTTAAACAATTAACACGTGCATTATTTAGTTTTAAAGTTTTAAGAACCGCGGGGTTGAATAAATTCATTCAGTGATGGCAAAAAAAAACTACACATTTGGGTACCAGCATAATTGCTTATTTCTCTATCGCATCATCACATTTATTAAATTTTTTATTGCTTTTTTCATTTCATTAAATTAAAGTGGTATATGTCTAGTGTCTAGAAAGCAGTAAGTAGCAATTTACTGGGAGTTCTATGATTTTGTTTAAAAACATCTTGAGTTGTGGATACCACAATCAAATAAACATAAATTAAACCCAAAAAAAATTAAGGTTTGATCTTTTTCCCACAACTTAACAACGATATAAAAAAACAAACAACAACAAATGTTTAAAAATCAGAAATTTTTTATTTTTCAACCATCTGTCCCTCGGTCTGTCCTTTTCGCCAGTTTGAACAATTGGCATTAAAAAAAGTGCGAAGAAATAATAATAATTAACAAACAGTGCATGTAAATCATTTTTAAAAGTTATTGAACTGCAAAGCAAATGTTTTATTTTTGGACACATTCAGATACGCACACGAGTGTTACTGTTGCCATGGGTGGCGTCAAATAACTAAAAATGTATGAATGAACAAATGTAAATACCATATTTCATATTGAGTCATGGAAAATTAAAAAAAATTTACAAAGATATATGTACGAGTATGTACATATAAAGATATACATACATACATACATATATATATATATATATATATATATATATATATCTTATGCTTTTTTGTTACCAACAACTATAGCAACTTGTCTTCGTTGACATATTATATTAGATTTATGATCTGCTGCCACGGCTGTTCAAAAAAAAAAATAACAAAATTAAATGGTTTCTTTTTAAAAAAGAACTGATATTTATGCTAGTGAGCAAGCAATTCAAAAAATATTATAAGAATACTCTGAATACAGTTCAGAAAGTGGACTTGGTTTAATAACTAAGCACGCCCTTCTTTTATTTCTTATTTCTGCACACAGCCTGTGAACTCATTTAATTTTGCTCTTAAATACCTACAAACGTTTTCCTTAAATTAAGATATAAACATCATAAATTTATAAATTGTCTGAAATTGCTATTTGACCTGCAACCTTTCTGTTCGGCTGTTTTGTTCTCCTTTTTTTTCATTTCCTACAGTTTGGGTTAAAAGTAAACTATTTCGGTCACGTTTTATGCCAACGAAACCTGATTATTTTTTATTTTATTATTTTTATAGTTGGAGGATTTTATTTTATTTGTTTTTGTTTTTGTTTTTCTTCCTCTTCTGCTTTTTATTCTTCATGCAAATCTTTATTTGTTTAAAAACGTGACTTTAGCAAAATGATGATGATGATGATATACAAAATGTTGATTATGATAAAAAGATAATCACAATATTAATTTAAGTAAAAAAAAATAAATGCTTGAATATTCATATGAGCCAAATTGATTGATAATTTTAAGAAATTATGGCATTTAAAATATAGAAAAGAGCTTTGGGCAAATAAAAAAAGACAAAGGAAAAGTTCGACATGTGGGGGTTTTTTTTTTTTGCTTATGGACCGCAAATTTATGTATGTGTATAAATTAGTTTCATGAGAAAGTTTATTTATTCACTACACACAATTTAAAATGTTATATAAAAAATGCTTTTATACTTGTAATATTTCTTATTTCTAATAATATTAGCTTTCACTTTTATTCTTTCTAAAGCAAAATTATATTGTTCCCGAACACCTCTACGAATTACGTTCCTTTTCATAATGTATGATTAAGAGTTAACCTGAACTTTCACTGCAAGTGCTTCATACAAAAATTGCCGTTAAAGCCCCTGTTAGCTTTTAATTGTGCATTGTGAAAAGGGCCGTTACAAATAGAGTTGTGAGTAAGATTTTAATAAAATAAAAAAAAAATTAATCAAAATTTTTATATTATTAAAAATATTTTAAAAATTTTAAAAACTCCCAACGCAGTTCACTTTGATACAGACATACTAGAGTTCTTAACTTCCAATGGCTTAACCAATTTTTTGTTCAAACATTCCTCTGAAATGATCCCAGCAAAAAATTACACATTAGCATCAGAACTCTTTGCCATATAATGACTTACTTTTTTGATTACCAAGTTTCATTACTCGCTTACAACTCACATTACCTAAAATTTAAAAAAAAATTATATACAAGTTGCTAAATGAGGAGAACAATTTTTTTAGATTAAACAGAACAAGTTGCCAAATCAAAAAAAGTAAGTACTTCTCAAGAATCGATTATTTTAGTCTCACGCCTTATTAAAATCATTAAGTTGGTAATCCAGTAAGGAACAGCTTCCACCAAAAATGCTTAGTTCTAAACCCGATTACCTTTTTTGAAATTTTTTGTTGGGATATTATCGATTCATCAGCAAGAAAATTAATGACAACTTCCAAACGGCTGCACCGATTTTCTTCTTGACCAGAAGATATCTGATCAAATCACCTTTTATACGAAAAAACCCAAATTAAAATCGGTCTACCCATTTGGGAGCTACGGCGTCAGAGACATACACATTCAACAGAATATATCCAGAAAAGATGTTATATCTTCTAAGCGGCTGTACCGAATTTCTTCAAACATAGCTAAGAACATTTTCAATCACGTCCTCTTTCAAACAGATAAAAATAACTCAATCAAAATCAATCCAGCCGTTTGGTCTGGACGTGAACTTGTACATACACACAAATACATAGAAATACCGATACAAATTCAGGAAAATAAAATCAAACAACATAATATAAAAAACTTTTAAGGATCTTAATATATTTAAATAAGATTAAAATATAATAATATAAAATGATAGGTTATTATATACATATGTATATAAAATAAAAATAATTTCATTACAAAAAAGGTTTTAGCAAATTGCAATACGATGAATCAAAGCAATTCACATATTCCATTTGCACCAAAAAAAAATATATATATGTATATATAAAGCTGAAATTCTCATTACACTAGAACGCTGAAAATAGCAGGTTGTACCGTCCTGATAGTGTTTGTCAATATAATTAGAATCGACTTTGGTATAATTTGTTACTTAAAACTAATCACATTCAATTTGGCTTCATCAAAACACGAACTTTAGCCAAACAAAGAAACAAAAATAATTTCGACAAAAAATTAACTACAAAAGAATTGTATTCTTAATGTCCATTTGGCAAAATAAATGATGATAAATGTATAAATAGATATATAGATAATAATTAATTTGGTTCAGCAATTGGCCTTTTCATATGAATGGCTTCACTTGGCAAATCGAATAACAATCAAAGCAGAATTTTTTGCTATAAAAATATATTCATGTTACATATTACTTTGAAGAACGATTTGTCACTTTAAAGTGTGGGCAGCATTTTCGGAATTTTTATTTCGAATAGTTACTAATAAAATTCGTATGATGTTTTCAATTTGAGAAAAAAAAAATTGTTTGAAATTTTATAGATTTTGAAACATTCAAATAATGAATGCAAATAATTAAATGTACTAAGTTTTTTCATAAAAAATAATTAAAAACAAATATAGCACAATATTACACAATACATCTTCTATTATTTCAAAAGAATTATTTTTCTTAAATTTCAAAATAATTTTATATAAGTTTCACAAAATAAAATTGCTAATTGTGCACTTTAATGCACATTTTTGTTTTATTATTTCTCTGTTAAGCCCTAAAAAAATTATTGTTTTACATTTCAAGTTACTTTCCAAATACTACTGTACTGTTACAACTACAGAGTGTTTATACATTTCTGTTAACAACAGCTAGCAAGCAGCATTTTTGTTAACACAGTACAACTTATGCCAATTATCGTGCATACTGTTAGGAGTTATACAAATAAAAGACTTTGTTTTGTACAACATAATTTTGGTATTAAAATCAGAGTTGCCATATTGGTTCGAATCATCAAACATCTTACATGCGTGATAATATTTAAAATAATATAATAATAATGATAATATTTAAAAAATGTGTTTTATTATTACTTATGTGTTTTATTATTATTCATATTTTAATTATTATTGTATTATTATTATTTTTCATTAACTAAAAATATTAAGTATTTTTGTTATAATTTTCTTCATGTGCAATTGTTTTTTTTTCTTAACAAGAATTTTGGTTCGTTTTGTTGGTTAAGCACCGTCTTATGTGCATTTTGTTCCTTTTTAGGGGCTAATTAGTGGACTTCAACCAGAAATAAAATGCATATAGAAGGTGTTTCACCAACAAAATAAACAAAAATTCCTAACACATTCCTGCTCAATATTACAAATGCCATGAAGTCATCCCACTGTGTTTTGTTCCGCTCTGCTAGTGTTTGTCAGAATAATTACAATTATTTGTATTTGATGTAATTTGTGCCTTAAAAGTTATCAAACATAGTGTAGTTTTCTCAAAATACAAACTCCAAACTAATTAAATGAAAAACTTATAGGCAGATTTTGTAAAAAATTTCATTTCTAAACATTTTAAAATTTATATAAAATTTTGTTTCAAAAAATATTATTTCCATACAAATTTCAAAACGAAAAAATCATTTGTATTTCAAAATCTAACCTTTACTTTCAAGTTGTAATTTTTTATGCCACTCTAAAACGAAACTGTTTTTCTTTTAATTACAAAAAGATCGATATGAGTTTAGAATTTTTTTTATTCACTAAACCAACGAGTTAGATAAAAAAAAAAAAAATGTATGCACTCCCAATTTAAATAGTAAATTACACAGAATTTAAAGCACTTTCAACAAATAAATATATTTAAATTTATTTTAATTATTTTCGCTTCCTGCTGTGAACACTACTTACCTTATCATTGGTCTCCTCCAACTCAAGTATTCGAAATTCTAATAATTCATTTTGTTCACGCAAATCATTGGCCTCAGCTTGCAATTGATGCTTCTGCTCCTCCAAATATTTAATACGTTTCATAAGTTGTGGTATTTTTGAGTTGTTTGTACTCTAAAAAGAATGAAAGCAATTTTAATAAGTGACTGTTGTTTGAGTCTTGTGCTTAGCATAACTTACTTCCAAGGCACTCGTTTCCAATTGTATTATTTGATCCTTGGCTAGATTTAACTCTTGTCTGAGTTCTGCATTTTGCTTTTGCAGCAAGTCAACTTCCTTTTGTAACTTTTCTATATCATGACTGTAACTGCGCATCTGCAACAAATAAGGAAAATATAAATTTCTTTAAGGTGTTTGTTTGAGTGTCAAGACAGGCAATAAGTGTTGCTTGTTAAGATGCCTTTTGTTGCACTAACTATGTAGTAGCTCTTAAATGTTTGCCTTTAAAAAATTCATTTATTTATTACAACTTCTGACATTTTTCTTTTTCAAAAACTAATAAAACTGGACGTTAGCATGATGATGAGTGTGAAACCACTTTCATTACAAAACAACTAAAAACTTAAAATTTTTTAAAGGCTAACATTTGATTATAATACTGGAAACCTTTGTCGGCAATTGCAAAACCAAAAAAGTGAAAAGGTACCTTCAAGAAAAAAAGGATGCTTTAAAGCACAAAAAAAGAGAGAAGCACCAGCAATAAGACGTTCATATAAATGTGTATGCCTGTCTGTAGACTAGAAAACAACTTGCCAGTGGCAACTAAGTTACGCCTTAAGGTTTTCAACTTTTATCGCTTACGTGCGAATATCTTTGCTATTAATGTTATTGTATGCACTTTTTTTATTATTTTGGGGCACTCATAAAGGCAAAGACCTTAGAGCCAATATATTTATGTGCTTGCTACTGGCTTTGTCACAGCACCAGACCTCTATGGCAGGAGTCTTGGATTGCTAAATTCTGCCTACTGCCACATACACATACATGCATATATATTTACGTGTGTTTAAATGCCATAGACTTTGTGTATTGCACGCGGCCCTGAAATAGTCGTGAGATTTTTCTTTAAGTTTTATTTATATTTTTGAAAGTTAACAATTGGATATAAATCGCATGTCTGCCGGTTTTCATTTCATTTCATTTCGTTTCGTTTTATTTAATTTAAGTTTGTCTGTTTGTTGGTTATTATTTTATTATAAATATGTGTCATTGAGCCAAAAATGCATTGTCAATGTCTCAATGCAAAGTCATTAAACTAATCTGTATTTTTTGCAATTTTCTTTAGTTAATATGTTTGTTTTTTTTTTCTTTTAATTTTTTTTTTGCCAAAAAGACGTTAATAAATTTCATGCAAATATTTTTGAAAAAAAAATTGATTTATAAGTAAAACAAAAAGTGAAATTGAATAGTATTTTTATTTGGTTTTAATAAGGTACTGTTTTTTTAATTAATAATGACGAACGAACAAGAAATAAAAAGTTCAAATTATTTATTTTTGTTTGTATGAAGTGAAAACAAAAGACTTGGGCAACAAACTTTACTTTTATGGTTAAGGCCCTCATTACGATTCGTCACTAAATATGTCGTTTAGTTTGACTGTGTACATTTAAAAGAAATCAATTATTTGTTATTGCCCCTGAAGTCCACAAGCAACAAATCAAATATTTTAAAAGGTATAATAATCTATATTTATAATTGATTCAAAGTACAAATTGCAGCTTTAGATATTAAATGAAAAGTTAAAAATATTACGATACAAATTAAAGCAAAATACGTTGAAATTTTGCACAAAATCTAATGTCATAATTTCCATAATTAAAAAGCAACACTTGAAACTTAAAACCTGGCTAATTTTGTGAAAATGTCACATTAATTTTTTTTATCATTTAGGAATATTTTTGACAGAAACTGTCCTCGGAAATATCTGCTAGCTGAAGCAACTATAGCGTTTTAAAAAATTAAAGATGAATTAAAATAATAATTCTGAAACTTGTAGTATACAATACTTTGCCAAAAAGTTTATATTTGTTTAGCTTACAACTTCTTTAGCGCCTTGAAAAAAAATATCCATCATAAATTGACAGTTGCCATAAAAAATTTCACTCAACTCAATTAAATGGGTATTGCAAACGCAACCATTTACATTTAAAAGAAATTTTTCTTGATTTTATATGAATTTAAAACTTATGTCGACTGCTAACTTTTTCAATATATTTTTGGAAGATTCCTATTTGAGATTTCAAATAGGCATGAAAGTATTTGTCAGAGTGCCTGCTCGCAGAAGATTTCAATGGTATTAACATCTCATGATACGAATTTGACATTCGATGCGACAGCCAACGATTCATTAAATAATTAATTTAAGTGAAAAAACACAAATAATCAAATAAAAATTTAACAGAGCCAATAAAACTGTTTTTTTTTTACTTTTTTGATTAAAAGTTCAAATAAAAATTTATTCAAATCATTTAAACTTTTGTTTAAAATTGTAATTGAGTCAATCCAACTTTTGCTTAGAAATTTATTGATCAAACTAAAAGCTTACTGCCAGTTTACATAAGACAAGTAAAAACTCTCATCATTAAAAAAAACAAAATTTAATGCTTTGTTTTTGTTTTCAATATTAACAGGCGACAATTTTCACTTGTTTTCTATAAACTGGCAGTTAGTTAAAAATTTCATCGAGTCACTTAAACTTTTGTTAAGAAATTGAATTGAGTTGATTAAACTTTTGCTTAAAGATTTAATTGAATTCATTAAATTTTTACTTAAAATTTGTATTGATCACTTAAACTTTTGTTTAAAATTTTTATTGATTAAAAATTTAATCAAATATTAAATTGAGTCAGTTAAAATTTTGTTAAAAAACTTAATCGAGTCAATTAAACTTTTGTTTAAAAATTTTATTGATTAAAATTTTGATTAAAAATGTAATTGCGTCGATTACATTTTTATTTCAAAATTTAATTCAGTCAATTAAACTGTTGTTTAAAAATTCAACTGAATCAATTGAACTTTTGCTTAAAAATTGTATTGATTAAAAGTTTAATTAAAAATGTAATTGCTTCAATTAAACTTCTGTTTAAAAATTTAGTTCAGTAAATTAAATTTATGATTCAAACTTTCATTTGATTAAAAGTTTCATTTCACTCTATTTCAAAATTTAATTCATTAACATTTTCATTAAGAATTTGTTTTAATTCATTAAAATTTTATTTCTAAATTTAGTTGATTAAAAAGTTGGAATTAAATTTTCAATTGATTTTTGGCTTTTTAGAAATTTAAATAATCATACAGTTAAATTGAGGCTGATAAATTGGCTATTAACTTTGAAATTTTTGAAATTTTAATTTTATAAAGTTTTAAATTATTAATTGACTTTGGGCTGTTTAAAAAATTAATTAATTAAAAATTTAATTTTTAGTTGATTTTGTATTTAATTGATGCAATTAAGTTTTTAAGCGGTCTTTGGTTTTTTTCAATTAAAGCTGTTGATTGGAGAAATATTTTTTTATTTAATTTTTTCAATTTTAATTTTTGAATATTTTTTTTTTTATTTTAAATCACATAAAAAATATTTTGCAACAATTTCTTTGAAAATTCATAGAAAAAACAAAAGACTTAAGCAACAAACTTATGTTCTCAAAGAAATAGAGAATAAAACACGTTGCTGTCTTAAGTCTTTTGTTTACTTCTAAGAAAAAAAATAATAATAAGTAACAAACATAAACTTACTGTTTGCCACAAATCCGTTGGTTCTTCGCCATTCGCCGGTGGTTGGGGACTGATGCTGGTTGGTGCGGAGGATAAGGCTGAATCGGAGTCCGAATGATTGTTGTGATGGAGGTGGTGATGATGGCGACGATGACAATGATGATTTTCTTTAGCATCTTGTATGGCTTTATTTTCTAAATGCTGTGTTAATTCTTGTGTAATGTGCTGTTCATCAAAATGATCTCTTTCATCGCATGCTATTGACGTTGCCATAAATGATGCAGCCGATAAGTCTGGTGTTTGCGTTGCTGCCGTTGCTGTCATGATTATGGAAGAATTTGTTAAGAATGTAGTGGTGGTGGTGTCTCTGGCTGTGTCTGTGTCTGTTGTTTGTGTGGCCGTTGTGTATAGCAAAGGCTTTGGGCAGCAATCGTGGCCATTATCCCTGTCATTGGCATGCAAAGCTGGTATTTCTAAGGCCTTTAAATTTGTGTGTATGATTGTTATGGTATTCGTATTGTCATTTTCAACAGTTTTAGTTTCTTTGTCATTGTCGTGATGAGTACTGAGTATTTTGGTTGATTTTTGTAGATTCGTTGTGACATTTTTTGTATTATTTATCAGCTCAATATTCTTGAGTTTTGAAATCTGCAAAAAAAAAATTAAATAAATAAAATTAATTTATTAAAATTTAATAATTAAGGAAATATTAATCTGCTAGTTCCAATCTAGAGGCGGTCCTCTTAAGTAAAAAATTTATATGAAAATATCTTATTTCTTTAAAGATTTTCATAAAATAATTTCTAGACAAAGCGACTGGCTAATTTAAGTAATTAGAGAATAACTTTATGTTTAAAGAAGATTAATTCCAAGTATGCTATTATATTAAAAAAGATTGTTATCACATGATTCCACATGTTCTTATCTAAAGTTACAACAAAACGATTCCTTGACTGCTTAAAAGCACTTTAATAATTATATTGCAATATTTTAAATAAGACTTTAAAATTCTGTAATTTTTGCAAAATAATTTCAAAGGAGTTTTAATTTGAAACATTAAATCATAATGACACTTTCGATTCATTGGACGTTAACATTTTATTACTTGGTGTTATATGAACACACAACAATAAAGTAAGAAAATAATGCTGTTTTTAGTAACATTGCAATTTGTGAAATATTTTGTAATTATTTCATTTAAAACTCACATGTCAAGTGTCTTTAAATGCTGGCCTTAATATGCATAAAATATTTTAACATTTAGAGCAAAAAATAGACAGAAACCAAAAAAGTTTTTTTTTTATAAATATTAAAGCAGACAAATTCAAGTGTCAAAGAATAACATTATTGTATATTTTTGTTTAATGTGTGAGAAAATCTGGGAAAACGTTGTATTGTGCTGAAGAAAATTGTCTTCTTTGAACTTTATTTTTAAATTATTTTTTTTTCTTCTCCACTATTGCAAAAGCAATTAAAATTATTTTCATTTGATTGCTGTGCTAATTCTTATTGCTTTTTGTATAAAATGTTTTTATTTTTGCCTTCGAAGTCGGCTTTGACTGTAATGTTTTTCTGCACTTGTTTCTAATTTTTTTATTTTTATTGTTTGGTAAAAGGTATTCTATTGAGTGTTAAAGTGTGACAGGTTAGTAAACCAGTCTCACATAATATTACTCTAGATAAAGTTGTTAAATCGAAGATCAAACAGCCAACAAGCAGCAGAATTAAGACTGACTCTCGAATACTTCAGCCAAGTCGAATTTGTACTTTAAGTAAGAAAACTCTGTTTAAAAAGATAAAGAAATGAACAACAACTTTAGTAGTAAAGCAATGATTGCGATAAAAATGACGACTTATTTTTAGTTAATAACAAAAAGTCACGACAAACAACATGCACACGCACTCGTATTCATGGAGATTTGTGTGCAACATTTAAAGTAATTTTCAAAACACACTTAAAAAAACTATTAGTTTTTAAGTTAATAAGAGCTGAATAACTTTTATAAAAAATTTAATTTTGGTCCAGAGTAGAAATTGAATTGAACTTTGACTGTTGAGGCTTAAGCAAGTAAAGTATTTAAAACGGCTGGCGCTAAATGGACTTTGCAAGCATGTAAAAATATCTAAATAGAAAACGTTTACACTTTAGCAAGAGATAATAATAATCTCTTGTTGATTTTTAATTTATTTTCAGCAGCAAAATGCAAAGTTTTGCGAAAATCCTTCAGATTTTTCTCTCAGATATTTAAAGGTTTTGGAAAAAGAACTAAATGATTTTAAAGCTGAAAATTTTAGAAATAACCTTTATTTTCTTTGAGCCATAATTTGTGTTTTATTTAAGCAAGTAAATAAACTGGCAACTATATTTAACCTCTAAAGCCTGGATCACACTAGCGGCACAATGTACCGATTTTTGTCGGCCCACTGTAATAAAGTCATAAAATACATGCAAAATCGGATGAAAATGCTTTTTTTCTTTTTTTTTTTAAAGAGAAGTAACACTCAGGCAATAAATGTCTACTACTATTACTAGGTGTTACCTTCTTTAGAAAAGGGATAGTGGTAGAGAAGACAGATGGTGAAGGGAGAGATAGAGGAAAGCTTCATTCTTTTACAACTCTTCTTCTTGCACGTTTTTAATAATGCAGTGTTGCAGCGCCTCTCTGATGTTAAATGAGGCGTATTAATTTTTTGTGAAGCTGTGTTTTGTAGCCATTTCATTGATTATTTTACTTCGCCGATGATTCTGCTACACAAGGAAGGAGGGCGCTCTGATGTTACATTAGGATTAGTATCTCCTGAAGTCGGTATAGTTCAGTGACTATGCCTTCATCACTTGAACTTTCCTACAACAACTGATACAAGGAACACTAATGCACATCAGAAAAATGCGTGGTGTTGTTATTTAATGACTGTTCGAAAGTTCTTTTAACTTCCTTCAAAATATTTTGAGTTGAAGTCTACTGACGAGTTCTATGAGCAGGAACAAAATTCATATAGACGTTGCTTAACCAAAAATAAAAAACAAACAAAAATTCCAGATAAAATAAAATAATAAGCAAAGATTCCAAATAAAATAAATACTTCATATCAAATAAATGAGGCTTTCAGCGCAGAAGTGGTGTAACCCACATTCGTTTTTTGGTTGCTCTTCTGGTAATAATTATATTATTTACATTACCAACTATCAAAAAAAAAAAAAGCAATGTGAGTGCGATCACAGGGCATATGTGTTAACATCTAGTAATGAAATTTTTTTTAATATTGGCTTATGGTAACTAAAATAAGAGATATGTATAAATTTTTGACTCTACTGTATTTAAAAATCTATTGAAAACTGCATCTATAGTAGTGGAATTATTAGTTGTGGGGGCTTGTGGAGAATTGCTCATATCCAAGTGAAAAACGTCAATTAAAAATTTTGATATATTAATAAATTTTGTATTAAAATCTACACCCATAATAATTGGCATGAGATGGAGATTGTTACCCAATTGTTACAATTGCAGTGTAAGGCAACAGTACGTAATGAAAATATGTTATAATGTAATATTTTAAATTATTTATAAAGACTGCTTGCTATATATCTTTTAAACAAATATTTGACATTTAAAACGCTCTTTTATTTAAAAGTTTATATTTGTTTTATATTTTTCAACTTTTTAACAAACTTATCCCCGCTGGCAACACTATTACACTTCACAAGCAATTTCTATTAAAATTAACATTGCTCCTGAATGTATGCTTTAAAATTCGGTTGAGTGTATTTCTATGCAGCTGTTAAGTTTCTCTGTACTGCTTCTTGTCCGTATGATTACACTAATATACTCATAAATAGATCACACCGATTTGATAACGCTCTACGATTGTTCAACTAGTACATCGCACATCTTAGTCAAAATTTGTGATTGTATTGATGATTACACATCAAAAAAACAAATAGAGAAAGCCACATTATGCTGTTCTAAGGACAATGGAACTGAAAGATCATTTTTGGACAGATAATAATATTGCAAAGTATTAGCAATTAAATAATTAAAAAGAGCAATTTTTTAAATAACTATATATGGGTTACACTACTTCTGCGCTGATAGCCTCAAATATACTTCGGTATTTCTTTTTTATATTATTTCTTGCATCTACAGAAAAAACTAAATTTATATAAAAGACACACATAAATTAGTTTAAAAAATTTATTTGCATATTGCTTAAATCGAAAATGCATTTGCTGCTGCAACCAGTGACATAATTGCAGTGCGTGCTACAAAATAATTTATGCAAAATTGCTCTTAAACGCATTTTTCTTCGCAACTATTTAAAAAAAAAAAAGCTGAAAGTTGTTTTTTTAAATAAATAATAAATGAACAAAAAACCTTGACTTTAATGTTAAGCATTTCAATCAAAAGCAAATGAGCGCTAATAAATAAAATTTAAATTATTTTCCCCTTGATTCCAAACAAAAACCACAAATAGAATTATATTATGTGTTAAATAAAAATGTTGTTAATCAATAAAAATTTTAAAGAAAATTAATAAGATTCTATGCTTTCATTGTGTGTATGTTGGACAATAAATTAAATTAAATTAAATATTGCTAAAGCATTATTATTATCTCACTTGAGTCATGATCATCACCTCACGTTGATGTGGCACATTAATTGTACAATACAAATAATTTATTTACAAAATGTAAAATGCAGTTTTATGCCGATTCAATCTACAAATTATGTGCTTTTTTTATAGCTTTAGTAGTTTTAACTGATTGTTAATATAATCAATCAATCTATAGCAGCAGCTGGTGTTGGTTTTAAAGACACCAAACCAAACAACATCTTGTTGCTCAATAATTTAGTGATGAAATGCAAAATCAAAAATAAAAGAAAATACAACAGAGAAACAAGATTCATAAAATATTCATATAAAACGGACAGATATGTGTGTCACAAGATGTTGTTTTATTTGAATTTTGCCGTCGTTTTTTCATAGACAAATAAATAATAGAAAAACTATAAAATATTGAAATTTTTATGTAATTTTTCATTATTAATCTTGCAGGCAAGGGCTTTATATGAATGCTGCTATTCAATATAAAATTTTAACTGGACTTTATAAATAATTAAAATATTGTATTTAATTATTTAAATATTGTTTTATATTTAGCTCATGGGTAAACACACGTACCGTAGCCTCAACATAAATGCATTCTATAAAATTTTAAATATTTTAAATATTTTAATATTAGAAAAATTATGCTCAAAACATTTATTTCATCCCAGTCATTATCATTTAAGTTGTGGCTGTTTGTTGCTGCAGTTTATTTTCGAGTGTTACTTAAAATTTCCAACAATGCTTTTTCCATCATTCGGTTTAAAAGCGTTTTTGTTTGATTTCATTTTGCCATCTTCTTATTCATGCATGCATAATGCATATTTGCTCTTTTATGTATTTTATTTTTGGTTTTTTGTTCGCAAATTTCCTTTCATAATAATGCTGCATAGTTGTTGCTTGAAACTTGCAACAGGCGCTTTGCCAGTTAACAAAACAGTTTAAGTTGTTTTACTCGTATTTTGATAAAAAAAACATTTTTTCTTTTTTTTTCTTTGCTTGTGTGCAACTTCTATGTTGCAATCGATGACAGAAACAATTGATGCCTACGCAGTTAGTGATATCATTTGGCGGGTAGATAAATATATTTCAAAGTTTAATCAAATATATAACTTTACTATTGGAAAGGGCCTTTTAAGCAGGCAGTTTCAAAGATTCAAGTTTGAGAATATCATTATGTGTTGAAAATAATTCCTTAAATATTTGTATTATTATTCAGACGTACATTGCAAAAGATTAACACCTTTAACTGGAAAAACAATACAAAGAATGAATTAAAAATATAATTGTATCAATGAAATTTGTAATTAAACTTTTAATCAATTATGTATTGTTTCCACAATTCAGGCAGTCTAGAAAATTTGTATGCAAGCCACTCAAAAAAATTAGTGCTTTTCATATAAATTTTATACTCAAGTCGACCGTCTGTGTTGTAGAAACACGGGGTAACTTTTTAAATGATTATTGCTATTTTTAAACGACGTTAAAAAAAGTAAATCTATATTTTGTTTTGACACTGTTACTTCATAACTCGGTACATTTTACTCCGATTCGGTATAACTTCCATTTGGCGTCATTATAAAAAAGGGGGCGGTGATACGCCCACATTTTTTTTTACTTCATAACTCGGTGCATTTTAGTCCAATTGTAAAAATTCTTTTTTTTTTTCTGAGTCAATATATGTAGTTTCCATTCGGTCTCATTGTAAAAAAGCGGGCGGAGACACGCCCACAAATTTTTTTATTTGATTTTATGATATTCTACTTATTTGATTGCTATGACACTTATCCAAGACATTGAGCTCTCGTAACTACACGATCTTGAAGTCAAAAAAAGTGGGCGTAGCCAGACCCAATAAAATTTAATATTATATTCCACATGCTTCTGTTTAACCGATTTTTAAGAAATTTGGCACACACTTTGAATACTTAAATACTTAGTCTTTTGTTCAAAAAGTGGGCTAGGCTACGCCCATGAAAGCTTAGTATTAAATCATATGTATTTCTACTTATCCGATTCCCATTAAACTTTGCAAGAAGTTTCGGCTCTTAGAATGGCATAATTTTGTGCTTAAATAAGTGGGCGGAGTCATGCCCACTAAAGATCAATACTATATTTCACGCGCCATGAAATTTAAATGGGTTTCATCACTGCTTTTTGTCTAAAATAAACGACTGAAGGAGTTGGACCCAGCTCTATCCAATCTAATCCTGCAGAAAAGCCAAAGTAGCTTCAAAGTTTGTGGTTGTTTTTAACTCTAAATGATCAAACAGAATATGTCCGCAACTTCAGGAAAAATCATTGTCAAATTAACAAAGCCCATAATAAAATCTACGGCAGTAACTTCAAATGCTCTATAATTTTAGTTTTATTTTCTTTTGTGCTTATTTTTCTTTGTAGTTTTGTTCAGAAAATGTATGAAATTTATTGAAAGTATGGTAGCATTCTTGAAAGAATAAGTATTTATATATGAGAGCATAAGAAAAAACGTTGTCAAAATAAGATAAATTCTATCTATCGACTGCATTCTGGTGCTGATTTTTTGTGTCAATTTGTATGGAAAATGTGTTTATGCCGCAATTGTGTTTGATCATTACCTTTAATTTCAAATAATTTTTATGCTAAGTGATTAATTACATTATGTTGAATTATAATATAATTATAAAATTAAAATTATAAAAAAATTATGATATTATTTATTTAATGTGTATCTAAGCCCTATTTAAGGTTTTTGTTGCTGCACCATTATGCGTGTTCACTAAACACGCGTTTAGTTCAAGTTCAAATCTTGGCCTGAGAAGCCAACACACATACATATTTGCCTGATGCCGGTACCAATATACACAAGCACGTAATTTAAATAATTAATAAAATGATATGACTACATGAATTAAATTCATGTTGATTCAACATGAAATAACTTTGATTCAACATGAGTCTTCATATCGATTCAACAAGAAATAATGCTATTTCCAAAGCAAAAATTTTATTTGAAAATCATTGCAAATCATGTTCAATTAACATTAAACACATAAGAAGCAAAATCGTTCCTGAAAACCCCTGTTTTCGTAGATTTTAATATGAAATCCTTGTGTTTGTACAAGTTCGTTAAAATTGCTGGAAAAGGCATAAGACAGTTTATAACTTCACACGAGCTGCTAGAAAAAGTATCTCCACTTTTCCTAAAACTCTTATAAGCAACATAAATTTGCCACTAAGCACAATTATTTTCTTCCGGATTTAAAAGTTACCGCAATTTTAGATTTTTACCAGCATTGAAAAAAATTTTTTGACAAACTGTATGCATGCAATATAAGCCAGCAACTTGTGAGTGAGAACTAGGGATGTAACGAATACCAGTTTAGCGAATGCGAATGCGAAAACGAATAATACATTTTAATTTTTGCAAAAGCGAATGCGAATGCGAAAGCGAATGCAAATATTACAATACGTTACAAAAAATCACATGAAAATAAATTTATCTAAGAACATGAAGTTGTGTTGTATACATAGATCTACTTGAGTCTTGAATTCAGCAAATATTTATTAATTTATTAGAAATAAAAATTGTTAAACTTAAAGATATATGAAATCATATTAAAATAAATTTACAAAATGTTAGGCAACCAACTCATTCGTACTTTGGCCCTAAGACCTTGTACTAAGTTCAACATTTCCCGTAAAATGCTACCAAAATACATATTATGAAAAATTGGAATGAATTCTTCATGAAATTTTTTTCCAGAAGTAGTACTCTGTTCATCTTGGGAAAAACATATGAAATATATTTTCAACATTTTAAGTTTACATGCGAAATAATATGAGTGGCACTTGTTTCGCAAATAATTTACAATAAAGAAGGAATAGTTAATATTTTTGCATCTAAAATTTTTTGAACGAAGTAATGATGTGCTTACCATTTTTCAAAAGTTCTAGCAGACTAGTCTTAAGCAGAAAATATTTTCGCGCAATTCAAACACTGCCTTTTCTTTTTCGAAAACTGGAAAATATTTCCAATATTTTTGGCTTTAGTATTCGCTTTAAATATTCGCATACACTTTAGCGAATGCAAAAGCGAATGCAAATAGCAAAAGTAAGCGAATTATTTGCGAATGCGAAAGCGAATGCGAACATTCGTTACATCCCTAGTGAGAACAATAATATAATATGTATACAATGAATGACTTGTTTCTAACGAAACATACATATTTGAGCCAAAATCAAAAAGTCATAAAAACATTCTGTTATTTTATGATGTTTGGCAGACATGTGTCTTGTCTGCATGTTATTTACTTTGTTTTTCAATAATTGTTGGTTTTTCTTGAAAACTCCAGCCATTGTTGGGAAATATTTTAAACGTGGTAAAATTTTTAAAAAAATACTATACACTGCTACACACACACACACACCTACTAAGGCACATAAAATGCTTGAGATACATATGCATTTGAAAATTGAACTCTGGTGCAAAGAAAACCTTTTAGGCTTCGTTAAACAAATGATTAATGACACAATGAGCAAATGAATGGGCGTATGTATGAATGCACTGATTTGCAAAATACTTTTTGTTGTGCGTCTAACTGAAATCTAAATATTTACTTAAGCAACTGCAATAACATCAATAGTTTATCGAAACAGCAAAACAACCAAAAACAAAAAACAAATAACAAATAATGTTGAGAAATTAAGGAAATTAACTGCTTAACTTTTGAGCGCGTATCTATTCGATAGATAGTCGTACAATTTCGTGTTACATACATATTTCTAACTTACTGACTTTAATTTCTAATAATTATTTTATTTAATTTACTTTAATTTTTTCTTTAACGCATGTGTGGTAAGTTTCATGAGTATGTGAGTATTTGAGAAATTAATAAAAAAATAAACCTACAAAATAAATGCAAGAAAATGTGTTGCATGTTATTAAATAAAATAAAAAATATTGCATAGAAATGTGAAAATTATTTTGCAATTATGTGTTCCGGCATAGATAATGTGTTAAAAGAAATGCTCCTTCTTTTGTTGCTGTTTTTTCTTATTTAATAATTATAATTTAACAATGTTTCATAGCGCATTGAATGAATGAATGAATGGGTGCCACAGTTGGTGGCTATAAAAAGAGGTTAAATTTTCATTAATTCACACTGCATATTTTTATGAAACTAAAACTATTAATTAAGCATGCGGCATGTTTGCCAGCAAATACAAAAGAAAGTTGCAAATATTAAATTTATATTTAATAAAAACAATTAAAAATAAAAGAAGAAGAAACATAACGCTCACACACCTCTTGTTTCAACAATATGTTGAGTGTCCGTGTGTCTATATCGCAGTTGTATAAGCAGACATTTGCATGAAAGCTGTTGTTTATTTTCGATTAATTAGACATTTACATTTTTGTCACAAGTTTTACATGATATGGTATGCGCCCGCGGTTCATAAAATGTTAAACGTTGTTGTGCATTTCGCAAACAGTGTAAAATGTACACAATGTTACATCAAACATAACTGTGAAACCTGTCAACAGTTAGTTGCGAGTTCACGTTGTAACGCCCCAAAAATGTCAAACAAGTTTCAATTTGAAATGAATGAAATTCAAAGTGATTATTTAAATATTATTGATTCATAACAAATATTTACAGTTGCGCACATATACATATGTACAAGTATGTATTTACATACAGACATGTATGTTGGTACAGTTTGTCAAGCATGAGTTTTCTTATTAAAGAAAATAAATGTTTTTATTGTTTAACTTAAACTTGTATTGAATGAAATATTTTTATTAAATATATAATTATTATAGCTGATGATAATAATAATAGTCTCTACCCAATAGGCTTGCCAGACTAGGGATGGGCATATGAAAAAAATGTATCGATATATATCGTATCGATGTTTTTGAACAGTATCGATATATATTTTTTGAAAACATCGATATTTCGATATATCGATATTTTCTTGCCTACAAATGTTGCCAAAATATTCCAAATCGAAAATAAATACACATACTAACATATCGTGCCATAACCGCCAAAAAAGTTTGAGCGATATAAGTTTTAGACAACTATTGAGACCTTATGGGTTTTAAGGGTTCTTAAAAAGGATTTCCATAAAAAATGTTGCTGATTAAGCCTTTAGAAAGCCTTAATAATTTTCATAAATAATGATGTTAATCATTGATTAATGAATGCCCGTGTTTAACACTTCAAAGTTCATCATTGCGGAATACGAGAAATATCCACTTTGCATCCAAACAATAATATTTAAAGAAATCGCGAACAACTAACTTAAAACTTAATGAACTCCATGAGTGGAGAAACCCCAAATTGATATTGGTATCGAACAAGGAAATAAATTTATCCATACATCTGTATGTTTAATTTGTATTATACGATAATTTCTGAAAAACTGCATTCATTTCGAATGCACAATTAGTCACTTTAAGAAATTTTATACAAAGGAACTACGTATGTTAAGTTATACGTTACCTACTGTAGTTCCTTAACGCTTCCTTAGTCTTTACTTTATGTTGCTGTGCCGTTCTGTTTATAAATTTTCATAGTTACTTTTTCTGTAATAAATTAGCTGTTTCTGACCAGAACAGTCAGAGTTTTCCACAAAAGTGATGAGTTTTGCTTCGTCCATTGTTATATTCAAATATAATTTTATGTTTTTCTGGTAAAATTTAAATTTTTTAAATTCTTCAAGCACATTCACAGTTTAAGCCTGGTACGGAGTTCATACGGAATTTCAGGTTCTCATACAAAGTCTATGTAAAAAAAATTACGGAAATTCAGGTTGGTAAATTTCATAAAGAAATTTCCATTTGCCAAACTTTATTGTTGTTTTGTGTGTATTTTATTTTTAGATTTGTAATTCATAGATTTCAGAAACGGGCCCATAACGAAAGAGAAAAACTATCGGCTTGTATAAAATTTCTATAAACAAAAAAGAGTTAGCTGATTCGTAACAGAACAGAAAGTAAAAACTATTTCCTTCTTCAGGCTTATACCCACACAAACGAAACAGACAGTTAAAACCGGCTAAAATTTGTAGAGCTCTTAAAAATATCGAAACCCGATACTCGCAAATAAGAATCGATGTATCGATATATCGGTTTTTGAAATATCGGCGATATATATCGATATTTATTTTCGCAAATATCGATATTTCGATATATCGATATTTTTTGCCCATCCCTATGCCAGACACAAACAGTGAAAAATCTTGACTAGCAAGAAAAAAATTCTTGATTTGCAAAAAAAAAAGCTTGAAAATAATTAAAAATATTTTTAACACAATAATAACTTATGCCCTAATTCAGTAAGAAGATTTAGGACGTTATTGTTTGAAAATGCTTCTGAGTTCATGTCTTTGAATTCTTTAAATTATTTTCTTCAAAAATGATTGTTGTCTCTGATAATGAAAAATATAAATATTATTGCCATGTTTTTAAAACATAAAAGTTCAATTAAAGTATTATACAATAGTTTGAAAAATATATGTAAAAATATGTGTTGGATATAATGTTTGGAACAAAACCATAAAGCAAATACACGAACCTTCTAGCATTGACAATAAATAATAATTGTTTTAAAGAATCAAAACTGCTTCTTTTTTTCGTCCATTGACAAGACGATACAATCGTCGAACAGAATTAGGGCATTAATGGTTTTGAATAAAAATTATATTTAATTATAAAAACAATTGCAAAGCAATATATATATTCTTAAAATATGTGTGTTACCAGTCTTGCCAAATTGTGATGTTGTGTAAAGGTGGAAAATACTTCGAGACACTTATTAGTGTTGCAACTATTGCGACATTATCTATTGTTATGCAATCAGATATCAAAATAAACTTAAGATATATTTAAATTAATTTTTCGCTCTACAAATAGCTTTTAAGCTTCAATATTGATAAGCCTTGAAAAAGCATGACAATCCAGCCAAATCAAGCCCATCTGGTAAGCCAAGTAGATAGACAGGGATGCTGATGAAGTGCGTGGCTGCAGAGAAAAATATCAGTATTTCCCCCAACTACTGAAGTTTAGTTTAATATTTATTCTCTTCTTTAGAAACTAACATTAATTAATAAAAATATTTCATTCTATAAAAACTAATCGGGCTAAACAATTATTCCTGTTGAAAATTCATTCTACTTCAATTAAATTTAAATATGTATCACATTATTATCTTATTATCTTATAAAAAAAATATATTTTTATTATAAAACAAATTTTTTTTGCTTAATTCATTCAAAAATGAAAGTTTACTTTTAATAAACTAAAAGCAATAAATGATTTTTAACTATATGTTTGATCTTTTTATAATTATATATTCAATAAAGCTCGAGGTGTTTTAATTTTTCTTTAATCTAACCAAAGGCTTTCGAAAAAAATTAAAGACCTTCGACTCGACATACGCAATACAGGTGAATAACTATTCTATTTGTTTTTGTTAAAATTCTCTTTTGACAAACATTAGGACATGTTTGTAATTAAGCTTAAGAAATAGGATTTTATGGCTTAAGAACTTGATATGGCCTTTTGCGTCTGCCACGCATTGAACTCTCTTCTTCATCGACTGAATTAATTTCTTGAAGTCACAGTTGGCTGGAATATTTTGCTACTGATCCAGTATTTAAGGCGTCTTTCACTCTTTTTATTTAATAAGCCCATACATTTTCAATTGAGCTTGAGTTTGAATTTTATGCACTTCGGCAACATTGTGCAGCGTTGCCAATTGGATATCCTCCATATTGAAACAAATTTTTTTTTTCAAAACTAAATTTTTTAGATTAAAATTTTTTGCTTATCTGGCAACTCTTGACCAAACAAAAATCATTTTTACAATCCTCGCATCATACACTTTAATTTAATATGCATCTTGCAAAAATCACTTTTTGGACCCAACCCCCTTATGGGGCCATTAACATATCGTCGGTTGGTTTCTGGTTTGTATTTTGAATATACTGTGCCGCAAATGACGATATTACAAAGCGCTATTCTGAGTTTGTATACCCTTCTCCCCCCTCCCCTTAGTAAGGCTTTTTACACAGTTTTCAATATAAATTTTCTACTCCGTAATATATATTTCACCCTCCAACCCCTTTTGGGGCGTTAATATGTGAACAGCCCCTATATGGACATATATGATGGTGTTCCATAAAACTTTTTATATCGACTCATCGCGACCAAAAATTTTTAAAATATGGCCGCTATGCCCGATCGGCATATGGTGACTTGTGCTTGAATCGTTATATGGTAGAATTTAAAATGTAGCCTATTTTCTCGTATGAATCCCAAATTTTCTTGTACTTCTAATCAAATTGATCTGTAAAATGTTTAATTGTTATTGTGTATCCATTGTTGTCTCTATGTTGATCTCCTAAACCTTTATCTGAGATTCAACTACAAAACATTGTGGATATTTTTCCCAATTTGACTATTGAAATGTTGTTGCGGTTTTCTTAATCCATTCAAGACTTTCGCCACACCAACGCACATCATAAGTAAAGGCCCAAAGTTTAAAATATTATAAATAAACTGTGTTGTGCAAAAGGTCGCTTGACACTAACAAAAATTTAGTAGCATTTGTTTTTCTTGCATTTTCATTGAATTCGAACTCTTTTTACCTCAAGTATTATAAATATTAGTTAAAAACATGTAACAAAACAAAATTGAACACTTTATTAATAAATTTAAAAAAATTTTAATATGAAAATTTATTCTTGACAGACTGTATGTATGTATGTATGTGGAAATCTTCCAATAAAAATAACCAAATTTTCTACCCTCTCTTTTAAAATATACCATAGAAAGTGGATTTTTTTTTAATATTAATTTGTTAATAGTTGTTCCCGTTTAAGTTCACTTTAGCTTCCCACAGTCACTGAAAATTAAAAAAAAATGTTATTATCTTAATAACATCATTAAGTCAATACAATTATACGACACACATATGTATATGAAACTGTTTCGTTTAACTAATGAAAAAAATTCATTAAATTTATGACACAAATAGACAGTACATTTTATAAATGTGTATGTGCAATCAAACATTTTGTTTTTATACAATGTAAAAAATTTATTGCCTTAAAGAAGGATTTTTCTTACAGTGTAAGTACTCAATTATAGAAATAGAACTTGGTTTTGTATTCAATTCATTTGGAACACTTTGTTATTTCCGCTGTACCCACTGCTGTAGCATGTCTAGTTTAGTTAAGGATGTTCGATGTCATACAAATTGTCTTTCAACAAATTATCACAAATTATATATATATATATATATAAACATATACACAGAAAAATAGAATACCAATGTAAAATTACCATTCGAACATTTTGATTGGAAAATATATTAAATTTATTAGAGATAATTACCCACGGTTGGCGTATTTCGAATCTTACTACGACGTTTTGTAATAGATGAGGACGAGACCACGATAGGGCCCCATATGTTGTTTTAGCCTGTTGGTGTTTATTTGCTTTTCTCATAGCTAAACACTGTTGTGCTCAGTTGTATAACATGTTCTTGTTTTCTTGCTCTTTGTTTCGATGTTCGTAGCAGACAGTGTACTAGTCTTCTAGTCGGAGGGCCGCACGTTCGAATCCTGCAGTCAAGTCAAAGTATCTTCACATTACATTAAATTAAAGTTGCTTGAACATTAAATAACTTTGATTCAAAGTGGTTCTTCGTGGTATATGTCTGGTGATTTTCATGAGAAATAACAAATAAAAAATTACATGCAATTTTTAATTATTTCAGTGTGGTGGGCGGGCATCAACATTTATGGGGGGCAATGCCCTTCAGAATGGCCTTGCTACGCCTATGCTGAAATGTTAAATCAATATGAAAAAAAAATTATTTCAAAGGGCAAAATTTTCTTTGAAGATTACTGCAAATCATGTTGAATTAACATGAAACACATATGAAGCAAAATCATCGCTAAAAATGTTATTTTATTATTTAGGGTCTTATTTTGTAAAAAGCAATGCTAAGCGTTGACAAATTTTATATGGAAAAAATTTAAATTAAAAAAACAAAACACATACAAAATTGGTCAAGGCTAGGGCATGGATTTGGCATATCCTTTTTTATTTCGTTGTCTCTCAACTTTCAAATGAAAAGAAACTTTCCAAAAAAAAAAACACACCAATTTACAAAAAAAAATTTACTCAAATACGAGTATTTCATGCTTGACCTTTCCCACTGACACAGTGAAATTTTCAATCTCTGCATACAATTTCTTCCACTCAATATGTCAACTATTTTGTTGTTAATAAAAATTCGCTAATAAAGTTTTTATCTTTAAATGTTCATGTTTTGTTTTTTTATTTCTTTCTCGATATCTTTAAATCTTCATTAAGAGTCAATAAACTTTAGTTGAACACACCAAAAGCAAACACATTTAAATAATGAAGAAGACAGAAAAAAAAACTTGGCAAATACCCAATCAGGAATTAGACATGATTATTTGCAGTGACAGTGTGCAGCATGCATTTGCACTTGTGCAAGTAGTAAAATTTTTGACAGTTTCACTAAGAGGGTGTTGTATGTGTATATTGTGTGCTGACAGGAAAGTCGTATTGGAGGCAAGATAAAATTTTACGAGTTGATTGAAGGCATGACGCGACTACTCCTCACTCATGCGCAATTGTTGTCTCTCATAAAAGCATTTGGCAAATTCATTAGCACGTTAAGTTTATAGAATTATTTTAAGTTTTATAGCATTGTGAAAATATTTTATGGCTTCTTCGTAAAAAAATTTTTAATTAACACTTAAAAGGAAGCATAATTGCATAAACTGCGAGGTTTGTTGTATAATTTAAGCATGTTGTCACACCAGGGAGTTGTTGAAATTTTACACACAATTATTTATTTTGAGAGCTTTAAGCAGATTGAACAAGCTAAAGTCGTTGATCTTTTGAAAAGATTTGATTTGATTTGGTTTGATTTATGAAAGCAAAGTAACTGGTGATGCTGACAATTTATCAGGCCTAATGGAAGGTCCTAATCACGAGAGGAATATTTTCGAAATCTTATATTAGATTAGATAAGGCATCTTTTAATCTAAAAAAATTATTCATTTCAAATTGTATTCCTCCAGGTAAAGGCTCAGTTACCCGACTGTTAAGTAAAGTATCTGCAACAGTAGGAAACAGCTGATCGATATTTTTATATGAAAAGTATAAAAGTTACATTACATCTCTATAACCATTTTCATTACTTTTAACATAACAATATCAATCAGCTGTTTCCTACTGTTGCAGTTACTTTACTTAACAGTCGGGTAACTGAGCCTTTACTTGTACAATTGCACAATATGATTCATAAACCATCAAAGGCAACTGTTGAAAAGCCACTGAATGTGCTGAGACTTTCCAAATGTTGCTAACATTCTTCTGCAAGCTTTATGTTAAGTATAATAAATCTTGTGCTACGAACAGTGCTATTTCTCACCAAATGTGGCGATATATAAAAATTTTATGCGTGTGACTTTTATTTAATTGCAATTTCGAACCTACAAAAATAAGGTTTTTAAAAGGTAAGAAAGTAAAGACACTCATATGACTCAATCATTTAAGCTTTTTTCATAGATCTTATTTAATTGACCCTGAATAAAACTATAACAAAAATTAAATAAATGTTTAGTTTTATAATTTTTATCTTCTGAAAAATATTGTCATGCGAAAGTCAAACAAAATTTATATTTTAGAAGACAATACTTTGCAAAATTAATTTTGTTAAACTTTTGAATTTATCATCCCCAACGCAAATTTATTTACACTTGGTATCAAGGTGAATTCATACCAGGTGATCTCGATAGTTCAGATCAAGACTGGCCACTGAGAGAACACCGAGAGAAATGTATTCGCGTATGTGTATTCATTTGTATGGGAAGCCGATTGATGTTTGGCACTCTGCTGCCAGTTTGAACAGTCTTCTTATTAAGCCCCGACCAAAAATAAGTTTCTAGTGTGTCTCTGTGTATTTGATCTGTGTGTCTGTGTGAGTGCAAGTACAGACCAAACGGCTGGACCGATTTCGATTTTGTTTTTTTTTTTTGTTTGAAAGGTGACTTGGTCGAGAGGGTTTTAAGAAAATCGGTCTAGCCGTTTAGACTATATCACATCTTCTCTAGATATAGTCGGGGATTTTTAAAATTTTTATTTTTGGTAATTTGTTGAAGTCTAAGAACTTGTATTTTTTCTATTTCGATAAGTCCATAACGGCCTAGTGATCATACAGTAATTTTTTGTCACCCACTTTATATATTTGTTTCTTCCTCAGTCTTGCACCTGAGTCGGAGTTTGTGTGAGATTAAGGACAAGGCTAGACATTACATATCCAGCCCCTAGAATTTTCCTGAAAGCGTCTCTGCAGGAGGATCTAGATGATCATAATATTAAACTCATTTTACTGCCATTTTGTTTAGAGATGACAAACAGTCGAGGAGATGTGCTTAGAAGCAGAGATCCTAGGTCCATGATAGCGGCTCGACTATCGTTGCATGAGTTAATTACAGTTATTGAAGCTACAGTAACTCTCTAAGAATTCACAAATTTCTTGAGGATCTGTTCTTCATAAATACTGCAGTTATTTGCAAGTCGCTTTGCAATATGAAGACTTAATGTCCCTGAGTATACTCCGCAACCCACATCTACTTAAGCTTGAGAGCCCTTCTTCTAGCTGGATGGTCATTCCTCCAAGCTTTTCAGACCTTCAATAGGGTGGCGTTGGCTGAAATAGTTAGCACGTTGACTACAAAACCGAAGGTCCTGGGTTCGAACCCGGTCTCTGACAGTCATTTAATAACAACACCATTAGTGTCCTTTGTATCAGTTGTTGTAGGAAAAGTTTTAGAGATGCAGGCATAGGCACTGAACTACACCTGCTGCATCATATATTTATCCTAATGTAACATCAGAGTGCCCTCCTTCATCGGTATTGTGTAGCAGAATCATGGGCGAAGCTAAATAACCAATAAAATAGCTACTAAGCACAGTTTTAAACCTTAAAACGCCTCATTGCCAGAGGCGCTGCAAAACTGCAAAAAAACCAGAGTTATAAAGACTGAAGCTTTCCTCTATCTCTTCCATCACCACCTGCCTTCTCTTTCACTATCCCTTTCCTAAAGAAGGTAACACCTAGTAATAGTAGTAGGCATTCATTGCCTGAGTGTTACTTCTCTTTCATAAAAAAAGTAGTGGGGGAAAGGTTTGGTAAATTATAAGTTTCCAAGTTTCGGGGTCTACTATTCTTCAGTGGCCAATGCCGCTTCCGGTTCACAGATAAACGCAACGAACATGCATTCTATAGATTGTTTCTTTTTGCTTACTTTCTAAATCCAATAGTAGCAGTTGTAGAAGCATATCCAATGCATTGGTAGGAGTAGGGGATACTTGGAACATCCTCTTCTCCACACGATGACGCCATAAATGAGAATTGAAAGTATTGGGTAATGAATAAAAGGTAAAAGGTAATGAATAGTAAGGAGAAGGTAATGCACAGCATGTAGAATTTTTCATTCCATAATTCATTACTGTTAACACAGAACATGTCCTAGGAAAGCAATGAATTATTTGTATATACTATAATGATATATTGATATATATCATAACACTCATCACAAGCAAAAACTATACATTCTTCTTGTGCAGATGTGGTAATGCAAGTGGTAATCAATGTGTAATTATTGTGATTGATCAAATTACCCTCTCGTTTCTAAGGGAATGCATTGTCTTGCTTTGGAAAATAATACATTATTTCCTCCAGCTGGGAAGTGCCACAGTTGCTCTCTTCATCCTCTCAAGAATATTAATATATAAGACTCAACTCAGAGTTTAGAATGACATGAAGATATTTTGCAATGTTGCACTTTTATTGCTGTACCATTTTATATTACTAAGGGAAATGGGTTGGAAATGGGTAGTTCCCTTTCGTTGGGATTAAAGGGAAGCCCTCACTTCTAATCTCATCTTGATAGGTAAGAGAGACCAACTTAATGTATGTTTATTTAGGAAACAAAATAATAATTTACATATTTCCACATCCCAAAAGTAAAATGTGTTCAGTCGAATTTGCTTTTTAACTTTCAAATTTTGTTTAGTCCTGATTCACACACATCAGGTTTACCTGATCGGTTTTTTTTTTCTTTTGAACCTGCATTTGCGTTCATACACACCGTCAACTCAAGTCATCAAACGAAAAAGTAAACTTGACTGGTACTGTCAAGTATGTACCCCTTTCCATTCTCTTTTCCTCTCTCTCCTAACAACTCAAGACTTTACGACTCAGACCTGACGTGTGTGAATCAGGACTTAGAAAGGCCACACATGCGACTTGAAAGTTATATTAGAGGCTATGACATTATATTTATATCAAAATGAAAGAAGCTTTGCTTGGGTGCGTTATTGAAAGGGCATTTCACTTGTGGCTCTTAAGCAATTTATATGCCTAAATAATTAAGACACTGGCAAATCGCTTGGAAGTTCAAACTTAAGCTGATATTGCTTGACCTGAATTAAAACAAATTAATATTAAGCTATTTAAATTGAAAATAATGGTAAGCATCAAAGCAAAATTATATTAAATATATGTTTAACAAAAAACCAACACATAATTTCCAAAAAAAAAAAGTGAAAGTCCATAGCGGTATTAAATTGTAATTTGTTATTTGTAATGATGTTGCAATCCCAAAGTTAATAAAAAACAAATATATGTATGTATGTATGTATATAATACTTAAATAATACTCGTATTTATTAGTTTCATTCCATAAGATGCATTCATTAGATTAGATATTTCTGGATGAAAATTCCAATGTACCGCTTAAACACTTAAACATCAATACAAATTTAAAAAGAAACAGCTAAATAAATTTCAAGAAAAATAAAAAACTGTAAATAGACAATTAATTTGTTAACAAACTCTGTCAACAGACTTATGAAAAAGTCAACAAATGGAAATGTTGGCAGCATCTTTTTACTTGATATTTGCTTGATTATTTAACAATATGACAAAAAGAAAAATAAAAACAAAACTGCTGTTGTGATGCAGGAAAAGTTACAGAGGCCAGTTTTCTTTTTCTAAGTTGAAAATTTACAGAAAACACCAAAAACGATCAAATGTAAAACTCCTAATAAAGTGTTAAAATTGTTAACAAATATTTTTTAAATCTTTTTTACAAGTACAGTGCAGCGCACAAAAACACATACTCGTACATACACACACAAATACTTAAATGATTAATTATTTGTTTTATGGAGTTTTGGAGTTGGACTTGCTTGAAATGCCAATACCAAAAGAGTAACCAAAAGCCTCCAATGACACCTTTTTTTTAAGTTGCCATCAAAGTCTTGTGTTACATAACTTATAAGTAAAAAGTAAAAAGTAATGAAAAAATTATTTACTTTAAACTTTAAATCCTTGAAACAAATTTTGGTTTTTTTTTTTTTTTGTTAAAAATTTCCCCAAATTATTTATGTTGCAATACACATTCATGTCAGTTAAAACTTTCTTTAAAAAAAAAAATACTTTAAATTTTTCTTTTTTCTTCTTTTGTTGCTCAAATCTCTTTCTCTTTTTGCCTTCATCTTTATCTTGAACATGTGTTTTAAAACAATTAGCATCAACTTATTATCATTAATTATGTTTGCACGAGTGTGTCTTGCCATGAGTTCTTATACTCGTATCTAAAGTTTTAAGCAGCCGACATACAAACATACATACTACGTTCACTCAACTATTCAAAACTTTGATTTTTTTTTAAATTAATTTTTTATTTCTTGGATTTTGTTGAACTTGTATTATTATTTATTTGCTTTTTGTTAAGCCATCATTTAGATTTGATATTTAAACTCTTTGAATATGTTGTTAGCAAACGAATCTTTTAATGTTTATTTAATTTGCCCACCAACCAACAACCACTTCAATTAAACAATTAATTAAAGGAAGTGTTTACCATCGTTCAACAGGGAAAAGTAGTGTACACTGCATGCAAAAAAAAATGCTGTAAGTACACTTGTCTTTTGCATTCATATTTTATTGAACATTACAAGCAATCCTATAACGAATACTCGAGCTCAATGTTGTTTGTTTGAGCGTACTTTATTAAACGTTATATTTTGAAAGGGTAATTTTTTGTTTCATACTTTTCGACAGGCACAAAAAGTAATTTTTTAACTGTACTCTTCGAAAAGTACTTTTTTAATAAGCCTCTTTAGATGGTACTTTTTCAAAGGATAATTAGAAAAAGGTACTACATATTTCAAAATATAATTAAAAAAGGTACTGTTTCAAAAGATAATTTGAAAAAGGTACAACATATATCACAAGATAATTTGAAAAAGGTACTATTGCAGAAGATAATTTGAAAAAGACACTATTTCAAAAGATAATTTGAAAAATTTACTATTTAAAAATATATTTTGAAAAAAGATACTACATTTTTCAAAAAATAATTTGAAAAAGCTACTATTTCAGAAGATCATTTTTAAAAGCTGCATTTTAAAAATTACTTTTTTATATGCACTTTTTTTTAAATATTTTTTCAGAGAAATTTTTCGAAGTGGTAGTTTACTAAAATGTACTTTCTTAAAAGCTACTATTTTAAAAGCAAAACTATTTTTATGCAAGGTACTATTTTAAAGGAATTTTAGAAACAAAAACTACTTTTCAAATGTACATTTTTAGAAGGTACTTTTTTGACAAATACTTATTTTAAAAGTTACTTTAAACACACTTCTTTATAAAGTACATACTTTTCTAAAAGGTACCTTTTAAAATGGCACCTAGTTCATAGTCATTCATCATCAACAGGTACTTTCTCAGAAGATACTTTTTAACTGCCTTTTTTAAAATGTACCAGTTAGAAAGTACTTTTTCATTTCGCATTTATTTTTAATACACTTTTTTACGATACTTTTTTAACTTGTATTTTTTTCTTAAGTACTTTTTTAAAAGGTACTCTTTTAATCCCTACTTTTTTTAACAGGATATTTTTCAACAGATACTTTTTAAAAGGTGCTTTTTAAAGCTGTACATTTTTATTATATTTTGAAATGGTACTATTCTGACATGATACTTTTTTGAAAGGAAAGGTATTTTAAATATTTTTAAATGTACTTTTGAAAATTAACGGCCTGACCCACGATGTCACCAGAAATCGTTCGATCGACAACTTGTATCTCAAATAACAATAACATTAGAAAATTTGTTGTTGTTTTCAATATAAGTTTTCGATTGAACGAGTTCTGGTGATATCGTGGGACAGGCTGTAAATTATAAAAATAAATATATTTTTAAAAGGTACCTTTCAAAAATGTACTTTTTAAAATGTATTTTCTTAAATAGTACTTTATCGACAAGAGTTTTGAAATGGTAGTTTTTTAAAACATACATACTTTCCTTACAGATACTATATCAAGATATGAACCGGTACTTTTTACAAGGTACCTTTATAAAATGTAAACTTTGATAAGTACTTTTTCATAGGTACTCGCTTAGAAGCTACTCTCTTAAAAAGTGCTTTTTTCAAAAGTACTTTTTTAGAAGGTACCTTATTTTTACAAAAGTTCTTTCTTGAAAGACACTTTCTTAAAAGGTACTTTCCTAAACGGTACTTTTTTAAGAAATAATTTTTTAAAAGATACTTTTTCAAGAGGTACTTTTTTAAAAGGTACTTTTTTAAAAGCTACTTTTTTAAAAGCTACTTTTTTAAACGGTTCTTTTTAAAAGGAACTTTTTTAAAAGGTACTTTTTTAAAAGGTACTACTTTAAAAGGTACTTTTTAATAGGTACTTTTATCAAAGGTACTTTTTTAAAAGGTCCTATTTAAAAGGTGCTTTTTTAAGAGGTACTTTTTTAAAAGGTACTTTTGTAAAAGCTACTTTTTCAAAAGGTACTTTTTTAAAAGGTACTTTTTTAATAGGTACTTTTGTAAAATCTACTTTTTTAAAAGGTACTTTTTTAAAAGGAACTTTTTTAAAAGGTACTTTTTTAAAAGGTACTTTTTTAAAAGGTACTCTTTCAATAGACACATTTTTAAGAGGTATTTTTTAACAGGTACGTTTTGAATAGGAACTTTTTTAAAAGGTACTTTTTAAGAGGTACTTTCTTAACAGGTACTTTTTAAAAGCTACATTTTTAAAAGGTACTTTTTTAATAGGTACTTTTTTAAAAAGTACTTTTTTAAAAGGTACTTTTTTAAAAATACTTTTTTAAAATGTACTTTTTTAAAATTCCTGTTTTTATTTACTTTTCAAATGATTTTTTTAAATGGTACTTTTTTTAAGGTGTGTACTTATTTTACTACTCCAAAATCCAGTGACCCGTTGCTTCGCAAACTATCAATTAACAATATCAATTACATTGAAGTCCATAATAACCGTCCCCGTCTAAAATTATATGTACACTAAATTAAATAAATTTTCTTTAACTGTACGATTTTCGTTTGGAGCCACTGTATTGTCTGTTTGTGTTGTTCTTATTCATGCTACTTGTGCAATCTATTTGCTGATGTTCATTAATGTTACTAGCACTTTATCTCCAACCGATTTGCTTTTCACTGTTGCTGCTGCTATTATTCACAGTATGTACATATTTGTATTTAACAAGCTTTTAGCTTAAAGTTATTTGCAATTACCGCTCATTTTACTCATTTTGTGTTCAGTTGAGTTAAACTTCCACCTAAAACCGCAACCAACATTTAACACAACAACTTTCTCACGGCTTTTTTTTACCGGGTTCAGGGAAAAGATGTGTAACAAGAAATAGAGAAAGATACAACAATTTCAAATTGTTTATAATTAGAATTTCTATGCTTCTTAAAGCTATTTTCCAATTTAATAAATTTATTTACTTGTTTTTTATTTCCTTTCACAAATCCAATTAAATAGAAAACTACTGAACTGACCCTGCAGACAATTTCTGTCCTGTGATTTTTGAAAAGATTTTTTTAGCCAAGTGTTTAAGGTTTTTATGGAATTTTCTCTCAATGCCAAAACTGCACTTTTTTCTTATTCATAATTATTATGGGAAAATATTAGTGGTATAGGAAGAATTATGAAAAAAAAATTAACTTGCAATAAAATTATCACAAATTATAAATAAATACAGGTAATCAATATAAATAATTTAAAGTACCTGATTGCAATTGTTGCATAAAATGTTACATAAATTACATTTTATTGCATGTGATATTTCGCGGTGTTTGTTACAATTAATATTTCATTTTATTTTGTATGTTGGCTTAATTTCGGCATCAACAGGATTCCAATATAATTTTACACAACAAAAATTAATGGTATAAAACAAAGTTTTATTCGAAATCCACCAAATGTTTTTTTTTTTTTTTTTTTGGCAACCAACAAGACATGATCTATGGCAACAAGATTATGGTAAGATCAACAGCACCAAACAGCCATAAAGACCACGACTGGGCCAGAGCAGCAGCCAGTTCAATTTTTAAAACTACAACTTACGTGCTACCATACGACAGGGCCACAGCTACACAATATTACGGGAGTGCAACAAGAAACAATACATTTCATAGAAAAAATATTTTATACGATCATTTTTCGCCGCATACTTCCAGACTTTTTAAGCCTTGTTAAAGATTTTTCTTTTGTCTCTCATTTAATTGCAACAAGTGAAAGTAAAATCAAATATGAAGCAACACAAATACCGGTAGTTTTATCTTTTCTGTTTTTTTTTTTTGTTTTGTTTTAATTCCACACAATACAGATTTTTTGAAGCTGGTTGTTAATTGAAACGAGCAGACAATTCGTGTGGAGACATTAAATAATTTTATACAAAAAATAGTTACTTGAAATGCAGTTCATCTTAAGAAGATTTACGACTGCCAGCCTGCATTAATGCACACAGAACTTTACTACAGTGCAGTTCGATTATAACGAACATCGGTTGGAAGAAATCAGCACGTAAAACGAACAAATATTGCGGTCCCAACAGTTTTGTATTAATAATTCATACAAATTAAGTATCCTTATTGCCAAGTACGGTTATGGTGAATTTTTATTTATAATGAAATTTTTTTTTGTAAAGAAAATACGTGAAAATTTTTATACCTGTAACAAACAAATAAATAAATGCTTTTTCATGTCTTAAAAAAAGTTTTAAAATGAATTTAATTTTTTTCAAATAAATTGCATTATTTTAATTGCTTTCTTTGAATTTTGAACATATTTGCAACGTTTTAAACGAACTTCGACTGTAACGAACACAATTTCGTTTAAACCGAACTCTAGTGTACATGTTTGTATATGATCAGCAAAAAAAAAAACGTTTTCTGCTCTTTTTCAAGTACATACTTTGGGAAAAGTTCTCATTTAGAAAGCATTTTCTAGTTAAGTTGTCAGAGCATAAAACTTTCGCAGTATTTTTTGAAAATATATTTTTTAAATGTACTCTTTTAAACAAAACTATTACAAGAGGTACTTTTTAACAGCTGCTTTTATTAAAAGGTGATTTTTAAAAATATATTTATTTAAAACAGTCTTTCACTTTCTTTGCGAATGCCCAGCTTTGCATCTCTCGAGACACAAATTTTTAGGCAGTCATGTACTAGATGATCTTTCAGATCTATCTGAGATTGGGTTGAATGACCTTATCAGATATCTCAACGCGACGGGTTGGATCTAGTAACGATCACCGTATCAGAATACTTAGATACGTTTCTACATAGGTTGACACCGATGAGTGAAGTGATATTTTCAAAAAGGAATTATCTAGATTATACTTGAATGCCTGCGTGTAGTGTGCATATGACCATATTTATTTAAAAGGTGCTTTTTTAAGCTATACTTTTATAAAAAGTACTTTTTAACAGGTATTTTTTTTAAAGGTACTTATTTTTAAAAAGATACTTTTCTTAATAAGGTACTTTCTAATAAAGCTAATTTTTTACAAACGGACTTGTTTTAAAAAGGTACTTTTCTTAATAAGGTACTTTTCTTCATGAGATACTATTTTTAAAAAGTAATTTTTTAAAAAGGAGTGTGTTTTAAAAAAGGTACTTTATCAAAAAGGTACTTTTTTAAAAAGAGTACTTTGTTCAAAAATGTACTTTTTCCAAATGGCACTTATTTTAAAAGTAAGTTTTTCAAAAAGTACTTTTTTCAAAAAGTAATTTTTTAAAAAAGGTACCTTTTCCAAAAAAATTACTTTATTCAAAAAGGTACTTTTTTAACAGGTTCTTTTTTTTAAAAAGGTACTATTGTAAAAATTTACTTTTTTTAAGAACATTTTCAAAAAGGTACTTATTTTTTAAGTTGAGTTTTGAAAAGAATATTTTATTTTAAATTAATTTTTTAAAAGGTACTTTTTATAAAAGGTACTTTTTTAACTGCAGCTTTTTTGAATGGTGATTTTTTTAAAAAGGAATTTTTTAAGATGCTTTTTTAAGTTACAATTTTATAAAAAGTACTTTTTAGCAGGTATTTTTTTTTGCACTTTTGTTTTAAAGGTGCTTTTCTGAATAAGGTTTTTTTTTAAATGTAATTTTTAAAAAGGAATTCGTTTTAAGAAGCTACTGTTTCAAAAAGGTTCTTTTTTAAGGAGGTAATTGTTTTAAAAGTGTACTTTTTTTAAAAGGTACTATTGTAAAAAGGTACTTTTCTTAAAAAGTACTTTTTCAAACAAGTACTTTTTTAATGTACTTTTTTTAAAACGTTCTTTTTTAAATGGTACTTTTTCAAAAAGATATTTTTTTAAGTTGCGTTTTTAAAAGATGATTTTATTTTAAAATATATTTTTAAAAGGTGCTTTTTTAAAGGTACTTTTTTTAAAAGGTACGCTTTTCAAAGATTATTTTAAAAAGGTAGGTTTTTCAAAGATTATTTTCAAAAGGTACTTTTTCAATAGGTACTTTTTTAAAAGATCTTGTTTCAATAGGTTCCTTTTTAATTAATTCTCTTATAATAGGTATCAATTTAACATGAAATTTTTTACAATGTTCTTCATTTAAAAGGTACTTTTTTGAAAAGGTATATTTGACAATATATTTTTTTTTTTGAAAAAAATACTTTTCTAAAGGCACACCTTAAATGACACTATTATAAAAATTCTTTTTTTAACAGATACTTTTTCAACAAATACTTTTTAAGCAGTTTATTGCTTAAAAGTTGCATTATTCATAGTCAAAACAAAGTATACTTTAAGGGCCATTATTACAACTTAAAGTTAGTTAAAAGTAGGATTTTGTTGGAAGTATAAAACGCTATTCATTATTATAAATTTAATTTAACTTACCAGGAAGCATACATTTGCCTTAGCTTAACCTTAGCGCTTACTTTAGGTTAAGCTAAATTTGTGCTGATGAAAAACTTTTAACTAACTTTAAGTTGTAATAATGGCCCTAAGAGTTTAAAAACAATATTTTGTATGATAATACTGGTTTTAAATTTTTAAAGTATAGTTTGTTTTGAATATGCGCCAATTTTTTTAAGAACATTTTAAAGGACTTTTTTTAAACAAGAAATTTTTCAAAATAATGATGCTTTTAAAAAAATATTTTTTCACGTTTCTTTCAAAAAGCAATTTTGTAATTGACACTAATTACTAAACCGGTTTCTGCGGTAATTACTTTTTGAAAAAATATCTATTAAAAATTACATGCAAAACTTAAATTCACTTAATATGATGCATTTTAAAATCTAAAAAAATTAGCTCCAAACATATTTAACGCCTACAAAGCTTTAGCGTTTTAATTAAAAATTTTTGAAAAAAAAAATGATTAGAAATTAATACACATGTTTGTATGTATGTGTGTTTGATATTAAATTTTTTTTTTATAAAAATATGCAAAAAAAAAGCAAAAGAAATTGTAACATAATGGTGTGAAAGATAAGAAATTCCTGATACAATGAATGCCATTAAAAATGCAAAAAATGCACCAGTAGTAGTGAACAGAGCAATAATTTAAATTTATGGTACATTGTCCGTTACACACACACACACACACACACATAATTATTTACATATTTAAAAATAAATAGTACGTTTATTTGTGGTAAAAGGAGCAAATTTTCCGGTATCTGAATTTCGTGGCAGCAGGCTGTTACAGCACTTAAAAAACACCGGCTGCAATTTTTGGCCACTGCCACGACTTGCACTTCATATAGAAGAAAAAGATTAATAAAAAAAAAAACGAGCAAGTGGCAACATTAAAAAGGCGTTGTTGCACTTGTGGCAAGAGAGCAAGCAACATCGTCTGCATAAATACATAACATTGAAATTGATTTTTTTTTTATCGTAAGCAGGGTATTTAGGAAAGTAAAAGTTTTGTTCACTTTTTTTTTATTTTCTTTTACAATTTTCTTGTTTTAAAAATTAAATTGTCCGTTTGTATTTAGATTTTCATATATTGCATATAAATTTACACAGCGGGTGTTTTGGTTTTGGACAAATTTTTTTTTATCAAAAAATTGGCCGGTTTTTTAAAAAGATTTTCATAGATTATTTTTTTATTTTGCACTTTATTTTTATTAAACACCCAACTCTTCAGATCAATAATGATTATTTAACTAATGGCAGCGGCACTGCCACTGCACAAATGCCCAAACTGCCACATAAATTCATACAAGCCATGGTTATGGTTAGTTAGGCTGCATGTTCAAATCATGGGATTAAGATATTAATCCGATTTTGAATTTAGATGTTGCACCAAAAAAAAATTAATAAAAATAAATACATACATAAATAAAACTGTTGAAATGAGAGATCAGCATATCAAATCATGAATATATTTTAATATTAAAAAAAAAGTTCATTAAACTTTAAATGTTATTATGCCTGCGCAAATGAAAATAAAAATTTGCAAAATTCAAATGAATTTTTATATTTGAAACGTTATTTGTATGCAAGTATGAGTATCAAAAATGTTTGTTGCTTGTTTGTTATCAAAAGCTGTTTATTCGACACACTTGTGTATTCCATTAGAAATAATGCCAATTTAATTTCAATTTGAAGAGTAAACATATGCGCAGACATGAAGACGCCCAGAGGTCGAAATTGGGCCATAGTTTATATTAACTCATTTATTATAATGAAATAGTATGAGGGAAGCATAATAAGTAGAGCTGGGTCCAACTCGTTCTGTTGTTCAGTTTGGACACAAGCCTTTGATCAAACCCATTTAAATTACATGGGTTTGATCAAAGGTTTGTGCCAAAAATGAACGACTGAACGAGTTGGACCCAGCTCTAATAATAGAAAACGAAAGAGATGGAAGAATAATAGTCTTGTTTGTAACAAAATCTTTCAGTGGATCGTTTTAGACACCAACATTCGGCTTGTGTCTAAACCGAGCTGCTCAAAGAGTTCGTTACAAGTCTAAAGAATAAACTAAAGAAATTAGACTTGGGTCGAACTTGTTCACTAGTTCAGTTTTGACTAGACTTGTATCGAACTCTTTCAGTAGTTCGTTTTTAACAGAAACCAATGATCAAACCCATTTAAATTGCATGAGTTTGATCATTGGTTTGTGTCAAAAACGAGCTACTGAAAGAGTTCGATACAAGTCTAGTTTTCACACAACCCGGTGACGACGACAATTTAAATTACATAGGTTTGATCACAGGTTTGTCTCTTAGCTAAGGTTGGGCGGTGACGTTGGCTAAGTCATCACTAGACTTGGGTCGAACTCGTTCACTAGTTAATTTTTGCCACAAACCAATGATCAAACCTATGTAATTTAAATGGGTTTGATCATTGGTTTGTGGCAAAAATGAACTAGGGAACGAGTTCGACCCAAGTCTAGTATCACCATCAATGTCGAGCGCTATAGTTCGATGATTAACAACTTCTTCTGGCCAGAATTGGATAATATGAATACCATCGATATTTGGTTTCAACAGTACAGAGCTGAGTGCCACACAGCATATGCGACGTTTCACATTCTGCACGTGCGATGCTCGTGACTGTATATCTCACTTGAACATGGTGTCAACTAGCCACCGAGATCGTGGGATTTTCACCCATTAGATCGCTTCTTAAAGCCGGGGCACAATGAATCCGTCATACGTTAAACTACACTGACATTAACGCAACGATGGAGAAGGTTGGCACAATGAGTACTTTATTGACGGAAGCATTTGACCAGCTTCTATAGGTCGATTCTCTATTTCATCTAATAAATTCAACTTTTTGTATTTATTTCGTTTATTTATTTTGTTTAATTTTATTTTTGCTGCCACAAAACACAAGAATCTAAATCAGATCATACGAAAAATCCAACCAATATCTGTCAAACTACTCAACGTACACAAAAAGTTAAAAGTTGACCAAATTTTGTACTTTGCGTTGACGGACGCGTACTGAATGTAACAGACCTCATAAAAAACCATGTATTTGAACTTAGCTGTCAGTTGAAAAAGGCGAAGTTTAACGTATGACGGATTCCTTGTGCCCCGGCCTTTAAGGTCTACGCGACTAAGCCACAAGCCATATCGAACCTCAAACCCAACATAACCCTTGCAACCAGTCAAATACAGTCTTATTTATACGCCAAAGTTAGGGAAAAGCAGTTCGTATATTTTACTCCATACACAATGGGATCGATAGTCCTTTCGAATGTATACAAATTTTCGATGATAATTTTCACAGAAAAATAATTGTCGTCAATCAACAATTTTAATTTAAAACAAAACTAAAAAATTCACTAAAAATTTAATTGTGTCAATTAAACTTTTTAATTAATTAAATATTTTAACTAAAGTTTAATTGAATCAATTAAATTTTTAATTAAATTTTTAAGGCAAAAAATTGTTGAATTGATTAAATTAAATTTTTAATTAAACTTTTAATTAATTAAATTTTTTTAGCAAAATTTTAATCGACTGAGCTATATTTCTAATTAAACTTTTAATCAAATAAACAAAAATTTTATTGACTCAATTAAATATTTTAACAAAAGTTTAATTGACACAATTGAATTTTTAAACAAACATTTAATTCATTCAATTAAATTTTAAATTAGCTTTTAAATCAATTGAATTTTTTTTAACAAAAGTTTGTTTGACTAAATAAGATTTTTAATTAATTATTTGTATTTTTCTCATTAAAGGAGTTAATTGGAAAAAATACACTTTATATTATTATTTCAATTTAAAAATAGGAAGTGCTTAGACGCAATTTACACTGTGCCTTTTCTGCTTGCATGTGTAGGCAGGCTTTTTCAGTTCGTTGGTGAGAGGTGTTGAGAAGCAGGCGGAGTAAAACAAAAGGCACGAAATGAAAATTTGAGGGGATTTTTGACATTTCTCTTTGTTTTTTCGTACTCTCAGCACTAAGAGTGTATACAAACGTCAGAAAGTCATGAAGAAAAAAGTCTTAATGTAAATGTGCTTGACTTCTCGTAGGGGGTTTAAAAGAAAATTGTCGAAAGAAGGCAGGCTAAAAAGGCATAATGTGAATAGGCACTTAGTGAAAGACTCTTTAAATAACTCCGACAAATAACGCTTTGCATAGGTATTATTCTACTTTTCATGGCCCATAAGTTCTGCAGAACAGGGACAACAAGTCCAATTAACGTTTTATATCAGAACATTAGCCAGCACTATTGGAATATTAAGCTATAAACATTCTTGATTAAGGGGAATGAAAGTTTTTGAATTACTTTTTTTATTACATTGGTTGTATAAAGTCTATTTTCGTTTTTCAATTTCTTACAATGTTTCAACAAACCCCAGAGCCAGTCTATGCTCTACAAGTCAAACTTTTGTAGCAGCCGTAAATTTCCAACAAACAGTTGTTGCCATTACTAGCAACAACAAGCTTGCTAAGAATTTCATAGAAATAAAGTCAGCCCTTTAGGGCTACAACTACAACTTACTCGTACAATAACAAGCAATAAAATTGACTTAAATGAATTTCTTTGAAATTTCTTTTATTATTTCAGCTGAACAAATTTAAAAACCGACTGCCCGAAACTAATAAGAGGCGGTGCGGCGGCTTAAAAACACAACTAAAATTATAATTTAGTTGTTACTCTAGAAAACAACGCCACAACAGCGCATACAACAATCAAGGCTTAAAGGCTGAAAGCCAACAATTGTGGTAATAAGAAACCCCAAGTGTTATATGTATGTATGCCATGCAACAGCATTTAATATGAAAATTATTAAGAAAACCAAAAAAAAAAGGAAAAAGAGACAATCATTAATGTAAAAAAGTTCATTAACAAGATCAAGTGCAAAAGGTCTTTTAAACGTTGACAATTTCACAAAAAAATAATAATAGGAGTAGTAATAATAATAACACACAGAATCTACAATATGCCACACCAATGCAATGCTGCCAGTTAAAAGCAACTGCAACAGCAACAACAACAGTAACAACAAGTCGAGATATTTTAAAAGCGGTTTTGAAAAAAATAGTGTTTTGTTACTTTAAAGCTAAACAACATGTTTTACCACAAGTGTATTATTATTATTATTATTTTAGATTTGGGATTCTTGTGGCTGCTTTTATGTTGCTGGTTGCAAGTTGCAACAAAATGTGGCTTATTTGCCAACGAACGAACAATAAACCATTGCATGAATGCTTAAGTTTTCTTTTTTGTCATAAAAAGATTCCTATAACACAAAATCGTGATTTACGGTTTAATTTTTTGTTTTCTTCTTTTACTTTTTGAAAAAAAAAATTTTAAATAAAAATTTGTTTGAAGTTCGAAAGGAAAGAAAAAAGATTATTTAGTTTTCAGGCCATACATATTTTTTATGGTATTTTGAAATTTCAAGCTTTATTTTAAATCATTTACGGAAAGTACACCAAAAAAAAAATATAGTTTTTCTTTTTTTTTTATCGCAAAGTAAGGCTAAGTGCACACGAGGCAAAAGGGAACTTTCATTTCCACATACACCTAAAATTCATGATAATAAAATTACTTTTAAGTTTCTTCAAAAATTTGGGAAAGGATTTATTTATGATTTAACAGTCAGCTAAAATTTGTTTCCTGGGTGGCTTCTAGCGGAATAAAGGGTATTTTAATGGGGCCTTCCGCGAGTTGACAGTTGATAGTGGCCATTTTTGGAAAGGATTTATTCGTAAGCTGACATTAAATTTGTTTCCTAAAACACTTTCAAAAAAAAGTTATAAATTATCGCAATAAAGGGTGTTCCAATGCGGCTTCCCGCGATTTGACAGTTAACAGCGGCCATATTTGCTAAAACTCTGTTTGCCGAATTATTTGTGATTTATGCAGTATCTTTTGCCAGATCATCATGAATGTTCAAGCAACGTTTCGCGCGCTACGCCAGTTTTACGTTTACCATAATTTTCCTACCGGTAGGACTATTAGCAAAGCGATGGATAACTTTGAGGCCACTTGGTTTAATCAAAAATCAACCAATGTCCTCCGTGAGAGGAGTTTACGAGGCATTCGATTTCCCTCAAAAGAACTTTGCCTTTCGCAGATCACAACTTGCCGAATTTCGAGTGGTGATTTGGGCTTGCGCCCGTTAAAAATTCAAATGATCCACCAGCTGCAGGTGAACAACCATAAATGACGACGTGTGTTCGTTGAATGGGCTGAGGAGCAATTGGAAACTGAACCTAGTTTTCATCGAAAAATCATATTCAGTGATGGAGCCCATTTCTTAATGAATGGATTGATTGGTTGGTTTACGTGGCTGCCTACTGCACGCAGGCATTCAAGTAGAGTCTAGATGATTCGTTTTTGAAAGGACCACTACACTCATCGGTCGCTGTCAACTTATGTAGAACCGTATCCAAATATTCTTATGCGGTGATAGTTACTAGATCGCGGGCTGGCTGAGCAGACGTCTCCATGAAAGCATTACTGAGGTCGGGAAGTGTAAACTACAGGACATCAGGGGCTTCATCATGGGAATTCGGTGGCTTAGTGATGGATAATATGGTCACTTCTGGCTGCAAATGGGAGGGTAAATATTACTTGGGCAACAGAAGGGAATCACAATGGACCCAGTTGGGTCTCCGAGTAGTGGTGCTGTGAAGCACCACCTTTCCTAACCTGACCTAACCTACTAGATCCAACCTGTCGCGTCGAGATATATGATACGGTCATTCAACCCAATCTCAGATAAATCTGAAAGATCGCCTAGTACATGACTTCCTGAGAATTTGTGTCTCGAGAGATGCAAAGCTGGAGACTCATTATAGGACTGGCCTATGCTACTAGCATGTCTGCCGACTGTCCAGTACCCCCTCATGACTGTAACGAGCCTCGAGATGGCAATGGGACTTAGAAAGATACCCATCCACACGAGTTTTGAAGTAGATTTTGGGCTGCTGGCGTCATGGGTTCATATTTATTTGAGAACAACGTTGGCCAATAGCGTCACCAGCGAGCGCTAAAGTTTGATGATTTCTGACTTCCTTGGGCCAGAAGTGGCTGATATGGACACCAACGAAATGTGGTTTCAACAATATGTGTGTGGCACAATGCAAGTTAATTTAAATTGGAATAGTTCTTAAAGAAACTTTCTTTTTTGAAATAAAAAAAAACTCTTTTACTAAAAGATTTCTCGTAAGATTTTGGCTAAAATTTAAGGCGTGTATGCTTTCTAAAATAATAAGGACCAAAGGTGAAAAGGACCCTATTGTTTTCGCTGTCACGCGTTAGATTCTGGTTCTGTCATAATGTGAAATGAAAAAAAAAAATCCATTTCATAGCTTCACAGAACGATATTCGACCCCCAGATCCATCTGTCTGTCTATCACAGGCTGTTTTCTCGAGAACCGCAAGAACTACGCACCTGACAGTTTCACAAAATGTATAAAACATCGTCCGCTACAACAACAAATATATGACAGTTAAAAATGAAAAGGTGTTCTAAAGCGTGCAGCGAAATATTTTGAAACCCTGATGTAATATGCAGAAAACTATATATGTGACCTTCTCCGAGAAAAGGGACCTAGTGTGTGAAAATGAAGTTTTGAGAAAAACGCATTTAAAAAATTAAATTTTAATGTTTTTCTCATTTTTATCGATTTTGACATACACCCGTTTTTTTGACACACTAGGTCCCTTTTCTCGGAGAAGGTCACATATAGAGATTTGAAATTTTATACACCAATTGACACTGAAATTTAACAAATCAAAATTAGAGGGTATTCTATCAGATAAAGTAATTGTGTATATGTAATCTTGACAACTTGATGTATCTTGGAAACTGATCCAAAAAAATTTTTCAAATTATAAAACTAAAAAAAATTACAAAACTAAAAAAACGCCGAAACGCAAAATCGCCAAAATTAAAAAAGCGCTTAAATGAAAAATATCACCAAAAATAAAATTAATGGCTAAAATGCTAATAAGGCACCGAAAATAAAAACTGTGCTAAAAAAATCGCCAAAAACAAAAAAAAAATCGTCAAAACTAAAAAATCGTTAAAATTAAAAAAAACGTTAAATCTACAAAAATCGTTAAGTCTAAAAAAATTGTTAAAACTAAAAAAATCTTTAAAACTAAAAAAATCGCCAAAACTAGATAAATCGTTAAAGCTAAGAATATGTATTTAAAAAGATAAAAAATAAAAAGCCAAAAACCGAAAAATTTACCAAAATATAAAAACACCCAAACTAAAAAAAAAACCTGAATACTAAAAAAATCGCCAAAAAGAAACAAGTATCATATGGAACCCTTCGTGTGAGAGTCAAAGTTGCACTTTACTAATTTTTTTTTGTGTTCTTCAGTGTTATCTTTGGGCAAATTTTGCTTTAATTTTATAATTTTACCATAAAATTTTTCATTTCAATTACAATATTTATTTTAATGCAAATTGGCGTAAAGTTTTGCCTGCTTAAAATATTATTTAAATAATTTGTTAAATAAAAAATTTGTTATTCGCTATTTGAAATCAAGTTAGATAAAAATGTTAACAAGTGACCCTGACTTTTCAACAAAACTTATAAAAATTTTGTTATTTTTGCTTTTCTCTGGTGATTTTATTATGAAGGTTAAGAATTTGAATCTTTAATCACTGAAGTGGCATTTAAGAATTTCTTCGCAAGAAAAGCAAAAATAAAGCACAAATTATGCTCTAGTCATAGTTTAAATTTTAAACTGTGTAATTTGTGTTATGCTAGGAATACATTTTGTACCCCTTTTAGACCCGGAAAGCTTACTTTGCAAAGTCCTAATTCAGCTGGCTGAAATACAGAAATTAATGAATTTAGACTTTGCAAAGTAAACTCTGAGTGTCTAAACGGGGTATTGGACGAGCGACGAATTTTTGGTAGCGATTAGAGAACATTGAAAATAGAGCATTATTGTGTATATGAAAGTACACACACAATCATAGCGTCAGGCGAAATTTGCCAAACGCGACAAACTCTGCAACACAATAAATCAATTTTAGATTATTTTTACAAACAGTAAACAAGTTTTAAGCTTCATTCAACGAATAGAGATGGTGAATTGTTTGTGATGTTGTTTATTTTTTTTTTTATTTTTTAACAATAAACTTTAATTCAAGTTTAAATGTTGTCTATTGGCCCACAAATCCTACCATGATGTTTAATTTGTTTTGAATGTTTTTGAATTTGAACTTAAGTGTTATTAAATTTTTCTCGTAACTTAAAGTTGTTTGTTGTTGTTTTTGTTTTCTTGTCATCTGTTTGTTTGTAACACCTTTTAATACACGTATAATGATTTAAATGACTTTGACATTTAAAAATGTCTATTTTTATTGCTGCACTCGTGTTTGGGGAGCTTTGTATGCAAAAATCATGATTAATTAAATTTCGCATGAGGTTTGTTGAAGTTTTTTTTTTGCGATAATTATTTTGCTACTTCATCAAACCAAGTATGAATCTTTGGCTTTTTTACATTGTTTTTTTTTATAAAAAAGAGAAGTAACACTCAGGCAATAAATGTCTACTACTATTACTAGGTGTTACCTTCTTTGGGAAAGGGACAGTGATAGAGAAGACAGGTGGTGAAAGAAGAGATAGAGGAAAGTTTCAATCTTTTACAACTCTGCTTTTTTCCCATTTTTTTCTTATAATGCTGTGTTGCAGCGCCTCTGGTGTCAATGGAGCGTATTAAATGTTCGAAGCTGTACTTAGTAGCCATTTTATTGGTTATTTTACTTCGCCGTTGATTCTGCTGCCCAATACCGACGAAGGAGGGCGCTTTAATGTAACATTAGGATTAGTATTAGCTGAAGCCGGTGTAGTTCAATTACCAGTTTCTATGGCTTCATCACTTGAACTTTCCTACAACAACTGATGCAAAATGACATTAATGCACACCAGAAAAATGCGTGGTGCTCTTATTTAATGATGTCAGAAATGAAACTAGAAATCAGGACTAGAGATGCCAAACGGGAAATCCCGAGCCCGGAAATCCCGGGCTTTTCGGGACTATGCAAATCCCGGAGCCCGGGATTTTTTAATTTTAAAGCCCGGGATTTTCGGGATTATCTGAATCCCGATTTTTAGCATAAATAATGTTTTTGGCGGTCATCTTCTATATTAAAAATTATTAGAAACTCCTTGTTAAAATAAAAAATTTGCTTTGAATAAATATTTTCGTAGATAATATTAAATGGTATATATCTGTGGAAATAAATAATAATGGATTAAGTTGACATAAGTGCTTTTTCATTTTATTACATATTCTTATTCTCTTCTTCAAAATCTATCACTCAGCTAAATTCAATTTTAAAATGTCATTAATATTAAAACTATACGCATTTATATTTTAGCTTAAGTCTTCATGGAAAATAATACATAAGCCATAACATCTTATCTCAACTTAATCTTTTTTAAGGTAGCTTTAATATTATTAATATTAAAATGTTTGAGCATTAAAACTTGTATACATTTAAGTTCAATAACTTCCAGCCCATTCAAAATATTCCTCATAAGAAAAAAACTTGTATTTAAATTTAATTTAATTTGAAAACTTATTTAAAAAATATCTATACATTATCTCAGGTTTTCCGCAATTTTCAATTTAATTTAAAGCGACTTACTATCAAAACAAATTATTTTGCATTTCAATATAATAGCTTAAGTGCACTTTAGTTTTTATTTTTCTGCCAATGGATTTTTTCAAAACTTAACTAAAAAGCAACGAATATAAATAAACTAATAAAACGTTTTCTTTTTTTTTATAAAATTAACAGTTTTGTTCCAAGTAAATGTGCATCTTTTTCGGCGGCTAAAAATTTTATATAAAAACTAAACACAATTTAGACAATACCCTTAATATCTCGAAACAAGACATATGGCGTTTTCTTTTCTAGGAAAAATGTTTACATACATCGCACTTTTCAATTAAAATTTGCAATTAAATGTCTCAGTTATATAAGTAACCTTAAAATATGCAAAAAAAAAATTAATTGTTAAATTAAAATATTATAATTACTATAAAGACGCACATTTGTGCACAATTTTTTCGGGATTTTGTAAGTCCCGAAAATCGCGGGATCCCGGTTCGGGATTTCGAGACTCCATCACTAAATCCCGAAGCCCGGGATTTCAAAAAACCTGTCCCGATTAGCATCTCTAATCAGGACCTTCGATTTTGTAGTCAACGTGCTAACCACTTCCGCCAAGGCCTTTCAAAATATATTTTTTATTAATTTTTAGGGATGTGAAAAGTCTAGTTTTGTGTAGTACTTAATCTCGATTCTCGTCAAAGTGGGTATTTTTCTACATGATTAATTTTTAACGCTCCAAGAGAAACTATAAAAATATGATCAATGAGCTTTTCGGTAGAACCTTTTCAAGTTGATCAATGGCTGTCAAACATAAAATTAATGACAGTTTGTTAAAATTTTGACAGCTGTTAACTGAAAATGGGCTGTTGACAGGAGCAGTGTTGCCCTTTCTGTTAGGAGAAAATTCGAATAATCACGGACTTATTGACCAATCCTTGTATTTTAGAAATAGTAAATTTTTTATTGGTATTTCTACAGAAAAATTCACTTTTGTCACGTTACGTTAGTTGGTGCTTTTTCGGATATTGGCTTGGAACACAGTTAGCTCAACATTTAGTAAAATATAGTAACAAATCGAACAGCATATCCTTAAATTACAAACCTAATTGCTTGGTGACTTAACGTACAGTGACAGTGGAAATGTACATATCTAAATTTTTGGCCGATCGGTATCAAATTTTCCTGCTGCATAAATTAAAAAGCATGAAAAGAAAAATCCCAAACGTGCCAAAATCAATTTAGAATTTTTTCAATTTAAAAATGTAGAAATGGGTGGACTGTAGGGTTTGGGAAACGGGAATTCCCGGGCGGGAAATCCCGGGAAATGTCTGTCTAATATTCCCGGGAAATTTTTGAGATTTTCCCGGGAAAACGGGAAATTAAAAGTGCATGTTATTTCATATATATATAGAATTTATAGTCCAATTTTACTTTAATACAAAAACTTATTATTTTTTTATATATTACAAAAGTTCGTTTGAATGATTGTATGACTAAATTTACACGAACGTTGACACGTTTTTCATCGTCTGTTTAAACACTTACATATATGTACCTTGTTCGAAGGAAATTTTTTAATCTTAAAATTTAAATTGAGTTTTTGTTTTAAATGTAACTGTAAGAAAGAAAGAATTCTTTCGACTCCGATAAACAAGTAGTAAAATGTCCATGTTTTTTTAATATAAAATAAAAATGTGAGCTATTCAAATCTAGTCTGAAATATCATAAAAATTCCATTAAATTGAGGTCATACCATATCTCCGAAAAAAAGTGGTATAAATTGTATAAGTATCAATGATTGCAATGATATAATCGTTTCCTAAAGTAAATAATTCGATGCTAAGCGAACTTGAAGTGATTTTTCGCCGAATTAGTGAACAAATTTTGAAAAGTGTAGTGAAAATTTTAAGCTGTAAGAACTCTGAGTTGACGAAACTTAAATTGATTACAAGTAGACGCTATTATGGGAACCCTGCAGAAAATATTTTAGGAGAAATAAAATGAAAAATTAAAGACACTTAGACATACTGTGGCTCAGGGTATTCAAAATTCGGCGCAGCGCAGTATGGTACTGTAACCTGCTTGTACTTAACGATAAGAAACCGCTTGGAACTTTTTCAAAAAGAATTAGAAACAAGCAAGGCAAATTCCTATTAAAATGAAGGTAGGTCTTATTAGAAAATTGTCTACTAATTGTGGTAACAGTCGTCGTGCTGTGTAATAACTTTATTCCATTTGCTTAAATTCAATTAAAAATTCTTAAAAATTTGTCTTAGAACTGCTTTTTTATTAACTTTTATTTCAAAAGAATGCTTACATTAATAAAACAATCGAAATTTCACCAACTTTCATTTAATAAATGTATTTAATTTAGAAAATTAGCTTTTCCCGGGAAATTGATTTTTTAATTCCCGTTTCCCGGGAAGTGCAAAAGTCCGGGAAATCCCAAACCCTAGTGGACAGTAAAAAATATATAAATTAATGCTAAAACGTACTTACAAAAGAAACTGATTTATTTTTTTTTTCAAATGACAAACGTACCTGCAAAGAAACACAAATAAAAATTTAAATTAAAAAAAGAGACACAAAAAATAATATTAAAAATAAAATTGCATATGTAAATGAAATAAATCCATTATAAAAAAACAAAAAATGCACATGTTAGATATCGACAACTGGGTCATATTTAAATTCATGGCAACAAACAAACATTTTCCACACACACAGAGATGCACGCATTAAAATGAAAATGTGCATTTTTTGTATAAAATTCACTTTCAGATGAAAACAAATGAAATTTGCAAAAGCAAAAAAAATATGCAAACAATTTCACTGTCACACAACATGAATCAATGTCAGTCACTCTGCTGCCAATGGCCAAAGAAACTAAGCAACAACAACAAAAATCTGTTATAAAAACTTTAGACAACAAATAACTGGGCCAACTAACAAGTGTGTTAAACGCACATTTTATAATAGAAAATGAAATTACTTCCCCCCTTAAAGCCATACAACAGCCAAGAGGCAGCAACTAAAAATTATTGCAACACGCCACACACACTTGCACGCTCACTTCAATTTAGCAGCTCGTTAAAAATGTTCAATTAAATAGAAAAAGATCTCCTCTTTAAACAATTACTTAGACATGGTTGAGGAGAGAAAATGTCATCAAAGAGCAAATTCTTGCCACCCAAAATGAAAAGCTTTAAACGAGAAAAGATTTGCTTTCTTTAAGGATCGCCTCAGTTTGATCGAGAAAGTAAAACAATTTCTCCTTTAACTGAAATCAATGACTTCTTTCTATAATTTTATTTATTTATTTTAGTTTCTACGCGTTCAAATGATCTTGGGAAAAATAGTGATTTTTTTCAGATTTTTTTTTTCTTCTTCATTCATTCATTCCTTCATACTACACTTTTACTTCTAGGAGGTCTTTGCTTTTAACTTTTATATTTTGTGCAGGTGTTTGTGTGTGCGTGCGTGCAGCAACTTTAAAGGAAAAATAATATTTTTATCAATGAAATTTAAGTGGAGTAAGAAAAGCGCACACACTCCTCTTAAGAGTGCGCAAGCTTTATGTGTTCACATAACCATAAACGGCTGTAAGCGTTTTATAAACTTGATTTTTTTTTTCTTCTTCTTTTTCTAAGCACATTTTACAAGAAACGTTAATGTGATGCCAACGACAAGTTGTCTAAAAGTTTAGAAGATGTTGCCAACAGCTAGAGATGATTAGTGTAAAATTTCTCATGAGCGTGAGTGTAAAATATGTAAAAAAAAAGTTAACATTTTCTTCGAACTTTGTTTGACAACTTTCAAACAATAACTCACCAGCACGCTCACGTGAGAGATCTAAATCTAACTTGAAACGAACTCAGAGTTAAAACCCAAAATCGAGTGCAGCGGAGAACCGCTATTGTTGGTGCTCTATTCTCCAGTGGGAATTAAAGGAACATATATATATATATGTATGTATATAATGCTCACGTGCGTGATTGAAGTATTTACTACCTATCACGCCTTATGGCAGTCTCTTTAGCTGTTACCATCTCTAGTTGGTTGTTTAGTGTTTTTATTGCGATTTTTCTTTAACTTCTACTGCTGTTTTTTTTTGTTCGTTTTCTCTAAAGTGCATTAAAATTTGGCCAGAGGAAAAACTGTTTTTACCTTAAATGTCTGACACAAAACACAAAGTGGAAATCCATTTAAAGAAAAGGAAATTCAAACGATCATTTCATTTTTCTAGATCCGTCAAACAACAGTTGAAGTGTATTTCTATTTATTTTTTTTTTATTTAAAATAAAATAGGTCAAGCAATCAATATACTTGAATTAAATATATATTATTATTTTTTCAGCCCCATCAATGGCAGCCACTCAAGAGACCATTTCATTACCTAATTTGTTGCTCTTGTTTAATGTTGTTTCTGAAGGGGGAGGGTAAAGTGTCATTTTATTGTTTAATAAAACATAATTGAAAACTTGTGTTTATCTTATTTATTAAAAAGAAATGGTGTCGAAGAGAAATATTTACTTAAGCAACAACTGTTTCTATCAAATTATGACAGAAAAGCGTTAAGTAAAAAAATTCTTCATTGAAACAACAAATAAAAAATTTTGATACACCGAAAAAAATCTTTCTTCAACCAAAGGCCTTTAGTTGAAAATTACAACTAAAAATAAAAGAACAAAGGTGTCTTAGGACACCCGGTTATAGCTATGCTGCTTAGCTATATAAAACAAACTATATGTTTTAAATAACAATGAAACAATAAAATGATAGTGTCAAATTCGCCGCAAATATTTAAAAAGGTTTCCATTTATTAAATTAATGTATTCTTTACATCCTATCGACTGTGTTCTCTGGTTTGTGCTCATGTGCAAAAACAATACAAAAACAAATTGAGCAATACTTCTCATTGTTTTAGTTTCACTGACGAAGCAAAACAAAATTAAACAATTTGTCTTGTTTATTTCCGTACTCTGGTTTTAAGTACAAAGAAATCAAAACAAAATAAATTTATAACTGTAAGAGTGTCGATTATTTTTGTTACGAAAATCACATCCTAGCTCCTGTATCGCCCAGTAAATAGCATAGCTATAACAAAATACAAATTTAATTGTGTCAATCAAACTTTCTACTTAATTAAATTTTTTTAAAAAAAACTTTAATTTGATTCAATTAATTTTTTAACTAAACTTTTAATCAAACATTTGCAACAAAAAGTTATAAAGTTGCTGCCATCTAAACAATCACCATCAACCGTCATAACTTATAAGTAAAACAAAAAAAAAAATAAACATCTTTCGCTGCCTACAAAAAAAAATGATTAATAACTCGAAAGCCAAGATGCTTTCTAGCCAAGATTAAAGTTGAATGAATACGAGTGAATCAACGAATGGGTGAACAGAAAATTAAAATAAATTCAAGTTTTAAAAACATATTCTTATGGATTAATTTTCTTGCTAATGTCTTCATTTTCGTGTGACGTTTTTAATCACTGGGTGAATGTTGTCATCATCTTTAATTTTTGACAGTTTGACAGTTATTACAAACAAATTTATGTATGCATATACATATTTTTATTCAATCAAGTTGGATTTCTTTAAGGCAGAGAAAGTTATAAACTCTTCTAAGATGATTATGCAAAGCTTAAAAAATTTTTAAACTTCTGATGCTGCTTTTTGTTTTTTTTTTAAGACGTTCAGAGACTTTAAAAAGTAAAAGTTACAAATTAAATAAGCAATAAAATAATTGTCTGCTATAAAAAAAAATTTTAAAATGCTTGTAAAAGCAACAAACATCTATCAAATAGTGATACGAGTCATTATTTAATCTTTACAAATCAAAGTTATTGATAGAAAGAAGATTTAAAATACAGGCGTGTCTTTATTATAAATTTATTTAACACCTGCCAAATTTCAAGAAAAAAAAAATAGAAAGATACAAATTGTTTTCTATTTTATTGTGAAAGAAAAGAAATTTATACCTTTTCGTTGGATTACTTCAATAAATATAAAAGACTTGGTTATATAATTTGCGAACATAAAGTTTGCTAAAACTTTCACAGTTGAAATAAATAAAAATATAATAAAACTAAATAAATAAAATATCGATACTGCGATACAGAGAGTTTTAAAGAAAAGCTTTTTAGGATTTCCGTACACAAAAGTTAAAAAGGAATTACCTTTTTGTTCTCGCTAAGATGTCCATCTTTCACAGGCAGTTTTCTCGAGAGCCGTTAAAGCTACGGACCAGAAACTCTTAAAATTTTCAAAAGTGCTAAAACTAAAAATTCCAAACTTAAAAAATCGCCAAAACGAAAAAAAGCGACAAAAATTAAAAAACAACCGACAAAAATCGCAAAAAACCAAAAAAACGCCAAAACGAAAATTTGGTGCCAAACTAAAGAAAATCTTATAATTAAAATAAATCGCCAAAAACCGAAAAAAACGCCAAAAGGAAAAAAACTCCAAAACCGAAAAAAATCGCTAAAATTATTAAAAAGCGAAAAAATAAGAAAAAGTGCCAAAACTAACAAAAGTTCCACAAACCGACAAAAGCTTACCATGAATTTTTTTTTATTATATGCAGTATATATAAAGATATGTAAATAAATACAAAAATATGAATACAAATTAAAAAAAAAACAATAAAATATGTTGCTCCATTAAAGGGGAAAATCGATTATCTAGAATGCTCCCAGTCCCGACCATTGCGGATAATCGAGGTCTAACTGTATTATCTTCTCTTTTGCATAAGTTCAAAGGCTGCTCAACTAAAATTGACTTGTGTGAACACAGTATTGTTAATAAATATACAATCACACAAACACATAAGCCAATGCAGATGCCAGACTGAAACAACAACAACAACCATAATGTTTCTATAATGATGTTCTATTTTCAAAGTACATACACACAAACCTACAGTACAAATTGCAACACGACCTAATGAAAAGATCGAAATCTAAAATAGAAAACGCAGCACATTCAGCAGGCGTCTTTCTGGATATTTCTAACATTCTTCTAAAAGCTGTATGTATAAAAAGGGTGATCTATCCGCTAAACGAGTATCAGTTTAGTTAAGTCAGTTAGGTGAAATTAGTCTAGTCGAGTATTGTGTTAAAACAGATAGATAGGATAGTGGTATACCCCGGTCACTTTTAGACATTGGGCCCCAAACACCTGGCAGATAATTTAAAAAATTTTCAAGCCTGACATAACAAATGAACAAAAAATCTAAATGTGCCAAAGAATGACAAAAGTATTGTTTTAAGTAATGTTTGAGCATTGGCCGTCCAACAACTATGAATGCCTACAGCTAATAATAAAAAAACAAGCTCATATGCAAACATACGCATTACTTTTAAACCGAATACGTATAATTATAAACATCCAACAACTTTGTCTATAAACATTTTTTAAATTAGGCAAGAGTATAAAAATACTCTGACTATAAATTGGCCACACATGCTTATATACAGGGCTATTTTATTTATACACACATACATAAAGCATGCTTTTAAACAGCCACAAACACACCCACACATTTTTCATTCCATTTTATATACACAAATGTATGTATACTGTGACGAATGATGAATAAATATTCCGAGTATCATGCGTATATATTTTTTTTTTGCTAAAATATCCATAGTCAGATTATAAGCATATTTTAACTACTTATAGTCTAAGTATAATCACACTCAGACTACTTATAGTCTGAGTATAAGCATACTCAAACTATTAGTATGCTGATACGCATGTGTTTTTTTTATTTTTAGCTATTGCGTGTATTTTTTAGTCTTTAGCATAAAAGAAGTAGATATGCTCTCGTAAGTTGAAATCGGCTATAGTCGGCTATATAGGGCAAACAACATCCTATTGTCATTCTCGGATACGCACCACCGAATTGAAAATTTCCCCCTTTTTGTAAACGAAAGAGAGCAAAATATTGTGGCATTCTTGTAATGATTTAAAAAAAAATTATTTTATTTAACCAAAAACTGACAAAAATCGGCTTATGCCGTTATTACAGAAAACCATAAATATAACAGTTGACAAGTCTGGTAATTTCCATATTTTATTAATTTGTATACAATAGCTTAAAACAACTAAAAGCTATCAAATATTCATCTCTAAACAAAAAAACTGTTTTAATTGTTGTCATTTGTCATAAACAAAAAACAAACTTTTTAAAAATATTTTTCCTACTCATGCTACCACCCCCCAAAAGCTTCCTGATTTAATAAAATCGTGTTGGAGTCTTTTTGTACCCGTAGTAACAAATACCAACACCAACAGTGAGCGCAGAGCAGCAGTTCACCTAGTGACCATTAAACAAACAAAAGAAGAAGAAGTATGACCAACAAGCAGGGGTATTCATTCACTGTCATCGTTATGTGTAACGGTTATGTATGGCTGTTTCTGAAACGGAAAATCGTATTAATAACATGTAAAAAATATTATGCTATCAAAAAGACTCGAACTCTAACTTTAGTAATCAGCAACAGCAACATCAACGTATCGCCAGCATTTGTAGCATTCGTGGTATCAACTATTTATTTGTCTGACTGATTTTGTTTTTGTTTTGTTTGTCTGTTGGATAGTCGTCAGTCGTTTCAGTAGCAGTAGCATTTCCGTCTCATGGTCTATTGACCATAACAAAAAAACATACATACATAAAGTGCATTTATGTATGTATATGTATACAAACAATAGAAACCTAACAGCAACAATTTGTTGATTACATACGTATGTATGTATATATGTTTGTATGTATGTACAATGTATATATGTATATGTATTTATATTTGATTGATTTGTTTAGAAACAAATTAAAATTCATAATTTCCTATAATAATTTGAAATCATAAATCAACAACATAAAAAGTTTGAAAGCCATTAAAAAAAAGCATTGAAAGTTAAATGAACTTTTGCTCAGAACAAAATGTATATTTAATTAATTATATATTATTCAACAATACATACATATATACATACCAGAGAATGACAATAAATACTACAAAAAAGTATACATAATTCAATAGTCTTAATTTTAGTAACTGCGTATAATCATAATTGTAACGCAAGCAATTTCTGCGCTCCCACATTTTCTCTCAAGCAACTATGACTAAGTATATCCAATTCCAACATACAAGAGCGAAAAAGGAAACTACGCTGAGCTCTCACACACATACTATGGGTATGAATATTTAATCGGGCAAAAAAAATACGCATTTTACTCGGGATATTTATTCATTATTCGCCATATTCGTTTACATACATTTGTGTATATAAAATGGAATGGTAAGTAAGTGGGTGTGTGTTTGAAAACATACTTTATGTGTGTGTGTGTAAATAAAATATACCTTTATAAACGCAAGTGTAGCCGATTAATATCCAGAGTATTTTTAATCAGAAATAATTTCTTAATCAGGCTTGAGTTCAGTAATTTCAATTCTTATTGAATGAAATATTTTTCTTAATTAATGTGAGTATCTAAAGAAGAGAAGAAAAATTAAACTAGACTTTATAGCTGGGGGAAATACCGATATTTTTCTGTGCAGCCACGCACTTCATCAGCACCCATGTCTATCTACTGGGGTAGAGATTATTATTAACATCAGCTATTTAACTTAAATTTCTATGAAATGGAATATGAGAATTGATTGTGTATACAATTATTGATTTGCCTTTGGCAAACACATTTGTAAGTATCACTATTCATTTTCTGTTTTTCCATTTTCTATTTAGGTTAGCACGAAGTTATATCACTCTACCTATGTATGTTTAACTATTCTTACTTATCTTTTACGATCATCACATTAATTATTTTTACTTATTCGATGCACCATCGGTACATACATATAAGTATTATTGTAGTGACTTTATGTTACTTTGTTTTTGCTTTCTATTTCCATTTCATAGAAATTTAAGTTAAATAGCTGATGTTAATAATAATCTCTACCCCAGTAGATAGACATGGGTTCTGATGAAGTGCGTGGCTGCACAGAAAAATATCGGTATTTCCCCCAGCTATAAAGTCTAGTTTAATTTTTCTTCTCTTCTTTAGATACTCACATTAATTAATAAAAATATTTCATTCAATAAGAATTGAAATTACTGAACTTCTATTACTTCTGATTAAAAATTCACTACAGTTCAATTAATTCTAAAAATGTCTCATTTATCTAGAGTATTTTTATACTCATGTATATGACTGTAGCTCATACAGTCTATCCCCCATATGCATAGAAATTAACGTGTGCTTCAAGTGTACGTTAAAATCGGTTTTTGTATAGAAATTTTTTTTAACGTACACTTTAAGCACACATAAATTTTTTTTTTGCATATGAGGGTATAAATTTTAGTTATAGTTGTTTGTGCTGCTTAATGTCATTTTGCAGTCGGTAGCTTGCTGTGGTGAATGTAATTAGGTATTTTAATTGGAAAGATTTTCAGAATCTCTGGTGAAAGAAGTGAGAATGGAAGGTCTACTCCGCACTGAAAACGTGTGTTAAAAATATATCAGTATGGAATGGAGCGATCGGGCCTTATACACACAAAAGAAAGGGGTACAAAAGCCTTCTAGAACACATGCGTGGTCCTTCTTTTTCCCGCTGGGTATACCCATATATCAAAACAAAGAAGCATAGAGATGGTCTGAAGTAGAAAGGCCCTAGCTCGTATTTTTTTAAGAAATTTAGTTTTTCAATGATTTCAATATATTTCACATAAATACACCTCGTCACAAAAATTTACTGCAATAGTGTAAAAAAACTAATGCTTCTACAAGCAGTTGTACTATTTCTATTTCATTTTTACCTTCTCTTGTAAAGTTAAAATTATATGAGTTAGGGCCTTTATACGTACATTTAGGCAAGTACATACGACTATATCCGTTTCTTTATTGATTTAATTAATACCAAAAAAAAGAATAAATAATAAAGCGAATTCTTATACTCGTATGTTAAAGAAAAAACTTGTTAGCAAACAATTCATTCAGCCCTTTCTCTCCCAAAAGATGCTATCTCCACTTAACTTTTAAATTTATTTTTACATTCTTTATGTTAAAGATATTCCAAGTGAAGTTATTATTATTATTATTACATACTTTTAGCTTATTTCCTTTGCTTATTTGTTCACAAAATGCTAAGCTGAACGCATAATTACACGTACCATTTAAATCATACTTTTCAGTTTAATTTTTTTTTTACTTTTACACAAACAAATAGATACACACATTCATTATTAAAAGTTTTGAGAAAAAAAAACGAGAAAATAAATAATGACTGTTTTCTTACAATTTATTGACTGACGGTTATGAATAACCGGCCGTAAGAAGTCTGACTGAAGAACGTGGAGACAGACAGTCAGACAGTTAAACAGAAAACAAAAAACGTGCATAAACTTTAAAAGAAGCATTTAAATGCTCAAACAGTTTTTTATTGCCGTTGTGTGAAAGAAATGTCCAAATATATTTATGAAAATAATAACATGAGCTTTTTGCACAAATCCTAAAAAGGCGGGTACTCATTCACTGCTGTTTTGGGTTAGACGATTTCAATATTCAGTGCAAAAATTAAAATTTGCAAAATTCCTCAAATTTGGTGTGTAAAAATTTTTGCAAAAATTCGTGATTGGAATGTTTGTTTATTGCCTTGAAAATTTATTTAAAACGTTTCAATAGAATAGCGGGGATTGTTTTTTTTGGTTGTTGTTGTGGGTTACACACTGTTTTCTGTTACAGCTGATTTGACAGCTTTTTATTGCTTTCGGAGAATTAAGCTGGAGAAACCTTAGGAAACAAAACATGATTACATAAGTTGGATATAAGGCCATCCGGATTCGGTACCTAGAAGGTTTTAAGCTACACATAAAAATATGTAAATAAATGTACATAAGGCACTTTTTGCTCTAAAGGGGGTCAACTCAAAATGTATAACTGCACCGCAGTAGAGGCAAAAAACTTTTTTTCAAATACCGACACAACAGTATTTTTTTTGCGAAAGAGTCGAGATAATTATGTCAGACCTTTACAGTAAGAATATATGGCGTTTTCTGGCAAAAATTTAAAATCGCACAATTTTGAGTTGACCTTCTTTTGAGGGACTAGTGTGAAAGGTGTTAAAGTCCTGCACAAGACCATTTATAAGAACTTTCAAGACATGAGAGATTTTTCAAATGCTTTACTACAGCGAAATATTCTAAAACAAACGCTTAACAACACTGTGGGCAAGACAAACAAAAGAAACAAGTGTCTTGCCAGCAGTGTTGTTTAGCGTTTGTTTTAGAATATGTCGCTGTAGTAAAGCATTTGAAAAATCTCTCATGTCTTGAAAGTTCTTATAAATGGTCTTGTGCAGGACTCTAATATGTATGGGTTTCTGAAGAAATTAAATCATTACACGCATGATAGATTAGAACAGCTATATTCAAGGCATATGCACAATGTGTGAGCTTTCACAAAGAGCTTTGTGCTTTCACACAGACGAGAGCACAACAGCCAATCAGTTCCCGGCAACAACAATGCTTGCTGCTATTTTACAAAAATCAAAAAAAAAATTAAGAGCTTTCAAAGCTGTTTACCTCAAATACAAATATCAGAGCAATGCTAAATCGGTCTAAAGCAGCTACGTCCAAACACACATTCATTCATGTTTTTATTTGAATTAAACAGCTTTGAAAGCTCTTACAATTTTTTCTTGTTTTTTGCAAAGTAGGAGCAAGCATTGTTATCTGTTGCATTGTTATTATGGCTGTTGTGCTCTCATCGGTGTGAAAGCACAAAAGCTCTTTTGTAAAGGTTTGCATAGTGTGCATATGGTTTGGACGTAGCTGGTTTAATGTATGGATGTAATGGAGTCTGTAGGGTCTGTTATAGATTGGTTTCACTCCAAAAGCGGCAATTTTACTTATTATCAAATCCATTAAGCCAAAAATGAGCTTCATCGCTGAACATAATTTGGCAAGAAGGCATCATCTATAAGCCTAAATGGGCGAATTGATGCCTGATTTTCAAAGAAATCTGGATTATTTGCCAGAGTATGCTGATGATTTGCCGGAGTATGCTGAGCATAAATGTCAAAAAGTGAGAGCAGTATAATAGTTCGATTGACAGTTAACCCTTTCGTAAGTTCTATTGCAAAGCTTAAATGATCAAACAGAATTGCGGCATAAACACATTTTCCATACAAATTGACACAGAAAAGTACATCCAGAAAGCAGTCGAGAGATAGAATCTATTTTATTTTGACAACGTTTTTTCTTATGTTCTCACATATAAATTAATATTCTCTCAATAATGCTACCATACTTTCAATAAATTTCATACATTTTGTGAACAAAACTACAAAGAAATATAAGCACAAAAGAAAATGAAACAAAACTAAGAGAGCATTTGAAGTTACTGCCGTAGTTGTTATTATGGGCTTTGTTAATTTGACAGCGATTTTTCCTGAAGTTACGGATTTATTCTGTTCAATCATTAAATCTGAAAATTGAAAAACATACACATATGTACGTACGTATGCGCGTTACTTCAGCGCACTTTTCAACTCAAAGCGCACTCTTATTCGCTGCCAGTAGCTACATATGACTAACTAACTTCATGGATATCTTATACACTAAAGCAGAGTGCGGAGAGTGCTCGAATTAAACTCGCTCGCAAACGAATTCAATTTGAGCGAGTTTTATTTTTTGTATTGAAAAGAGCTACTCTTGTCTGCACGCGAGTTAAAAAAAATAAAACTCGCGAGCGCATTTAATTTTTGAGAATCGAAAATAGGACTCGCAAAAATTTTAAGAGTCAAAAATAAAACTCGACTCGCGAGTCGAGTTAAAAAGAATTATTCGCGAGTTTTATTAATTTTATTTGCTCAAATTCTGTTTTCTATAGGTCGCAATGTTGAAATTATATTTTATTACTGACAGGTAAGCATTTGCATAACTTTTCATGAAGCATAAGGCTTAAAACATTTGAAAAATACCTCATGACATGAAAATGAGAACATATATTTTTATATATGTATATGCATTTGTAAGTACTATACTTTTCAAATTCGCATATAAATACATATACTTTTTCGGATAAACTAAAAAAAATTTTTTTTGTAATAACTATTCGTTTTGAATTCGTGTATGCTCGTTTTGCACTCTTTTAAAATTTGTGTTTACGAGTTTTAAAATTAGAACTTGCGAGTACAAAGTTTAAGGCGAGTCATTTAATGCTTACGAGTCGAGCACAAAAGGAGTACGAGTCTTATAGAATTAGAACTCGCGAGCACAAATTTTAAAACGAGCGAGTTAATAAAAATTGTTCTCGTGAGCAGAATTTTTCCCTACCCTGCACTAAAGCTTAATCTGTGCTTTTTTTAATAGAATAATAAAATATTTATAACTTCAATGTCAAAAGCAAGCAAATTTTAAGTTTTGTTTTCGAATTGTAGTTTCTTGCGATTCTGCTTTATTTTAAGCGGAGAAACCTGGTTAGAATGTGTCCAAAGGATTTTAAGCTTTAACACTCTCTTGAGAGTTCAATAAACTTTAATACTCCTTTCAGTCTGTCGCATTAATTGTGTACATCATCCAATTTGATTTTTTTTTTAACAAAATTTTTAAATGAATTTTGTTGTTTGCTTATAATTATACTGTCTCATAAACATGTCATTATTTTTGCAATGTTTCTTTTATGTGTTAACGTGTACGTGTGTTTCTGGCCATAATTTTCATTAACAATTTGCCACGGCCAGAAAACTGAAACTGAAACAACAGTTAACATGATTACATACATACAACATACATTTTGTGTAACATTCAAAGATCAATAGCAGCTAATCGGCGGAACGTTTGAAATGATCAGCCGAGCTTGATTGATTTGATGGAAATATTCATTATACTCGTAGTTAGCAGCCAATGGACAGTGGACAATTGACAATTGTGTTATTGATATTTTATTACAACTTTTTCTGGGAATTATTTTTCTTTTTTTTTCTTCTTTGTATCATAAAGTGAAAGATAATGGGTTGGATTGATTACTGCAAAGTAGGATATTTATTGAAGAAAAGTTAAAAGTAATTTTTGTTTTATTTTTTCAAAATCATTTGGCTAATATTGTTTTATGATATTTCTTGTAAGACATTATTACCCATGAATGAGCGTTTATGCTGCAAACAAAGTAAAGCTTAAACTTTATTTCCTTCCGCAATTGAAAATGCAGGCTTAAAAGTTTTCAAGAAAAATTTTATTTCTTTCCGCTTAATAATACAAAAGAAAGAAAGGCTTTCTTCATTTGTTTGGTTTGAAAAACAATATGATCACTATGATTTACTTGTAGTCAAAGAAAACAAAAAACGTCAAATACTGCTAAAGTGAATGTTAAACAATAGCAAGCAAAAAAGTTATCTAACTTTACACACACACACACACACACACACACACACACACACACACAAGTTGTAATAATAAAATTAAGCGGTTTTACATAAACTTGAAATTATACAATTTCAGTCTTTTGGTTTTTATTGCACTAATTGTGGATTTTAAAGACCATAAAATCTACGTGAATTCAACAACGACTTTAATTAGTATTCAGCACAGATATTTAGATTTAGGTTCTCTTCTTGTTTCTTATTACTTCGAATGCATTTGAATTTTCATTTGAAGCCCGCTGTCAATAATATACAAAAAAAAAGAAACAGTTACAATTCAAAACAAAATGAAAGAAAGAAAAAAAAAATAGCCACATTCGCATACGAGTTCGAATTAAATAATCAAGAACAACTCCACTACTCTGCGCTATCGAACCCGGCGATCTGGTTTTGTAATTTTCCACATAATAATATTCTTCACATGTAATGAAAACATGATTCACATAAATTTTGTTTAAATAATTTTATAAAAAAAAACAAGCATAAAAATAAAACACATATTCCGTTCTTATTTGCTTGCCTAATAATAGAAGGCACCATGGATACGAAACGAATGTGTATTTTTTTTTTAGTATCGCGAACAATTGGTGGTATTTGCTTTTTGAAATTATGGTAGATAGAGATCATTAAACTTTGATAACGAAAGAAATATGTATATGCATATGTACATAAAAAAAAAGATACAAAAGTGTTAAACGAGCGCATTGTTATCTTGGTTACCAAGCAATATAAATTCAAAATATTAAGGCTATTCGCTTGGGATGGAAAACTATGAATATGCAATTCATAATTGTAAGCAAGACAGAAAGGAACTTAAAAGTGCAAAGACAGTGAGGACGAGAGAATGACAAAAGTGTCGTTTTAAGTACTTTTTGGGTATTGGCAGTCAAACAACCATGAAACACGCGCATTAATTTTAAACCGAATACGTATAACTATTATAAATATTCAACAACTATGATTATACCAGAGCTGTTAAATTTCGATTACGATTAGTAATCAATTAGATTACGTTTTAAAAATAATTGTAATGATTATATAATTGCTCTCAAAAGAATTGCTGATAAATAATTGATTACGATTGCTAATAATCGAAAAATAATCTGAATCACGGATGGAAATCATGGTACAATTGTACTTTTTATGGTACATTTTAGACCTCGTTGGTACCGTGGTACTACCGCGAGTTACTTGATACAATTTAAAAATGCCAATGTTTCACTACATCGAAGGTTGGTTTCTGGTTTGCGGCACAGTATATACAAAATACATTATGTCTGCAGCAAATAAGAAACCAACTGACGATATGGTAGCATTAATTTTGCCTATGTTGTCTTTAATTTTTTTGTGTGTGTTTTATTTAGAATAACCGATCTCTATCAAGTCTAATCTACGAATGTACCCCTATAAATGTAATATTTAATATTTTCTTATGTTATTTTTAATTTTTTATACTAAATTTGTATACACATTTTTGTTAAGTTAATGTTTTTTATTGTATACTTCTGAATTTTTACATTTTCCTTCCCTGATCTGAATTACTTAAAATTACTAAAAATAATCAAAAGTAATCAAAAAGTAATCCGGCTACTTTCAAAGATTACTTTTGATTTTTAATAAATAATCGAAAGTAATCAAAAGTAATCCTTAGAAGTAATCGGATTACTTTTTAATTACTTTTGGTACTTTTTGATTATTTTTAGTAATTTTAAGTAATTCAGCTTACTTTTCCATTATTAGTAATCGTGCGAAACTGAATATAATCGTAATTTAATCGTTACTTCACCTTAAAAAAAAAAGTAATCAAATTAGTAATCATTACGATTACTAATCATTACTTGACAGCTATGCTTTATACACCTTTATAAATTACTCAGCACAATAACAAAAACTAAAGTCAAAATAAACTTTATAGACTGTATGAGCTACAATCATACGCATGACTATAAAAATACTCTTAATATTAATCGGCTACACATGCATATATACAGGGCTATTTTATTTATACATTTATACAAGCAGCACACACACATTCCAGTTTATAGACACAAATGATTAATAAATATCCCGAGTATCATGCGTATATTTTTTTTATCCGATTAAATATCCATAGCCTGGGTATAAACATGCTCACACTATAAGTATGAGAGAGAGCCAATGTATGTATTTATTTAGCGTATTTTAGTTTTTCACATAAACGAAGCTGCGATGCTCTTGTATGTTGGAATCGGCTATAGTCATAGTTGCTTGAGAGAAAATGTGTGGGCGTACTAAATGTTTGCGAAACAATTATGATTATAAGACTATTTACTTATGTATTTTTTTTTAAGTACCTATTGTCATTTTGTGGTGAGGACATGCTGCGGTCGGGAGGCGCACAGTGGAAGTTTGGTGTCAAAAACCTTTTTTTACGGACCCTTAATTATGAAATTGGTCTGAGACATGTATTGCTTTGGTTGATATATTTAGTAGATTACATTTCAACAAATGAAAAAATTTGTTTATATATAATGCAAAATTTTAATTTAGACTTGTAGTAGAACTCAGGCTCTCTAAGACCCTTATTTGCTTTGTGGTCAACGCACTAACCACTTCAGCTATCGCCACCCTCAATATCGGGCTAACATTTCTGTTAATTTTTTTTAATTTTATTCGATTTTCTATACCGCAGCTTGGCCCCATTTTAAGCACTCCTAAATTAAATGTTAAAAATCCATTTAAAAGCCATTACTCACTCCCTTCCTTTTCTCAGCACTGCATTTTTTTAACACACTTCAATTTCAAGCACTTCCTGCATTGCTATTGCAAACAATGAATGAATGCACTTTGCATTCACTCGCAAGTATCGTTTGATTAAACTCATCGTCTATGATCTTTAATAATTTCGCTGCTTGTTTCGAAGCGAGTGTTAATATCCTGATATTAAAATTAACTGTTCCCCATTTAACAGCCATCATCGTATTAAAACATGCTTTCTTTTATCTTTTATGCCACATTATTGCAACGCGTTGGAAGCAATATGCAACACAAGGTAGGTAAACTGTTATCAGATACACACTCGCGCATATGTTTGTTTTATAAAACTTTACACATGACGGTGTAATTATAAGTTTTTTTTCGCATCTTAATATTTTATAATTCTTATATCTCAGCAATGAACTCGTGCCAATTTCCGAGGGGCAGGGCAAACTTCTTTGAAACAAAAACCAAAACACATTTACAAAAAGTTTTTGTGTTATTTTATTTAATGTAATTATCGTTAAGCAGTCTGCTGGTTTGTTTTTATAAAATATTTTGTCAAAAACTAAATAATAATAACAAAAAAAAAAGATCTTAAGAAAACCATTGCCAAAAAAAAATAAAACAAATTACAGAATTATATTTTGCAATAATTGCATTGCCCAAAAAAAAAGACCTAAAAGAAAACTGACACGTACAGTAGCAGTGTTGCAACATACGCAACAACAACAACAACAACAACAATAACTACAACAGCAAGAATTTTATTAGCATTAAACGTGCAAAATGTATTTTATTCGCGTGTGTGTGCATAAGTTGCAGCTGCAGTTCTTAGAAAATCTTAAGATCTCGTTGTTAATGTTAATGATGCAAGCCAAAGCCGCAACAACAGAAACCTTCAACAAAAGGGGCACAACCAACATTGAAGAAGTCAACAAATAATTTTCCTATCCAAACAGGTAAAAAGTGCAATCAACACACGTGTGAGGCCATGAAAGACTGGACACGGAAGAATTTTATACATAAAATTAAAGGATTTTTTTTCTTAATAAGACTTTTTAGTTTAATATTTTTAAAACTTTTCACGTTTTATAGAACTCATCTTCATCAGGTTGCAACCTGATTTTTGAATATCGAGTTTTCATCAGATCTCCATGTTTTGAGGTCATGGGAATCAGAGAAGCGCAATGAGTAGTAAAAATGTGAGTAGAGTTGAATCATGATTTATAAATTCTTGTACTTATGCGCACTCATACTTATTGCAATGTTGTCTACGAATCATATTCACGCGAAAGTTTGAAGTGCGCATCGAACTCATACTTAGCAATATTTATGATGTTGTTGATTTCGACTCTCCCTAACTCAATGCCTATGGACGATGCAAAATAAGTATGATTCACAATGCTAACTTCGCATACGAACATTAAAGTTCTCATTATTAGGTTATGTGTTTCTCTCTTGCTTTTTTTGTTTTCTTTTTTTGCAGAAATTGAAAAACAATCATATTTACTACTATTGTCTACTACTTGCAAACTCTTAAATGACTAAACTAAACTAAAACTTTAAATAAACATACATGCATGAGTTGAGTGATCTGAATCAATATGAGTGGTATAACTATTTTCCTGAAATTATAAATCAAACTGAGGTGATTTAGGAGTGTGAGTATGGTATGACTGTGATGTCTGCGTTGCATTCATATTTATTTGAACCTGTACTTATAAATCAATGTCATGGTGAGTATACGTAAATCAGAGTAGTTGATTTCAAATGATGTCTACTCACTTATATTTAAAATTTTATGAGTCAGTATGAATAGCGAAAACATGACTCATTGCCAATCTCTGATGGGAATCTATTCTGACTAAGTTCACGATGATGTCCGTATGGATAAAATTTACTCTGTAAATCTTGCATTAGCGCGTATGAGTAATGTATTATTTTTCTCCAGTATTACTCATACGTACTCACATCCACACAAAAGCACATAAGATATATGAAGCAGAGAATGACGAATGAGTACTCCAAAAAAATATTTATATTTAAGTAAATAATCTTAATTTTAGTAACTGTCTATAATGAAAATTGTAGCGCAAATAATTGCTACACACACATTTTTTCTCTCAAGCAACAGTAGCTGTAGCCGATTCCAACATAGAAGAGCATCTCTACTTCGTTTATGGGAAAACTAAAATACGCACAGGCGTATAAAGCTCATTTAATTTCTCTCATATTTCTAAGTCTATGGATATTTAGCCAGACAAAAAAAATATACGCATGATACTCGGGATATATATTGATCATTTCGCTACTGTTTACATAATTTTGTGTATATAAAATAGAATGAAAAATGTGTGTGTGTGTGGCTGTTTGGAAACATGCTTTATGTGTGTGTTACTAAAATAGCCCTGTATATATGCATGTGTAGCCTAGAGTGGCCATTATTTGTAATTTTTTTATTTCTTATATTCTCTCTCCGCCAAATCGGTTAAGTTTAATGTAAAAAAAACCAAAAAAAATTTCATAGCCCATTTATTCAATGTAATTTGTTTGCATATGACTATCTTTTTAAAAAACATTTTACAAGAATAAGATATATAGCAATATTTTAGCTCTTTTAGTGAACAACATTAGCTTCAAAGAAAAGTTAAGCTAAAGTTAATATTTCAGAAAATAATGAAGAAAATGACCAACAAAATACCAAAAAAATTGTATACCGGAATTGCATTTACATGGAAATGATTTTACTAAGCATGTACAATAATTTTTTGAATTATTTCATACATACATATATTAAGTATATAGTCATAAGAAAACTAAACAAAAAAAAAATACATTGAATAAATGGACTGGAGGACCAACTTTGAGGGGCTGACGCACTCCCTAAGACGCAACTTATCGCTATGAAATTTTTTTATATTTTTTTTTTACATAAAACTGAACCGGTTTGGGGGGAGGGAATAAAAGAAATCAACAAAAAAAATTATCCATACAACTAACGGCCACTCTAGTGTAGCCGATTAGTAGTCAGAGTATTTTTATACTCTTGCGTACGATTTTGGCTCATAACTACATTCTATGAATTTTAGTTATAGTTTTTTTGTGCTGCGTAATTTAAAAAATGTGTATAAAGAAAGTTTTTGGCTGTTTATAGTTATACGTAGTCGGTTTAAAATTAATGCAAGTGTTTGTCTATGAGCTTGATTTTTATTTATAGCTGTACGCATTCATAGTTGTTTGCCCATCAATACTCAAAAAGTACTTCAAACCATTCTTGTGTCATTCTCTGATGCTATTCAGAGATTCGTATTGAATGCAGAAAGATATTTATTTATTTATTAATTAAGTCCATAGATTTTAAATCCTTACTGACTAAAGGTTTTTACATAATAATAATAATTCCAATATAAAGATTTATAGGGTCTTCTCGTCTTTTAAATAAATTTTAGCTTTTTGAATAAAAAATTAAATTCAATAATAAAATTAAAGAGAATTATTGACGTGAATACCATTATTATGTTAAAACTTAAATACTAATAGATAGTAATAATTTGGTAAAAACTTCCATTAGAACAGTCTTTATGTGTGTATTTGGATCATAAATAACAGACTTTTGTAAACACCCAGTTGGCCACGTCTTTAAGACATCTTTGACGACGGGTAAGTCGTAGAAGACATATTGAAGACAGCCGCATACAAATCGTCGACGAAATTTTCATACAAATGGCGCCGAGGTCACACAAGACGAGATGGGCGACAATATCGCTCAGATTGTCGTCAACACTGCTTTATTGAAGACAAAACTTATATGACACTTTCGCTCAGATTGTCCTCAACAAAGTCTTATTGAAGACAAAGCGTATGACACTGTCGCTCAGATTGTCGTCAACACGGCTTTTTTGAAAACAAAACGATGCATATTGTCGCTCAGATTGTCCTCAACAAAGTTTTATTGAAGACAAAACGATGGACATTGTCGCTCAGATAGTCATGAATGACGATTTCCTTTAAATTTTCGATTAGAAAACCTAATGGAAAGGCGACATGTCGTGCATTAATCGTCGAAGACAATGTCGTCTGTGACGATTTGGCCAACTGGGCAACTAATCATAACTCAAGGCACACACACATACACACATAATTCAAAGGGATTGTTATTTTTTTAATTAAAAAAATAAAAGATCCCAGAAACTAATCTCAAAATCTATTTGATTAAAAAAAGAACAATACGAGTAGAATACATTTAAAATTAAATAAAGAGAAAAAAAAACAATAACAGAAAAGAGTAGATAGAAGAAGGGATTCTTTTATAACAGTTTACACAACTTGCTTCTTTTGTTGGAAATCAAATTACCCCTCGTGGCTTTAATTACAAATACAAGAAATAGATATACAAGTAATAAATTTGTTCCTCTTAGTCTCTGTCACTAAACTTGAACTTGCCTTAAAATAAAATTTAAAGAAAACTCATTAACAGGAATATTTTATACTTGTATTGTTAAAAGAAAAAGAAAAAGAAAAAGAAAAAAAAAAGGTTTCAAGCATTCACGACAGTGTGTAAATGTTATTTAAAGTATAAATAAGTTGGCCATATTCCAAGTGCCCGTTATAAAACAGTTTTATGGTTGGGTTTTAAATGTCTTAACACAATCGAGTTGAGCTGCCACAAATGCCAAGAACAAATACCACACACACATCTCTCTCCATCTAATTTAGCTTGTCAATCCGCCAGCTACTCTTATGTAAGTCTTTACTGGCATTCGATTTAACTGCAGGCCCTAATGGCAGAAGAAGAAGCCGCTGCACTGCGTTCAATGAACGTAAAAGTAAGGCCGAGTGGTCGATGGTTGGTTTCAGAATTCTGCATTCTAACATATTTGAATATGAAATGCAAGTCTAACCGTTGTTGCACATGCACGTTTATGTGCATACGTACATCCATATGTATGTATGTTGTTTTAAAGTTTGTTGTATCGTTGTATCGTTGCTTGTATCCCCACGTATCATAATAACGCAGTAAACATTTCTTGTATTATTCATGTTTATAGTTAGAGACAACACTTGGTTATTTTTTCTTTCTAAATTGTTACTGTTATTGTTGCTGCTGCAGTTGCTGTTAGTTTTTTTTCATACTTTCTTTCTTTTTTTCAGTCATATTAAAGTTGTTGTTCTTGTAGCCATAAATACTTTATTTATGGTGTCTAACACACATGCCTTAACCATAAATATCTGTTGGTATTTAGTCTTATCTAAGTACGTTCAGGCAAGAGTGCTTATCTAACTGACAATAAAATTGTTTAGAATACGCCGCTTGGCTTTCAGGTACTCGTATCAAAATTTTTAGACCAATATTTTAAAGCAAAGGAAATGGCTTCGAAGCCTGGCATTCATTGGCATCATATCGTGCCATAACCGCCAAAAAGCTTAAGCGACAAAATGTTCGAACTTCATTTTTTTACCAAAATCGATTATTTGCGATCGTAAATAGTAGATTTTCATAAAAAAAACGAAGTCCAAGAAATATTTATGTCGCTTAACCTATTTTAGCGTTTATGGCTCGATGTTTAATGATTTTTATATAACCTTGTCATTGCAAGAAGTTCTCTTTTATGTTTCCTAATCACCGATTTGGAAGTGATGTTGAGAAAAATTTCCTTTTTGGTCGTATTATAACACTTTCCTTGGGAAAAATGGTAAAAAAATTTGCCCATAGTCGCAACTAATTTTTTTCTATGCGAATTTAAATGCAAAACATTGTTTCATGTAAATTTCAGTGAAGTAGTTAAAAGAAGTTTAGACGAAAATTAGTTTTTAAATTTATTTAAAAAAATAATTTCGTATAAAGCAAAGTGAGTATTTTTAAAACGATAACGGAGTTACACATTTTTGTATGTATAATCACACTTATTCTAATTGTCGACATCGACGTCACTTTAACACAACACCAAAAAAATTAAGGCTTGTGTATCCGTTGGCGAAAATAAGTGACTCCTGTTGGCAGGTTTATGCTATTTTATAGACCTTAGGGAACGGAAATAGATTGCCAGTAGCACAAAATTTTACTCGAGAGTGAGTAAACAAGCCCCAATTTTTTGGTATTGTGTTAAAGTGACGTCGATGTCGACAATTATAATAAGGGTGAATATATAGAATTTTACTCGCTTTTCTACTAATATTTGTATGTTTTAATATAAATTCTGTGGAAGCAATGAAAATGTATTACCTTAAAAATTAATTCCAATTTTTTTTTTTGGCTTTACTGGGGAACAAAAAGAGTTACGATTACAAGTATTAATATAAAACGCTTTTCTACAATTATTCGTCCACGAATGCATCAACCAACTTAAATCAAATCTGTAGCAGTAAAAATTTCTGATAAGTATGTATTTACATTCGATCAAAAATATCTAAAATTTTATTAACGGAAAACTTCGAAAGTTTCGAAAATTTTATTTCAAATAAAAAAAATTATTAACCAAAAAATTAAAAATTCAATATAGTTCAATTTAATCCAAAAGTGTCTCACATAAAAAAAAATATTCGAAAATTTTATTTTGAAAGTTTCAAAGAAACTTAATTAAAACACAAAAGAAATTGAAAGTTCAATTTTTAAAAAAACTACAAATGTTTGATTTTCGAAAAATTTTGAAAAATTTTATTTTCGAAAAACTTTTTTTCAAATAAAAAAATTAATCCAAAATTTAATTTTCAAAAAACTGAAAGTTTCATACGTTTTGTTTCGAAAAAAGTATTCGGAAATTTTATTTTCGAAAAGTTTTCTTTTCGAAAAATTTCTAAAGTTCTTTAAAAACTTTAAAAATTTTATTTTTGCAAAACTTCAAAAATTTTAAAATCCTTATTCAAACCAAGAATTATTTTTTGAAAGTTCTATATTTGAAAAACTTCAGAAAATTATTTAGAAAAACTTCTGAAATTTTTCGAAGAACTTCGAAAATTATATATTCAAAGAACTTCGAAAAATTCGAAAACTTAATTTAAAAACAAAAGAAATTGTTCAAAAGATTTAAATTCGAAAAACTTTCGAAAATTTTTTTAAAATTTTGAAAAGCTTTAAAAATTTTATTTTCAAAAACTTTAAATTTGTTCCCAAAAATTCTTTTCGAATTTTCAAATACAATTATTGTTCGAAATAAAATTATTAAAAACACAAGAAATTGTTCAAAAGATTTAATTTCGAAAAGTTTGTTAACATTTTATTTTCGAAAAGCTTTAAAAACTTTATTTTCAAAAACTTTAATTTTTTTTTTTTAAATTCTTTTCGAATTTTCAAATAAAATTATTATTTGAAATAAAATTATTGTTCTTTCAAATAAAATTATTATTCGAAAATCTTATTTTCGAAATACTAAGTGTTGCGAAAATGTCGGAATCTTTCTTTTAAACACAAAGAAATTTTTGAAACATTTTATTTTCGAAAACCTTTTAATTTTTTTTTTCGAAAACTTAATTCAAAAATAAAAGATATAATAAAAAAAATGTCTCACAAAAGAAATAATTTCTGTCTTATATTCAAAAAATTTTTAAACATTTTATTTTAGATAAACATTCAAAATTTGATTTTCTAAAAACTTTAAAAACTTTAAAAATTTTATATACGAAAAATTCGAGAACTTTTTTTCAAATAAAAATATTATTCGAAAATTTTATTTTCAAAAATCTTCCAAAATCTTACATTCGAAAAATTCGAAAACTTTATTTCAAATAAAAATATTATTCGAAAACTTTATTTTATTTCGAAAAATTTTGAAAAAGTCAAGAATTTAATTTAAAAGCAAAAGAAATTATTTAAAAATTGTATTTTCGAAAAATTTGTACAATTTTGTTTTTGAAACATTGGGAGAATTTATCGCAAAATCAAATGATATCAATGTCTTTAAAGTGCAGCAAATTTGAATATGATTAGTTAAGTCACTTCTCCACACACATAAAAATACACATACGTAGCAGACATATATGTACATACATACATACATACATTCATACATACATATGTATATATGTACATATGTATGTAAAAAATTCAGAATAGATTCAAATGACCTAAAAACGTCGATTTCCGAAAATCGGGCTTTCACTATTTTATAGCAGTAAGTTAAAAAATTTAACATTTCGTTTTTGTAGAGTTAATGCACATGAATATGCAAATTCAAAATTGCGGTTTGGAATATTACTCTTATAATTTACAGTACGGGAGCTGTACCTTCACATCTTTACTACCACCCAATGGCATGAAAGCAGCGTCATCCCACATCTTGTTAAATAAAAATCTTTAGTAATTTACTATTTTGATTTTGAAACAAGTTCTCTGTCATTTCAGACTATTTAATAATTTATATACATAATTCAATTAATTGGCGCAATTGTGTAAAACGATCATTAAAAATGGCAAAAATGTTTTTCTATCACAAGGAAGAAAAAAAAGGAATAAATCATAATTAAACACATAATTAAAAACTTTAAAGGTGCGCTTGAGTGTTTGCAACAAATATATTTTTCACTTCATAAAAAACTTTGTGAAGTTACGAGGAGTATCTTTTAAATCTGTACGTTGCCAAGTAATTCAACAGCAACATTTTTGTTGCTTGCAATAATCACTTTTGTTGGCGAATTCAATTGTATGAGCGAGAGACAAGTGGTTAAAAATCATTTAACTGTCATTAAAACTTAAAGTTTTAAACTTGCTTAAGCGTGTGTGTGTGTGTGTGTGAGTGTGTGAGTGTTTGCTAATCAGTGCGTATGGAGTTTATGCAACAACTTAAACGAAAACAATTATTGATTGCGTAGTTGCTGCAACAAGATACATTCATTATTAACAGGATTTTTTTTTTGTAATTTAATAATATTAACAATATGCATAAATGTATTCATAAATAAAACAAGCAGCAGGATTGTTAAGGTGTTTCTTTAATACGCTTGTGTATTAACTTTTGTGGCAGCAGCAGCAACAACAAGAAGCAGAAACATCCTCTTCAGGAAAAACAAGTTGAGATGTTACTGTTTGCAAATATGGGTTTATAGTGTTACGAAGGCAGAAATTATTTAACATCAACTTATTGTAACAATACGAGTACATACACATACATACAAGCAACTAACTGGTTAATTAATCAATGAAATTCACAAAATACTTGAATTCATCATTTAGGCTTAAAAATCTAATTATAATTTTTACCAACATACAATCATACAGTTTGCAGACATTTACAGAAATCTTCAAATACTTATCATTAAGTGATGAATAGGATTGTGTGCATAAAATTGTTGTAAAAGAAATGCATTTGAAAATATGTAACTTCTACTAATAAAATAGCAGTACATAAGTATTTTATGCAGTAAAAAACAAATTTTAATATTAAACAGAAAATTAAAAAATTACGCAAAGTACAGACAGCGGAGGTTGTATTATATAACCAGCAAGTCTCGATTTAGAGTAAAGCATATTTATTTTACGCAGGCCATTATAAAGCTGTGGGCACACTTGGCAAACATTTGCCCAAAAAAAAATCGTAACCACTAAATACTAATGAAAACCCCTTTGATTCAAATACGTGTTTATTAATACAGTGGCATAAAACACAATATTTTTGAAAAGCTTTTTAACTTAAGAAACACTTTTCATTAGCATTTAGTGGTCACGCTTCTTTGAGCAAATGTTTGGCAAGTCTGACCTTAACTTCTTGAGCAATAAATTTTAGATAAGCTTTGGCATAATAAAAAAAAACTTCGCATATAATTATGCCGGACGATAAGCAATAAATTACAAGGAAAATTATGATTAACCAAGTGCTTAAAAATTTTCATAAGGGGGCGGTCCCAAAACTAGCCGATATGACGTATAGATGGCGGACAAAAGTTGGAAAAAATAGTTTCATGAAAAGTGGCAACTTTTAACACAAGTGTTTTAAGTTTCAAGTTGCCAAGTTGTTTAGCAATTTTTTGCAGCACAGTGAATTTTAAAAAATGGAAAACAGTGACCCATCCCAGCAAAAAACTTTGCCTACTAGAATGCAAAAAAGTGTATGTACTCCTCAGTCGTAAGTACTTACAATTTGACTGAATAACCCATTATTATACCCTTTACCAAAAATGGAAAAGGGTATATATAGGTTTGTCATTCCGTGTGTAATTTCCATAATTTTAATTTGCGACCAAAAAAATATATATATTCTGGGTCCTTATGAATAGCGATGACGAATAAGCGATGTCCGTCTGTCCGTCCGTCCGTCCGTCCGGTGTACGTGAAATCGGTTTTCCGAAGCTCCCAGAAAAGCTAGAGACTTCGTTCTTGGACTGATGTATCAGAAATGGTCCAACTTAGATTGGTATTGAAATTCAGCAAAATCGGGCAGACGATTGCAGAGCTGGAAAACGTAAACTATATTTTGCCATATAAAAGTAACTACCGAAAACAAATTTTTATTTTTTTTTTTAATAAATAAATTTATTTTACACTTCAGTACGACTAAAATTGGTATTTTAAATAAAAAAAAATATAAAAAAAATTAAAAAGACGTTTCCAGGGTTGGAAAACTTTAACTTTTTGTGTTATGTAAAATTAACTATGTCTAAAACTATATTAGTATTTTCTCGAGAACCGTAAGAGCTACAGACCTGAAATTTGGACACAGTGTGTAGACTTTTGGCCGCTACAACAACAAATACATGAGAATTGGAAATTAAAGGGTGTTCCAAAACGAGCAACGAAAAATTCTAAAATCCCATGTAATATACATACAATTATATGTATATACACTTGAAATTTGTAAGGTTAGTGTATTTTTATACAGACTACAAAAATTAACACTAAAATTTCAAAAAATTTAAATTAAAGGGTGTTCCATCAGTTAATGCAATTTTGACTATGCAATTTTGACAACTTGCTGTATCTTGGAAACCGTAAAAGCAAAACTCTTGAAATTTTCAAAAACGGTAAAACTAAAAAATCAAGGAATTATAAAATCGCCAAACGGAAAAAAATCGCGAAAAACAAAAAAATCGCCAAAACGAAAAATACCCCAAAAAAACATGAAAAAATCGCCAAAATTAAAAAAAAACCCAAAACAGGAAAAAAACGACAAAATGAAAAAAAAATCGCCAAGATGAAAAAACCCCAAAAAAGAGAAAAAAATCGCCTAAATAAAAAAACCCCAAAGCAGGAAAAACGCCATAATGAAAAAAACCCAAAAACAGAAAAAAATCGCCATATTAAAAAAAATTTCTAGGACTAAAATAAATCGCGAAAAACCGGAAAAATTGCTTAAATAAAAAAAAATCGCAAAAATGAAAGAAAATCGCCAAAATGAAAAAAATCGCCAAAACGAAAAAAACCCAAAAAACAGAAAAAAGTCGCCAAAATGAAAAAAAAAGAAAAAAAACTCCTAAATAGAAAAAACCCAAAAACAGAAAAAAATCGCAAAAATGAAAAAAAATCGTCAAAATGAGAAAAATCTACAAAATGAAGAAAATCCCAATAACAGAAAAAAATCACCAAAATAAAAAAAACCTCCAAAAACAGAAAAAAATCGCCAAAACGAGAAAAAAGCGACAAAACTGAAAAAATCGTTTAAACTGAAGAAAAAACTTCAAAAAAGCCGTGCGCGATTCAAAGTCGCACTTTACTGAAGTTTTTAATATTAAAGGAATTAAATGAAACTAATAAGCAGGTTTTGTAAAAAATTTTGTTTCTAAACGTTTCAAATTTGTATGAAAAATAACGAAAATTCTTTTCAAAAAATATTTTTTCCATACAAATTTCAAAACGAAAAAATCGTTTGAATTTACAAAATCTGACCTTAAGTTTTTCCTTATTTCGTTTTTGCTTTTTTCACTTAACATATTTTATGTATTTTTTAAAGAACTAGATTGGTATCAATAATCAAAATAATCCAAAATTATGACTCCAGGGTTGGAAAACTCACACTTTTTGTGTTATGTAAAATTAAATAGGTCTAACAATTTTTTTCTTTTTCTTTATAAATTGAATATATTTTATGCTTCTGAAAGAAAATTACAGCTCCAAAGATGGAAACTTTAAAAAAATGATAAATTTTTTCACAAAACAAATATGTATGTATGTGTCTGTATACTATATATATGTACGTACGTTGGTAAAGGGTATATAAGATTCGGCACAGCCGAATATAGCACTCTTACTTGTTTTTGTTTGAGAAGTTCAAAAAGTATGCGGTACCCTATACTTTTTGCCTACAAACATACAAAAGTTAATAGATTACTGATTTCCTAAAAGTACTCAAAATTTAATGGGTTATTTTTTGCTTACAAATATGCAAAATTTTATAGATTAACTGTCTTATTCATAAAAAATATTTCTACTTTATAAGAGGTTTATTAAACAAATTTTCTATGGAAATTTGATTATAATAATTATTAAACCTTTTATAAAACCAAAATATTTTTTATGAATTAGACCCTAAATTTTGCTTAAACTTATTCTAAATTAATTTGCTAGTTTTTCTAATTAAAATAATTTTCACGATCAATAAATTTTTCTCTAGATATATTTCCTTATTAACTGGAAAGCACTACAATAAGTACTTTCACGTAATGATATAAATAAGTTCTTATTTTATTCATTACAGGGCAGTCATTATTATGCACATAAAATAATTACATAAATAAGTATCAGTCATTACTTTGTAAGCCATTAAAAGAGTACTACCCATTACAAAATTTCGAAAATTTTTTGCTGGGATGTTACGTATTTCAGCATTTTTACTTGAAAAGTCTCATTCCAACCAATATTAAAGCAGAGCTGAATTCTACGCTAATCTGAAGGAGGCTGCTCTTTCATCTACGACTATAAAGTATTGGCTGGCAGACTTTAAACGAGGCCGTACACACAGAAAAAAATACCAACGTTAAATCTCCATGCAAAAAGTTTGATTTCAAATCATATTAAATTTACAAGAAATAGCATGTTTAAGTGTATTGGTGTTTGTGTGCTTTGTCGATAGCTGAAATTAACTGTTGTGCTTAGTTGTGTGAATTGTTTTTGTATTGTTGTTGTTTATAAATAGCCGACACACTTCTGGTAGTTGGTAGTGCACTAGTCTTGTAGTCGGAGAGTCGCAGGTTCGAATACTGCAATTTTTTTTTTATATTTTAACTATAAATTTTCAAATTAATATCATTTTAAATGATCAATTAAATAATGTTGAATTAAAATTGTATGCATTATGGTATATAATAAGTATGTATCTAGAGAATATTTAAATATTTAAGGCTGCAGAGTTGACTACTACACGATGAGTTCCGAGTTCAAATCTAAATGAAGCTAATTATATACAAACATATTTGTGATGCTTGTCCCAGTATACACATGTGCCGTTACTTATGAAAATGTTCTAACTCATATATTTCTTTGGTCGAGATATTTAGTAGACTACATTTGAACAAATCAAAAAAGATTTTTATATTATACAACATTTTAATTTAGAGTTGTTCTGGTCTCTATTAATATAAATTTAATTAATATTTGCCAAATATTTATTTAATATTTCCAAGCAAAAATGCATGTGACTTAGACCACTTTCATAATTAAGGGCACACACATTTCTTTTTTCTTTTTTAAAAGAGAAGTAACACTCAGGCAATTAATGCCTACTACTATTACTAGGTGTTACCTTCTTTAGGAAAGGGATAGTGATAGAGAAGACAGGTGGTGCAGGGAGAGATAGAGGAAATACAATGATACATTAAATTAAATTCATGTTGTTTCCACTTAAAATAACTTTCATTCAACATGGTTCTTCGTGTTATTTCAATAACGAATTTACATTGTTCCAACTTGAAATAACTTTGATTCTACAGGATTTGCTCATATTAATTTAACAGTAGGAGAGTGTTTTAAATCAACATGAACTAAAGTTATTTTAAAAGAAAAACTTTTCTTTGAAAATTATTCTAAATCATAATATATAGATTAACATTAAACACATATGAAGTAAAATCATTGCCGAAAAAATTTAATTAACCTAGTTTACGCAGATTTTAAATGGAAATTTTTCTGCGTGTAGATTTTAAGTTGGAAATTTGTCCCTTTTCTCGGAGAAGGTCACATATATATATATATATTTTTAACTTTTTATTTTTTTGCTAGATAGGCCAGTTTTGGCACTGACCTCGTATATGTATCTGCTAACAGATACAACAAGGATATTCATATATTTATTTAAAAACAAGTTTAATATATTCGAAAATTACAAGAAGCGAAAAGTTCTATTACAGAGCGATTGTCTTATCACCGTTGTGAAACCAATCGTATTAAACTGTTTATTTTTACGGATTGTATCATTAAAAGTTTCACGAAAATTCGGGCTACAGTTTAAAATTTAAATATTTATTACACCGCATTCGATCCCACTGTGCACTGGCTAATCAAATTGATCTATCCTTTACTTTATCATTTAGTTTTTATGTAAAACAATTTAAAAAATATAACCAACAGCTTTATATGCAGGGCAAAACCTGATTTCTCGATCTCCGTGCGAGTTTCTTATATGTATATAAAAAAAAACCTTTCTAAAATCTTCTAATTAAATTTCCGGGCGTGGGCGTTAAAGTTCTTTATCAATACTTTTTTGTTTGTAGATATATTTATTCCTTTTCAATTTCTTGTACAAGTATTTTTCTGATTTAAATTTTCAGGCTTTTTCTTTCGACTTAATTACACAATTTCGTTACAGACTCAAAAGCAAATCATGCAAACGTCACGCTTGTATTGTGTGTTGTTTGTTACCAGCACAAACATCATCTCACAGTCGGTCGGCACTTGTATTTCGTAAAGATACTCTTACTCAGCCAACAGATACATACTCGTAGATAGCCAAACGCCAGGAGAAAGTTCAAGTTCTTTCGAAAAATAAAAGTAATAAAGAAATACATATTGTACATAAATATCTTTATTTTGTTAAAAGGCAACAATTTTCTTTGGTGGATACAAAAAAAAAATTATATTAATGTTTTCATTCGGTAAAACAATATTTAAAATTTAAATTGTTGACGGTGCATAACCTGGGCGTTTTATCAGTAAAAGTACAATGTCGTGTTGTACGGCAATACTTTGAGTGTGGCATACATATATGTATCTGAAATGTATAGATATGGATGCATGATGCTGGCGCTGGTGCTGGTGCATAACTGCCTGATGCGCCTCCTTGTGTGCCGGTATTATAAATGATTATGTATGATTGGATCATATGATGCAAACCAAACAAAAAATAAAATATACATAAATATATTTTTTTGTTTTAAGTAAAAAATGTTACTGACTGAATACTTTCGCTTTTAGGGGGAATTATTACTTGTTGTTATTGTTGATGTTATTATTTTGCTTTTAAATGTTTTGAACCCAAAATTACAGGTGATAAAATTTTATTTTTTCGTAACAAAAAACAAAAAAAAACATACACCAACAACTTACTTTTAAATATTGTTTACCTGCGCAATTACAAGATAGAAAAGCAGTTAAAAACAGTTTATCTCTAAAAAGAAATATATATTAATGAAACGAGCTATTAAACGCACAGGTCAATGGCAAAAAAAAAAGAGAATCCACTTGCAAGCAAATAAATATTTTTTAATATTAAGGGTATTCAGGTCAGCTTTTTCAACTGTGCCAAATACATAATTACATTTTCTGACGTGAGCAATGTATGCTGTTTAGTTGGCTTTAAAGTCAAATATAAAAGCGGAAATCACCCTTTGTTGCAAACTGCTGTTGCAAATATTGCAGATGTAGCAAATCTAAAATATAGCCTACATTTTGCAATACCACAACAAAAAATCATATGAAATTGAAATTTCTCACATGCAACATAAAACACCATTGCAAAGTAAGAAGTGCTAATATTGCAATGCTAAAACAGCTGCATAAGTTGTAACAATTCCCAAAAATAAAAACTAAAAACACTACTACACGCTTTTTGTTGAATAATTACTGCTTTTAAAAGTTGCACAACTGCTAATAATTTCTTATCATTTGTGCAAAATAATTTTCTCTGTGGTTGGTGTTAGATTTTTTTTGAAAATTTTCCAACTCTGCTTTTCCACAGCAACTTTTGACGTGAATACTTTTAATTAAACATAATTTATAATGCATACATACATACATAAATGTGTGTAAATAATATTAAAATTATATATTTGTTTTCCAATTTTACAGTCAGAATTTTTAATGAATGGATCTTGTATTACATTTTCTTGCTGCTTTTCATTTCAATCGTCATCATCATTAATTATATCCATCAACAATCTATCAGAGAAAGTCAATTTGAACTTAAAAAATATATACAAAATGCAATTATGATGACATTCATTTTATATACTGGTACGAGTTTTGTGGTTATTAAAATGTCAATGTGTTTAGAGTGCTGACCATCATGCAACACTTTTATTTTTATTTAATACACACATTCTTATATTTATTTAATACAAAAAAGGTTAGTACATATCAGTGATTGGCAAAGAATAAAGTTTTCGCTATTCATACTGACTCATAAAATTTTAAATATAAGTGAGTAGACATCATTTAAAATCAACTACTCTGATTTACGTATACTCACCATGACATTGATTTATAAGTACAGATTGAAATAAATATGAATGCGACCTCAACATCATAGTCATACCACACTCACACTCATAAATCACCTCAGTTTGATTTATAATTTCAGGAAAATACTTATACTACTCATATTGATTCAACTCACTCAACTCATGCCTTTTGTTTGTTTAAAGTTTTAGTCATTAAAGAGAAGCACATACACTCATAATGAGAACTTAAATGTTCGTATGCGAAGTTAACATTTTGAATCATACTTATTTTGCATCGTCCATAGGCATTGAGTTCAGGAGAGTCGAAATCAACAACATCATAAATATTGCTAAGTATGAGTTCGATGCGCACTTCAAACTTTCGAGTGAATATGATTCATACACAACAATGCAATAAGTATGAGTGCGCATAAGTACAATAAATTATAAATCATGATTCAACTCTACTCGCTAGTTCACTACTCATTGCGCTTCTCTGATACATATACTGGTATGTAAGATACCACCTTCTTTTATGACTGACATTAACAATTGTTATAATTTATTGTTTGCGGAAAAGTACTTTTCACGTTTGAGTAGAGTTTTTAATGAATTTCTGCTAAACATAATAAAAACTAATTTAAATAACTTTAAATAAAGCGGCAACACACACACATGATGTCTGCATTAGACAAATTTTATAATGTAACGGTGAGTGATGAAAGAAAAATTTGCCGTCTTCATATTGGAGATGGGGCAATGAGAAAATTGTTCCTTTCAGCGATTAGAGATGGGAACGTGAGTATATTTTCTTACACAATCATGAAAAAAGTTTTATTTTAAAAAGAGTTAAATTAATTTTTTACTGGCTTAAAAAACATATTTTAGTATAAAAAAAGCAATGTGAGTCCGATCACAGAAGAGATGTGTAAACATCTAGTAATAAATTTTTTTTTTAATATAGGCTTATGGTAACTAAAATAAGATATATAAATTTTTGACTCTACTCTATTTAAAAATCTATGGAAAACTGCATCTATAGTAGTGGAATTATTAGTTGTGGGATTTGTGGAAAATTGCTCATATGCAAGTGGAAAACGTCAAATAAAAATTTTGATAAAGCTTGCGACTGTGGGTTTGCAAAACTTTTATTAAAATCTCCACCCATAATAATTGGCATGAAATGGAGATTGTTAGCCAAATTGTCGTGCACCAGCTTCAGTGTGAGGCAACAGTACGTAATAAAGATATGTTATAATATAATATTATACATTCTTTATAAAGACTGCTATATATCTTTTTTAGCAAATATTTGACATTTAAAATTCTCTTTTAAAATTTTATATATATTTTATATATTTTATATTTTTCAACTTTTTAACAAAATTATCCCCACTGGCAACACTATTACACTTCACAAGCAATTTCTATTAAAATTAACATTGCTCCTGAATGTATGCTTTAAAATTCGGTTGAGTGTATTTCTATGCAGCTGTTAACTGTCTCTGTACTTCTTCTTGTCCGTATGATTACACTAATACACTCATACATAGCTCACACCGATTTGATAACGCATCGCACATCTTACTCAAAATGTTTGATTGTATTGTGAAAAAGATTTTTACACTTTAGCGTATAGAGGTTTACACATCAAAAAAATTTTTTGTCCATATCTAGTTTTTAGACATTTCAGGGAGTGTAAACATTTTCAAGCATGATTAGCTTTTAATTAAAAATAAACAAAAACTCATTACTATAGAAGGAAAAAAAATGTATTTCAAGATCAACTATTTGAAATGTAGGGAAAAATATTTGTGTAAGCGCCAGAAAGAAAAGAGGTGGAAAATTTATTAAGGAAATAAGCAATTTTCAGAGAAACCAACTGCAAAATTTTATGGCTTCATGCTTGAATGACTAAACAAATTAATGAATGTATAAGTTTCTTTTTTTTTAATATTAATATAAGCAAATGACAACATTGAAATAAAATGAATTACTTATAAACATACGTACATACATATGTATGCTATAAGATTTTTATGTCATTATTAGACAAAAAGGAAAAGGCCAAGAAGTGATGGAAAAACTCAAGCTTGATTGACCATTTGGTATAATGTGCGCCTAGGTCTGGCAAAAAAAAAAACCAACCACCAAAATACATATATTTAACAGCAAAAGTAATTTAATCTTGAAAAAATTACAAAAAAAATATATACATATATATCTGGTTGGTTACACGCATTTTGTCGGTAATGAAATCGAAACGTGTGATTTTGGACTACGGGGTGCGGCCACTACTCTCATTACGTAAGTTTTGCATGTTGCGTTTCTTTTATGGTTTATGTGATTTTAAGGTAATTGATAGCAGGCAGCTTAACCTTCTTTCTAAAATCATCCATAATCTTGCATACGAGTATATTGCATGCATGAGCAGATAAAGGAAATAAAACTAAAAATTTCATTTCGAAATTTCAATAACGTTACGCATACATACATACATACAAACATACATACATGCATACAAACATACATATGCATGAAAGAAATAAATTAATGAAACAGGCCTATAATCAGTTTTATGTCTTCAAAAATTAATTTTATTGCCTCATAGGGGGAGGAAGAGAGAGAGATAGCAGTTCAAAACCCGAAATTTGTGACATCCCTGCTACATTTCATGTTCACTTGTATCATAAACATTTCATTTTACAAGCCGCCGCCAGCTATCGTGTAATTAATCATTTATTTATAAATATTAATTTAAAAAAAAGGAAAACAAAAACGCAAGTTTATTAAAGAGTATTCATGTGCAAAATTTACAAAATTATGCAATTATGGAAAAAAGAAATCAAAATTAACATGCTCAATTTTTTTTTTTTTTAATATATATTTTTTTAATCGTATTTTAGGGTTATGAAAACCATTAATGGTGGCTTAACACATATTTTTGTGAAACAATAATTTACAACAATTTTGCATATCGTGTGCTTAATTTCAACTTTGGCAATACACAAACAAACTCACACTGGGAAAAAACAACATAATTTCTAACATGCCACATCCCAGCAAAAAAATTATAAGCAAAAGTAATCGGTTTTGGAAACATTTTTAGTAGAATCTCTTCCCTACTGCATTACCAGCTTGATGAATTTAACAAAACGTGAAACTAAAATAATCGTTATTCTTGCGAATTAAAAAACTGCCGAAATGACAAATCTCCAAAAATAAAATAAATTGCTAAAATGCAAAAAATCACCAAAAGTGAAAAAAAAAGAATTTTGGAGGAATCTCTCCCCTACTGGATCACCAGCTTAATGATTTTAACAAGGCGTGAAACTAAAATAATCGATATTCTTGCGAATTAATTACAACATTTTCACGTAATTTGTTAAAACTAAAATACAGTGGAATCTCCCTTAACGGGCACTTCCTATACGCGGACACCCCCTTTAGATGGACATTTTTGGCAGGTCCCGGCAGCGCTCCATTTAAATGTTTAGTTTTCTCTTGACCGGACAGTCCCCTTGTACGGACACATTTCAATGGTCCCTTCGGTATCCGCTCAAGAGAGATTCCACTGTAATTAGATTTCTCATCCATCAAGAATTGCTCCCCTTTTTAGGGTCCCGTACATCAGGGTGATTTAGTGTATTTTTATGCAGACAAAGATTAATACTGAAATTTTTAAAAATTTAAATTTTCCAAAACGCTAAAACTAAAAAATCCCAAAATTAAACAAAAAATGCCGAAATGACAAATCGCCAAAATGTACAAAAGCGCTTAAAAAAATATCGCCAAAAATAAAATAAATTGCTCAAATGCAAAAAATCACCAAAAATAAAAAGGTCGCCAAAAAACTAAAACAATCGTCAAAAACAGAAAAAATCGCCAGAAACAAATAAAAAGTGCCAAAGTAAAAAAATCGCTAAAAATAAAAATATATATTATAAAAAAACGCCAAAAACCGAAAGACTAAAAAAGCATCAATACTAAAAAAAATCGCCAAAATCGAACTTTACTGAATATAATTTTAAATTTTATGTACTTAAATTTGTTAATCACAAAAGTATTTCATTATACAGCAATTACATACTTCCGATGTTAACGTCCAATTTTTTGCTGGGATATTAATACACGTTAGCTTCAATACATGGCATATTATGCCATTTAAATTTTACAACATTACAACAATCAGCCACAAAAATATTGCCATACTTTTTGCTTTAGAAAGAGCTTTTCTTTTCAAATCAAACTTTTTAAAGAGCAATCAATTTTGTTTAAGTTTGACATTTTCTACACAAGCGCACATGAGAATTGTTTTGTTGTTAATTCTCAGTTTTTGATGAGTAAACATCTATACGCTAAAGGGTAAAAATCTTGTTCACAATACAATCAAAAATTTTGAGTAAGATGTGCGATGCGTTATCAAATCGGTGTGAGCTATGTATGAGTGTATTAGTATAATCATACGGACAAGAAGAAGTACAGAGACAGTTAACAGCTGCATAGAAATACACTCAACCGAATTTTAAAGCACACCTTCAGGAGCAATGTTAATTTTAATAGAAATTGCTTGTGAAGTGTAATAGTGTTGCCAGTGTGGATAATTTTGTTAAAAAGTTGAAAAATATAAAATATATAAAATATATATAAAATTTTAAAAGAGAATTTTAAATGTCAAATATTTGCTAAAAAAGATATATAGCAGTCTTTATAAAGAATTTATAATATTATATTATAACATATCTTCATTACGTACTGTTGCCTTACACTGAAGCTGGTACACGACAATTGGTTAACAATCTCCATCTCATGCTAATTTTTATGGGTGGAGATTTTAATAAAAATTTTGCAAACCCACAGTCGCAAGCTTTATCAAAATTTTTATTCCCCACAACTAATAATTCCACTACTATAGATGCAGTTTTCCATAGATTTTTAAATACAGCAGAGTCAAAAATTTTATGTAGCTATTTTAGTTACCATAAGCCAATATTAAAAAAAAATCATTACTAGATGTTTACACATCTCCCCTGTCATCGGAATCACATTGCTTTTTTTCGTCTTGTGCAGCGTTGACAACTCTGAGCCTTAGGCTCCAGGTATAGGTATTTTTAAGCAACCAAAATACGCAATTTCTTCATTTTAAGAATAAAAGGGCCCATACACTACAACAGCAGACATGCGCAATCAAGTGTTTGTGCCAGCGGTTGGGTCGTGTACGGGCATTTTGTGTGATTGTACGTTTTGCTGTAGCGATGTCAAATAGAGTGTGATATTTTGCCAGCTTGCTGGTACTGTGTATGGGGAAATTAGCTCAGTTGAGCAAAGTTGTGAAAGAGTAAATATGCATTTAAAAAATATAATTTGTTGAAACATAGTTTGTTTCAATGGAAAATGGAATTTCAGCACTTTAGTTATACATATGTAGCTGCTAATATTAACAACATATAAATAAGAATTGCAGCAACCAGCCTTCTTGAATTTTTTTAAAAAGTGAATATTGTACCATCTTGCAGGTATGTTATGTGGCTAGAGCATAACTGCTCAAAAGCTTGATTGCGGGTGCATGCTGTTGTAGTGTATGGGCCGCTTAAGCAAGCGATTTTGAGTTGTTTCTTTTAAGCTCTTTCGAGACCTTTGATTACAACAATGTGCGATAAATGTAAGATCACATGATTGCCGCAATGCCTCAATTTGACAGAAAAAAAATTTAATTGCGGTGAATTGTCCCACAATTAATAAATTGTGCCAATCAAATTTTTTGCACTCACACGGGCATATTTATACATAAATACCATCTGCTTATAATGCTGCTGTCGCTTTCAAAGTCATTAAGTGTCGAAGATTGCAGTTGCCAGCATTTGAAATTGTGTAGTCGTGTAGTCGTGTAGCCCACTGTGCTCAATCTGTTGAGTGCATTACAAAAAAATTTAATCTGTGAAATTATCTTTCAAATATATATGTAATTCCAATCGTGGGTATCACTCGTATCTATTATCTTATTTTCTGTGCACGGTAAACATAACGGTAGAGTAATATTAGTAAAAGCAAATTTTTTCAATTAAAAATTTAAATTTACAAATTTAGAAAATTACCTCAATTCACTCGCTAACACTAAAAAAAATACACTGTATATTTAAAAGATAAACATCAAAGAGCAACCGTTATATTTGTGATTACAAGATTACAACAACAACATGAGTATTGTAACAAAAACCCCCCAACAAACACATACGCAAGCTTGATGTCAAATTGAAAATAATTTCAAATCAAATTCTTTACGAAATGCGGACTATTTGAAAGTAATTTCGGTATAATTTAAAAAATACAGTGGAGTTCGGTTATGACAAATTCCGAGGAACTTGCCGATGCTGCTCGTTATAAGCGAAGTTGATTAAAGCTGCAGTAAATTTTTTCTACAATTTGTACACAACATTTGTTTTGTAAGCTAAAAATATGTTTTTATAAATACTATACACAATTCTTTTGAAAAAAAATACTATAATTAAATTTAAGAATGCGAATTAAAATTAACGAATACTTATTTATTTTTGAGCTAGGATAATAGTACATGGATTCAGTGAGTTTTTGCGAACCGCAAATCGTAATAGTTATGGACATATTTATTCCTTTGCAGTAACGATAATTTTATTAAGTAATTTCTTGTTTACTACGATAGTGTACAGCTGTCGTTTTTTCGCCATGTGGCAGCTCTGCATAAAAATGTCAAAATAAGCAACAACAAAAAAACGCAACGAAGAATAAAAAAATCTAAATGAAATTTGAGCTGGAGATTATAGTTTTTTGACTTCAGCGAATATCAGTAAAATGTTTCACTTAATAGCAAACTCGATCAGTTTTCGTTATTTATACATTATGGCGTTATGATTATCGCAATACAAATTCCGGAATCCAGGTACATTTGTTCTTTAAGCAGCAGACAAAAGTTTAAGGGTTTTTTTTTTGTACATTATGCACTTAAGCTGGATTCATCCATTGCTATGGAGCAAAATTTTTGTCCGAAGGAAATATTTTTACATGTACGATTTGATTTTCCGGAAAAATAGTTGGAAATGAATGAAGAATCCTCAGCAAATAAAATTTTTCTCTGAACAAAAATTTTATTCCGAAGCAATTGGTGAATTCAGTTTTATAAATTTTCGTGCGGTTAATTCAGTTAAAACTATTGGCACCGAAGAAGTTGTTCATTATACGTGATAGTTCGTTATAACCGGTGTTCGTTATAGCCGGTGTTTGTTATAACCGGTGTTCGTTGTAACTAAACTGTACTGTATAACACTCTAACAAAATCTGATTTTTAAAATAAACTCTCGCACGTTGTTCTCAAATGTTTTTCATATATGGAATTTAAATACGAGAATTGGTAAATAGTCTAAGTTAAAATTTTGATTTTTTATTGAAAATTAAATTTTTTTAATTGAAAAAAGCTAAGCAAATATAAAATTTTCTTAACCTAAACATTGCTTGCCTTAATTTTAGAATGTCTTTCATCACATGATCACTCTTCATGACATTTGAATTAAAAATCTGAAATGAAATCAAATTTCAAAGCTTTGATCTTGTGTTTGTTGGGCAGCTATAAAATTTTAATCATGCTGCGACCACACATTAACGAACGCTCTTCCAATGCATACTCACATACATATTTCCATGGGATTCATTATATTTATATACATTCATCAATAAATTATCGTAGTCCAAGTTTTGAACGTCTAGTGTCGCTTTCTTCAAAATGCAACAAAAGAAACAAAATGTTTTTTAAACGAAAATCAAACTAAAAAAAAGACCGTGGGAGTTCATTAATTAAAGAAAAACTATTTAAATAAAGGTACACCAGTATCAAAAGAAAAAGAAAAAAGGTCGGCAAAGCATGTGGCAAGTGACAATAACTTTAATGCATGTATTCCAATTTGTATGTGAATGTCTGCATGTTGTACAAAAATACAAAACAACAACAACTGTAACACCAGCAGAGGGTTTCACACGCTCAAAACTAGATCATTAAGGCGTTAGTGGATATTTTCCAAATGATAACAAACTTTTTTTTTCAAAAATAAAAATAAAAAATATGTTACCATACAGGCACACATACATACATACATACATACATATTTATAAACATGTATGTATGTATGTATAATTTTTGTAATGATTTGTATTTGTTGTTGCTTTGTTTAATTTGTTTAAGTAATAATACTTTGGCATTTATAAATTAGCCCATTCATGCTTTTCATAAAAAAAGGTACTTTTTCCATTCATCCATCCATCCATTATTGAGTGGTCGGTCGTTCGGTCGCATCCAAATACAAATACTTTCTCTTCAACAAAAGAAAGAAAAAAATATATATATAACTTTTTACTCGTACAAGTATCTTTGCAGTAGAAAACTGAATTATGCTTAATAGTTCAATTGATAAATAAGAGAAGTTTTATGTATTTCGAGTGATTTTTTTTTGTCATCTTTACTTTTTAAAAACGTAAGCACTTGAATACTTTGTCAAAGTGTTTTCTTTTGCCCACTTGATTTCGCAGCACTTTTCGAAAGGTTTTGAACTGATTTCTATCTATTGCTTTCCCAGCAGCGTAAGAAAGAAAAAAAAGCATTTGTACTCGTCTGTATGCATCTACTTATTATTTATTGTAGGTAAATTTTACTTACAAGAAACATATTTAATGGGTCAAGTGGTGGCATTCTTGGGAATGGCATCCGCTTTGGCGTTCGTACAATAACACACACACATACATACACACACACACACACACAAATCGAGTAAATACATATTCAATCTATTTGTCAATGTTCTGCAACTCCGCAACTGTCATTGAAATTCTGTAGAAATGATAAATATAATTTTTTGAAAGTATGTACATTTTGTTAAGATAGTTTTTGAACATGTACTAGTAAAAAAAAAGTCAAAAAACCTGACTGCGACTGACTTTGAACAGTTAAATATCCAAAATGGTCATTCGAAATGATATATGATAAGATGATTTCAAAATACCTATCATACCCATTTTGATATAGTTCGCTGACATTTAATTTTTTTCGACCTTATTGAGTTTTGACTACTATCATACCTTTAGCGACAGGATTAAGACAAATCGATTGACGTAAGAACTATTACACATACATACATACATATGTACATACATGCGTCGCGCAGTCGGGTAAGAAGAAAACACCTCTTTTAAAAAGAAAAGACCTTTTATAAGTAAAAGTTACTTTTTAAAGACTCTTTTTAAAAAAGTACTTCTAAAAATGGTACTTTTTGAGGGTATTTTTGGAAGCAAATTTTTAAAAGATACTTCTTTAAGAAAAAAATTTTTAAAATACTTTTTGAAAAGGTACATTTTGAAAAAGTACTTTTCGTAAAGGTACATTTCGTACAGATACTTTTAGAAAAATTACTTACAAGTAATGTACTTTTTAAAAGGTACTTTTGTAAAACTTCTGAACAGATAATTTTTCCAAAGGTACCTTTTAAAAATGATCTTTTTGAAAAAGTACTTTTTAAAAAGTTTCTTTTCGAAAACTTACTTTTTTCAAAGATAATGTTTGAGAAGGTACATTTTCCAAAGATACTTTTTGAAAAGGTACTTCTTGAAAAGTTACTTTTTGAAAAGGTACTTTTTGCAAAGATAATTTTTGAAAAGGTACTTTTTGAAATGTAATATATCTGTTGAATATTTTTTTAAGATGATTTGGAAAAAGAGCAAAACGTACTTTTTTAAATGGTGCGTTTTCGAATTGTACTTTCTTAAGGGCTTAAATGTAATTTTTTAAGAGGAATTTTTTTTTCTAAAAATACTTTTTTCTAAAGCTACTTTAAAAAGTACATTTTACATAGTATTTTATTCAAAGTTATTTTTAATATATCGTCAGCCCATTATTGGTTTGACCCACCGGCCATTTTTTTTAAATGAGTTAGGTATGGGGTATATATGTATATCCCCTTTCTGAATCCAAAACAGGTTTTGCAAAATTAATTATGGTTTCCGAGATATTTAGCACTAATTTTGCTCCATATCAACTATTTTAAGGTTTAATAAATATTGTTTTGTCGTTTTTCTGCATTCTGACTTTTTGGCGTATGCTCCAAACCAATAATGGGCTGACGATATATTTTGTTTTTATTTCAACTTCTTTCTTTTTTCAAAAATTTAAAACAAACTTTTTAAAATTTGCAGCTAAATATCGATATTTTAATAAATTTGTATTATTATTTTTTTAAAAAAGACCTAAAGCTGAAATATAATTTATGTATCGAGCCCTAATTTCGATTCAATCGTAAGCGGCAATTAGTAAAAATTAACTTTTTTATGGAAATTAAAATTTATGGACCTACCCATAGTTTTGAATTATCAAATGCGAAAATTGTTGATAACTTTTAAGATACAGGCTGTAAAATTTTAGCGATAATTTAAGTATATATGAAAAATCCATTTGAATATACATACTCTGCAGGAGATCGAACTAGTGTCCAACTGGTATTTTAGTAGTACATGTGGAATAAATTGTTGTGGTATTTTTAATACATATGTATTTATTTTTTAAGAGATACTTGAGAAAAATTTAATTTTCAAGCGCTTATATTGATAAATACTTTTGCAAAAAAAAATTTTATCTCAAAAACTACTTGGGACAAATATTTATTTATTAATAACACTTTTAAAAATTTCTTAGATACTATACATACTGTTTACTGAATATTAAAAATCTGCAACTAAAACCATTAAAATTAAAAATTTTCGTAAAAATATTTGTACATACATATGTATGTATGTATGTATGTATGTACATATGTATGTATATGTTTATTGAACTTTTAACAGTTTATTTTTTTTTCAAAGATAAAACTTTTGAATTAAATACACTTTCACTTCAAAGAAGACAAAATATTAATTTAATTTAAATGGCACCAAAACACTTTCAATTGTTTATCCAACGAGCAACTTTACATTTATTTTTTTCAAGTCAAACAAATAATTAGTATATTTTCATGTACAAAATATGTAGTATGTAAGTAAAAGAGTTGTTGCATTTTAATAAAATACTTAATCATCTTTAAACAAACTTTTAATGATCATACGAAAAATTTTTGTGTGTAATGCAACAATTTATCAACAACAATAAATTAACAGCGAATAGCAAAATAGTAAAATATGTATGTATGTATGCAGATGTGTGTATGTAAAAGTGTACAACCAACACTTAATCCATATAAAATATAAACACGCACTTTTTAATACACCAAATAAAAAAACTCACACAAATGCATACACAGGCCCGGCCAAACAAACACTTGCTCTTTCACAAAATTAAAATGCGTTAAAAGTGGTGGCTGGCAAGAAATCAAAGAAAAATACATCACACACATGCATACATACATACATACGTTCATACATACATAAATAAAATCAAAATGCATACAAACATACATATGTACATTAATAAATAAAAAAGCTATGTCAGTAAGAAAACATGAAGAAGAAAAATGCATCACTATTGTTACATGTCAATAAACAGCAGCAATAACAACAACAACAACAACCATAAAACGAACAATAAACGATTTAGCGAACGAACAACATTCGCTTTCATTTAATTACGAATGAATATTTTGTTATGACGCAAGATGCAAAACAAACTCACACATTCTCATTCACAAACACTCGCATTTAAACTTTTTCTTCTATTGATTTTTATTTCATTTGTTTTTTTTTTTTTGTAAATACGAAAGTTTAAAGTTTTTTTTTTGTTGTAAACTTTGTTTGATTACAAATATCCATCAAACGATTTGTTGCCATAATTGTTGCAAATTTTCTTTTAACTGATAATAATGGAATGGCGATGGGAAACGTAAAGCGAAAATGAGACCCAAAACATCAAACATCTGATATTTGGCAGATACAAAATCTGTCATAAAATTATTAAATGTTTGAGCAACCGACAGACAGACATAACAAGCAAATTTTTGTATGCAAAATACGCTTTTGATGATTTGGAAATGGTATTCAATATTTATTTATTGGTCTTGCGAAAATATTTGCAAATAACTCAACATACGAGTAATTTTTCCTTTTTTAATACAGTTGACAAGTTGTACGTGTTCAGAATTTTTAATTAGTATTTCTTTGCCATGAATCATGTTGTTGCTTGCAGAGTTTATATTAAAATATAATTGGTAAGAACTTTGGATTTGATTATTTATTAAAACAAAATACCTTTGTACATACATACATACATACATACATACATAAATAACTAACTTATTAAATAATTTCAGTCAAGTGCACACAAAGGGCTCTGTAAGGCGGTTGTTTCTTTTCAGCGATTTTTTCCGGTTCCGACAAAAGTCGCCGGTTTTTAGCGATTTTTTAGTGTTGACGATTTTTTTAATTTTTGGCGTTTTTTCGCTTGTTCTTGGCTTTTGGCGATTTTTTTGTTTGTTTTTTTACAATATATATTTTCCATTTTAGCGACTTTTTTATTAATTGGGCGCTTTTTTTGTTTTGCCGTTTTTTAGCTTTTGGCCAACCGACCCTTTTTACTTTTGTTGTTTTTTTCTTCTTTGGTGATATTTTTCATCTAATCGCTTTTTTTTTATGTTAGCGATTATGCGTTTCGGCATTTTTATTTATTTTGAAATTTTTTACACCAAATGTGAAAAGGAGCCAAATGTGTTTTCGCTACGATTTCCGTCCGTCCGTCTGTGAGAGGCTATTTTCTCTCGAGAACCGTAATAGCTACACACCTGAAATTTTCATAGAATATTTAACCGCTACCACAACACATATATGACAGTTAAAAATTACAGAGTGTTCCAAACCTACACTTGAAATTTTCAAAGTTAGTGTGTTTTCAAGCAGACTACACCAATTAACAGTGAAATTAAAGGGTATTCTGTCAGTTAATGTAATTTTGACAACTTTCTGTATCTTGGAAACCGTAAGAGGCAAACTCTTGAAATTTTCAAAAATGGTAAAACTAAAAAATCCCAAAGTTAAGAAATGCCAAAAAGAAAAATCGCCAGAATTTAAAAAAAACGCCTAAGTGAAATATATCAACAAAAATAAAATAAAACGCTAGAATGCAAAAAAAACACGAAAGGTAAAATTAACAAAATCATTACAATCCAAAAAAATCGCCATAAGCCGAAAAATCGTCATAATCCGAAAAATCACCATAATCCAAAAAATCGTCATAATCTGAAAAATCGCCATACTCCGAAAAATCGTCATAATCCGAAAAATCGACATAATCCGAAAAATCGCCATAGTCCGAAAAATCGCCTAAAAGAAAACAGCTGTCGAAAGAAAAAAATTCGCTAAAACTTAAAATATGTTTTATACAAAAGCAAAAACGAAATAAATCGCTAGAACTAAATAGGGTCCATACTAAAAAAATCCACAAAAACCAACAAAATCGACACAAGAAAAGATCAACTTATATAAAATAAAGCGTTAAAATGTAAAAAATCACCAAACGAAAAAAAGGTCCCCAAGAGATTTAAAAAAATCGCCAAAAGCCGACAAAAATGGCCAAACGGAAAAAAGCGCCAAAACTAAAAAATCGGTATGACTAAAACTAAGTATTGTAAAAAAAAATCGCCAAAACGGAAGAAAGCGCCAAAACTAAAAAAAATCGCTAAAACTAAAAATATGTATTGTAAAAAATCAAAAGAAAATCATCAAAAACCGAAAAAATCGACCAAATGAAAAAAATCGATAAAACCGAAAATAAAGCGAAGTGCGAAACCCTTCGCGTGCGAGTCACAGTCGCACTTTACTAAATTCTTTTTATAACAGACAGTTCTGCTTGTGTGATGCTACATTCGTGTGGCGGAAGTCTTAAGAATATTTTGATATGGAACTCCGCAATGTAGACACTCTCGCCCACTCTTAGTCACACGTCAAGGAGTAACAAAATTCTCTCCAGCAGCACTAGCACTCAATTTAAAACACAACACTAGTGTCTGTTTTAAGTAGGTTGCACTGTAGTTCTTGGTTTAAAATAACTTTTAAATTTCATGGTTTTTTTTTATTATTATAATCAAAAACAAGTGAAAAAATATTATTTATAATAAACTTTTGACTTTTCGATTTCATACAATTTATACTTTTTGCTTGATTAATTAATTATTTTATAACTTGCGGTATTAATTGTAGATTTCTTTTGAGAAATACTTTAATTTTTGTTTTTAATATTATTTGCAAAAAAAAATATATATATAAATGTATGTAAGTAAAAAATGCATGTGGGTGTACTTGAAATAATTCAAATAAATTTATTTTATTATTTTCATTTTTAAATAGTCTTGTTTTCAAAGTTACCAGCCAGTCAAGATTGTCTGTCTAGCAGAGCAGAGAGAAAAAGTTTTTAAATTATTGCAAATAAAATATTTAAATATATGTATTATACACAAAAAAACAACTACAACAATTTAAACTTTCGCACGACTATTGTTAATAATTTTATTGTGTTTCTTTTAAATTTATGGGGGACATTTTAAGATTTTTTTTTATGCAAAAAATAACAATGTCTAGTTTAAGACTGTAAACAAATTTTATTAATAGGCATATGATAACTTTTTAATGGAATCAAAAAGAACAAAAAAGCAAATCCACTATTAATAAAAAAAATTAAATGTTTTCTTATTATTCTATTGTTGTAAGGGTTATATAAGAAACTAAGAAATTTTAAAATATATAAAAAATTTAAATTAATAAGATAATTCTTGTAACTCATTATTGAATAACACTTAATAATACTATTTTCGAATAAATTTAAATGTTTTTCAAATTAAACCAGCCACAATTGGGCAATTCCCACATCGTTAAAATCAGAAATCTGCATCAACTGACACCACAGGCAGTGGACCAAACACAAAGAATGCTAATGATGAAGGTGCGGCTACCTTTGAAAACAGCTAGTTGTTCCGTTCTGCTAGTGTTTTATCAGAATATTTACAATTAACTTTCGTGTTAATCAAATCATAAATATAGAAACTAATAAGGTTTGAACAATAATAATTAAACTAACTAAAAATTTTATATAAATTGACAAAAATTTGGAAACTCTTTGAAATGAGCATAAGCTAATCGTTCTTATTTATTTCTTCTTTTATTCCCTTTCTTATCTTTAAGAAAAAAAGTTACAGCTCAAAATAGTATACTTGTTTACTTTTTCTTGAAGTTTCGTCTTTGTATGTCTTATGATGAGAGTTTTGTAGATTAGTAGGAATATTAACATTTTCAGTCACACCCGGCACAGTAAATATTTACAAAGTTTAATCAAACTTGTTACTGTGCATAATAAATAATTGATACTTTTCAGCAACAACAAAGTAAATGCAATTTGATTTAGTTCAATATTAGTCACACCCGTCACACCAGCGCTGAAGCGCTTTTTTCAATTAATTTCAAAAATATGAAATGTGAACACAAGAAGAAACTTAAAGAAAATAAAGATATATATGAACTGCATTTAGTTTTAGAGAGAAAAAGGGATAGGAAAAGAAGAAATGTGAAGAAAAAAATAATATATTAAGAATCATTGAAAGAAATAAGAACAAATTATCAAGCATCAAAACGAAACAAGGGAAAAACATGAAATTAAAAATGGAACATTTTGCATACATCAAACATTTTTTAGTAGAATATGAACCAAATTTGGCCTTAAAGGCTTGATTTTTAATTTATAAATTAAATGAAAAAAATTGGTAAATATGTAAATAATTTATTGAAAGAGGCAGTCACTAAACTTAAACTTAACCTTCCTTGTAGACCATAAAAAAAACGTTTAGAATATGTGGAGCCTCTAATAAGCACAAGAATGAAAATTCGGGCTAATGAAATTCAGCTTTTCTGCGAGTTTTCGTTCTAGGTCACACCCGTCACATTTGCGAAAAACTTTTTTTTTTAGCAAAGCTAATTTTTTTCTGGGTAACAAAAGTTCACAAAAATTATTGAGCCTAATTACGAGTGTCGTACCATTTTTTCTTTAATCTAGTACAAAATTGTCGTAGTCGTAGTCAAAATGTGAAACTGGTAATAAAGCTCAATGTCTACGATCTAAGCAAGATTTTACAGAATTTATCCTAAAGTACTAATGCTGCAAAAACTGTGATTTGTCACACCCGTCACACAATTCTGATGGCCATTCTGAGCTGAAATCTTGTTATTTCAGTGTCTACTTATTATTAAATATTTTTTAGATTAAAATTCTGGGAATGCGCACCATTTTTTATACTCGTATTATAATCGTAAATTTTACTTGCGAAAAAATCACGAAGATATAATAAAATTTAATTTGGCACGTGTACCGGTTTTATACCTACTAAGGACGATTTTTAAAAATTATCTTTGCTAGATTTTGCAGTTTTCCAAGTGAAAATTCCGTAAAGACTAAGACATGTCACGCCCGTCACACCCTTTCGATTGTCATTCTGAGCAAAAATCCTGTTATTTCAGTATCTACATATTATTAAATGGTTCTCTTGATTAACATTATTGGGAAATTATAAATCTTATAAATTTGTTTCCACCAATATTATCCTTATTAATGACAAAATAATTGCATGTATTTTGCAAAACTATCTTTGTCAGATTTTGTAGCTTTTGAGAAGAATACTTTACTTGTTATATTTTTAAATATCAATACACAAGGGTAGCAAACTAATGTAAGTTATGTACTCGTATTAACTAAGCAGATATTTTGTTCACTTTTGAAATTGCCAAGTAACATTTAAGGTCACATTTTAAAATGGTTCAACAACATCCGCAATTTGAGAACATTAAACAGGCTTGCAAGTGCAAGTACACGGGTATCAAACATTATTTCACTCACACAATGCGGTTTGTGTGGTTTCTGGGAGCAGATATTTCATTCTATAGGGTGTATTTTTAAGCGCAAGGAAACACACTCACAAGGAAAAAAATGATTAGAAACTCTAAAGCAACTTAACAAAAATATAGGCTACGTTCGTAAAAGCATTTCTAGTGCACGTCTGCAGCATCACGAACATCTTACGTTCAAAAATGCATAACTTGGCAGCACTATTCAGAGTCAAACGTTTTTTAATGCATTTAATCGGCATACCTGCCGCAAATCTGTGCAAATGGCGCAGTAAATTATTTTAAGATGCAAGAAGTTGCAGTGGAACAATAAGTTGAATATATCTATGTATTTTGATGTTTAAATTACATATTTCGAATCTTACCAAAAAATGAGATTGATAAACTCGAAAATAACTTTGAAACACATAATCTTGGTAGTTTTTTATTATTTAAAAGGAGTTTTTTTATTTTAGTTGTATTCTTTTTAAGGCCAATGCTGTTCTCATAAGAAATTGTCGCTTTGATTTTCTTTTAAATTTTTTGCTTACTATAATTTAAAAGAAAATTGTCATTTTCTTAAATAAAATTACTTGCCAATTTTAAGATTTTTTGCAGTTTGTTCAAAAATGTCAACTGAGCACAGATGTTGAGCAGTTGCAAAGCATGTGCAGCAGATAATCACGCATACGCAGTAAAACCTGGCAGAACTGCCGCATTGATGCATAAATTTGCAGCATTTACGAACGTACCCATAATTTTACAGAAGCAAAAAACCTAAAGCAAAAGTAAACAAACTTGTGGTTTGTTTCTTGTTAATAAAAGCGTCATTTTGGATCGCACATTATGGCATTCATCATTTATAATCAATAAAAAAACTCAATTTTGAATTTGTTTAGTTGCGCCTTTTTACATTTTAACTAACGATATACAAAATAAGATAATTAAATATATATAGAGAATGGTGGTTCGGACAATTGACGCTTTGAAGACCAACATTGTTGTTGTTATTCGTGTCATACGGCCTGGAATGTTCCAAAATTGGATGCACTGAATGCGCTTCGTCAAAACCAGCTATATACTCAAAATCATTAATATTTCAAAGAAAAATATTTTTTTCATTAAAATTCACGTTTCTGTGTTATTTTTTACAATCTAAATTTTTAGTATCCAGCTTAAAAATGCTAAAGTTCCAAATGAAATAAAATACGAGAATTATTTTATTATGGTAATATTTTAATCAAGTTAATAAGTTGGAAGGCCTATTTAGTGATTTCATTTAAGAAATTCCTTACCATTTCTTCCTGCTAATAAATTTTCACTTCCTAATGAATGTTTAAAATTTATTTCTTTCTCCCTGAAAGGGCAAAAATTTTGCCCTTATTTGTAGAAGAAAATAAAACGCCATAAGTTTTTATTTGTTTTTATTTCTTAGCATACATATGTACACATATATTGTTTCTATATATTTTTATTTGTTGTGCATTATAAATTATTATTACCTACTATAGTGCACTTTTAATGTTTTAATTTAATTATGCTGTTTAAGGATTTTTATTAAATAACCACTCACCTTAATTTCATTTTCATGTGAATCACTTAAATCCATTTGCAAATACATTTTTAATTACATCCTTGTATGTAATAAAAAAAATAAATTAATAATTTAATTATTATATAACAAGTCGTTAAACAATTATTCGTTTAAATAATTATCTCTTTTTTTAAGATTTTTTAATTAAATTATCAAAGTCATTTTGATTTGCCACTCTTAGTAGAAGTTTTTTTAAATTACATTTTATTTGCCACTTCCATTTGTTAAAAAATTTATTTTAATTCACTGTTTTTCTTTTTATTGTTCTTATTGCAAAATTAGTTTGATTAAAGAATTTTCTGTTTCCAAAAAAAAAAAGATAAATGATTGCAGGCAGCAAATATTTGTGATTTTATTAAATATCGAATTAATTTTAGAATTAAAATCTTTTTTTCTTTTATTTTAATGTTACAACAAGTGCACTTTTACAGCTTCATGTTCTTGTTGTTGTTGTTGTTGTATTATTAGCAGTATCACAAAGTTGTTGTTGGTTGGGTATTATTACATTCCACATACACACGCACACACACACATACGTACGTACGCATTTACACGAAGACACTGTTAATATTTATAAATCACAAAATAGAGGCAGACACAGCCAGACATAAACTAAAAAGCAGGCTTTTCAAATCCAGTCTAAACCATTTCCCTGCAAAATTTTTATTTTTATAAAAAGTCTGGTTCATAAAATGTCAAATTTAAGCCAAGCTTATTTTAGGATTAAGCTTAAAATATTAAGCTTACTTCCGTAATACTTTCGTTATAACAATATTTCTATAGCATCATATTTTTTAATAGAAAAATTGCAAAGCTACTTTTGGCTTTTCTGCACAAACACTCACAGTCTCTGGCAGGAATAGAACCTGCGACCTTTCGAATACTAGACAAGTATGCTGCCTACTAGCTAAGAGGGAGGGCACTCTAATAGGCTACTAATATTAGAGACAGCGCACAGTGGGATGCCTTCATAAATGTTTGTGCAAATACTATAAGGAATGGTCCCAGAGCATTGAAAGTTGCCATGGAGCATTACATTGACTTAAATTTATAAAAATTACACCTGCTTACCACCCACTTTCCCATGCGATCCAAATCGATTTATTTTTTTTTGCATAGAATTTTTCCTATCCAAAAATATCTTAAAATTTTGTGCAACGCCTTTGTAGAACAAAATAGTTACAGGCCGAGTCTCATCAAAATCGGTAACTCCCGTGACATCGGATATCGTCCGTCTGTCTGTCTATCTATCACAGGCTGTTTTCTCTAGAACCGCAAGAGCTACGGACCTGAAATTTTCACTTTTTCCGCTGCAACAACAAATATATGACAGTTATAAATTAAAGGGTGTTCCAAAATAAGCACTGAAAACTGTTTAATTCCTAATGTATTCGTAATAACTATACAGACAACTATATATTATATAGACTGGAAATTTCAAATCTAGTGTATTTTTATGCAGACTATACCAAGAAACATTTTAAAAAAATCAAAACTAAAGAACTAATGTCAATTTTGTTATGTTATTTTGACAACTTTGCGTTGTATTTTCATAAACGCTAAGAATCCGAAAATCAAAAAAATTCCGAAACAACAAATCGCCAAAAAAAATCGATTAAATGAAAAATATCAAAAAAAATTAAATAAATCCCTTAAATGCAAAAAAAATACCAAATGTAAAAAGGTCGCCAAAAAATTAAGAAAATCGCCAACAACCGAAAATATCGCCAAAACGAAAAAAAACGCCAAAAACAGAAAAACTCCCTAAAAATTAAAATATGTATTGTAAAAAGCAACAACAAAAAACGCCAAAGATCGGGAAAAATTGCCAAAACAAAAAAAAACCAAAACTAAAAAGAAGCGTCAATACTAAAAAAATCCCCAGAAAAACTGAAAAAATCGCCATAAACCGGAAAAATCGCCAAAACGAAAAAACAAGCCAAAGATAAAAAATCGTTAAAACTAAAACTATGTACAAACAGGTATTATAAAATAATAGCAAAGAAAAAACGCCAAAAAACAAAAGAGATGACAAAACTATAAAAAATAACGTTAAAACAACAAAAAGCGTCAGCACTAAAAAATAGCTAAAAATCGATGAAAAATTGTCAAAAAGACAACCAAAACTAAAAAAATCACTAAAACTTAAAATATGTAATGTAAACCAAACAAAAAAAAATTGCCAAAAACTAAAAAATAGTCGCCAAAACGAAATAAAAGCTAAACCTAAAAACATCGTCAGCAAAAAAAACAGCAAAAATCACACAGCAGTACTGAACCTTTCGTGTGTGTCAAGTCCTCCTTTACAGAATTTATTCAAAAATATAATAAATTTTTCTAAAAAACCATAACTGCACATTTGATATTTAAACATATCGCTAGAAAACTGCATCATTAGATTTTTGAAATGGAGTGGTCGAGCATTCAGCTTTCATGGGTTCAAAAGCACTTTTTCAACAAGCTCAATAGTAATTATGATAGATGGCAGGAACTCATTCCAGCATCTGTTCCTTGCAGCTTTAAAGAAGTACAAGTATTTATTGGAGAGAACGGTGCAAGTAAAGTTTAAATTATTACAAGCAAAAAGTTGTGTTTTGGTACCATCTCCAACTTTAACATGCACTAGGAAATGGTGTAGTATATCAAAAGCAATAGACGACGAGTCTCATGCAAGTGAGTGCGATTACAGTGGAATCTCTCTTGAGCGGACACTGAAGGGACCATTGAAATGTGTCCGTACAAGGGGACTGTCCGGTCAAGCGAAAACTAAACATTTAAATGGAGCGCTGCCGAGACCTGTCAAAAGTGTCCGTCTAAAGGCGGTGTCCGCCTATAGGAAGTGTCCGTTAAGGGAGATTCCACTGTACTAGTATTTGCTGTTGCACAAGTGGAAGGAAGGTATTAATAATATATTGGTCAAAATGCTTTTGTTGTAAAACTAAATAAAAATTATTTATTTAATGCTTTTGCAGACATTGTTGTTGTAGTTGTTGTTGTATTTAAACAAAACATAATACGAATTGTCGTTAACAATTTAAACACTTTTCACTGACCCCAATTGCTGCATGTTTGTTCGACAAATTTAAACTGTATTTAGCTGTTTTGGTTCTGGGTGTTATTTTTCTTCCTATCTCTCTCTCTCTCTTTCTCTTTCTTTTTGTTTGGCATTTATGCAATTAACTTTTTTCTTTTATAAATAAATTAAATGCATAACAAGATATTCGCATGTAAATTAAGGGCATTGTAACAAAGTGTTGTTAATGCTTCTCAAGTGTTTAATTTCTTTTGTGTACGAGTACGTTTATTTTTTTTTTGCAAACGGCTTTATTTTTTAATTATAAACGAAATCAGAACCAAAATAAAATGTAAAATGTATTTGAAAGCTTTAAAATTGTCAATTAACCAATCAATGACATCTGAACACTTGCCGGGCCAAGAACTCTTAGTACTCGTAAATCCAATGAAACCTAAAAATTCACTTTCATTGAGAATTTGCAAAGGCAAAACAAAAATAAAACCAGGCTAAATTCAATACTTGCATTCGCGTGAAGAAATATTTTGCAGCAACACCTGCACTACCAGTATTTGCACAGTGTATCTCACAGTGTGTTTTGATATTATTTTTCTTGTTTTTTTCTTGCATTTCGTTTTTTAGGGTTCCGTACACCAAAGGTGAAAAAGGAACGCTATTGTTTTCGCTACGCTGTCCGTCTGTCCATCCGTCCGTCTGTCCGTCACAGGGTATTTTCTCGAGAACCGTAAGAGCTACGGACCTGAAATTTGGACAGAGTGTGTAGACCCTTGGCCGCCACAACAACAAATACATGAGAGTTGGAAATTAAAGGGTGAGCCAAAACGAGCAACGAAAAATTTTAAAATCCCATGTAATATACATACAATTGTATGTATATGCACTTGGAATTTGTAAAGTTAGTGTATTTTTATACAGACTACAATAATTAACACTAAAATTTTAAAAAATTTTAATTAGAGGGTGTACCATCAGTTAATGTAATTTTGACTATGTAATTTTGATAACTTGCTGTATCTTGGAAACCGTAAGAGCAAACTTCTTGAAATTTTCAAAAATGGTAAAACAAAAAAATCTCAAAATTATAAAATCGCCAAACCGAAAAAAAATCGCCAAAATCAAAAAAAAAATCGCCAAAACGAAAAAAAAGCACCAAATTAAAAAAAAATTTCTAAATCGAAAATAAATCGCAGAAAACCGGAAAAATCGCCAAAATGAAAAAATCGTCAAAATGAAAAAAAATCGCCAAAATGAAAAAATCGCCAAAATTAAAAAAATCGCCAAAATTAAAAAAATTGCCAAAATGAAAAAAAATCGACAAAATGAAAAAAATCGAAAAAAGATAACCAAAATGAAAAAAATCGCCAAAATTAAAAAAAAAAATCGCCAAAATTTAAAAAATCGCCAAAACGAGAAAAAAGCGAAAAACAATAAAAAAAATTATTTCAGCTGAAAAAACGTAACAAACACTGTATTAAAAAAAATGCTCAAAGCCCAACGTACGGAACCCTTCGTGCGCGAGTCAAAGTCGCACTTTACTGAATTTTTTTTTAATATTATTATTATTATTCAAATGATATATACACGTTTAACAAGGAATATTGTTTTGTTTGTATGTATATTTTTTTTTGTCATACTTCATGGATGGTTAATTTAATCGTTTTTTATGTCTTGTTTTACTCTCAAATAACATCGCATTCATTGGCTCGATTTTTAAATATTTTTATTTCTTTGTTTATATTTATTACTTTTAATTGGCATGTTATTGAGCTAAAAAAAAACTATTTATAAACGCCAAATGCATTCTTCTTCGGTTAAAAAAAAAATAACATAAAAAATATCATAAAAATGTCTTTTAATTAATTTGAAGAAAAAGCCAAAAATTGCATACCAGTTAATAAGTCAATAACTTTAAAAGAAATTTAAATTTAATAAGAAACACAGGTTTTGTTTTATAAAAAATTATATTATTTTTCTCCTTTAAGCTCTAAACACTTTGTGCAACGTTTTTCCTATTTTTAAAACCCTTTCAAAAAAATCAAAAAGTTATCAAATTAGGTACATATGTATTTGTTTATAAGGCGATTTCATTATTGGGATGGTAAAGTTGATACGATCATAATTTTATTGATAATATAATTAGGCAGTTCACAAAAGCGTTTTAAAATATGTATGTCTTAAGGCTCAGTTAGCCGACTGTAATGGAATGTAACTGCAACGGTAGGAAACAGCTGATTGTTATTGTTATGTGAAAAGCAATGTATAAATTCTAACATTCCGGTTACATCTCTATAACCATTTTCATTACTTTGCACATAACGATCATATCGAACAGCTGTTTCTTGCCGTTGCAGTTACATTGCATTTGCCACATTAAAATTTTAAGATATGCATTGTGAATTCCCTAGATATGTTGAAAGGCCGTGTTACTGTTTCAAATAATAATAATGATAATTTTAGTACTGCAAGTCAACGTTTCCCAAATGGGGCTTCACGGACTCCTGGAGTTCTAATAACAGCGATTGAACTTTAATATAAAAAAGTTAGCTAAAATAGAATTAAAAATTAAAATTAATTATTTAACAAATTATTATTTTGGGCTGCGTATCTGACATTAAGATAAAAGTGGGCTCCGCTGTGCTTGCATAAGATAATTGTTATAGTAGAAATTTTTTTAATTTAATTTTTTACCTTCTTTAGGAAAGTGATAGTGATAAAGAAGACATTTGATGAAGGAAGAGCTAGAGGAAAGCTTCATAAATTTACAACTCTGCTTGCTTTTCACTTTTTGTTTAATTGTAATGCAGCGCCTCTGGTGTCAATTAGGGGTATTAAATTTTCTAAGCTGTGCTTAATAGTTAATTATATAAGGATTCTGCTACACAATACCAATGAAGGAGGGCGCTCAGATGTTACATTTGTACTTGCATCCGCTGAAGTCGGTATAGTTCAAAGACCAGTGCCTCTGCCTTCATCACTTGAACTTTCCTACAACAACTGATATAAAGGGACTCTAATGCACATCAGAAAAATGCGTAGTGTTGCGTGGAGACCAGGCTCGAACCAAGGACCTTCGATTTTATAGGCAACGTGTAGCAAACGTAAGTTAAAAGCAAAAAACAAATAATATTAGCTAAACCCCTCAATAATCAATTTCAATGTATTTTTAATAAAAAAATATTTTACCTAATAAGTAAAATAATAATTTGGGATTATTAGTGCGTTAAAAAATTTTAAACTTAAATTTTAACAATTCCCATAAAAACACTAAATAATATTACTTCAAATAGTCGCAAAAAGGGTGAACAAAAAATATTTATAGCCGTATAATTCGGTAAAAAAATTAGAAAAATTACAAAATGCTTTTATATTTACAAAGAATTTAAAAGGTTATTTACATCTGCACAAAATCTATCAAATTTAATTTAAAATCTTTATGAATATCTAAAACGTTTACACCAACTTGTTTTTTGACATTTATGAAGATTTTTTATCTAAAACAAGACCCATTAACTGAACGTTTTCCAAACCAACAACCAAACAACTGCAATGTAGCTAATTCACACACCTTTGGCTGACTTTTTAGTACCAATTTGATTGAAAGAAAACCTATAGTTGCATCACTAAGTTGTTCTAGATTTTAAGTAGATTTTGACAAAATCTACTGACGAAGAAGATTTTGTTTTGTATGGGAAATATACTTGATTTTGCCTTAAATCTCGTAAGTACTCGATTTTGTTAAAATTTTAACTCGCATTAGACAATTTTCTGGAATTGCCCACATATCAAAAAAAACATTTGATTAACATTAAAATCTAATATATAAAATATGTTTAATTAACAATGGAAAACAATAAGTTTCAGATAGTTACTTTTATATACCAAAAAAAACCAATTTTCCAACCCTGAAACCATATTTTATATTTTTCTGGTGGATTATTATGAAATCCGAATCGAACGGAATTGTGTTCGAATTGTAATTTTAATAACATACAAATTCGAACATTTTCCTTTTCGAATCGAATTACATAATAGGAATCTATTTCTTTCTAAAATATAAAAAATAGTTTTACTAAGAAAACGGCATATTCTAGATAAAAAGCAAAATTTTTTAATTTTTTATTAAGAAAAATGCAAAAAGTTACGCTCGTAAGGTAAGATACAATAATTTCTAATAAACTCTCTGTTTCAAAAAACCATTTTATTGCGAATTGCGAAACGTTACATTTTTTTTCTAGAAAAGAAAATGTCATTAGTTACTTGTATGTACAGTCGAACTTCTCTATAGTGAACTTCTATAGAATGAAGCTCTGCCTATTATGAATCGATTGCAAAAATACGCTTTTTCGTAACAATTCCAGTGTATTTTGATCTATTTATGATGACTTTCTATATAGTGAAGTTTTCTTTACAATGTACAAATTTTGCAAATGTAATTTTTACTCACATGCATTTTTATTTCCATATAATGAATTACTTTAAACAATTTTCTGTTACAGATACTAACAACTTTGTATACTGAGAGGAAGTAAAATATAATCAGGGTTTTCCAAAAAGATGCAAATACGAACAAAGAAAATATAAAAGTCCCATTAAGAAACATTTATTCATTATTCATCATTATGAAAATCTCCAAGTGTATGAGAAGGTGGTTTTGAGGGGGGGAAATGGAGGAGTGTAATCCAAAATAAAATACCTGATTATTTTAAATAAAACTGAAAATATATTAAAAAAAAATTATAGTGCAAACAAAATAAAATACTTGCCGATATAGTATAATAATTATGATTATTGTAAATAAAGTGGAAAAATATAAGTTGTGTAATTTTCTGGACATTCATTATGGGGAAGTTCGACTGTACCAATAAAAATTTAAACTTTCCAGCCCCTGGATTTGTCTTTTTGATTTTGCTGATTCTTAATAGCAATTCTTTCTCTCTAAAAAATATAAAATATGTGAAATAAACAAAGAAATAACAAAAATTAAAACCCCCGAATTATCTAGAAAAGATGTGGCATCTTCTAAACGGCTGGACCGATTTTCTTCAAACATGGTTAAGAACCATCTCGATCAAATCACCTTTCCAACAGAGAAAACTAAATCAACATCCAGCCGTTTGGGCTCTACGTGGACACGGACAGACACACAGATACACAGACACACACTACAAACTTATAACATCCCTTTTTGGTCGGGGGTTAAAAAATAGTTGTACTTGTTTCTTTTACATAAAAAAGTTAAAATTTTCCAGCCCTGGAACAGTCTTTCTTTTAATTTGCTGATTTTCAACACCAATCTGTGACCAATTGGGTCACATACGTTTTCTGGGTGTTTGGGAAAACCGTTTTCAAATACAGATAGAAGGACAGGCGGACAGACGGACGGACTGGCTAACGGACATCGCTTATTCGACTTTCCTATTCATAAGGGCACAAAATATAAATATACTTTATGGTGTCACATATTGTCATTATGGAAATTACACACACAATGACAAAGCTAAATATCGCTAACTTAATATAGAAAGGACCTAACTCATTATTTTTTTTAATTCCAAATTTTTGCATTTTTCGATACATTATATATATACACAAAAAAACTCGAATTAAAAAAATTAGTTGGGGCCTTTCTATATTAAGCTGCGATTTTTGGAGAAGGGTATAAAAAAAACAAACATATTCCCCCCTATCGAGGGGCTGGCGAGCAGCAAACCCCCTAAGGAATTCTCAGGCCAGCCAAAATTATGGCGACATCTACAATTCTTTGTGGTCGTGTTTCCTTTTATTATTTTATGTTTATTCTTAAGGCAAAAATGTTTTTAAAAATGTTTTTTTTTTTTTGGATTAAAAAAACTTTATCATAATCATTCGTTTAGATAGACTGAACACAGAATAAAATCAATGAATGCTATTTATTCGTTCTTGACAATTTCACACATTTCGTTTTTTATAGCAGTTTAATAGACAAATTTTTTAGAAGGCTTAAGATTCCAATGAAATTCATGTAAAGTACAGTCGGCTCAATTCCCTGTGAGAAATTTACACTTTTAATGTCAAAAAACTTAACTGAACGTATATTCAAATTATAAGCCGCGAAAATAGTCATTCGCCTTGATTCAAATGACTAATACCCAATAGGCGGATTCATATTAGATGATCTCTACCAAGGCGACTTAATACCAGCTGGTCTCGATTTTCAACTCTGCTTATTCGCCTTGTATAATTGTTAGTGTAAAATTTCCTTTAAAAAAAATTCAGAAAATTTTCGAATATTTTGCTTTAACTTGACACAAGAGAAATTAACAGCTGATCATCAGCTGCTAAATCAAGATCACCTGATATGAACTCGCCTTGGTTTCTACAGGCCAGCTGACTATTTTCGCCGCTTGTAATTTAAATATTCCTTAAATGTCAATACACATTTGAAACAACATTTTTTTTACTTCCCCAGTATGAATTTTTAAAAGGACTTGAGTAGAGTCTACTTTATATAAAAATGCCTTGACTAATTCCCATAATTTATATTCTTTATTTATTTTATTTCAAAAACCTTAAATGCATTTAAATGGCATTTTGTGTATTTAAAATTTATTTCCCACCTGCGGCAGGTTTTTTTCTTTTCTGTTTAAATTCCTTGTCACACAGGAAAACATAAATCCTTAAACCATTAAAATGTTTTCTTTCCTGTGACTCCCCTGCTCAGTGCAAAGACAAAATGACAAAATGTTGAATACAATTACAGTGGAGACATTGACGGTGATGGTGATGGCGATTGTGACGATAACATTTCTGATGAAAAACGTAGTTTGAAAAATTTTTGTTTGTTTCAAGCATGTGTGTGAATTTAAAATTAGTTTGAGTCCATCAAGATAATTAAACTAAATTTGAAATCATACATATTTAAGGAGACAAAACCGACATAACATTAAAATTCTAGAACATTAATTTGGAAGACATCCAAATGAATTGAAAATAAACCACCATCACAACAACTTCTTTTTTCAGTTTTAAACAAATTTTGTTCTTTTTTTGGGGGGGGGGGTGGGGGAAGGGGGTAAAAATGCACTTGTGAACTGTTTGTGTATATGGATTTTAATGTTCGTTGTTTTGAATTTGTTTTACAGGTAATTTCTTCTTTTTTTTTGGTTTTTTAAGTATCTGGTTACCACCATGCATGCCACTTTGCTTGCTTTCATGCAACAACAAAATGTGTTTTTTTTTTTTTAAACTTGTATTTCTGGTATAAAATTTCAGAAAATTTAAAACCTTTTTCTGGATTTTTGAATTTTTATGTTTTGTTTGCAAAATCAATTTTTATTATGTTTTGCTCAGTTTGTTTTTATTTTTAATAGAATTTTTTTAATATATTTTATTTTCACAGAAATTAACTTTTTATTGCTGTAATAAAAAAAAAAATTTGCATTTAATTTAATTCAAGGTTGTTTTTTGCCAAATTAGTTGATGTACAATATTAAAATTCCGTTTCCGTAAATTCATGGGAATTCTTTAACACAATTTCACGCGCTACGCCTGCGCACCTGAATAAATCACGAACTCAACTGAGTCTGCAGTCTGCGGTCTGAATAAACACCAACAAACAAACAAGGCTAAAAAAAATTAAATTTCTTTGGGTTGCAAGCAAACACAAGCAAAACCGGCTTCTTGATAGCGGTTACTGTTTGAAACGAACATGTTTGAAGGTGCAAAGTGTGCTTGTGTGTGTTTATAAGAGCGAAGAGCAGGTGAAAAGAAAATGAAATGTCATCATTTACATGAAATGTAAAGTTTGTAAATGAAATACGAGACCCCATCTCCATCTCCATCTCCTGATTGATCTCATTCCGTTAAGCGTTGTTTGAAGAAGTAATAGAAATTACCAAATACTCGTATTATGTGCACACATGTGAGCAGCAGTTGGTTGAATGGTGTTAAATTACACTCACAAACACTTAAATAAAAACTCTTGAAATGTCTGCTTCCTTTTTCCTTTTATAAACCAAAATTAATCAACTAATGGGAAGAAAGCATCACCACGCTGCAGCATCTAAATTAAAGGCTCAGTTAGCTGACTGTAATGGAATGTAACTGCAGGGATGGGAAACAGAGATCTGCATGATTACGAATCAAACGGCATAATTTTGCTTTTTTGAAAACTAAATATTTATCTAGCACTTAACATAAAAAAAAATTAAAATTGCTAATGCATGATTCATATTCACAAGACTGTTGTTAATAAATGCATGCCATTGCTTGCAAGTTCTGTTTATTCATATGATTCACAAAAGCAGTGAATCAGTATGATTGTTTTGAATAATTATTGAATTCATTATATTAAATTTTCTTAAAACACTTTGCATATGAAAACATATACCCACTGTTTTATCAACTTACGACTTCATCTGCCCAACGTGCTTTTGTAAGTAATTTGATTATTATACAAAACAATCAAACAACAGTAAGAAATTTTTATTTACTTTTGCAAACAGTAGTTAAAAAACAAAAGTTAGTTAATGACAGTCACTTGTCAGAGAGTTAACACTGCAAGCAAAATCGTTAGTATATAATGATGTTAAAAAACAAAACAAAAGCATTATAAATGAGTGGACAGCAAAAATGAATCAACTCATCCAGTTCTCTGGTAGGAAACAGCTGATCGATATTGTGATGTAAAAAGTAGTGTAAAGATTCTTAAGGCTCAGTTAACCGACTGTAATGAAATATAACTGCAGGGACAGGAAACAGCTGATCGATATTGTTATGTGAAAAGTAATGAAAATGGTTATAGAGATGTAACCAGAATATAAAGGCTCAGTTACCCGACTGTAATGTAATGTAATTGCAACGTAGGAAACAGCTGATCGATATATTTGTATGAAAAGTAGGTTACGTTACATTACATCTCTATAATCATTTTCATTACTTTTCACATAACAATATCGATCAGCTGTTTCCTATTGTTGCAGTTACTTTACATTAGAGTCGGGTAACTGACACTTAAGAATCTTTACATTGCTTTTCTCATACCAGTATAGATCAGCTGTTTCCTGCCGTTTCAGTTACATTACATTACAGGCGGGTAACTTAGCCTTTAGAGAGATGTAATGTATCGTAACCGGAATGTACGAAACTGTACATTACTTTTCAAAAAACAATATCGATCAGCTGTTTCCTATTGTTGCAGTTACTTTACATTAAAGTCGGGTAACTGACACTTAAGAATCTTTACATTACTTTTCTCATACCAGTATAGATCAGCTGTTTCCTGCCGTTTCAGTTACATTACATTACAGGCGGGTAACTTAGCCTTTAGAGAGATGTAATGTACCGTAACCGGAATGTACGAAATTGTACATTACTTTTCACATTACAATATCGATCAGCTGTTTCCTACCGTTGCAGTTACATTCCATTACAGTCGGCTAACTGAGCCTTTATATGAAAAGTAGGTTACGTTACATTACATCTCTATAATCATTTTCATTACTTTTCACATAAAAATATCGATCAGCTGTTTCCTATTGTTGCAGTTACCATACATTAGAGTCGGGTAACTGAGCCTTAAGAATCTTAACATTACTTTTCTCATACCAATATCGATCAGCTGTTTCCTACCGTTTCACTTACATTTCATTACAGTCGGCTAACTGAGCCTTTAGGCACCCAGTAAAGATTTTTATAAAAATTTTCAATTTCAAAATATGACCTGCTAACACATCACTGCTCAAACAATCTTTTTAAGAATTTAAATTTAATTTTTTCAAAATATTTCCAAGCACACTTCAATAAAGAAAAGCTTTGAACTATTTGATAACAGTTAATCCGTAAATAAATACATTAAGCATATCCGACCATAACAGTACATATTATGAAGCGCCTATAAAATAAATTGCTTAAAAGCTTCCAGCAGATGCTTTTCTCTTTCAAGGTGGTGAGATTTTTATGCAAATTTGCTTTTATTTTTCTTGTTATAATCAATTCCTGAGTTAAAGTTACTCGTACATGTCAAGCAACAAAGAAGTTAACGAGTCAATACATTTGTTGGTGGCAGCTTAAAGCAGTGAAACCAACACTAGACTCTATAAAGTTGTATTTTTAATCAGACCCACCCGAAGGGTAATAAAATTTTATTTTATGACATTTTTTTTTTTTTTTTTTTGTTTAATCGAGTAACTAAAACAAAAAAAGTTTGTCAATGAAGTGTGAGAGAATAAAGCAAACAAAATCAATAAAAGCGACACTTTCACAGATTTCAGTTGCTGTAAAGCGGAAACTTGGAGAAAGAAGACCTTAAGCAAAAAGTTAATTAAGAAAATTTGTTTTTACTCGTGTATCAAGTTTAAAAGCTCGAAATTCAATGATTGATTGAATTTGAAAAAGAAACTTGTAAAACACTACAAACAATTAATAAAAATTAAACTGCTTGTAAATATAAATTTTGAACTTTCACCTTCAAGTTCAAGTTGGTGCAAATGAAATTATTTTTTTTTTAATTTAAATTAAATTAAAAATTAAAATTAAATTAAATTAAATTAAATTAAAAGTAAGAGTTTTTACTTACTTACCTCATTCGAATTTTCAGCTTTTTTCTGTATATCCTTGTGTTTCGTTGAAATTTTTGTTTCTTTGGCAGTTTCTTCACTTTGCTTGTTTGCATCATTTAGAAGGCTGCTCTTTGGTTTTTTGTTAATTAAATTTTTTGCATTCAAGTTCGTCGTTTTGTTCGTTTGATTAGTATTAGAAGTCGTTGCATTTCTGCTAATATTTTTTGAGTTTTGTAAAATTTGTAAATCTTTTCTCAGTTGCCCAATATTACGTTCTTTAGTTTTTATTTCCTCCAGCTGCAAAATAAAAAAACAAAAAGAAGTTAATAACTTTATTTTGTCAAAATTGCACAGCAGACATTATTCTCCTATTAACACTTTTTGGTTGAATTGAAGAAAAATTACAAATAATTGATTAAAAGTTTAATTGAGTCAGTTAAACTTTTACTTAAAAATTTAAAATTTTATTAAAAACCTAATTGAGTTAATTAAAATTGTGTTTAAGACTTTTATTAATTAAAAAGTTTAATAGTAAAAATTAAATTTTTCTCTGTTTATGATTCGATTAAGCTCAAAAAAAAAAAAGTTGTTATCACTTTGTAAGCCACATTGTAGGTGATAATTGTTAAGGAACAAATTCCACTAACGACGAATTGAAAATTATTGTGACGAACACTAGCAGAACGGAACAACATGGTGGTTGATGTAAGCTTCAGCTCTAAGGGTGTTTTTTATGGAGGTATAGATCTTTGAAATAGAATAAAACAAAGATGAATTTTTTAAATGGACATGAAATTTACTTTATTCTTAAGATAATCTTTTGGCATTATTATTTAAATATGACTGCTGGCGTATGACCTCCACGGCTGTCTCGGAAGTAGTCTAATCTGGAGGTCCAATTTTCAATGATTCTTGTGGCCGTGTATCGGCAATAACTCGGCGCATGTTGTCCTCCAAATGGTCACTCGTTTCGGGCTTATCGTCGTAGATTATTAACTTCACATATCCCCACAGAAAATAGTCTAGCGGAGTTAAATCGCACGATCTTGGAAGCGAATTCATGGGTCTGAAACGTGAAACTATGCGTTTACCACAAACGTTTCTTTCAATAAATCAATAGTGGCACAAGCTGTATGACATGTTGCAACGTCTTGTTGGCATCATATCTTCATGGTTGTTCAATTGATGAACAAAGAAGTCAGTATGAGACTGAAAGCAGGCGGATAGACTAAAGGCTCAGTTACCCGACGGTAATGTAAAGTAAAAATAACGTAGGAAACAGCTGATCGATATTTTTATATGAAAAGTAGGTTACGTTACATTACATCTCCTTAACCATTTTTATTACTTTTCACATAACAATATCGATCAGCTATTTCCTACTGTTGCAGTTACTTTACATTACAGTCGGGTAACTGAGCCTTAATTCGAGTCTTCCTCTACGCTACGCTCTTCAGCAGCAATGACTTCTTCTATACGCACTGTACGACATCTCTGTTAGAGTAAATCTCATTTAGAGTAAACGTAGTGCGAAAACGTTCCATAGTTAATCGAATTAATTACTCTGATGGATCATTATGTTGACCGTAAAATGGACGTAGTGCAATATACGTATTTCAAACAGAACCATGATTTTCAAAATAAATTTTCACAATTTGGAAGCGTTTTTTAGGCGTCAGTCTTGATATGCCAAACTAAACTAAACATAAATTACTTGAAAGCTGACCAAATTGTAGACAGTTAAAAAACTTAAACTTAAAGTTTTATACCTCTTTAAAAACACCCTTTACATATTTTTGAACGCAAATGGAATATGTGAATTGTTTTAATTCATCGTACTTCAATTTGTGGAAAGCTTTTTATGTAACGAAAGCCCAATAGTCTTGCCGTTGTAATGTCTGTTCCTTACTAATTATTTATATGTCTGTTAATTTAATTTAATTTGCTTAAATAAATTTTTAATTCATTTTAGTTTTTTTTAACTAATTATATTGATTGGAGAAATATTTTTTTTTGTGTAACATTACAAACCCTCGAATTTATCATGTTTTAAAAGTTTCCTGAGCAAATAACTAATTTTAACCCACTCGAAACCATTTGAAAATAATATTTGAAAACATGTCACTTAAGACATTTTGGCGCTAAGGGTGCGTAATTGTATACATCGTTACCTTAATATAGAAAGGCCCTAAATCGTTAGTTTAATAGAAGAACATATAATGTAAAGAAAAATATAAAAATTTCGGTTTCAAAAAAATAATGAGTTAGAGCCTTTTTATATTAAGGTAACGATATGCATATATGTATACATACATGCTATTTGACCCTATTGTAAAATAATTATTTTGTTATATGTAGTGTTTTTTTTTAATTAAACTTATTTATATTTTAAAAGTAAAATACATATCGTTACGTTAATGCCGAAAGGTCCTAACTCATTATTTTTTTGAAATCGAATTTTTTTTTATATTTCAATAGAAAAACATCTACGGCCCTATGTATAACCAAAAATTAACATGAAGTTAGCATAAGTGACGAAATTGAATAAGGTGTTAACGAGTTCATCCATACAATTTGACATTAGAAATGGTCGCATTACCTAATTTTAACCCACCTCTAAGTCCAGCATGATTTTTAATGGTGAAGTTTCATGGCAAAACTCTTTAAGATCATGTTCAATTTTGCCACTTATGCTAACTTCATGTCAATTTTTGCTTATACATAGGGCCGCTAAAGTATCGAAAAATTCTAAAATCTTGATTTAAAAAAAATAATGAGTTAGGACCTTTCGGTGTTAAGGTAACGATATACAAATACAAAATGCATACATGTGTGCTGTAAAACCACACAATCGTGGGAAGTTTTTATGCAATTCGGCCTAAAGGCTCAAGGCACACACTCTCTTTGAAAACTGAATAGACAGACAGACCTCTTTTACCCACAAACAAACAAACAAAAAAAACCTTTAAAAAATAAGAAACGCACAATTTTGCTCGTAAGACATTCAAAGCTATTAAATAACTAAATAATGTGGCTTGTCGACCAAATATATACAAATATGAAACAAAATAAAAACATTAAAAACCAGCTTAAAAATATCAGCGGCATAAACATTCTCGCCACATGCAGTCACTTTTAGATGCCGCTTATGATTTTATTTGTTAAAGCATAACTTAAACTCAACCAAATGTTGGTCAACACAAGATACTCGTAAGTAAGCAGTCGAAGAAGAAAAAAATTTTAAAGCCAAATTGAAATTTATGGTTAAATTTAATAAACTTTAAGATCGACTTGTGCTGAAATTATTCAAAATATTTTTTATTCTTGGTAACACGTAATATTTTTTATATTTTATTTAACGATAAAGTTAAAAAAGTTTTCGAAAAGTTCATTGACCTGTCAAATTTTTTTTAGCTAAAGTTTTATTTAGTGTCTGGATTTTTGACAGCTTCCTGTCACACTTTTTTGTTGGGCAACACAGACAGATTCCTGTGAGTATAGACACAACATCCCTTTTGGCTCTATGAACGCTTGCCCTGCTCTCTAATCATACAGTCATGAGTACTAAATAACAGCTTTGGAACATTTTGGCATTCCTACACTTAAAAAAGTTTTTTGCTAAAATTTGGCAACTTAGGCCAATATGAAATATCATATTAAAAAAAAATTAACATACCATTCCAAACGATTTCTTTCTACTTTCTATTGGAATTATGTAACTCAGACGAAATATTTTCTCAGTGTATGAATTAGCCTGAGGCTGCCAAAAATGTGCACATTCGCACACTTTCCTATTAATTTTTCATTCATTCCTTTTACCACTAAATCCTTAAAAGAATATTAATGAATGGCTGTTGCGCTGCAACAACATTTCTAAGGAATTTTTTTGTGAATGAATCACAACCAATCTAAGAGAATCAATTGCAAATATTTTCTCACGAATTTGCCTGCTTATTAATGTTTGATAAAATTTTTTTAATTTAGTTATATTTCTTTTCAAAACTACACATATTCTGCATATTTATGCTGTTCCAGGTTTTAATATTAAAAATTGCCTTGGTGCGCATTCCGTATCGCTTTACCCTCACAATACATAAAACGAATCACCAAACTAATAAAATTAGTGATTTCTCCCATACACTTGTGATGTTTTTATGCAACAGGGATTTTTTTAAGTCATTACTTTTTAAGGAAGGTACTTTTCATAAAAGGTACTTTTCATTAAAGGTACTCTTTATAAAAGGTACTCTTTATAAGAGGTACTTTTTACAAAAGCTACTTTTTATAAGAAGTACTTTCCATAAAAGACACTTTTTAGAAAAGATACTTTTAAGAAAAGGTACTTTCAATACAAGATACTTTTTATAAAAGGTACTATTTATACTATTTATAATAGGTACTTTTTATAAAAGGTACTTGTTATAAAAAATACTTTTCATAAAAGGTACTTTTTATAAAAGGTACTTTTTATAAAAGGTACTTGTTAAAAAAAATACTTTTTATAAAAGCTACTTGTTGTAAAAAATACTTTTTATAAAAGGTATTTTTTATAAAAGGTACTTTTTATAAAAAATACTTTTTATAAAAGACACTTTTTTTAAAATGTACTTTTTACAAAAGTTACTTTTTATAAAAGATACTTTTTATAAAAGCTACTTTTTATAAAAGGTACTTCTTATAAAAGGGACTTTTTATTAAATATAATTTTTATAAAAGGTACTATTTGTAAAAGGTACTTTTTATATAATCTACTTTTCATTAAAATTCTTTTTATAAATAGTACTTTTTTAAGTAGTTTTTACGAAAGGTACTTTTTAGAAAAGGTACTCTTTAGAAAATTTGCTTTTTATAAAAGGTACTTTTTATAATAGATACTTTTTATAAAAGCTACTAGTTATAAAAAATACTTTTTATAAAAGTTATTTTTTATAAAAGGTACTTTTTATAAAAAATACTTTTTATAAAAGACACTTTTTTTAAAAGGAACTTTTTACAAAAGTTACTTTTTATAAAAGATATTTTTTTTAAAAGGTACTTTTTATAAAAGCTACTTTTTATAAAAGGTAATTTTTACAAAAGGTACTTTTTATAATATATAATTTTTATAAAAGGTACTATTTGTAAAAGGTACTTTTTATATAATCTACTTTTCATTAAAATTCTTTTTACAAATAGTACTTTTTTAAGTAGTTTTTACGAAATGTACATTTTATTAAAGGTACTTTTTAGAAATTTTGCTTTTTATAAAAGGTACTTTTCATAAGAGATACTTTTTATAAAAGGTACTTTTTATAATAGATACTTTTTATAAAAGGTACTTTTTAAAAAAGGTACTTTTTATAAAAGGTACTTTTTATAAAAGATACTTTTTATAAAAGATCCTTTTTATAACAGTTACTTTTTATAAAAGGTACTTTTTATAATAGATACTTTTTATAAAAGGTACTTTTGATAAAAGAAACTTTTTATACAAGATACTTTTTTTAAAAGGTACTTTTTATAAAAGGTACTTTTTATAAAAGGTACCTTTGATAAAAACTAATTTTTACAAAAGGTAGTCTTTATGAAAGGTACTTTTTGTTAAATACTTTTTATGAAAGATACCTTTTAAAAAAATGTACTTTTTATAATAGTACTTTTTATAAAAGGTACTTTTTATAAAAGTACATTTTTTCAAATGTAATTTTTATAAAAGCTACTTTTTATAAAACTAAAGATAAAAGGTACTTTTTACAAAATGTACTTTTTATAAAAGGAACTTTTAGTGGAAAAATTGTGTTTTCAAAAAAAAAAAATTACCAAACAGAAACTGACAAAAATAATTTTTAGTAATTTCTTATTTGAATACGATTTCAAACAAAAAAATTCTGTGAATTGTGGTTGAAGTCTACTGATTTGTTGCCTAAGCTGCAACAAAATGCATCTAGACGTGCTTAACCAATAACAAAAAAAATATTTCTTTATAATTATGTTTCTCAAAATGCGCATTTCAATACAAATTTACAGGAACTGAGTTTTTTTTTATTATTTTGAATCTCAGCTGTCAGCAGTCATTATGTGTGCACATCATCTCCTTTTTTTTTATTACTAATCCACATCTTTTAAAGTATTTGAAACTGCAAAAAAAAAACAAATTAAAAGAAACACTTACCAATCGTGATATTTCATTTTTGGCAGATTTTTGTATTTGAGTCAATCGGATTTCGTAAGAATCTTTTAATTCGCGTATATCAGCTGCTTTGCGTCTATCAGCTTCGCAATTAATCTGTAAAAAGTCATTACAACGCAAATTGATTTCGTTGGATTGATTGACTTGCAAATAAATCCACAATTTTATAATATTTTGAGGCGGGAGAGTAGCGAATACGAGTACAAACAAACAAAACAATAAACAACATGTTTGTTTAATTTCAAACGATGAAGCAGGAATGGACATGCGGAATTAGTTTAAAATACGAGTAATTGACAAGTTGTTATTAGTATTAGGAATACATACATACATACATACATACATATGTATGTATGTATGTATGTACATAAAAACATATTTATTTGCTTTATTTTTTTTCTTATTATTAAGTAACTAAAGCTGCTTTAAGGCATTCCCTGGAAAAGTTTATCAAAAATGCAAGCGAATCAACAAACAACCAACCCACTTCGTTCGCATTGGAAATGGGGAAAGCAAAAGTAAATTCATTAACAAAATTAATGATTGGCAACCTTTGATAATCAGCCCAATGATGACTTACAATAACACTTGGAATGAATGATGGCTGGCCTGTCATCCCTTGTGCTGATAACGTCTTATGTGCCTTTTAGTCGTGTCTTTAAACTATAAATAGTAAGTATAAAACGGAGTGGACACGTTGCGCCGCCATTAGTTGTGGCGGTTTAATTGTAGTGAAAATGTGGCGGTTTTATTTTGTCTCTCTTATCATCTGCTGCGACATTTGTTGTTGTTGGTGTGTTGCAGACAATACTGGCAGCCTGCTGATGCTCCCTCATTTGCCGCAAAAATGTAAACTAATTGACTACTCGGGCCGTATACTTTGCAATTCTCAAGTGAAAGTGGTGAATGTTTATTTTGAAAACGACGACACATCATTAAGTCATCCTGGACAACTGTTGAAAATGCTTAATGATTGTGGCATATCGCACATTTCCTTTAGGTAAGCAATTATAAATTAATAGCAAGAAACACTTAAGCTTACGAGAGCTGAACTGAACGAAAATCCTTAATGCAACATTAATGCAATTTTAGGAAAATAGTTTTGTTTATAAAACATTAAAATAACAAAAATATGTATTTGCATAAGTCGGAAGCTTTGAAGATTTTTAGGTATAAAATCAACACAATTAAACCTATTTTGTGAATCCTTAATAAGGAAGAGAGAAAATAGCGCCACAAATCTATAAAATAAATTTGATGAAGAGTAAAACAAATAACCGAAAAGTCGTTCAATGTTTTTAAATTTTTCCTGTAAAATCGGATTTAGTGGGACTCTGAAGCACCACTGCACACTGGGCCAGATTTGAAAGAAATTAATTTACAATTTTTTAAATTCTAAATTTTATATTTTCGAATTGTTACAAACAAAATTTGAGTATCATGGTCACACCCGCCACAATTATTATTATTATTATTATTATTATCTACCCTACTTTCTGTGCCACATTGACGAAAGGAAACAATAATAAAATATGGAAATTCGTTTTGGCAAGTCAAAATTTACGGCCTGGCCCACGATGTCACGAGAAATCGTTCGATCGACAAATTGTATTACAAACAACAACAAATTTTCTAAAATTATTGTTGTTTGCAATACAAGTTGTCGATCGAACGATGTCTAGTGACATCGTGGGCCAGGCCGTTAATATAAAGGTTGTTTTTATTGAGGTATAGAACTTTAAGTTGGCATCACTTTTTTAACTGGCGGCCATTTTGTCAGCTGTCAAGTGATTAATATTTAGTTTGGTTTGCCATTTCATCATGAACAGGTTGACAAAAGAACAACGCTTGCAAATCGTGCAAATTTATTTCGAAAATAATGGTTCAGTTCGCGAAGTTTACCGCAAGCTCCGTCCATTTTATGGTCGACATAATCGTCCATCAGAGCAATTAATTCGGTTAACCATGGATCGTTTTCGCACTACCTTTACTCTATGTGATAATACGCATCCGCAGAGACGTCGAACAGTGCGCACCGAAGAAACAATTGCCGCTGTAGAGAAAAGTGTTGAAGAGGACCCGAATGAATCGATTCGCCACCGTGCACAGCAATTGGAGTTTTGTCCATCAACTTTATGGAAGATTTTGAAGATTTTGAATGTGGATGAGTTGTGGTTCCAACAAGACGGCACTACATGCCACACAGCGCACGTCACAATCGATTTATTGAAGGAAACATTCGATGAGCGCATAATTTCGCGGAATGGACCTGTCAATTGGCCACCAAGATCGTGTGATTTGGCACCATTGGATTATTTTCTTTGGGGATATGTGAAGTCGCTCGTCTACGCCAACAAACCAGAAACGTTAGGGGACTTGGAAGCCAACATTCGTGGCGTTATTGCCAACATACGGCCCCATATGCTCGAAAAAGTGGTTGAAAATTGGACCTGTAGAATTGGCTTTATTCGAGCCAGCCGCGGCGGCCACATGCCCGAAATCATATTTAAACATTAATGGCATAAAATTATCCTTCCAATAAAGCCAAATTGATGGACATTAAAACGATTTTCTTGTGTTTTATTTCAATTCGAAGTTCTATACCTCTAAAAAAACACCCTTTACATATGTTTAAGGGCCAAATTTACAGTCATTAGTTTATTGTTAGTAAACTAAAATGGTAACTATTGTTTAACTAATACTTCATATTCACAGTGCATTGTTTAATTAAAATTTTTAATATGAACAAAGAATGGTAATGGTATTGCCAGCTCTGCTATAGCATATAAGTTTTGTTTACATTTATTATTGTGAATGGCGTCGCCAACGAAACATCAAGACGACAGTAAAAATTGTCACTTGTCTACTCTTTGTCGACAAGAATTGACTTCTATTAACATGCTACATTAATTTACAAAGCCTTAGAGATTAGTAAGAGATTGTCAATAAGAGCCAATTGTTGCCGATAAAGAATAGAAAAGTGACAATATTTACTGTCGTCTTGATGTTACATCAGCGACGCCATTCACAATAAGGGGGCGAATTTCTTAAAAATTTATCAAAACAAGCGTGCGCTCATCAAACTTTATCGTGCAAGATACTAAATTTGTGCTGAAATTGGTAAGGGAAAATCAAAATATAATAGAAATTAAAAAAAATAATGTTCACAACGAATCAGCTGTTGTCTAACTATTTGTTAATCAATGACATTTGGCGGTTTAACTAATGGTAAACAAAAAACTGTGATTCAAATATTATTGGTTAAACTATTGCTATTAGACTGTGAATTTGGGCCTAAGGGCTATATTGATGCTCTTCAACATTGCACAGTGGGCCAGAATTGAAAAAAAGGAATTTACGATTGGTTTTTTGCATATTTTTTTTGTTATAATTCAAAAATATAAAATTTATAATTTAATTAAAACTTAAAAAAACAAATTAAACCGACTTCAAAAATAAGCATTAAAAAGTTAAAAATAATTTAGATTCAGTTAAATAAAATATGTTTGTATGTGTTATGTCTAATCCTGTTCGAAGTTGGTGCCAATTAGCAAATTATATATTACTTGCATATACATATCGTCACCTTAAATGTAAACGGACGTAACTACACAAAAATTTGAAATCGAGTTTTTGATTGATTATGGTTCATTTTATCAAACTACATGTTCACGCAAATATTTAGACCTCTGCGATCAAACGATGATGACGTCTTTATTAAAGGAATTCAAACGGACGTAATTACGAATGCACCTATTTTTTATTCTAAGGAACGTAACTAACATAAAAGCTTAAATATATATAAAAAGGAAATAAATGGTTAAAAACATATAAGTATCCATACTACAAGTAAATTTAGAAGAAACTGTTCAATAATACTTTATTATTATTGATTTTGTAACGTTTTTTGTTTCTCCTGTAAAATATATAAATGTGTAGTTGCGTCCATTTGCATTTAAGGTGACGATATGTATGTAGATAACACATATAAAAATATTTTATTTAACCGAATCTAAATTATTTTTAAGTTTTTAGGGCTTATTTTTGGAGTGTGTGCCAAGTTTCGTAAAAAAATTTAAGTAAAAGCAAATAAAATATAACATTAATTTTGTCATTTTAAGAGTCGTAACTCTTTGCCAAGTTTCATGGAAATCACATAAGTAGAAGTACATACAATGTAACACCAACCTTTCATGGGCGTAGTCCCACCCACTTTTTTGAGCTAATCTTGTGCTCAAAAAGTATTTGGCAGAGTTCAAGGTGTGTGTCAAGTTACGTAAAAATCGATAAAATAGAAGCTCGTGAAATATAACATAAAATTTGAATGGGCACAGACCCACCCATTTTTTTGAGTGCAATATTATTTATTTTTAAGTGCTCAAGGTGTGTGCCAAGTTCCGTAAAAATTGGTTAAGTACAAGCACGAGAAAAGTTAAAGTTTAAAATTGAAAAGGCGTGGTCCCGCAATATTTTGTCTTTTCTTAAACTCAGGGTGTGCGCAAAGTTTCGTAAAAATCGGTCAAATAAAAGCATGTCAAATATAATATATTAGGTTTTATTGGGTGTGGCTCTGCCCATTTTTTCAACTTTGAGATTGTGTCGTTACAAGAAACCAATGTGTTGGTTAAATTTCGTAACGATCGAATAAGTAAAATATCATAAAATCAAATAAAAAAAATTGTGGGCGTGCTCCCAACCACTTTTTTACACTGGGCCCAAATGGAAGCTATACATAACCTTTCAGACAAAGAAATAATTTTTACAATCGGTCTAAAATGTACTACCGAGCTATGAAGTAACAATGCCAAAACGAAATATACAGACGGATTGGTAACCTCCTCCTCCTCCTCCTTCTTTTTTAAGACGGTTAAACGAGGATTTTAATTTGAAAAACTTTTAAGATTATTTAAAATTTTAAAATAGTAAAAATTTTATTAAACTATTTAAATTTTCACTGTGACGGGTGTGACCGAAAACTCTAACGTGTAAATTAATTAAATTAAAAATTAAACTTTAACAAAGAGCTAACAGAAGTGTTAAATAAAGCCCTTATATACAAATAGGGAGAGCAGAGTGTTCAGCATATTTTCCTTTCAAAGTGTTTTCAAATTGAAAAAAATAGAACAATTTGTATTTTTTTTTTATACCCTTTACCAACAAAAATGGTAAAAGGGTATATATAGGTTTGTCATTCCGTTTGTAATTTCTATAATATCAATAAGCGACACATAAAATATATATATTCTGGATCCTCATGCATAGGGAAGACGAATAAGCGATGTCCGTCTGTCCGTCTGTCCGTCTGTCCGTCTGTCCGTCTGTCCGTCTGTCCGTCTGTCCGTCTGTCTGTACGTGAAATCGGTTTTCCGAAGCTCCCAGAAGAGCTAGAGACTTCGTTCTTGGACTGGTGTGTCAGAAATTTTCCAAAATAGATTGGTATTGAAATTCAGCAAAATCGGGCAGACGATTGCAGAGCTGGAAAACTGAAACTTGATTTTGCCATATAAAACTAACTGGATAACACAATTTTTTTAATTTTTTTGCTAAATAAACTTATTTTGCACTTCAGTATGACTAAAATTGGAATTTTAAATTAAAAAAATTAAAAAGACGTTTCCAGGGTTGGAAAACTTTAACTTTTTGTGTTATGTAAAATTAACTATGTCTAAAACTATATTAGTATTTTCTCGAGAACCGTAAGAGCTACAGACCTGAAATTTGGACACAGTGTGTAGTCCCTTGGCCGCTACGACAATAAATACATGAGAATTAGAAATTAAAGGGTGTTCCAAAACTAGCAACGAAAAATGTTAAAATCCAATGTAATATACATACAATTGTATGTATGTATGTATATACACTTGAAATTTATAAGGTTAGTGTATTTTTATACAGACTACAAAAATTAACACTAAAATTAAAAAAAAATTAACTTAAAGGGTGTACCATCAGTTAATGCAATTTTGACAACTTGCTGTATCTTGGAAACCGTAAGAGCAAAACTCTTGAAATTTTCAAAAACGGTAAAACTAAAAAAACTAAAAATTATAAAATCGCCAAACAGAAAAAAATCGCCAAAAACAAAAAAAAAATCGCCAAAACGAAAAAAAGCACCAAATTAAAAAAAAAATTTCTAAAGCTAAAATAAATCGCATAAAACGGAAGAATTGCTAAAATGAAAAAAAAAATCGCCAAAATGAAAGAAAATCGCTAAAATGAAAAAAATCGCCAAAATAAAAAAATCGCCAAAACGAAAAAAACCCAAAAAAAAACAGAAAAAAATCGCCAAAATGAAAAAAAACCCCAAAACAGGAAAAAATCGCCAAAAACAAAAAAAAATTCCAAAAAGAAAAAAAATCGCCAAAATGAAAAAAATCGCCAAAACGAAAAAAACCTTAAAAAATGACAAAAATCGCCAAAATGAAAAAAAAATCGCCAAAATGAAAAAAAAAACAAAAAAAAAAAGAAAAAAATCGCCTAAATAAAAATAAACCCAAAAAACAAAAAAAAAATCGCCAAAATGAAAGAAAATCGCCAAAACGAAAAAAATCTCCAAAATGAAAAAAAAAAATCGCCTAAATAAAAATAAACCCAAAAATAAAAAAAAATCGCCAAAATGAAAAAAAACGTCAAAATGGGAAAAATCTGCAAAATGAAGAAAAGCCCAAAAACAGAAAAATATCGCCAAAATGAAAAAAACCTCCAAAAACAGAAAAAATCGCCAAAACGAGAAAAAAGCGACAAAACTGAAAAAACCCAAAACAGGAAAAAATCACCAAAAACAAAAAAAAATTGCCAAAACGAAAAAAAAATCGCAAAAATGAAAAAAATCGCCAAAACGAAAAAAACCAAAAAAAAACAGACAAAAATCGCCAAAATGAAAAAAAAAATCGCCAAAATGAAAAAAAACAAAAAAAAAATAAAAAAATCGCCTAAATAAAAATAAACCCAAAAATAAAAAAAAATCGCCAAAATGAAAGAAAATCGCCAAAATGAAAAAAAAATTGCCAAAATGAAAAAAATCGCCAAAATGAAAAAACCCCAAAACGAAAAAACCCCAAAAAAATCGCCAAAATGGAAAAAAATCGCCGAAATCAAAATAAACCCAAAAACAAAAAAAATCGCCAAAATGGAAAAAAATCGTCAAAATGGGAAAAATCTCCAAAATGAAGAAATTTATAAATTTTTTACAAAACAAATATGTATGTGTCTGTATACTATATATATGTACGTACGTTGGTAAAGGGTATATAAGATTCGGCACAGCCGAATATAGCACTCTTACTTGTTTTAATTGATTATAGTTATAATTTTCTTGTGGACATGACTTGAAAGGAAAACTATGTAACTGCTCATGCCCAATTTATTCGTTATTTTCTTTTCAGGAATAGAAATACATCTTTGAAAATAAGGAAGGACGATGGCGTTGATATGTATCTAATAATGATTTTGCCCAACCTAACACAAAGTGTTAGATTGAATTTTTTAAGAAAACGATCCGACTCGAAGCATTTAACATTCATTATCATTATGATAGAAAATTCGGCATCCATATCTGAGCTGTGGTTACACAGAGTTTTTGTAAGATTTTGGAGAAGTTGGATTTTAAATGTGGCCATTGTATATTTTCATAATGGTAAATTGCACAGCTATCGGTATGATCCGTTTTTGCGAAAGTTGTATCCTGAAACAATAGCCACCGGTGGTGATCACAACCTAACAGTTGGAGACATATTTCCCCGCACCATTTTGAATATGAGAAGAAATCCATTGCGTATATGCATGTATGAGGAGGGCATACGTACCATTTACAATGACGGAAACAGATTAATGGGTGCAGATGGCCTTATGAGCAACTATTTGATTAAAAGCCTAAATGCCACACGTGTTATCAACTGGGTCAAACCTTACGGCAATACATCGATTAGAAGTGATCTTTGTTTCAGAGAAATTTCCGAGCATATAGATGATGTTGCATTGAACACTCGCTTCTTATCGTTGGAGACATTTTACAAAAGAGTTGAACACACTATTGTGCATAGTCGCGATGATTTGTGTGTCATTGTGCCCAAAGCCGAGGTCGCCTCTTCTTTTTGGAATCTGTTTCGCTCCTTCAACATTGGAGTATGGCTGTCGATTTTAACAACTTTAATATTTGCCAGTGGATTTTGTCTACTCAATAATCGCAATGTATGCTCAAAAAGTAAATTTGTTTTACATCTGTACGCCTGCATTATATCAATGCCATTTCTGAAAATACATAGACCGACATCGTTACGTTTCTTTTTTTGCGTTTGGTTGGTGTACGGCATGCTGATCTCGGCAGCTTTCAAAGGAAATCTGACGGGAAATTTGGTGGATCGCAAATTTCTACCGGACATTAATACTATACAAGATCTAGTTGAATCGCCTTATCCTTTGGCCACCTTACCGCGTCACATTAAACACTTGGACCGCTACATATTTTCCAAGACTCTTTACGGGCCCATGTTGAAAGCAAAAGTAGTAGAGTTGCCCGATTTACAGATAAACTACTTAATAGAAAACAACAATTTGAGTTATGCGTATTTGCAAAAGTATCACATTTCTGTTTTTAGAACCAACTCAAGAATGCATTCCAAAAATGGGAGTCCTCTTTTCCATGTTATGAAGCAGAGCATTGTGCCGTTTCATGCTGTTTACATTGTTCCTTATGGATCGCCATATCTGGGCTTTATAAATAGGCTTGTGCGAAATGCTCAGGAATTCGGTTTCATACAGTATTGGGATCGTTTGATGAATGCCGCCTTTCGCATTTCGAGAACACAAATCAAACGAAAAAGACGGAATGAAGATGATGTGCCCGTAGTGCTCACATTACGGCATTATAAGCCCGTATTTTGGTGTTTGATCATCGGTTTGACAGTGTCGACGGTGTGTTTTCTTTTCGAATTGATAAGTACGCAAGAGCTCTTCAGCTCGAGGGCCATGTAAAATCTTCGCTCAAACATATTGAAGTGAGTTTCATTATTTTATGGCGTTTGTGCTCAAAAACATAAACTTTACAAAAGATTCCCTTTTATAATTTATATTTAAGTTTTAATCTGAGCTTTGATACAACTTTTGGAAACTTTGAAAAACTCACAGCCTTCAAAAAAGTTGCTGTGAATTCAAGTTTGGAAAAGAAAAAATTACATATTTCTCTTGGGCAATGGCATGCAAATGCAAATATTTTAGCTGCACTGGATGTCCTTTAGTTATTAATTTTAAGATATAAGATATTGATGCTAAGGGCCAATAAATCAGTGCAAATTTAAATGTTGGTTTAGTTGAACTTAGCTGAAACGGTTTTAATAAAACTTGGTTTTCACTTTAAAACCAACTGATAAAATCTGGTTTTACCATACAGAAAGATTTTGTTAAAACAACTGAAGCTGAAAATATTTCAATCGGTATTTATTTTTATTAACTGGCGTTCACATTATCAGCTGCTTCCGGTAATTTTAACTTGGCAGCACTGATATTAAAACTGCGAAAACAAGGTTGCATTTCGTAAAATTTGCTTAAAATCAAATAAAAATAAAATCAAAAAGTTTTTAAGGCTTAAAGCTTAAATTAGACGTGACATAGCCACAATGCCATAACGAAAATCAAAACCAAAATTCAATTGGTTTCTATGGTTATGGATATGTTATTATGGCGAGTCACATATAATCAAATACAGTGCTGCTCATAAGTTTGGTTCGAACAGCTGTTTTGTATGGTTATGATTATGGCGCGTCTAATTTAAGCTGCAATCAGATGTGCCATAGAAAACAGCTGTTCCAATCAAACTAATGGGCAACACTATATTTGATTATAAGTGACTCGCTATAAGGACATAGCTATTACAATAGAAACCAATTGAATTTTGGTTTAGTTCTGGCTATGGCATTATGGCTATTGCACGTCTAATTTAAGCTTTAAGCTTTAAAGGCTTTTTGAATCGATTTTAAGCAGGTTTCAGGAAATGCAATCTTCTTTCTGCTGTTTTGAATTCAGTACTCCCAATTTAAAATTACCGAAAGCAAACAAAAACAGGTGTTGTACAGTTTGTCAAATAATTTTTACAAAAAGCAGAAAAAATACAGCAACAAATACACGTATTTCTAAAGGAGTTCTATTTTGTTTTTTAAACAAATTTATTGGACAAACTGTAGTTTAAAACCAGAATTTATCAAACTTACAGTGTGAAGGGAAAATCAGCTGTTTATGGTTTTGACACAAAGCGGTAAATCAGTGCAACATATGTTATGTGTAGTTTAATAAAATAATATTGTGGCATCACTAGAATAAATGTCGAAAAACAGCTGTTTCGCAGCTCAACCAAAGAGTTAAAAACAAATATATAAAAGATCACCAAGTTTTACTAGAAGAGTGTATGAAAACGGATCGAACAAGATCTGAAGAAAAATTAGTTTCTTGGAAAAAATAACTTTAAAAAAATATAAAGATTGCAGAATTGCACTGAGACTGAAGAAAAATTAAAGTCCTGGGGGGAAAAAAGTTGAATGATCTTTTAACGCAAAATTGTATATAGTCTGTATGTGACAAAATCATACATACGATCTGTATTGGTAGTTTGCGTTTAGAAATTGTTTAAATACTGTACTGGTTTATTGGTTTCATAGAGATTTATTAGTCCTTAACAATGTTCAACTAATGCAATACAGAATACACTTTTCTTTGCTTAATTTAAAAGTCGAGCTTATTCTCGCTAGAGTATCGTTTTAAAACGATGAATAAAAACGATAATTTTATATTGAAATCGTAATACGGTACTAAGGTAAAACGGTAAAGAATGCATAAAAACGATAGTTTGACATTGAAATGGTAGTGCGGTACTAAGGTAAAACGGTATCTTTTCAATGTAAATTTGTCGTTCTTATCTCTCGTTTTAAAACGATACTCTCATTTGAGTATAGACCCGAGAATTATGCATTAAGGCAAATATTGATATCGTTGCACTTAGAATTATTATGTTAATATTATGTTAATATTAAACATTTTTAAATTTTGCTTTCAGTCTTCAGATTAACAAAATGCAATACAAACATTCTCATAATAACAATCAACATGCTTCTCTGTGCAACAAATAAACTTGAGCAGAAATCAAACTTACCACTTTCTTTTCTTCCAAAGCTTTGTTAGCTTCTTTTAAGACATTAATCTCATTGGTCAGTCTTTGTATTTCGTAGTTGACTAGGCCACCCATGGCAGCCTGTGGCAAGTTTTCATTATTTGTAGTTTTCTTTAAAAGCTCTACCGCATTTTGCAGTTTTTTAACTTCATTTTTCCATTTGCGTGCTTCAGATTCATTTTGGGCTCTAAAGAAAAGAAGATTTAAAGCTTTTTCTGCCTTTAACGAAATAGAAAAAGAAAAAAAGAACTCACCTTAAAACTCGAACAGCTCCCTTTTCTGTAGTTAAACTTGATTTAAGTTCATTTATTTCCAAGCGCAATTGCTCTGTAAGAGCATTTAGCTTTTGTATAGTCTGAACATTTTCCTGAAGCTTGCGTTTCAGTCTAGGTGGCGGATTTAAGGCCAGCTTTGATTCTGTATTGTTGTGTTTACTAGAAGGTGGCAAAGGCGGTTTGCCAGCCAGCCTGTCTGATCTTAGGGGAATTGGAGTGGCAGTTGAATTTATTGAGGCTGGTGTTGAAGTGGTAGAATTGATATTCTCTTTAATTTGCAATCTGCCCCTACAATTCAACTGCATTCCCTCTATGCGCGTTCTTTTCTCTTGATTTACAGAATCCGTGACTGAAGTTAGGGAAGCCGATAAAGTTTTCTTACGTTTCAGTTTGTTTTTGGACAAACAAACTTCTTGCCACTCATCTGCGGGTGCTTTTAGTATAGACTTTAACAGCTTTCCGCTGTTAGAGCTTTCGTTGTGAATTGCATTCGGCTGCTGATGATCATTAAGCTTTTGTTGTTTTTGTGTTGGCATTTCAAAGCTTTCAGCTACATTTTCAGTCAGCCTACTTAAAATTTGTGCTTCTCCCTTATTGGGCATATTATCGGGATAGGTTGTGTTTGTCGTGTTTATATGTTGTTGGTGGTTTTCCAACGATATGCTAGAGGTCGTTTTGGTCATTTTATCTGCCATTTTTGTATATAATTCATACAATTTCTTGTGTATTTGTATGAAGTTCGTTTGAAAATTTTATAAATTTTCGTTTAAGAAAAGGTCCGACCTTTTTCTTTCTCAACGCTGCGAAAGTAATCTCTACTTTTTGTTCTCTTTTCCTTATCGTGTATACGTTTAATGTGCAATATTATTTTTTATTGCTATTTCTTATTATTTTTGCTATTTCTTCTTTAATGTAAAAAAGAATGTATAGCTGTTGTACTTATTAAATAACAACAAAATATATTTGTAAGCATGTAAAATGTTGTAATAATTCTGCTTTGTTTTAATTTATTTTATATTTTCCTTTACCATTTACACAATTTCCGGTATGGCACTTCGTTGGATTCATTAATGGCGTTTAACTGAAAATACAAGAATATAAATAAAACTCATATTAATTTAAGTCTATTGATAAATATGTAAACAAATTTGAAAATAACATTTTACACACTGTGCAATAAATTAATGTTAATGGGATTGATTCGCTTTTAACATATTCTGTTACACGTTTAATTACACAAGTTAACAGTCCAGCCTAAGAGTAGGCTTTAGTTTTGAAAATGCTAACCGCTTGAAAACTTGCTATGTACAATCACAAAATGTTAAAATTAAACATAAATATATCAATGTAACAGTTTACTTAACATTACACAAAATCCTGTTAAATCTCTTGTTAATTGAAATATTCGTATTTAAATTATCGTTAGATTCTTTAGAGAATAAATAACACAACGGAACAGCCTTTTTTTTTGGTTAAATAGCCTTTCCTCATGTATTTCTCTCTGCTGATTACGATGGCATTATTAGTTTTTCTCTAGCAGCTTTAGTTTTAAGGATATACTTTATAATACATACTTTCTAAATTATTAATCTAAATAAGTCATTTTCATTTTACTAAACTTATCTTGATGAGTACTAAAAAAAAAATATTAAAGCATTTTTTTTTAAATATACATAATGCACAATATCTCTCTAACACTAGAGAGGCAATTTTCGCGTAATAAAAAGCTACCGACAAAATCAATGAATAAAAATAACAAATTACGCTATTGTCTATTATTATTTTAAAAAGTAAATAAATATGTACATATGTAGAAGAACAACCACACGAATATGTTCACATGTTTTAATATTTTAAAATTTCATTTCAAAAGCTTAACAAAAATGCCTAATGACGTCAATTTGTAATTTATCTTCAAAGAAAATGTGTTCTCATTTGATTCTTTTTGGATTTTTCCACTTTTTTATTATATTTAAACATGCACCCACGACTAGTTTTGGTTTTTTAATTACACAATTAGTTTAGTTCCCACAAATGCAGGGTATTTAAATGTTTATGTCACCAACTTGAATAAATAAAAGCTGTAGAGAAAAAACGTTTACAGCCTGGGCCACGATGTCGCAAAGAAACTTTTTACCGATAAGTTTTATCGAAAATGAACAAAAAATTTTATTTTATTGCTGTTCTCAATCTTTTTACACATATCGCTTCTTTATTACAACAACATCATAACGCAAAAATGGAATTTTTGAGTGATTAATAAAGAATTAATCCTCATATAATATCATATTTATTTCGAATGTGTAAAAATTTCACACAAATATCTTGTATAGTTTAATATTGAGAAAAAAAATTTTTTTCTTTTTCCATGAAGCTGTGTTAATGGAAAGCATTAAGCATGTCTTCTGTCAAACAGTTTTTTAGAGTTATAACGTTGTTGAAGTAAATGAGCGATATGTACTTATGTACTTTTTTGTATTTCTTTCAAATAATGACTTTGTCTTCTCAAAATTAATACTAACTTTTTCGTAAGGAAAAATTTTTACTTATTCAAAAATATTTTTTTTTACATTTAAGAACAAAGAATTTCTTCGGAATTTTAAAAAGAAAACAAATTTAACTTTGTTGAGAAAACAGAAGCCTTTTCAAAAATATTGAACTGCATATAAAAAATTACCACCTGTGGTGTTAGAAAGAAAAAATTACACAAAGACCAAAATAAACTCAATGATTTCATGTTTCCCATTTCTTTAATTTTAATAAATTTTTCACAAACGCAAAACAATTATTTTATAACACACACTGACACCTTTAATTCGCAAAATTAAGAATTAATTTCTGTAAAATTTTCCTCAACTCTCTAACGTGTATGTACACAAATGTATATGCATGTACATATTGTTACCTTAATATAGAAAGGCCCTAACTCGTTATTTTTTTTTAATCGAGATTTTTGCATTTTTCCACACATTAGATGCTCTTCCATCGAAATATACAAAAAACTCTATTTAAAAAAATAATGAGTTAGGGCCTTTCTATATTAAGGCAACGCTATGTGTGTATATGGAAAGTTCTTGACCCCGAAAAAGTGATAAAATAAATTTTATAAACTCCCAGCCACCCGGCAAATTTTAATTTCAAATTACTTTGAAAAAAAACATCTAATTGTTGTTTCAAGAGCAAATATTGTTTAGAATTAATTATTATTATTAATTATTAGAATTAGTAGCGTGACGTTAAACGGTGTTTGGGCCAGGCCGGGAAACTAAAAACCATTGAGTTTCCATTAGCAACAAATTTGATTTAGTATTTAATTCAGTATTTTCATTAAACACATTCACAATAACAGGCTACCGACTCGTTTGTAATTCACAATGAGTATCTTAAAATGTTAATGTGGCAACATTGTGCCATCTTAAAATTTTCTTTGTGAGCTGGCAACGATATAAAACACTAATATAATAAAATTCAACCGTTTTTAACGTACACTTGAAGCACACGTTTTTTTTTTTTTTTTTGTATATGTGGGTAAAGTATTAAAATAGCAAATTTTTTTTATTTAATATTTAATCTTATTTATATTTTTTCATCAACTGACAGCCTTAACTTGCTTAGTTCAGCATTACCATATTGCCATATTGAAAGTTATATGCTTGCCAGACTTCTAAGTTTGACACTTGGTATTAAATTTGATTTATAACACCAAAAAAACAACAAACTTGCCAACCGATATTAAGCAATTAAAATGTAAACGTTGCAGTATTAACGGCCCTTTTCACAATGTACAATTTAACGGCAACTTTTGTATGAAGAACTGTCAGTTAAAGTTTACGTTAACTCTTAACCATACATTGTGAAAAGGGACGTAAGACATATTTTAAAACACTATTGTGAACTCCCTAAATATTTTCAGTTGCCAATCTGTCATAATTAAAGTTTTAATAGCTTTTCAGGCAACTGGAGACGTATGGTAATACTAATTTTAATTTAGGTTGCGTTGCCAGTTGACAATGCAACTGAAGTTCGGTTGTCAACCACAATCGAGCCATAAATAAATTTTTGCAATTAACCAATTAGAAAAAAAAAAAGTTTAATCTCGAACCCAAAAACTGGCTCTTAATAATAATTTAATGAAAAAAATTATTTTTGCTCCGTTTGAAGACATTTTCTCAACAAGTTTATTTATGACAGCTAAAGCTTTTAACTTTATGAAAAATAAAAAGAATTAAATAAAAAGGAAACACCCCGAATTTGTAGATGATGATGATATCAGAAAAATAAATTCATATCTACTCACATATGTATTTAAACACTTTTATATATGTATGTATGTATATGTTTTGTTTTAAACAAATTTTCTTTATAATTTGCGTGCAAAACTGTAACAACACTTGAGATAACCTTGGAAATTGTAAATAGGTAAAAGTGCAGGGGGGTAGCAGGAAATTTGTTTCTCCTCTAAAACATGTGATGACATTACTGTCAATTCCATATACATACACACATACCAATTTTCATGCACACGTTTTGCCTGCCTTTCCGTCTGACTTGTTGAAAAACTTATTTATTTCTTTTTGGTAAACTCTTATCCTGGTATTCATGGATAGATAGTTGTTAAAGATAGGAGTAATATTTCTGTAACTTACGAATTTTGTTTTAGAAAAGCTTGCAGTCGTTTATGAATACCGGAGTTAATATTAATATAGTGCGTTTACACGATGTGTGCTTAGGCTTCCGTACACTAAAGGTGAAAAATACGCTATTGTTTTCGCTACGATGTCCATCTGTCTGCCTGTCTGTCGTAGGCTGTTTCCTCGAGAACCGACATTTTCACAGAATATGTAAAACTTTGCCAGCTACAACAACAACAACTACATATATGACAGTTCAAAATTAAAGGGTGTTCTAAGGAGAGAAACGAAAAATGTTGAAATCCTTGTGTAATATACAGACACCTATATATAGACAAAAAATGTTTGTATTTCTTACTATCAAACAGAAATTTGCCTGATTTTCAATTAATTTTTAAGCTTTACAAATCTTCTTCCCGTTTTTTACATTCACTACGAATTGATGGCAGGAACAAACGTTCTTATTTAGCTCCCCATAGCAAATTTCCCTTCATGGGTAATGAAAATCTCATGGGAACAAAAATTTCTCATTTTATTCACGATAGGGGTGAATATTAATTAAGTTTTTCTACTCAAATTAATTAATAGAACTCAAAATATAATTGAACCAATTCAATTTTTAATTAAAAAAAACATTAATTGCTGAATACTTTTTTCTGTGTGCATACAATATTTCCTTCTAATAAAATTTTTAGGACAAGATCAGGGGGCAAATTACCGCATTCGCTACCGATCGAAATTTCCATATAAACACAATTGTATAGAAATTTTTTTGATATCGAACGCGGTAACTTTCCACTAGTAAATAATATTTACGATTCGTATTAATAGTTCCCTGCAAACCCTTTTTACATGGAGTATGAACCTTTTAGCTCCACATGCAGCACAATACAACCACTTGGTATAATACAACCTCTAATATTTCGAGTTTTTTTTTCTATTAAATTTTAAATTGATTCATTTTCCTTTAATGCTATAAACACAATCATGTCCACCGACCATCGACTACAAGATGTCAAAAATAGAATACATGCGTGCTTATGAGAATAATTCTTTTAGCCGCTACACAACTACCGACTACACGACTACTTTTGTAGCCCGTAGCCAACTTAGGCTAATTTCTATTTTTCTTGGCTACGAAAAACAGATTAGTGCTGCCAATACAATAAATACATGAAATGGTGGTTTTAAAAACTCAATACATTAAATATCGCTATTAAAAACGCGAAAAACTATTATAGTGGCACCATTGAAAAATAATAATCATCTGTTCATTTGTTTCATTTATATTTATTTTTTGGTTTTTTTATTGAAATTGGTAAGTATATAATAGCCATTTTTACTGTTTATATGTATTTATTATATTCTGCCTTATCGTGGTTGGCGTATTTCAAATACGACTACGACTGTTTGGTAATAGATTAAAGAAGACTTCAACAGTTTTTCTTTAATCTATTACCAAACAGTCGTAGTCGTATTTGAAATACGCCAACCACGATAAGGCAGATTGTTTAATGTAATGATGTTTAATGTAATGCTGTTTATTTTTTGTAGTTAGTGGTCGGTAGTCGTTAAAAGAATTAAGTAGCTGGCGAGTTGGCTATTTTTGTAGCCAGCTACTTTTGTTGTCGGTAGTCGATGGTCGGTAGCCTTTGATTGTGTTTATAGCATAATGCTTAATCTTTACAAATCTTCTTCCCTTTTTTACATCCACTGGGGACTGATAGCAGAGAGAAAAATATCACGGGATATTCACAATAGCATTTTTCACCTCGAGGGGAATTAAAAATTTAATGGGAACACAAATTCTACTTGTTATTGCGCTGATTTACACGGGCATAATTATGCTGGCATAACATGCCAGTTTGTTGGCAAATTCGGTGAAGAGAAAAAAAAATCTTAAAAAACAGCAAATGTTAAATAAATACGAAAAACACTAATACACACAAGGCTGTGTATAGGTATACATTTTATGCCTGATGAATTGGGCTCGTGTAAATCACCTCATTCACGATAGGCTAAATAAGTAACGATCAGTATATTAAAAGAAAGTTCTTTTACTTACTTGCACCATATTCTTAAAGTTGTATATGTCCATCGTACAAACATAGTTTTGACAAGATTAATGTTTTTTTTTTCATTTTGCATTTTAGATAGCAGAAGGTGTGTTTCTTAAAACACTTTTGTGGATTAAATTACTCCGTGCTCATCACAAATGTAATGATACTCTTAAACCATTCCTCAGGGCTGGTGACATTGACATCCATTGAGTGGCTTTTGCCACACCCACAGCCTTTAAATTTTAATTGTAAAGATGCGCAACTATGTCAATGACTGTCATAGTTTTTTTTTATCATATTTAATTTTTTGCAAGCCACATAACATTGAATACTTCATACTCGTCCATTCATAATACATAAATGTTTTTTCAGCAGCACGCTGTTTGTGTAATGGCGGTGTTAAAGAATTTTCCTTTCTCATTTGTATTATCAAAAAAAGTTATTAATTAATATTAATTTATCTGTTTCCTAATTTATTTGCCACTAGAAATTTTTTTATTGTACTCGTATGAATATGTATTGTGTTGTATTCTTCATTATGTTATCAATTCCAAATTGAGTGACATTTTTTGATAGTGGACAGATAGACAGACCGACTGTGGATTTGTAGTTGATGCTGCTATTTTCAATTGAATTAAAATGATCGCGTATCTCCCATAAGTAAAAAAAAAAAAATACATGATGTATGCAAATGGCAAGTTGCAGCTGCGATTTTGTTTTTTTTTTTATTAAAATTATGTACATATGTATACAAATACATATCGCTCATTTACCATAACAACATCATAACTCCAAATTCGTATAACTTTCAAATTTCGAAATGCAATTCAACAAAATTTAAATCTTTACATAACAATTTCCATTTTTACGTAACAAATTTTATCAACACTAACTGATCAATTCCACCTCGCATAAATTCATTTCATTTTATATATTGCATCTCTTTATCAACAAGCGCATGTTGTTGTTGACGATTTATTTAGATTTAAATTATTTTTATTTAAACTCAGAATGTGTAATCATAAAGAAAGGCCGACTGCCCAATGCCTTCTTTATGACCTCAATGACTCAATGCAAGATTGATATCAGGTGTCCATTTCAAAAAGGTCAAATTTTCTTCAAACAACCATTTCTTTTTAATTTTTTTAAACATAATTTTTAATATTGAGAAAGCCCAAAATATTTGAACAATATGCCAAACGAAGCTTATCAAATGCAACCGGGAAAATTCGTCGAGGAGCACACCACAATTAGGACAACAAAAATAGTTTTTTTGTGCAGCGTAGACACGATCAAAATGCTGGATGTCAAATTTGTACACGTGTGATCAAGCACAGAGAAAAATCTAACTCATAGAATCAAGAAGATTTTCTCTATGAACCGTTTTTAGGCTAAGGGGTATCCCAGCAGCAAGAAGCGAAGATTTTTTCATAGAGATTCCTTATTGTTTTTATGTGGTAAATCTTATTAATTTTAAAATCAAGAAGAAATTTTATTATTCACAACTTTTTTTACTCAATTTCCGTTATTTTTGGCGCAAAAAAAAAACAATCCATAGATTAAAACTTCTTGATTCTATTAGGTTTTCTTATAAATTGTAAACTATAGGGATTTCTTATTGATTTTATTAGGTTGCCTTCTTGATTTTTTTTTAAAAAGGTTTCTTCTTGATTTTATTAGGCTATCTTATTGATTTTTTCAATTAGGTTTTCTTCTTGATTTTAGTAGGTTCCTATATGAGTAGATATGTGTAAAGCATCTTATTGATTTTTTTAATAAGGAAATCCTCTTGATTTTATGAGGTGTCTTGTTATTTCATTTCTTTAAATAGACATAGAGACAATTTTTTCATGATCTTTTTCATTTTTGTATAAGAATGTTTGCACAATAATTTCAATGGTTATTCAGGCTGCTTGTTAGCATATTGGGTAGAGTGCTTGTCTATCAGGTAGAAGTTTGCTGGTTCAATACTTAGTGAGTAAGTTGGTTAAGAAAATAACATAATGTGTATGTATAAATAAATAACATCTACAATATACTACATACATACATATGTATATTTAAATGAAAATACATAAGTGCAGAGAATAAAGACGCAATTTCTTTTTTATTGAAAAAATCAATAAGATAACCTCATAAAAACTACAAGACTTCTTCTAGATTTTTTCAAAAAGGTTTTCTCTATGAAATTAATAAGATTTCCTTATTGAAAAAAAACCATAGAGATTTCTTATTAATTTTGTTCTTTTTTTTTATGAGATATTTAGTAGGCACTGTTTTCTCTGTGAGGCAGCTTAATCGGGCAACAAAATGACAGCACAAAAAACATACGAATTTTGCTGATAGAAACCTCAAAAGATTGTGTATGTTTTTCTGTGTGTGTTTTCAACAACCTTATATAGCTCGTAGACAAAATTTTATATTTCTCTGTCATGTAAAAATTAACCTGTTTGAGCTGCCTTGCGTGTGATGAATGTTTTGATAAACACATGCTGGATGACCCGTCAAGCTACGCCAATGAAATTAGAAGAAAAAAAACTACTTACATTGTGCTTCTCTTTTTATACACAATCAAAATATTTAAGCATCAAGTTAAATACATTTTGGGCAAAGACACACGGAAATAAAAATTCGGCGATGCCATATTTCTTTCGAGCATGTGAGTTTTTTTCACGTGGAAATAATTCACAATTGCAACTTTAGGCAAAAGGGAAATATGTCGAGGAAGAAAAATATTCACCATAGGGGTGAATATGTATGCAAAACATAAATTTCACTCTGTTCAAAAATCAAAAGTTAACTTTAATACCCAATTATGATCTACAGCGAATACGATCATCAAAGAATAGAAAGAAAATAAAAGTGAAATCATATTTGGTTACATAATACATACTCTTAAATTTTTTAAATGTCCATCCAAAATTGTAAAATATTACGAAATCACACATGTAATAAAACTAAGCACCGGCATTAAAACATGAATAAACTCTTGTCATTATTAAAAAGGGAAGTTGATTTTCATCAAAAAAAAAATACAAATTAATTTTTTATTTCTTTTTCTTTCGAAATTTATGTAAATGAATTTTGTAAATAAATTTACAAACTTTATTGGGTGCTAATAAACATGGAACTTTGATTTTGGTTCCGCTCTTTCTTTTCTTTTCTTTTTTTTTGGAAATATGCTGCTACTACGTGTAGATAATGTTAAATGGGTTTATTTTTATTTTTTCTAAGTCTGATTCATTTACATATAATAATTTTGATTTTTAGAGGAAATATGTGTGTAAATACTGAAAACATTTTTATCATGAATAAAAAAAATTCTTGTACATTAAAATGTTTTTTTTTTTTATTTTTAATTGAGTTAAAAATTTCATGAAAAATTTTGCAACATAGAGATGGGCGAGCCAGTACAGTAGAGGACAAAAATATAGGTAAATAGTTAGCTATATGCTAAACTTGAATTGCAGTGCGAGTTCTATGCGTTTAACAAAGAAAAGTTTTCATCTCTTAGCACTAAACTCTTTCGGCCTTATTTATAAAAAAAAACTATTATTAAGGTTTTATAAAGGGGTTTTAAAAGAAATTAGCAAGCAAATTTTTTTTTATTAAACCTTTATAAAGCCTTAATAATTTTTATAAATAAGCCTGTTTATCTAAAATGGAAGCAGAATAAGTACAAAATTAACCCTTAATGTGTTTTAAGTTTTGAATAATTTCTGGTGTTGAAGTTTTGTTTCGAGCTTTTTTACGTTAGAGGTCTGGTTGACCAACGATTGAATAAAAAATCAAAACTGATTTTCGTTCAACTGGAATACAACTTGGCTATCAAATTGGTGCGTGTGATGGCAATTTTCTCTCTCGTTTTTCATTTTCATTCTCACGTTTTGTAAGCAACATCGTGAGAAGGGAATAAATTCTAGGGAATAATTTTTTTATTCCCACGAACAATAATTTGGCATCGCCAATTGTTAGAGAATAAAATAAACATATGTTATAAGTCGAACATGCTATTGTGAATTAATGTAATCTTATTTTTTACGCGTATTTTTATAATTTTCTTAATAAATTGTTATTATTCAGCAAAATTAATATCATTTCGCTCCGCTTTGTGTTGTTAGAAGAAGAAAAAAGCTTTTAGGAAAAAATAAATAGACGAAATTTGAACAAATCCAAATATATTTTCATATTGTACAACATTTTAATTTAGAGTTGTATCGATTAATATAAGTTTATTTAACATTTACTAAATATTTATTAATTGTTTTCAAGATTAATTTAATATTTCGAAGCAAAAATGCATGTGACTGAGGAGACTACTTTCATAATTAAGGGCACATATGTACATATATAAATAAATTCATACATTTTCACTCCTTTTAAAAATAAAATCAAATTATTTTTATTCCCAAAAAAAAACGTTTGCGAAAAATCACACATTTTTGGTTGAGAAACCCACGGTAATAAAAATCGGCGATGCCATATTTTTTTCGTGGAAATAATTCACAATTGCAAATTTAGGCAAAAGGGAAATAAATTCACGATAGTTGTAATCATGTGTGAAAAAGAAGAAGAAACTACAATCCGCAATTTCATTGAAGAATATAAAAACATGTGTTCATTTTTCTTTTCTTGATCTTCTTCTTCTCTTAGTAATGACCAGTGGAGCTAAACAAATCGGACTTCATGTTGACTCTATAAAAATTTCAGCCTATGCAGTGAACGATCAACTGGTATATGCAACTCAATTTTACGACCAGTTGCAACGTATGGGGGCCGCTTTAGAATATTTCAATCTGTGATAGCCCGGTTCGAAGATACTTTTTTGCCCCCCTTCTCTTAACAGCTATTCACCCTTTACCGTTATATTTCTTAATAAGAAAAATATTAAGTATTTTGTTCACTTATTTTTTATACACATGCATACATAAATACAACTGTAATTCTGGATAAATTGTTTTGCTCCCAACTGTAGCTTCTGCAACACATAAATTACAACACTGCTCATGCTTCACGCACAAAAGAATTGAACCAAATCATATAAATTTTAAATTTGTAGTTCCATTTTCTTGTTTGTGGTGTATCTTTAAAATTATATACATATATATATATTTTTTAACTCTAAATGTATTTATGGAAATCTAAATAACAAATTTAAAAAATAATTTATGCCATTGCAACCAAATGAGCCATTTTTTTACTTTGAATTTCTAAAGTGAGTCACTTGTTCTAAGATGAAAAATATAAAATTCATACGTAATAATATTATAATGTGCATTTGCACACCATTGTAAAAAAACTCTTTTCACACAAAAATCTAATTTTTAAATCTATTAATTTTTTCTTTGTGATTTATTGTATTTGACGTTTAAGTTTAAATATAATTTTCATCTGTACCACTGTGCAAACAGTTTCTTTTCTTTCTTTTTTTATAAATTTAATTTTTCGAATGTGTAGGAGAGCATGTTATGGGAATGAATGTATATCTTGTAGATTTGCGCACAAATTTACAGCAGAGTTCGCTTATAACGAACGCACTTTTCACGAACTGATTTCATGTGTCTCTTCGCTGTAAACGTATTCCATTATATGTATGTATACATATATAGCTGCTTGTTTTAAATGTTTATTGGCTAAAAAAAAATAATTATTATTATAATCGTCATCAACATCACACTGGTTTCAGCCATATGTAGAAATATATTTTTTGTGAATGTTTTAAAAACAATCCAAATCGAATGCGAAAGTGAATGTTAAATTTGCTTTAAAAAATTAATTAAAGTGGCAAAAATTAATAGATGAATACAAAAATAAGACTATTAAGCAAAACTTATTATCTCAATTAAGGCCAATTAACAACCCAAATTGTCTGATGGTCAGTCAGCATAGAAATGCTTCTTTTTTTTGGGTTAAACTGTTAAATGGATGCTCAAATATCGGAAGATGTTTATTAATAAAATAAAAACTACTGAACTTTTGTGTAGTTATTTCATTTTGTATCTTTCAAATTGTTGTGGCAAAACTTGCGAGTATCTCCAATTTCTATGTATGTATGTATGCATTTAACCCCAGTAAAAAAAATTGGAAGTCATTCCAAAGGAACTACATTTTCATTGCTTCCAAAAAATCGATATTTTTAATTTGCCGATAGTTAGCAGAAAACCAAGTAGAAGTTTATTTTAGTCATACAAAACCTTGTAATTCGTCAATAGTTTTAGAAATTACTCACCAGAATTTTTAAAAAATCGATTTTTTTGAAGAAACTTATGAACTAATTTTGGTCTAAAATTTTGAAGTTATTTGCTTAAATTTACATGAAAATACTGTTTCACGTTTAAATTCCTATAAAAAGAAACTAATTGTTAAAATAAGTAACTATCAACCATTTTTCCTAGATGAAAATATTATCATAGAACACAAAAAAGGAAATTTTTCTTAAAATCGCTTCCAATTCGGTGACCAGGCATCGAAAAAGAGAACTTCTTGCAATGACAACCCTATGTAAAAATCATTACATCGGATCGAAATTTGCACTACTTCCAGATCGCAAACTCTACATTTTCATGACTTTTTTGGAGTGTCTTTTTTTACTGGGACCCATTGAAAGCACAAAATTTGTTTTTCAATTTCACAATTACTTGCGATATAATCTCGGTTTTTGTATTGTGAAATTAAATATTAAATAATACGATAATTTTTTTGGCTAAACACTTGAATAAGTTACTTGTAAAACTATGGTAAATCAATTTATAAAATGAAAAAAATATTGCTTTTTGTTGCAGAAGAATCTGTACAAATACTTAGTTTTTTAAATTATTAAATATATTTATGTACATACTTAATATGAAGGTTATACGAGTGCACATTTATAATGAAACAATTTAAGTTTTACGCCAACACATTTATTTAATAATAATCGCAATCGAAAAAGTAGATTTCAAAATAAGCAAAAAAAAAATAGTTGGCCTTAAATATTACAATTGTTTGTTTGAAGTGCGAGTATGTACGAGTACATATGCATTTGAAGCATCTTAGATTCAAGGAAGACTTTAGTTTTAAAATTAGATTTTATTTCTTATTATTTCTCACACTATACAAAAAAATTAAAAATTTCATTTCATGATTTCGCCAGTGTATGCGAAAATTGTATACACGTGCATTCAAGGCGAACTCATATCAGGTGATCTCGATTCAGCAGCTGATGATCAGCTGTTAATTTCTCTTGTGTCAAATCCGAGCAAATCGTTCGGAAATTTTCTAACAGCTGGAAATTTTACACTAACAAACATAGTGTGTGCCTAGATAGCGTCGATTTTGGGAATTTAAAAACCGGGAAAAAATTCGGGAAATTTCGTTGGTATTTTTAAAAATAAATCAGCAAACATGCATTGATTTTCAAAAAGGTTAAAACAAAACATAAGCCGTGGCTGAATTTTTCCAAAAGCACTGTTCAACTGTCATGCCAAAGGGTCATATATTCTTAAAGTGGACACTTAAGAGAACAAATTGAGAGAACCGTGCAAAACATCTGCATTGAACATACTCCTAAAATTTGTTTAAGAAGTGTTTAAATCTGAAACATCTCTTTTGAGATGTTTAACAAAACAAGTCAATGTAGGGTAAAACATCTCAAAATGATCGTGTTTAAGCTCTTAAACACGAATGAGTCGCTAAACATGTAAGTGTGAACATGGTATTACAAACCATTCGTGCTTTTGTTGGCTTCACGACAGTTATCTCTATGTGCTGTCGCCATAACATCTTTGAATCTAGTATGACTCACAGATGTTGGAACTGCGATAAGAGTTCTAACAGCACGTTAGATACTCTGATGTTTTGGTAGTGTGGGAGTGTTGTACTTTTAGGCGAGGTAACAAAGATAATCTTTTCAGGTTTTTTTTAGCAAACACAACCTGTGAAGCGATTAACTTGTCTGCGGAAAACATCTAGGGTCTATGACGGCAATCGAACAGACCTAATGTGTACTCCACTTTAACCAAAACAAAGCAAAAAACCAACTGATAACTGTCAAACTGCTCATCGTACGTTAAAAGTTGCCCAACTTTGGCACTTTGCGTTGACGGAAACGTAAAGCATAAGAAAACATGTACATATTTCAACTACGTTATCAATTGAACAAGGTGATGTATAACGTACAGAGGATTCTACATGTATCGGCCTTTAAGGTTCAATCAGACGTGCCATACCATATTGCCAATAGCGATAACCATAAATATTTTTATTTATTTATATTTTATTTATAGTAAATAAATTTACAAATTAATATTCGGTTATAGGAACTAGCTGAAATGGCCTTCGTCCTTAATCATATATTTATGTATGTGCTTCACTTCTTAGTGGTGTCATTACCATAAACAGCTGTTTATGTTTTATTCATGTCAGGAGTGCAACAACAAATATGTCTAACCAATAAACAGCTGATTATGGTTATGGCGAAAAAACAAAATTCAACTGCTTTCTATGGTTATGGTTATGGCTATGGCGTTATAATCAAATACATTGTTGCACATAAGTTTGTGTCGAACAGCTGTTTGGTATGGTTATGACTATGGCACGTTAAATTGAATCTTTTATAGACATGCCTACTAATCGCCTGAGTGTTACAACTTCTTATAAAAAAAAACTAAGATGGGCACCACACACCTGCTCGCCGTGAATAATCAAAAAGAAACAATTTGTCCAATCTTGTAAGTGCATTTAAGAGATTTTAAGTTTCAGTGAAACATTTTAAGATTTTCAATATACATAAATAATAAATACCACGTCATGTTATTGCGGCAGTAAAAAAACATCTTCTAGATGATAGACAAAACTCTTTGCCACTTTAAATGTTTTTCTTTCACATCAAATGCAAACTAATTTTATTATTTCTTTTTTATTTATTACACTGGAAAATAACTAATCGCTTGAGTTGGAAAACGTGTGAAATATACGATACAAAAATAACCAAAAGTGTTAAATTGTTCCAACATTTTTTCAAGTTCACTTTTGTGTATTTCAACACTTGAAATTTTCTATTATTTTATTAAGTTTCCAAATTTCTTGCATTAATTTGTCTCGTTTCCTGCTTAAGACGCCAGCCTATAGTAGTGACCTTAAAAACATTTTAACATCAATGATTTATCGAGCGTTAATTGTTTAGATCTTTCAAAACATCTGTTTAAAAGGAATTGAAGAAATTTATCAACTTTTATATGAAAGTGAACAGGATCACCCCAACCGCCCACCCACCCCCCCCCCTCTTTCAAAACGGCAAGTACAATAACAACAGCAATAAATATTCAATGCCCTTAACAGATTTGAGATCATTTCCCCCTTTTTGATTGTCTTAGTTTTCAATACAAATGGAATAAATATAAATTTATTTTTATTCGGTTTGCTGGAGGATGCCGGAGGGAGTGTCTAAAATTTTATTTTATATATTCGCTTTTCATTTAAAATACATGCATACAAATATATTTCTATGTATTTTGTTTATTATTTCCGCGGCTCTGTTTTGTATAACAAGTCTATTAAAGTTGTTAAAATATTGTTCTGTTAATTTGTAGATGATTAAAGTTTACAAAATTTCCAAAAAAAATAATTTTGCAACTCGCTTTGATTTGATTTGTGAAACGAAAATAATTATAAAATCTAAACATTTTATAGCCTCCCACATATTTGGGTCAATATTTTTTATACACATTTCATTTTATTTCATAAAAGCTTTCGAAATACAAATTGTCGAAATTTAAGCTTCTATGATTGTGTTATATGATTGCAGTCAAATGTTATTTGTGTCCATAATCACGAAAGCCGTCTAAGTCACACGACGTGCAGTATTTTATTAACAAAACTGAAATATAATTATGTATAGTCCCCTCGTCTCTCTCTCTCCAACAATAAGACTTGCATTCCAAATTGGAATATTGCAAAATGTAAGAATATTTTTTAAGGTATTCAAAATTACATATATCGTCGGTTGGTTTCTGGTTTGCGGCAGAGTATATTCAAAATACATTATGTCTGCAGCAAACCAGAAACCAGCCGACGATATGACTTACACCACTTTCATAATTATGGGCACATTTCTTTTAATTACTACCACATTGTTGTTCAACTTATGAATAATATTGTAAATCATCACTACAAGTCCTCATCATTAGATGATTAGCATGATCATAGTATGTTTAAGCATTTTTTCCATGACATTTTATTTTTCATGTCATCGGCAGGCATTTGTTATTAATTTTATTACCAACAGCTGCAGCCTCAGCAAATGACATCACCCAGCCTTTGTAGCAAATGACTCAAATGTCATTAAATCATAATTTAGTGAGAGAGCGTTTTCATTTCTTCAGTCCTCAAGAAATTATTATGTACATATGTATGTTCTTGTTTAATAATTTTTGGGTACAACAAAAGGCAAACCATCATGCATCCATCCCCTGCTAATGGCATGTGTTTTGTGTATAAATAATTTTTATTGGTGAGTAATTAAAAGAAATTTTAAAATAAGTATGTATTTACATACACACATACATACATACATATGTATGTACCCACTTGACCTGAGATTCGATATAAACGAATGCTCACTAAAGCGAAGAAATTTCGAAACAAATTTTTTTGATATTTTTTCGCGAATCTAAGAAAATTCTAACTTCTGGCAATAGTTTCTCGAGCGTGTCGCGATAGCGTAGCTTATGTGTGCTAGTCTGTTAGAATGGATCCTGCAGCGTAAGTTAAAGAATTAAAAAATAAATAATACAAATTAGGAAATGAAAAAAATAAATAAAATAAGTAAGTTAAAATAAATAAATTAAAAAAATTAAAATACTTTTTTTTACTTTTTCTGCTGCCTTTTTTGCGAAATCGAAATTAGTTTGATATTGGCTCACTTGTGATATTGCTGGCGAATTTTCGAAATCGAACGTTTTTGAAACAAAACTGAGCCACAGGTAAAGTACGAGCACTAGTGCTAGCTAATATTTATATTTCGGTAATAGCAAATAATATCAAACATTTTTAAATGGAAATGGCTTCATTGTTTTTCGAAATATTAACCTTGATGATCAATATACTTTTGCATTCGTTCAAACCATTTCTCAGTTTTTCCATTCCTGAGGAATGATTCCTCTTGAGAAAGAGGAATGATTTCTCTTGAGACACCTCCAAAGCATGGTTTTTGAACTCTTCAACTGCTTCTTCGGCGCTCGTAAATCATTGACCACGCATTCAAGTCATTAGGTGCCAAGCCAGGACTGTACGGAGGATGGGTCATCAATGCGGTGTTTTGATTACTCAAAAATTCTCTTGTTTGACGAGATGTGTGAGAGCTCGAATTGTAATGTTGAAGAATGATTCGTCTTCGTGGGTTAGTTTTACGAATTTCTCCGAACACTTTCGACAAAACAAATGGTCGTGTACAACTCAGAATTGGCGGAACAGTGGCCACATGACCCATTCGGCCAAAGAAACTGGCGACCATTTGGTTCGCTGTACTTTTTCCACGAACCAATTTTGTTGGATTCAGCTAGTCTTGGAATACCCCCACGGTCAATTGCTGTTATGTTTCCGTCTCATGAGCATATATCCATGATTTTTCACCTGTCATGATTTTATACACATCTTTTGAAGCACCACGGTTGAACTTTTTAATCCCTTCTTTACACCACTTGACGGAAGCCTTTTTATTTTTGAGCGATTGATAAATTATTCGGTATCCAATGAGAAATTTTTTTTTTTACAACTAAGTGTTCATGCAAAACCGAAAGTATTGAAGTGGAACTAATGTGCAATCTCACAATATGTCACATGATGATCTTGCATTATCAGTTCACGTACGGCATCGATTGTTTTGCACGACCTTCACGGAATTCGTCGGCCACGGAACTACGACCACGTTTGAATTCACTATACCAGCGATATACTGTGGTTTTTGATCGTGCTTTACCGCCATACAAAAAATTGAGTTCATCGACACATTCTTGTTGAAATAATCCACGTCGAAAGTTGTGAAATAAAAAATCCTATGAAAAGCTTCTCTTGAAATTTCAATTTTTTTTTTTTGTCAAATTGATTTTCTGAACTCACTAAAAACAAAACTAATAGCACTTGTACATCAAAACGTTGTGAATACGTTTATGCTAAAAACTTTATTATGGTGTTGCTATGTTTTGCCTAACATTACTGTTGCCAGTTCCCGAAATATAAGTAGTAGCCCTCGTATGTACATATAATTTTGATTACAACAAATTTCTGAAACTATTTCACAACTATTAGTGCTGCCATAACCATAAACAGGTGTTTATGTTCTCACTTGTTTATTCATTTCAAAACTGCAACAACAAATATGTCTAACCAGCAAACAGCTGTTTATGGTTATGGTGAAAACCAAAATTCAATTGATTTCTATGGTTATAGTTATGGTTACGGCTCTATGGAGAGTCACCTATAAGGTGACTCTCGAGGCTCGAGGCTCAAGGCTCAGTTACCCGACGGTAATGTAAAGTAACTGCAACAGTAGGAAACAGCTGATCGATATTGTTATGTGAAAAGTAATGGAAATGGTTATGGAGATGTAATGTAACGTAACCTACTTTTCATATAAAAATATCGATCAGCTGTTTCCTACGTTGCAGTTACATTCCATTACAGTCGGCTAACTGAACCTTCAGGCACATAGAATGCGTCATATGTTAAACTTTGCCTTTTTCAACTGACAGCTAAGTTGAAATACATGGTTTCTTATAAGTTCTGTTACAATCAGTACGTTGTGTACGTTGAGTAGTTTCACAGATATTGGTTGGTTTTTGTTTTTGTATGTTTTAATTTAGGTTTTTGCGTTTTATGGCAGCAAAAATAAAATACAACAAAAGAAATAAACGAAATAAATAAAAAAAGGGTTGAGTTTATTAAATTAAATGCAGAACCGACCAATTGAAGTTGTTCAAATACTTCCACCAATAAAGTACTTATTGTGCCAACCTTCTCCGTTGCTGCGTTAATATCAGTTGAAAAAGGCGAAGTTTAACGTATGACGGATTCTATGTGCCTGGGCCTTTATAATCGAATACAGTGTTGCCCATAATTTTGATTCGAACAGCTGTTTTGTATGGTTATGATGGTTATGGTTAATTGAATCTTAAAAGAGGAGTAGCGATAGTCCTTATCGCTCTAGCTGCGTGGTCACTTATATCCCTTATTAAATACATATAATGGCTTAAGAAGTTTTGTGTGCAACTATGGAGGAGTAGAACGGGGAATCTCTTGTGTGATACACGCTCTAACCAACTCGCGAACAAATTAGTGTAACTTCTCTCCAGAAGGAAGAAACTCTTAAGCGCTTCACACTATCCGCAATACTATTAATATACTTGTAGGTGTAATGACATGAAATTTGACTACTCAACCACACGCATTTAATGCTTTTTTATTTGCATTTACATATCAGAAAACATATTAAACCCATTTCTTTATACGGAATATCTATACTCAAACTTACAAATCTACTTTCAGTTTTTTCTTTTTCCTAAATGAATGTTTTTTTTATTTTACATGTCTGATACAAACGAAACTTTACGACCTGTTAAAAGCTGATTACGTATTTTTACAGGCCAGACATTAATTTCGCATTGAGCAATCAATAGGCCATTTACGAAAAATATTATATTGTGTGTTTTCTACCCAATCATAAATTAATAATTACTCAATTTACTAAAGCAAAGACTTGTTTCAAACTTTATGTTGTTAACAACTAAAAGAATATGAATATATTTTTCTTTTCTTTTGTTTTTGGTAATAAAATTGTTTAGTAGAGAATATTTTATATTTTTTTGTTTTCTATTTCACAGTATACTCGTACCTACAGATGTGAATATGTGTACTTAATTGGAATTCTGCCAATATGCTTTCTTTATTCTGCACGTTTACTTTTATTTGACAAAAATTAATTTTAAACTAAAACAATGTCCAAAAATAATACACAAAAAGAAATGCCGAAAAGGAACCCAGATGAAGCTAGAAAACCGGTAAAAGAGTTTTTTATTTGAAAGATATTTTTATTATTGAGAGATTATTTAAGGCATTAATTTCAAAATTAGGCACTAATTTTAATTTAAATTTAATTTAAATATTTATGTTCTAAAGCTGTAATTCGCAAAATCTAGCGTTTTGAAAGTGTGTCTGAAGGCCGAGTCACATAGAATCCTTCATACGTTATATGTAGCCTCTTTCAACTGACATTAACGCAACGACGTAGCTAGTTGACACAATGACATAATTTATTGACGGAAACATTTGAGCAGCTTCAATAGGTCTGTTTTACATTCCATTAATTAAACTTATGTTTTTTTATTTGTTTTTTTTTATTTCTTTTGTTTTATTTTATGCTTGTTCCAACAAATCACAAAAACCTTAATCAAAACATACGAAAAACTCAACCAATAGCTCGTCGGTTGGTTATTGGTTTGCTGCAGACATAATGTATTTTGAATATACTGTGCTGCAAACCAATAACCAACTGACGACGAGCTGTCATACTACTCAACGTACGCTAAAAGTTAGAAGTTGAGCTCATCATCACTACATCGAGGACACAGTTAAAGAGGAGTGGTGATAACAGATACAGCCTTGGCGAACTCCGTTTGTGATAGTGATGTTTTTGCTTAGTTGTTTCTCAAGTGGTACGCGTTATGCTGCATTTTTGTAAAATTAAGTTAATTAATTTAGTAGGGATGTACTGACATCCATTCCATACATTTTGTTGTTTGAGGGTACCAAAAGTCTTTTCGAAGTCAACAAACACGAGATAAAGAGGCGATCGCCATCCACCCTGACCGAAATTGTGTTATAAGCTCATTCAATCAATGGGTCTACTCTGTAATTCGAAACGAAAGAAAACGCTTTCGAATTTGTATTTGATCGCCATCCACCCTGACCGAAATTTTGTTATAAGCTCATTCAATCAATGGGTCTACTCGGTAATTCGAAACGAAAGAAAACGATTTCGAATTTGTATTTAATAACATGTAAATTCGAAAGCCTTTTTTATCGTTTCGACTTACAAAGTAGACCCCCAGAGTGGCATGTTCTCATAAATCGTGCGATTAAGTAGAATAGTGGACACTAGGCTTAAAGCTCAGTTAGCCGACTGTAATGGAATGTAACGGCAACGGTAGCAAGCATCTGATGGATAGTGTTATGTGAAAAGTAATGTACGGATTCTTACATTCCGGTTGCATCTCTATAATTATTTCATTACTTTTCACATAACAATATCAATCAGATGTTTTCTACTGTTACAGTTACATTATATTACAGTCGGCTAACTGTGACTTTAAAGGGTTAACGTACTTTCAAATTTAAAAAATTTTGTCAATTCTATAGTTTCGAGTTTCGCATCAATTAGATTTGACTAACAATTACTTAACTTAAAGAACTTAGTACGTACCTAAACTTTTTGAATCCTTAGATTGATAAGCTTCCACTTCTGATATCCTTTTTTTTTTTTTTTTGTATGAATAATAATGTCACTTTTGTCGGTTTTATTACAATACACACTGTTTATTGCAAAAATTTTCTTACTCAGTAAGACTTTTCAACGTTTACCTTCTTTTTTATCATATAAAATGTTTCTTTATCTTATAAAACGTATTTACTTCTTTTTAATCATATGCATTATTAATAAACAAATAATTCGTGGTGTTTGTAAAACAGGAAATGACGTCACTTTTAAGTTGATATAATATCTGCTTCTGTTCCTTTTTTTAAAGGATTTTTTTTCTTTTCCCAAATGTTTATTAATTTAATTTTTTAAGAACGGTATAGTTTTTTACATTTTACATACATTTGTGTGTGGCTGTGTACATAAGCGTATGTATGTATGTATGCATGTATTTAACAGCTTTTTGATTTACTCACATGCACCTGTATGTTTATGTATGTATGTATGTATATGATTTACCGTTAATCGCGTGGTTTCCGAAGTTTTCTCTCCACACTTTTGTTTATTTGTTTACTCTTAATTAGAAAAAAAAATCCCTTTGGTGCGTTTTGCAATTTACCGTTACTTCACAAAATATATGTAAGTTCGTTAGTTGATTTGCAATTATTGTTACGTTTTGTATTTATTTATTTAGTGGTTCGTTTTTATTCGTTATAAAAATTCACTGGAACGGGCAATAAATTTTTTCTTAAATTCTAATTTTAATCAATTGCGTTTGGGGGCTAGGTACCTATATATATTTATTTATTATATGCAAAATTCAATTAAATACAATTTTATTTTATTTATTCTTCTTTTTCAATAAAAAAAAGCGAGATCTTTCGTTTCGGCCGGACACCGATTGACTAATTTGACCAACAAAGCTTTAGCTGTCTTTCGGTACAAAAAATTAACTTTTTTTATACTACATTTAAACACATACATACATATACACAGATATTTTGTATAGACAGAAATACCCAGCTAGCATTTGGGTGATAATTTTTGGCAGAAATCTCTTATATGATTCTCCACAGATCGCTTTTGATGATTAGAAAGTGATTTATCACTTGGGCGATTGAAAGAGGATTCAATTATGATTCATCTACATGATCAAATAATGATTTCTTGAAAATAGAGGAACAACATGCAAAGAAACCGCAAAAAGGTGATTTAAAGGATTTAATATGAAAATTGCTCAAAAATAATCAGCAAATCGTATCATAACTGATTCTTTGGTATGATTCATCTGTAGGGTACCATTTTCTCACAACGGGAGTATCATTTATGCTCGAAAAATGAGCTCATATACGGTTATTTTGCCCGTCAAGCTGATTCGGAAAAGATTGGATTATGATACAAAATGCTAGCTGGGTAAATAAATATACAAAAGAACAACAAAAAACAACAACATATTCAAATAATTGTGTTTTTTTTGTTTAATAACAAAACAACACTGGTGCACAGGGTTACCGTTCACCCGACTAAAGTCGCAATTTGACCCTTTTTTAGCGGTCTGCGACTTTTTGTGAGACTTTTTTTTTGTCACCGACTTTTCCGACTTATTTAATTTTGTTGCGACTTTTTACCCTTTTTTGTGAAACTTCTCAAAAAACAGTTCATTTGCAGTAAATTAAAAGTTTTTTGATTATTTTTATAAAAAAAAAATCGGCAAAATTTAAAAGCAATTCACAGATTATTGGTCACTTGGAAACACTTTTATCACTTTTTGCAACATGCAAGTCATGTATAAAATGTATTCAAGAAATGTTTCATAAATTTTCAGTAGAAGTTGCAAAGAATAGTTTTAACTAAAATCTTCAGGGTACATGAAAACATGTACATACCCAGCAAAAAATGTCAAAAAAAGGTAATCGGGTTTGGAATGAAGCATTTTTGGTGGAAGCTTTTCCTTACTGGATTACCAAGTTAATGATTTTATCAAGGCATGAGACTAAAATAATCGATTCTTGAGAAGTACTTACTTTTTTTATTTGGCAACTTGTTCACGTAATCTATTAACGGTCTAATTCATAAAAAATATTTCAGGTTTATTAAGCGCAAATTTCTATGGGAAATTTATCAAATAAGCGCTTAATAAACCTGAAATATTTTTTATGAATTAGACCGTTAATCTAAAAAAATTATTCTCATCATTTAGCAACTTGTATATAATTTTTTCAAATTTTATGTAATGTGATTTGTAAGCGAGTAATGAAATTTGGTAATCAGAAAAGTAAGTCATTATATGGTAATGTGTAATTTTTTGCTGGGTACATATATAAGCATGTATAATGCAACTGCATGTGTTGTGAAATATGATAAAAATGGATTCTGCAATAAGATTTTTGTTTTGTTTCAATTGTTTTTTTGTTTTGTTATGCTTTTTATTAATAAAAAAACGTTAAAAAAAGAGGTGCAACTTTTATTTTCTCAAACGACTTTTTTATGCGACTTTATTTTCACAAAACGACCTTTTGTGCGACTTTTCTAAAATTCCCAGCGGTAACCCTGCTGGTGCACTAGCCGTTAAGTTGTTGTTGCAAAAATTCGTGAGCGTAATCGAAATAATGAGAAAAAGTGGCTAAATTAAAGAGCTTTTAAATGCATACAAGCAGTGGTGAACGTTTAGCAAGTTGCAACTAGTGTCAGTGGGGGTTGTTTATCGAAAAAGCTTTAACATGAAGGAAAGGAAAGGAAAGAAAATTTTTTAATACCAGCAGCAAAAGAAAAACTTTTTCTGAGTAACCATATTGAATTCCCATTTGAAATAATAAAAATCTCCGCAAAAACCTAAAAAAATTTATTTGAACTTCAAATGCTCTTTAGTCAAAATTTTCAGAAAAAAATTTTTTTACGTATACTTCAAGCATAAATTATTTTTTTTCTTTTTGAATGCACATTGGTGGAGCTAAAATGAGGGGGGGCGTGGCATTACGACTGGTGATTTTCTTGAGAAATATCAGCTTTTAAAAAACTGAAGCAAAAAAGTGTATGTACTCCTCAGTCGTAAGTACTTACAATTTGACTGAATAACCCATTATTTTTGTTTGGGAAGTTCAAAAAGTATACGGTACCCTATACTTTTTGCCTACAAACATGCAAAATAATATACATATGTATGTATGTATTACTGATTGCCTAAAAGTACTCAAAATTTAATGGGTTATTTTTTGCTTACAAATATGAAAAATTTTATAGCTTAATTTTTGCTTAAACTTATTCTAAATTAATTGGCTAGTTTTTCTAATTAAAATATATAAAATTTTGTAACATAATTATAAAACTTGTACCTTTTTTGGGATTGTTAAAAATCATAGTCTTAGAAAGAAAATATGTGAATATGTATATTGAAGAATATGCGAAAATAGTTAAATTTTGTAATAAAAATTATAGTAAACCAAAGTTATTTTATTGTTTTCGAAGCTCATTTTCACGATAAATAAATTGTTCTCTAGATATATTTCTTTATTAACTGGAAAGTACTACAATAAGTACTTTCACGTAATGATATAAATAAGTTCTTATTTTATTCATTACAGGACAATCATTATTATGCACACATAAATAAGTAGCACTCATTACTTTGTAAGCCATTAAAAGAGTACTAACCATTACAAAATTTCGAAAACTTTTTGCTGGGTATTTTCATTTCGTTTAATTTTGCTTCTACTTTCGCTTTTGAAAAATACAACAGTTTCAGTCAAAGCAAAACACAAAACGATTTATGACAAATAAGCAACCGCAGTAAAGTGGTTTTTATTTTTGCTTCTTGTGTGATGTGCAAAAAGAGCAACAAAAACATGACAAACACCACAAAATATTTGACTGAACCTGCAGAAAGCTTCTAAAAGCAAGAGGTTTTGCTTCTTCGACTGTGACTCTTTGGTACTTACAAAAGCATACAGACTGCTTATGCATTTTAAATTAAAACTTTTGAAATCGTCGACCGTTGTTCGTTTCAGCTTCTGCTTCGGCTGTGACTTTGCTTTTTTTTCATATGCACAAACAAAAGAATTGGTTCATTTTAAACGAGCTACGTCCAATCCATATGCACAATGAGCTAACTTTTACAAAAGAGCTTTTGTGCTTTCACACCGACCACCTGATATGCATTCGCCTTCCTTCAACTTAAGTTTAGCCACACAAACATATCATAAAAAAGCTTGGCATTTAAAAAGCTTAGTTTTTGGTTAAGCAATAATTCCTAACTAAAAATGAATAAATTCAGTAAATTGCGACTTTGACTCGCCATTTACTTTAGTTTTAGCGATTTGATTTTTTTTTTTGCATTATAGCGATTTATTTTATTTTTGGTGATATTTTTCATTTAAGCGCTTTTTTATTTTGAAGATTTTTCGTTTCGTTTGTTTTAGCGTTTTAGCATTTTTGAAAACGGTTTCTAAAATTTCCGAAATAAAATATAAATACATCTAGCTTTGAAAGTTTCAAGTGTATATATATCGAGCCATAACCGCCAAAAAAAGAAAGCTTAAAGAACACATCTTTTTGAATCTCGTCTTTTGACGAAAATCTGTTATTTAGGATAGCAAGTAATCGAATTTGAAAAAAAAAATTTATTTCGAAAATTATGTCGCTTAAGCTTTTTTCGCGATTATCGCACAATATAATTATCTGTATATTACATTAGGATTTCAAAATTTTTTGTTGCAGTCTTTAGAACACCCTTTAATTTGAGTCCGTCGCTCTTACGGTTCTCGAGAAATCAGCCTTTACGCACAGCGAAAACAATAGGGTGCCTTTTCACCTCTGGTGTACAGAACCCTAAAAATTACTTTTTTATATGAATTGATATTTAAATAGAATTGGTGAAATAAAGCTCTGAATCAGTGTTGGGATTCGGCTATTCTTAAATTGTACCATGAAAATGGTAAAATTGTACCAAATAAACATCAATTGTACTAAAAGGTAGCCAGCCATATGCTAAATAAGCATACACCGTAAGAATTCATAAACATTTTTCATTTATTAAAAACAAAAACATAAAGAAATCAACTAATACATCTATGTTAGTCCCAGTTCACACTTTCTTTGAACTTTCATCGGTGTTCACACAATGCAAGTCTTATTTATCAGCTCATATTTTTTATGAATAGGTTTGTGTATGCATGTGTGCCCCTTTTAACATTGCGAATGAGAAAGCAAAACGTATTGACAGCACAAGAAGCTGAGTCCTAGTTTCTTTCCCGTCGTCCTTATCTCCCACAAACTAATCAGCTTAGTCAATAACACTTGCAGTGTGTAAACTAGGACTAAGTAAGAGCTACCAAAACAAATGAATAATATTACCATAAACTGCCAATGTTGCAAGTTTCGGTACTTATGATCAGTGTTGGGCAACTATGTTATGAGAAATTATTATTGTATGGCAAAGTACAACTTTTTTCAAATTGAACCACTGAAGTATAAAGTGTACCAGTGTACCAATGCAAACGCAATTGTACCAAATTTGGTACAATTGTACCACAAATCCCAACAGTGCTCTGAATGTCAAATAACTATACTTCGATATTTCTTATATCATTGTTATTATTTATGTGGCAATAAGGAAAAAGTGCTTAAGGCATATTTTAATGTTTTGCGGGAGAGCACTTTTAAGCGTTTAAGTCAATTTTCTGACATTTATTTCTTTTACAGTTAAATTGGGAAATTCTCTGTTAAACCTAAATTAAGATATTGTTCCAAATGAGATTACGGAGGTACCATTAACTCAAAATCAGCTTATCTTGATTTAATTTGTGCTTTTATCCCAAAACAAATGTTAAAAATTGAGTGATATTTTCCAGTTAAAAACAAGCGAAAAAATATGGGTCATACATATGTATGTATACCCAAAATCAGCTTATCTCGACTTAAGCACTTTTTCCTTTTAGCCACAGACTTAATTTTTTTTTATCCCAAAACTAATGTTAAAATTTTAGTGACATTTTCCGGTTAAAAATAAGCGAAAAATATGGGTCATATGTATTTGTCACCGAAAAAATATCTTATGTAAGTATTTCTGATCGACAAAAATTTTTAACTATAGTGAATTTTATTCAGAAATAATTTCCTAATCAGGCTTAAGTTCAGTAATTTCAATTCTTATTGAATGAAATATTTTTATTAATAAATGTGAGTTTCTAAAGAAGAGAAGAAAAATTAGACTAGACTTTATTAGCGGGGGGAAATACTGGCTGCACAGAAAAATATCGGTATTTCCCCCAGCTAATAAAGTCTAGTCTAATTTTTCTTCTCTTCTTTAGAAACTCACATTAATTAATAAAAATATTTCATTCAATAAGAATTGAAATTACTGAACTTAAGCCTGATTAAGAAATTATTTCTGATTAAAAAAATTTTAATTTTAATTTCAGATCATGTTTTTAGTTGCATTTTAATATATTTTACTGTAAAATATCCATGAAAATAACTATTATTTCTTTAGAAAATAAATAATTAAAATCAAAATTGGACATTTGTAAGTTTTTCATTAGTAATTAGTGGTTACGCTTTTTTGGACTCATGTGTGCCAGATATAAACTCGCACTAAGTTAGAAATAAAAAAACCTCTTTAATTGGGCAAAATTAAAAAGAAACATTTGGCAACACTTTTGAAATGCAAAACATAAAACTCATGCACTTTCTTTTTCTAATTCCTTTTGCGAATTGTGTAACAGCCGCCGAGACTAACGTAAATATTATTATTTTTTTCATATTCCTTATTAAGTTGCTTCCTTGTTAAGTTCTTCTCAAAATTATAAATTAACAACTAGAAATTATCATTAATTTCTTACAGAACATGCATGCATATATGTATACATGCATACAAGCATACATACATACATATGTATATGTATATGTATGTATGTATTTTTGTGTTTTGGCTTGAGTTTAACAAAATTCTTTTATAACGAAATGACATTTTGCGGCCATTCAGCCCAAAAATAGTTTGGTCGGTCGGTCACTCATTAATTACTTCATAATGCTAATTAATTCGAAATGTCAACAGAACACACTAAATTGCATATACATACATACATACATACATACATACATGCATACGAGTATTAACAAAATATGTTTGTATGTACTCGTATGTATGTATGTAGTTAGATCAATAATGTTCATTTTCTTTTCTTTTGTTATTTATGAAGGATGATGTAAAATACTTACATGCGTATAATGAATGTTGGTTGGTTGGTTGGTTTTTTTGTTTCTTTGTTACTCATACGTATAATGTTACGTTAAAATGCAACTGTGCTAAATCGTTAGCGTTTGTAACTGACTTCGTCGTTTAAATTGATTTATTTTTCAATATTTTCACTTGCAATTACACAACTTGCTTTTTTTAATTTTTAGGTTTTGTTCCATTCGTACCGAAAGATCACTTGGTGTGAACTCGCTTAAATTGCCTTTAAAGTGATTTTTGCACTTTGAAAAATCTCTTAAGGTAATATACACATTTTCTTCTAAGTATGATATTTTTATCTTGTCCTCAGTCGCATCTACATAGTTTTTCCAATTCCATTTACGTACAAAAAGATTTAGAAAAAACAAAATGCATGAATTTCGTAGTTTTTTCGTCTAATTATTTTAAAATTAAATAGAAAATTTTGTTAGCTCTTCAGTTGACTGATGGCTGGCGGTTTACACTTTTTGTTTGAACTTAAAAATTTATTTTTTATAAGATCTTAAGTACATTCTTATTTTCGGTATTTCGAAAATGTTTCGAAGTATTCTTGGTTTTCTTGCGCATTGGTATGTTTACGTTACGCACTACAAGAGGATACTGAAAACATCTGCCGCATTGAAGAAGTTTGCTTGCTGCTGCATGTACCTTCTTGCGCTCGTCGTGTCAGTGAGTCGAATGACAATGCACACATTATACATATCTATTCTCTCTATAAATAAAGTTTCACATACCATACCGCTTTGCATGGTCATTCATTCCACAAAAATATCATTGAAGATAAGATGTTTGATATGACGCACAGTGGCAATAAAAAACAAATTGGGATAATGGAAATTCTAAGCTAATTAGACGACTGTTATGAAACGATCTTTGGGTCTGTCCCACGATGTCGACAGAAAATGTTCGATCGACAACTTTTATTGAAAAAAATAATAAAATAAAAATTTTTTGTTTGTTTTTCATATAAGTAATCGATCCAAAATTTTCGGTCGACGTCCATTAGATGCAGGCCCCTGAACTTTCAAATAAATATATCGTTAGCTAAAATGCAAAAAGGCTTAACTGACAAAAATATAATTTTGCAGAAGCAAAAATCTAAAAAAAAAAACATAAGCAAAAAAACTAAGCTTAAGTTCCCTTGATTTTTTCGCTAATAAAAGCTTAATTTTTGATTGCAGAAGTGCAAAATTTTGTAAAGACTTATGCTCTTATGCAAAAACGATTGTTTAAGTTAAAGCATGCCTTAAAACCGGTTTTGTCATACAAAATTCGTTTATTAAACCAACTTTAATTTTAAGAATCGTTTTTGCATAAGGGTGTAATAGTTTAATTGCATTCATAATAATCAAGGAAACCGCAAATATGCAATTGCATGTTTTTTCTTGTGTAACGTATTAATGCGGGGCAAAGATATTTATCCGTTACAGAACTTTTTATGCATTTTGGCATCGATTTCTTAGTGCATATTTTTGCATATATTACCCTTTAAAGCATATTTCTGTCTTACATGCATATTTTTAGCATATTTGCGAAGTCTTAGAGCATAATTTACGCTTTTAGGGCATATTTGGATACTTTATAGATTTTCTTTTATTTTAATATGTTTAAAAAATTGTAATTTTTAATATGGTCAAAATTTTTATTTTCATCTTACTCTCATTTCCAATGTTCCATATGGAACATTCCTGTATATTACGCAGTTATTACGAACGTTAGTTGCAATAAAAATTCGGTTTTGCTATTTGTGACGGACTCTGCCCCCAATAGACGTTGAACGAAGAACATGTCAATGCATAAAAGTTTATTTAGATGTGACAGGCAACGATTTTTATTTGAAAATCTAGGTCAATATTTTGTTGATTATTGCAATAAAAATTATAAATAAAAGTCTTGTATTATCTAGTCCAAAGTAACCTCTTTTGAAATTGAAGTTAAATTTTTACGAGAGTATCCAAAAAAATTAATTTGTATTATTTGTTTGAGTCAAAATTTTTATAGTAATTTTGTTTTAACGTGCACTTCAACCCAAATAATTTTTTTTAATAAGGCAATTAATTATTCTTTGTTAATATTTTAATTGTTTCCTTTTTTGTTTATTTTATTTTTGTCTTATTTTGTAGGCAAATATTTTTGAATTTTTTAATTAAAAATATATTTTCATTTACAAATAAACCAATTTATTTTATTTTTAAGAGCATATTTTTTTAGTTTTTTAGTGCATATTTTTAAGTTTTTAGTGCATATTGAATGCTCATAAAACACTTTTTTTAGAGCATATTTCTGGTTTCCCTGGTAATAATCAATAAAAAAAAAACTCAATAATATAATAATAATAAAAAAGCCAAAAAAAATTTTGAATTTTTGTTAGGAACTCCTTTTTGCAATTTAGCTAACGATATGTACATGTGGTTTTCATGAATAATAACATAAATTAAACACCTGCTTTTCATATACATATTGGAAATTACAAGCAGAATATAAAAAAGGAAAATTTATGCCAAAATCTAATAGAGATGCTTGTTTTGTGAAGATTTTTGTCTGAGGCTCTTACCCTACGTCTATACCTGATATAATTTTATCATGACAAATGTCAAATTCCATATAGCAAAAGCAGCTAACATAAAAAAAGATATTTTTCAATATAAAGTTTGACTTTTGTCATGATAAAAATATATCAGGTATAGACGTAGGGTTAAGCTTATTATGTTTTTTTGCCTTTGTTATTTTCAATAACATATTAAGAGTCTTACTATATACAAATATACGAAATATTTTAGATATACAAATGTATATATAAAGAGCTCTTAAAATATAATAATTTGACAGTACACGGAAAGTTTACTTGGTAAAATCTTGAGTTTGTAGCAGAGAAGGGAAAAGAGAATGGGAGCTGATATCCCTTCTCTCTAACAAACACAAGACTTTGTAAAGTAAACTTTGAGTGGAAAGCCCCTATATTAAAGTTATAATACTTATGGCTCATTTACTATAAAAACGTCACAAGTCAAAAAATAAGTTTTAGAGAAAACGTCTTTAGAGTTTTAAATTTACACACAACTTAAGGGAAAAGAAAATCTTATTATTCTTTCAAGAGCTGAGTATACAAGACATTTTAAAGAAATTTTTACGCAAATGAATAACGATATGAGAATTAATTCGGAAAATGAAACTGTATTTTTTTTTTAGTTACGACGTTATTGAAATAAATAAGCGATATGTGCATCAGAAATTATCATTGACTTCTCATGTGCTAAGAAAGTTCTTCAATGTCAATACTTAAGCATCCATTTCATAAAGGCGGTACAGGTGCCCATCATTATAAAAGTGGTCTGAGTCAGGATTTCAATGGACCAGAAGGCTCTAAGTGAGTCGGGGATTCTGACTGCCTACGTAACCTACATTTATCATTTTATCACAATCCGAGTAACACTTTTCAATCATTGTTGTAGTAATTGTTCTCTTTGAATTGTTGGGGTTTTCGTATGTACATTGATTTTGATAAAATTTAAAAGAATTTTTTAGTTACAGTTTTTATACAATCCGGCGGAAATACTAAAACTTTAAACTTTGTTTAAAAAAACAACATCATTTGTAAAATAAACTATGCATGTAGTATGTATGTATGTAAAATGTGCAAGGGTATGCAATTCGTTGAGGTAGGGAAACAAACGTCTTTTTAAGCTCTTTGGATATATTTAAGGACTTACCTAATGGAGCAGGAGAAGCAGTGCGTACCTACTCCAACGATAATGAACAGTAAAATGTAACTCCTTTATCACAAATCCTTAGCTGAAGTTCCCACACAGAATATCCTCTGTGTGGAACTTCTTTTAGCACTACACTTCACATTTTTCATTTATAATTTTAAATGATATAACATTGTATATTAAATAAATCTCTAAGTTTCAGTTCAATTCCTCAACACTTGCCTTATTTTATTTTGCATTTTGCTTTCATTTGACACAGTGCTCAAATTAGGCGCGAAATATTCTATAAAGCTATCAGTTCAGTTTGCTTTTTATTCATGTATGTTTCCATTTAGTGTTTAACAGTAACTGTTGCTTAACACTAAAAATAACATTCCTGTTATTGCTGCTAGAGCGACAGCACCTTATGCAATGACACACCATGATAGCAACACAAATAGAATCAATTCTATATGTTTATTATTTATATGCGGACGCACTGCTTATTAATTGGGAAATAATTGAATGTTTTTGTGGAAATTTCTTTGAGAAATGCATGGAAAGTAAATTTTAAATCAATTGTTCTTTTAATCTTATAACTATGAGCAGTACTGTAGTTGGTTGCAGCCCTGTTAACATTTGACAACTACTCCCATTATTTTCTTCTTCTTTTATGTCAGAAAACGAAAAGTCAGGCACACATTTTTTTTGTCCAACAAATACGCCGCGTGAAAATTGAAGAGCCGCTGTTGAAAATTTCTTTAATTATCAATAAATAAGTGTGAAAAGAAATCAAACAATAGTTTAAAATGGTAAGAAATGTGTTAAATATTATAAACCATAAAGAATTTGTTATGAAATTGTGCAAATACACAACAAGCATGTACAACATCCATCAGCTGCCAAACGTGTAGGTGCAATCAAAAGGAACACGATTTATTGCTACAATTACATACATTATTATGAAAATAAATTTCGCAAGGAAACATTTTTCATTTAGCAATATTATGTTAAAATCTTTCAAATATCTTGAAATTAAATAAAATTTGCTTTTGCTATTTTCCGACTTAACCTCAAAAAAGAATTTGTCTGTTTGTGTGTATGAATGAATGATGACAGCAGCAGCTGTCTGTTACACTGCCTCATGTTTGGTTTCTGTGTTGCCTGCCCATGACTCACTACTGCAGAAAAACTAACTAAATATGTATCGTCTTTTATTGCTAGCAACCCCAAATTGTTTTACTGAAAGAGGGTACCGATACATCGCAAGGCAAACCCCAATTGATATCAAATATCAATGCCTGTCAATCGATTGTGGATACTATACGCACCACTCTGGGTCCCCGTGGCATGGACAAACTGATTGTCGATTCTCATGGTAAAGCAACAATTTCCAATGATGGTGCGACCATAATGAAACTATTGGATATTGTACATCCTGCGGCCAAGACTTTGGTCGATATTGCCAAATCACAGGATGCTGAGGTAATTTTATCTTGCATACTTTAATATTTTGTTTTAATACAAAAGTAAAAATGAATTGTAATATTGATAGGTTGGTGATGGCACCACCTCCGTAGTGTTGCTGGCTGGTGAGATTCTCAAACAAGTTAAACCATTTGTTGAAGAAGGCGTACATCCCCGCATTATCATTAAGGCCATTCGAAAATCGTTGCTTCTGTGCATGGACAAAATCAACGAAATGGCTGTACGCATTGAAAAGCAATCCAAGGAACAGCAAAGAGCTTTGTTGACCAAGTGTGCTGCGACAGCAATGTCTTCCAAATTGATTCATCAACAAAAAGACTTCTTCGCAAATATGGTAGTAGATGCTGTGCTAATCTTGGATGAGTTACTGCCACTAAACATGATTGGTATTAAGAAGATTGCTGGAGGTTCTTTAGAAGAATCACAATTGGTATCTGGTGTGGCCTTTAAGAAGACATTCTCTTATGCCGGTTTCGAAATGGCCCCTAAAAATTACAAAGACTGCAAGATCGCTCTGCTAAATATTGAATTGGAATTGAAGGCTGAACGTGATAATGCCGAAATTCGTGTAGACAATGTCAGAGAATATCAGAAGGTCGTAGATGCAGAGTGGCAAATTCTCTACAGTAAATTGGCTAAAATCCATGAATCTGGAGCTAATGTTGTTCTTTCCAAATTGCCTATTGGTGATGTAGCCACCCAGTATTTTGCTGACCGCAATATGTTCTGTGCAGGTCGTGTGCCTGATGAAGATCTTAAGCGCACTATGAAGGCTTGTGGCGGTGCTGTTATGACAACCGCTAATGATATTAATGCAAATATTTTGGGTAAATGCGAGCTTTTCGAAGAACGTCAAATTGGTAGTGAACGCTTCAATATTTTCCAAGGTTTGTGAAATTTAAAGAAAATTATATTAATCAGTAATAATTTCTTAATCAGACTTAAGTATTTTTAATTTTATTGAATGAAGTATTTGTTTTAACTAAGAGTTTCTAAAGAAGAGAAGAAAAATTAAACTTAAATTAGCTGATTAAGAAATTATTCCTGATTAAAATTCCATTCCAATTCAATTAAATTTTAAATGTCTCATTCAATTTTATATTTTAAACAAAATTTATTGCAGGATGCGTCAACGCTAAAACATGTACTTTAATATTGCGTGGTGGTGCTGAACAATTCTTAGAAGAAACCGAACGTTCCTTGCACGATGCCATTATGATTGTACGTCGAACAATAAAACACGATTCCGTTGTTGCTGGTAAGTAAATAATATAAATTATTACATATTAGTTTTTTTATATAAGATTAACAATTAATATCACACATCTCTTTTGAACTTTAATGTACTTGATTAAATTTGTTGACCCGTATATTAAAATTGATTGAAGCAGGGAATTGTGTCTACAGTTTATGAGATATCGAAGTATATGTATACCTCTTAAACCTAACCTACACATATTTTTTTTGAGGAAAATTTATTATTTACGAGCGCAAAGATCGATTTTGGTCTAAAAATTAAGTTCGAAAATTATTTCGCTTTTATTGATGGATCTATATATTAAATCCTAATGAAGCCTGTTGTGTTTGAAATCTTTATATGTATATGTATTAAGAGAAAAAAAAACACCTCAGCTTAAGCTGATTTCACAAATTGTTTCAGACAATTTTAGTCCTAACAAAATTTTATTTATGCAGCTTCTCTTTATAATTTTTTCAGTACTGAACTAAAAATTTTGAATGAGAAAGTGTATAAAAAAAAGTTATGCAAAGATTTGTATATAAGCATACCGAAGTATTACGCATTCATTCTTTAATTTATTAAGAATTTTTTAAATAAATTAAAAGACTTCATATGTTTATAGAAAGACCTATTAAATGAGTTTGTTTTGTAAGGATTTTTGTTTGAGGATTTTAAACTTCTGAAGTATTCAAAAAAAATTATTTAGGTTTGGAAAACGTTGATTAAACAAATTACCATACAAAATTAATTTTATGAACCTTTTGTAACGTAAAATTATTTTTTATATACATACATATGCGATTCTCAATAAAATATTTAGATTTTTTTATAAACATATCGCTTCTGTATTGCAACATAATTATGTCCCAAAAAATTATTTTTTGGAAAAAATCTATATGGTACATAGTATCATATGTATGTATATAATCATGTTTAAAAATTTCATATACATAAGTCTTGCTTCTGTTGTAATAAAGGAGCGATATGAAGCTTTTTAGATTATTTAAAAAAAATTTTGGTGTACTGAAGAGTTTCTTAAGCAGAAATTGAATGAATATAGATAGACTGTTTAAACAAAAATAAATAAACAAATTTTAACGATATTTGTAAATGTATGTATGTATGTATTTGATTCATTTTGGCTTTAAAAAATATTACAAATAATAAAAAATACCGAACCATATTTATATGTCATTAAAGGGTAGATTTTGTATACACAAACGATTTTTTCGTTTTAAAATTTGCATGGAAAAAATATTTTTTGAAACGAATTTTCCTTGATTTTCATACAAATTTGAACGTTTAGTGTATTGACATGAAGAATATTCGTTTGTTGTTGGTTAAGCACATCTGAATGCATCTATTTTTTTTCTGCTTGGGAAACATCAGTAAACTTCAACCAAAAAATTTAAAAAAAAAGCTTAACAGAAAAGGATTCATCCCCCTTATGTAAAAACGATTGAATAACTTAAAGTTATACTAAATACTAAGACTACTTATAATCTACCGGAATGTAAGGTTGGTGTCTGTGAAAAATGTGGCTTATCTTGAAAAAGTTTTGGCGACCACTGCTGTACCAATTTTGTTCTATATGTTGATCTATCTATGTTTGTTAAATTGTACTTTAATTATCCTGGAAACTTAAATACACAAAAAGCGCATAAATAGAACACGAAAAACATTATGCAGGTAGTTTTTCAACAAAAAGTCGTCTAAAAAAATATATAATAACTCAGTCAATTTCTAATGGAGTTTCTAATCCGAGCCCGCGTTTTACTCGTAATCAAGTATATTTGAAAAATTAAGTCATATAAAGTAAAAATTAAAAAAAAACCGAAAAAATTATAGGTTGTTAAAAAATACACACATACATACATTTGAAATTAATTGAAATAAAATATGTATATATGTATATCGCTCGAGAGGTCCAAGTCTCTTCTTTATAAATCCTTTTATAAATTTAAAATCGGTTAATATTCAAATTACAAAGATGTACGTTCATGAAAACGTGGTTTTTTATTCGTATCATAAGATTTTGGTGGTGTTTGGAAAATTTCAAACCCGGAGTGTTATAGTCAACAATACCTACCAGAAAAATAAATAGTAACATGTTGCAGTTATTTTTTTTTTGTCACACAGTGTAAGATGTTTGTTTTTTTTTTGTGTGGTTAAATTTAAAAACTTGTTCGCCTTTTTTTCATCAAGTTTTTACAAATTAAAAAAATAATTCACTTTCAAAATACTTTTTTACTATCACATTCTCTCTTATCCACTCGCATGCTCATTTGTAACAGTAAAATAACATAAAAGATTTCCAAAGTCCTTAGCGGTTGACTACCATAAATGGAGTTAATGTTGGTGTCACAATCAAGTTTTCCAATCATCATCATTTGACGTGCCAATTTTTAAAACACCAAAGACAATAATTTTGTCTTGTTTGTTTTTATCTTCTTTTCTTTTTTTTTTTTTTTTTTTTTTTTTGTTTAACTGGAAAAAGCAGTTTAAGACAACTTTTATATTTCAATTCAATAATTTACATCGGTTGCATTTTGTAGCGTAGTGGAGCATTTTGTACTTGTATTTTATCCCAAATGGGCACAATATTTATGTTTTTAGTCATTTTTACAGGCAGTACAGTTTCGAAAGATGCAAAAATATGAAACGAAAAGATATTTCCGTGTAATACTTAAAATCTACAGAGTTTATTTCTTTTTTAAAATTGAATGGTTGGGTGGGAGGTTTTTTTTTTAATATTATTTATTTGACTTTTCCTTTACAGAATTTTGTGATAGTAAGGAATACATGCAACGTTTCTTAAAAATTAGTGCAACTTTGTTTTATTAGAAAAATATTTAGGGCCATTATTATTAACTGCGTTGAAGATCATAATATGAATTGAATATTGCAAGACCCATTTCACTGCAGATTAAGATTAAAGGGTGAAAATATGAATTTTAAAAAAGTTTTAACAAATTTTCACCCCTTAATCTTAATATGCAATGAAATGGTCCTTGCAAAAATTTTAGAGAATTTTGAGATGCATTTCGTCACTGCTTAGGCAACTCAACTACAGTGATGATGAGTTACCTAAGCAGCAACGAAATGCATCTTGACGCAGTTAACCAACAAGAAATAAATTGTTATAAATTAGAATTTTTATATGGTTAGCTGAAATGCAAAACCAAGTAAGTAACAAAAATTTTAAATTACATTTTATCGAAACAACAGATGTCACTACAAATGTTCAAACGATTGTTATAACAATCAGCCAAATTAAGGCCCTCATTATGAGCAACTTTCGATCTTCGACTGAAGTCGAAAGTACTGATCGAAGAATTTTCATTTGGTATTATGACGAGCATTCCACTCAGGGCTGCCAGAAGCTTTTCGAAGAAAATCATCATTTGCCGCAAAGAAAATCATATTTTGAAGAAAAAAATCATCACAAGTTCAATTTTTTTTTTAATTAAAAAATGTAACAACAATTGAGATATGTATATAAAAATCAAATTTCTTATTAGCTCAATTCATAATCTTGTGCAAATGGTGTTACATACTCACGACTAATAATATATACTGTACCATTTTGCACATGCTACGATGCAAGACCATTTGCACAAAACTGTGAATTGGACTATTGTATATGCCCAAGACACTGATACATTGTGCACCCTGCAATAGACCGTCACCCTTACAATAAAAAAAAATTCGTGGTGCTCCACCGTATATCATTGTTGCTATGCAATTTCGAAAAAATTATTATTTGTTTATGCCGAACGTAGTGGTCCCAAAAATACATTTTTCGTTATATCCTCGGTATTTACAATCGGATCTTAAAGTATGATATATCGATGTTTTTGTCTTGAGGAGGTTTTGTTTTCTTTAATAGTAATTGATTAATTAATCGATGATATTGTTAATTGATTCAAGTTGGTTGTACTTTGGCGACTCCCGAGTTTGAAAAAAATGTGTATCATGCGTTGCTCATTGGTGACAGCTATGGCTTTTCGCTGACTAATCTCTCACCGCATTCTCCGGTATGAACAGCTCGAACCATACCATACAAATTAAACTGATCGTCTCGAACATTCCCGCTTTCTATATTCGCTGGCATTTCTTTCATTTTAATGTGTTCGAAATTTTTATTGATCTGACCAAACGGAGTAAGCAATAATAGATCCGAATTATTAATTAAATGCTAGTTAAAAACTGTTAATATAATAAACTTGCAGTGTATGCAATTCTGAATGTATTCTCCGACACTCGATATGTTCAGGTGTGGACCGCAAAAACATTTATTTGTTCATATATTGAGAAATATTGTGTGTGGAGCCGTGGTCTTATCAAAAGTTTAATGATATCTTGCGAGCTTTAATTTTTTTTATTAGGGTGGTAGGAACTAAGGTCTGTTGGGTAAATACTAGAACGGGATATTTGAGGTCAATGACTATTGAAGCAAAACATTGGTCTCCTCGAGACAAAAACATCGATATATCAGACTTTAATATTTGACTGCAAATGCCGAATATATAACGAAAAATGTATTTTGGCGATCCCTACAATCAATTTTTTTTAACTGCTGTGCAATAATACTTTCTGTTCGGTGGTGTACAGCGAAATTTTTTTTTTGCGAGACATCCTAGTGGATAAGTAAAGTGAATGGAGGCAATTATAACAAGCTGTTAGAAAACTGTTTTCTTTATACATATGTAGCTATTATTATACATTGTAGAACAACAAAGAAAATTGTACATACAAATGTATGTATGTATTGAAACTAAAAATCATAATTTGCTAAATTAAAAATCATCATTGGAGAAAAAAAATCATGAAATCATATTTTGGTCCAAAAATCATCGAAAATATGATAAAATCATCATTCTGGCAGCACTGATTCCACTAAGAAAGTCCTTATTGTGAATATCACTCAAAGTGATTTTTAAAACTTGCAACATCTTTACCTAAAAATAAAAAAACAATTGTTTATAATAATTTTTCATAGTGCCGGTCCACACTTGCAATTTTTGTTGCAGCAATTCTTGAATATGTATGAGAGTGTTGAAATAGAAATATATACTTTTTGTATTCCTCTCTCGTTCTTTTGCACTAAAAAATAAAAAGTTGCTGCAACAAAAATTGCAAGTGTGGATTGGGACATAGTAAAAACCTTCATCTAAAACTAAATTCTGTTCGATAGAAAATTCATTACTCAACGAAATTTTTGATGCTCATAATATGAATTGAATATTCGATTTTCGATAGCCAGCGAAGATCGAAAATCGAATGCAACTCATAATAAGGGCCTAAGAGTGAAAATAAATTTACTTCACTTCAGTCACTTGAATAATTTTTGTGTATTTTTTTTTCTCTCTCCTATAATATTTTAAAAAGTGTAGTTACGTAATTTTGCCACTCATGCTAACTTCATGATAGTTTTTTCGTTATACATATGTACATAAGGCTGAGAGTGTTTTTAGTTTTTTAAACAATATTTTTTTATTGAAGCCTAATCAGTTGCCTAAGCAGCAACGAAATGCATCTAAATAAGCTTAACTGACAGCAAACATAAATTCTTCATAAACATAAATATATATGCACAAATTATATATGTACATATGTACATTTACATACATATGTATGCATGTATGCACATCATAACTCTTTGTTATTACAATTGATAACAAAATAAAGAATACGGCATTTAGTAGTGCAAATACATATATACTCGTATTATTTATAAATTTTAGCGTTTATTGCACTTTGAACAAGTGACCCCCGCCACGCTGCAGCGTTTCTATGCACAATTTATAAATAATAAAATATGTAGTTTCAAATTTATTATCAAAGCTTTTAATAAACTACTTATGTATATTTAAATGTGAATGTACATTTAATTGTTTTTCTAATCTCATTTGTCCCCATGCAAATGGCAAAAGTGTTTAATTTTCAATCTAAAGCAGAGCTAAAAAGGAACGAAATCTTTTGTAAGATAAAGAACCTATTTCACTGTAATATTTGGTCAGTAAAGTTTACATTCTTTCTTACAACATTTTCACATTCGTTATAAATACATAGAACAATATTTTTTTTTTTTGCAGCGCTTAGTATTTTTCCTTTAGTGATAATAACAAAATGAATTGTATTTTATTTTTTGTCTCGTTATATTTTCACATACATAGTTTTTTTCAATTTATTGTACACTCTAAGCAACCTACTTTCCCCACACACCATCGCAAAAAAAAAATGCATAAATAAGTAAATGAAATACTAAAAAACAGCAACATACTCGTACATACAATATCACCGTCAACATCTTTGCTACATTTGCTGTATAATTGAGCCACTTTTTTCCAGTATTTACTTACAGTTACTTGTAAAATTAAGCAGACACCTGCATATTTAAATTACAAAGGGACAAAAAAAAACTTCGTTCGTTTTTAATATTAATTTTAAGTATAAATGGCATGTTGCATATCTGAAAGTTGAATTTCTTAGAAGCTGGTAGAACAAGATGGCAAGAAATTGTTACACATCTGATAGTTGTGTGAACACTGAACGTTGCCATTGTCAAATTATTGACAGGTATTTATCAAACATTTTATTATTGTCAGATGTGCGAGGTTTATGCATGTCGGTGCATGGCATCATAGTCACTGAAGTCTTTCTATTGGCAACACTTATGCCCTTATTCTGTTCGACGAATGTATCGTCTTGTCTATGGACGAAAAAAAGAAGCAGTTTTGATTCTTTAAAACAAATATAATTTATTGTCTATGCTAGAAGGTTCGTGTATTTGCCTTGTAATTTTGTTCTAAACATTATACCCAACGCATATTTTTTTCATATATTTTTCAAACTGTTGTATAATAATTTAATTGAATTTTTATGTTTTAAAAACATGGCAATAATATTTATATTTTTCATTGTCAAAGACAACAACCATTTTTGAAGAAAATAATTTAGAGACTTCAAAGACAAGAACTCAGAAGCAGTTTCAAACAAAAACGTCCTAATTCTTCTTACTGAATTAGGGCATTAGTACTCCTGTTTTTTTTTTTTTTTTTTTTTTTTTCAAGAAAAATTGGCACGAAAATGGCACTAAATGGCAAAACTGGCAAAAAATAAAATGTTATTTAAGAAAAATTTCTTTTATTGCACAGTACAATAACATGTTTCTTCAAGTTGTCAAAAATAAATTATCTCCTATTATCGGATAGAATGGTTGAATAAATGGAAAACACTCGTTCGCCATCGCAAGATATAACTGCTTCACTTTCATTACAAAATATATTATTTCTTATTTTAATTAATGCATGTGATCCGGTATTTCGGTCTAAAACTTTTTTCAACTTATCTGGTTTTTTAAAACTTCAGAGACTTCCTTAAAATTGCCGCAATAATATATTGTAGTTTTATCCCATGTTCTCCATCGAGTGACACAAGAGGATGGAGGTTTTTTTTATGATCGGAAACATTGATTTGAAAATATTGTTTCGAAAAGGGGCCTGCAAAATACAAAATCACATATAATCACGATCTTGTACCTTAAAAAATACAGCTTTAAAGTTTCATTAGTCTTTACTTTCAGCTGCTGTTCAGTGCTGTGCCGTTCTGCTTCTAAATTTGAGAACTTACTTTTTCTGTAGTAACGTATCAGTTATTTCTCACCAGAAGAGTCGCAGTTATCCACTAAAGTGATGACTTTTGCATTGTCCATTAATTTAATAAAATTGCATGTTTTTCTTTTAAAAATAAAATTTTTTAAATTCTAAAAGCACAATCACAATTTATTTCAAAATGTTGTTATTTAATTTATGCTGTCACTTACAATTACTTAACAATTTTTTGATTATCACAGGTTGCACCCGAAACAAAACTGAACGAAACAGAAAAACGACTTGTATTATATTTCTATAAACAAACAAGACTCAGCAGAAAGTAAAAACTAATTCTGAGTTTACAGCTTGATTGGAAATAATTTTCTAACGCCTGTTAAAAATATAAGATAGTCAAATATGTAAATACATTGAAAAAAAAAATTTAATTTATAATTAGGCCACAATATTTGTAAAAGAAATTGTAAAAAAATCTGCCATTGTGGTGGCATTAGCTTTTTCTATGTGAGCAATGTTTAAGAGATATGACGTCTCCTTTCCTCCTTCTTCTAATATTTCGAAAATAAATGATCAAATATAAATAGTGTACGGGAAAAAAAGGACGCATATGTATATTGTTAATATAACAGATTGATAAAAAAATTGTATGAATTATTATTATATTTCGGTAAAAGAAAAACTATGACATACAAATTTCTTCAAGGTTGCCAAAAAAAAATGGCATTTTATGGCAAGGTGGACTAAAAATGGCTTTTTATATCAAACATTGAAGAAATGGAAAAAAGTGGCATATGCCATAAAAAACTCTCCCTGTTTATAAGTTAGTTTATATTTTCACTTTTTAAGTAATACAAGCACAGAGGATTGATAATTGTCAATTTCTGTCAAATACTTTGAGTCTGACAATGCCTAACAATAGATCTGATAATTTTTACACGTAACAACCGTATTAATTATCAATTTTTTTAGGGTTCCGTACACCAAAGGTGAAATGGAACCCTATTGTTTTCGCTACGCTGTCCGTCTGGCCGTCTGTCCGTCTGTCCGTCCGTCCGTCCGTCCGTCCGTCTGTCCGTCACAGGGTATTTTCTCGAGAACCGTAAGAGCTACGGACCTGAAATTTGGACACAGTGTGTAGACCCTTGGCCGCTACAACAAAAATACATGAGAGTTGGAAATTAAAGGGTGTGCCAAAACGAGCAACGAAAAATGTTAAAATCCCATGTAATATACATACATACAATTGTATGTATGTATATGCACTTGAAATTTGTAAAGTTAGTGTATTTTTATACACACTACAACAATTAACACTAAAATTTAAAAAATTTTAATTAAGGGTGTACCATCAGTTAATGTAATTTCGACTATGTAATTTTGATAACTTGCTGTATCTTGGAAACGGTAAGAGCAAACTTCTTGAAATTTTCAAAACCGGTAAAACAAAAAAATCTCAAAATTATAAAATCGCCAAACCGAAAAAAATCGCCAAAATCAAAAAAAAAATCGCCAAAACGAAAAAAAAATCACCAAATTAAAAAAAATTTCTAAATCGAAAATAAATCGCAAAAAACCGGAAAAATCACCAAAATGAAAAAATCGCCAAAATGAAAAAAAATCGCCAAAATGAAAAAATCGCCAAAATTAAAAAAATCGCCAAAATGAAAAAAATTGCCAAAATGAAAAAAAATCGCCAAAATTAAAAAAATCGCCAAAATGAAAAAAATCTCTAGAATTAAAAAAAAATCGCCAAAATTTAAAAAATCGCCAAAACGAGAAAAAAGTGAAAAATAATCAAAAAAAAACTTATTTCAGCTGAAAAAACGTAAAAAACACTGTATTAAAAAAAATGCTCAAGGCCCAACGTACGGAACCCTTCGTGCGCGAGTCAAAGTCGCACTTTACTGAATTTATTTACTGATAATGTTGCTATAAATATTTATTTGTCAGACAACCATGTGACAATATATTGTCAGATTTTCTAACAAATGCTATACAACAGTGTGAACTGACAAATCAACCTTGTGCTGGCAATTTTTTTATTGCTAGCACATTGTCAGATCTCACAATATTGCCAGACATCTGACAACCGTCTGTACAGAGCTTTATTAAAATTTTACAAAATTTTATGTGCTACATCTGTGATTGAAATTTTTGGTAGTCTAAATAAACGTTAGAATTTCATCATTATTATCAATTTATAGTCTAGTCTTTTTAGAGAATGTGTGTTTTCATTTTGAAATATTAAGTGGGTATTAATTTTTTGGAGTGACTGTATGTACGTACGTATATACATACATACATATACATATACATATGTATATATTTTTTATCTATGAGCTAGCTGACATACATATGTAAATGTTATTGCATACGTATGTATGTAAATGTGCATTTTATGTATGTATGTATTTACATTTTATTTTTTAAGGCCTAATTCATAAAATAACATTTTTGGATTAAAAAAAGGTTTACGAGTACAAAACAGTTTTACATACAAAATTTGTTTAATAAAACCTTTATAAAACCAAATTATTTTTTATGAATAAGATATTTATTTAATGTTTCTGAGTACATAAACCATAAATTACTTGTTAGTTTAATAGTTATACGCACTGTTGAAGGAGAAATACTCCCAGAAACATCTTGGTTTTTCGTCCATTATTTGCAACACCCAACCCACTTCATTCTCATTTTAATTTTGATGCAGCAAACAGCATCCAAGTCTTTAATTTCGAACTCTTTTTCAGAGATTGCTGTTTATTTTCTGTCTGTCCTTATATTATTTCTTTAGTCTTATCTGATGATTAAATTATTATGTATTTATTTATTTTTTTGCTAAAATTATCGGCAGCCGTTGAAAATGTTAAATTGTGTAATTTAGCCATGCAAAAACAGCAACTTGCAACAATGTAGCGCTGCTACTGTTACTTTAATGTTTTTTTTTTTTATTTTGCTTGGTTGATGGCAGTTTATTTTCGTAAAAAAAATGCACTTAAGCTTTAATCATTTTTATGTTAGATTTTCTCTACTTCATTGCCTTGTCTGTGGCTGGATTTTGTTAGGGAAATTCTTAAATGCCCCAAGCAAAATTACACTTGCAGCTAAATAGGATTTATGGGCATATTAATATGATTTTTATGTTACTAAGAAAAATTATCTTGTTTGTCTTTTTATTTTTTATCTTAAGAAAAAAAACCTCATGAGATTTAATATTACTTGAAATGCAAATGTTTTACTTAGATTGATTTCGAATCGAATATATTTCACCGGAAATTGAAACTCAACATTCAGCAATTCTTCATGAATATTTTGAAATGTCATTACAATTTTTTTTTCCCAATACACGTATGAGTGTTGTTTAAAGTGTATCGTTTAAAAGTAAACTTTTAAATAATATTGAATATTTTGTAATCGCTTGATTGTGGATCCCATCCTAACTTCTGTTGCCTTGTCAACTGGCAACGCAGCCGGAATTGAAATTAGTATTTCATGTATGGCAACTTTTTCCATTTTGCCTAAAAGTTATCGAAAACACGACTATGATAGATTGGCAACTGAAAATAGTGTAATAAAAGCTTCAAAATAAGTGATAAAAAGAAAATGTTTAAGTAAACAATTTTAAAAAATATATTACTTATCATAAAAATTATTAATTCAGTAGAATTATTTCTCGTAAAACTACAGACTTCACGAGATATGATACTGAAAACTTGATTTCTCTTCTAAAGTCATTTCAACTTTCAGCCATTCAGTTTATTTGGAAGTTCCATACTTATTACCATTTTTTTTTATTTCACATCACTGTGCGACGTTTCTGTCACACATCTTACGGATGTTAGAAGATTTTGCTGGCTGGGATTCTTACTATTAAATTATTAACAAAGTAGAGAACATGTTATACGAGTAATGAAGTATTGTTTATTATTTTGTATAATCTTTGTTTTGTATTGACGTATTACCGACGTATTTTACGTAAATAAATATGTACATAACAAATTGCAAAAGTGCATGTAATGAGTCACGTTGCCAACAATATGCAATCTTTGAAAGAAACTGACAGCAAAACAGTTGCCCTTGTAATGTGTGAATAGTAAATTGATTGGTAGCCAAGGAAACATTTATAAAATATTCCTTGAATTTGTGCAAGAAATACACATACATACAAATACTTGCACTATTCTTTATACATATTTTTCTATAGCTAAATTACAAAAAAAAAACATACCATCCCTGGAACTTCCTTCCCGTTTATTTCAAGCTTAAAGCGCTGGAAAATCAATAAATAAATTCAGTAAAGTGAGCCTTTGACTCTCACACGAAGGGTTCCATATGTACAATACATACATATCGCACCCTAAATACAAAAGGGGCACAACTCAAAATTATAAAAGTGCTTTTGCTTTTTTATAAAACAGGTAATTGAAGAAATTTATAACGACCCCAACAATTTCTTTTGCAATACAGTCTTCTTGAAGAATATAGAATACCATTATGGTTGTTTTTATGTGACATACTTGCGTCATTTGTACAGTATCAACAGTTGTTTGCAACTACTCAGCATCTGAAATTTTTTGAGTTGTGCCCCTTTTGTATTTAGGGTGCGATATGTATGTAATACTATACGAACTTAAGCCTATATAATCGAATATCTTGCCTGTAACTGGATTCAGTAACTTTTATAACGAAAGTTTATCGATTTTGCTATTCAGTAACATATTTTAACAATATTCGCTGTCGTTTGAAGTAAAAAAGTATAATAAAAAGAATAAACTTATGAAGCTTTTTTTTAATTCTTATGCATTGGATGTAAGATGGTATACAATTAAATTGCGAATAAAACACATATGTATGTACACTATCGTAAAAAAGCAATTGCAGAATCACATTATCGTTAGCGCAAACGAACAAATATGTATATCGATAAATATTACGATTTTTGGTTCTCAAAAACTTACTGAATCCAGGTACTGATGCAGACTTTTTTCATTTAAGTACCCGGTAATCCTTTTTTCGGTTTTTGGCGATTTTTTTAGTTTTGGCGCTTTTTTCCTTTTTCGGAATTTTTTAGGGTCTTGGCGTTATTTTTAATTATGGCGTTTTTTCGTTTATGGCAATTTTTTCAGTTTTTAGCCATTTAATTTAGTTTCAGTGATATTTTTAGATCTGGCGTTTTGAGATTTGTTTCAGTTTTTGGTGATCTTTGACGATTTATTTTGGTTTTAGCGATTTTTTCTGTTTGACGATTTTTTTAATTTTGGAATTTTTAAGTTTTAGCGTTTCTAAAATACAGCAACTTGTCAAAATTACATTAACTGATAGAATACCCTTTAATTTAGATTTTTAATTTTTAGAGTTAATTGTTGTGGTCTGTATAAAAATGCACTAACTTTGGAAATTTCAAGTGTCTACATACATATGTATCTGTATATTACATAAGGATTCAAAAAATTTTCATTGCTCGCTTTAGAATACCCATTAATTTTTAACTTTCATACAAAGTTTTACATATTCATATTTCATACAAAATTTGAAGTCCGTAGCTCGGAAACACATTTTTGACAAGGATATTCCTGGAACCATTTAACCGATTTAGAACAAATTTTGCTGTATTACATGCAGTTTCTATGTAAAAAAAATTAATCCTTAAACTAGAATTTTACATAAAACGTTTTTTTCGAACATTTGCCTCAAAGATGTCTCAGTCCACGTTTGTTTTTTTAGTTTAAGGGCGATTAGATTTTGGTTTCAATTTGCAATTTAAAAAAAAAAATTCGAAAATTTTATTTGAAAAAAATTCTCAAAATCTAGCGAATTGAATCTGGTCCTTGTAATACGAAACCTAAGTGAGGTCAATTTGTTTAGAATGCCGTAAATTTGGTTGCGATCGGTAAAGCCGTTCTCAAGTTGTGAAAGGCTACATACAAAATACGGATATCATCGTAAAAATACGAGTAGTCAGAATAAATTTTAAGGTCAAAACGTGGAGATCAGGGCGTCTACTCTGTAATTCGAAACGAAAGCTAATTCTTTCGAATTGTAATGTTAATAAATATAAATTCGAAAGAATTTTCTTTCGTTTCGAAATGCAGCGAAGACCACCTGATGAAAACTCGATTTTTGAAAATCGCTGAAATCAGTAATTTCCTATTTTTGATAGCAAGAAGTTAAAAATACATACATACATACATACATACTTATAATAAATATGTACATCTTACATTAATAAAAAATATTTAAATTGATAAAAACAAAGTTCAAAAGTCCCCATTGGAAGCATAGTTGGTTGTCAAATTTTTTCCGACCTATTTCGCCAAATTGGATTTAAAAATCGCCAAAAATCAGTTTTATCTAGTTGTTCTAATATATATGTACATATTTGATAATAAATTTGTTTTTATATAACACTTTTTAATAAAAATTTTTATAAAATAATGGTACAAAAATTAAGCAGAAAATCGCCAATATCAGAAATAAAATCGCCAAAAATTATTTCTTGTAAATTTTTCTCCACTGTTGCCAACTTTTTTCCAACAAATATCGCTAAAGTAGACATGAAAATAGCTAGAAAATAGCTAAACTTCAAAAATAATTGAAAACTTAGCGATAAATAGCTAAAAAACAAATTTATTGTTAGGATGTTTCAAAAATTCTACTGTAACTTGTTAACTTCTTTCATATTTCCAAAATTTTATAAAATATCAAATAAGAGCAATATAAAAGGCTTGTTTTATTAAAAATATATACATACATCCAGCCTGCCCAAATTAGCACCAGGGTGCCGAACAACAATTGACTTCTTATACAAATGAATACACATACGCGAATACATTTCTCTCGGTGGCCAGCTCTGATATACATACAAAATTATACGCGGTATTATATTCAACTAAAGATTTTAAGCGAATCTTCAACATTAATATTTTCGTAGGTAGAATTGGTACCAAATTTACTAAGTACTGAATTCGGTACTACCATAGTAAAAAAATTGCTTCAAATAAAGCAGGCTTCTGCTAGTTATTATAGAGTAAAAGTAGCGCTCACAAGCCTGCTGATCTTTGTATGACGAGTTCACTGTTTGGAGTACTACATTTTTGCTCACAAAAGCCCTTTTTTGAATTTTTGTGGCTATAATCAATCACAATTTTCCCATAGCTTGCTTCATATACGTTCACTTTTCTAATCAAGCTCACATTTTGAAGCGAATTATGATGCACAAAAAATCGCTAGATTTCCCGCTAATAGCTAAATCATATTTTTTCCCGCAAAATGTACTTAGAAATCGCTAGATTTGACGAGAAAATAGCTGAATTGGCAACAGTGTTTTTCTCAAACAAATTCAAAACTCCCTTCATTACTATAGTTAATATAAGAAAAATCGTCAAATAGTTTTAATTTCTTGCAGACGAGTTTTGGTATGATTTATTTATTTTAAACTACCACTTCTTCAACAAACTAATTTTATGAATTACATAAAAAAATGTTTAAAAAAAATAACCATATAACCATAACCAGCAAATTATTTATCGCCAGTCGCCAAACCAATAATTTGGACGCCAAATAAGTTAAAAAATCGCCACCTTTGCCATATCTGACAGCCCCGATTGGAACACTCTTTATTAGGGATGAAACGATACGAGTAAATACAAGTAAGTACTCGATACTTTTTCTTAGAAACCAAGTACTTTTGGTATCGATACTTTACTACCGAGTACCGAGTAGGTATCGGTAAAAATTACTCGTATCGGTCAAAAATACTAATTATTTATTTGCCGCAACAATGTTGAAAATGGTGCCAATTTAACAAAATTTGATATGCTCTTATTAAATGTAAATGTATATTTATATAAATGTATATTAACGGCCTGGCCCACGATGTCACCAGAAATCGTTCAATCGACAACTTGTATTGCAAACAACAATAAATTTTCTAAATTTATTGTTGTTTGCAATACAAGTTGTCGATCGAACGATTTCTGGTGACATCGTGAGCCAGGCCGTTAGTTTATATATATTAAAGTAAGTTTGCGAAATCAGGCCTTATTAAAGGCCTGCTTTGGATTTTTTTTATTCAATTACTATCTTATCTAACTTCTAAAGAATGTCTTATAGAAGGCATCGACTTTTTCGTATAAAATATAAGATATACAGTCCACATACCCTTCTATGAGAATGGGAAAATAGTAACATGTTTGGTTTTGTTTTTCTTAAAACAATGAAAAAGCCTGTAAAAAATATAAGAGCACGGAATGGAGCGATCAGGCCTTGTAAATCCAATAGAAGGAGTAGAAAGACCTTACTCCTTTTTTTCCCGTGGGGTATTACTCCTGCCGATGAAAATATTTCAAAGTAAGTACATACATACATACATATGTGTGTGTGTATGCTGTTTGTATACACTTTTGATTTCACTATTTAAAATCATATCGCACACTAAATCATAAAGAGTCACAACTCAAAAAACTCAGATGCTTAGTAGTTGCAAACAACTGTTGATACTGTACAAATGACGCAAGTATGTGACATAAAAACAAGCATAAAGGCAGGGTGACCGATGACATTTTTCAAAAAGTGGCACCAAAAGGGGAATTATCAAAAAAAAGGGGCAAAATTAAAAAAAAACGAGAAAACTACATTATACTTTTTATTTTTAATGTATTTTTATATAATTCACTCTAAAAAAAAGGGAGAAAAAAAGTGGCAAGGCAGTCAAAAAAGTGGCAAGGCAGTCGAAAAAGTGGCAATTTGCCACTTTAGTCGGTCAAACGGTCACGCTGCATAAAGGTATTTTATATTCTTCAAGAAGACTGTATTGCAAAAGAAATTGTTGATGTCGTTATAGATTTCTTCAATTAACTGGTTTATAAAAAATCAAAAGAACTTTTATAATTTTAAGTTCTGACTCTTTATGATTTAGTGTGCGATATGAAGAACTTGACCGATACAAGTAATGGTAGAATTAGTAGATTCGTATCGTGAGTTGACGGAGCAGCTGAGAAAATCTGTAGCATAAATATAACATGTTGCTGTTTATTTAATATGTATCGTAAGTGTATGTGAGGTAGAAATCTACAGAAAATAGATTTCTACGTCAACTTCTCTCTTATATACATGCACACACATGTATAAAGCAAAGAGAAATACAACAACAGCTGAAACGTTTGGTGGAACTCTCACGTTTTTACTAACTAACATCCAGAATTAAACGATACTACCACTTCAAAAGTAACACGATACGAATCGACTAAAGGCAGAATTAGTAAAACCGCATCGTGAAGTTGCGTGTCAGCTGACAAAAGCCGTACCATATGAAATGCATGTTACTAGTTATAAAATATGTAGTGGTAGCACTGCTGACGTAGAAATCTACAGAAAACAGATTTTTCTGTAGCGAATGTCAAAAAAGCCGCAATCAAGGCCAGACAAAAAAAATGTGCTGTGCAAACTGTTACATTTTCTATAATTTGTACACAAAGCTGAACGATACGGCAAGCTGTAAAGTAGGACGATACGATTTTACTAATTCTACCTTAATTCTACCATAAGTATCGATGCTTTTTATTCGATACTGAGTAGGTATCGCTCCTTTTGAACCGATACAGTATCAAGTAAAAGTATCGATCGATACCTTAGTGGTATCGTTTCATCCCTACTCTTTATTCAAATTGATTTATTAGCGCCCCTCTGTAAAGTAAGAAGGGCCTTTTCCAAAAATTCCGTACATTGAAGACCTTTTTCAAAGTCCAACGTGCGGGGGTTAAAATATCAATGGTGTCAGCATCAATACTCTCACTAAACGTTCATTGAGTATTATGCTCCCCATGACAAGGAAGGAAGAATGTGCACAAACCAAAACTACTTATAGTGAAAACCAAATGAAGCTAACGAGACTTTTTTCAGAATAAAAAGAAACAAACAACACAAAAAGTAAACTTAAGTAAAATCAGTAATATAAAACTATTCAAACATTCTTAAATGAATTTATATAAACTGGTTTATAAAATACAGGTATAGAAAAATTGCCACCCTTTTCTAAGAACACTTTATGTATGCAGTTGTTTGTATGCATTTAATTTGCAGTGTGTGTGTGTGTGTGTGTGTGTTCTTCTCTTAAATTCTAGAAAAGCCACGTAGAAACGTGACGTGTTTGAAAAGTACAAGAAACAATGAAAGCGATAGAAACAAAAGCAAAGCGATATAAAAAATGTTTTTTTTTTTTATTATTATTATTTTATTATTATTATTAAGGTAGAAAAAAATAATCTTGTTTGAGTTCGTAACTGTTGTGCATGCATGCATGCATTTTACGTGTATATGTGTATGCATGTATGGTTGTATGCATTTGTTATTTTTTTTTTTAATAAAATTTCATTTGTTTTGCCTTCAACGCCATCATTTCGTTTATTTAACTTCAAGTCATTGCTTTTATCACGAACAACAATGACAATATTATAATTTTCAAATAAAATGTTTATTGAAATGCAAACAAACAGTAAATATTAAAGGCTGCAAATAAAATCAGACGTGGCAAATATTTAATAAAATAAATTTAACAAAATTTTAAATAAATTATCAACCGAACATCTGTGGCGTTGCCAGTTACCAAAAAGTTTGCTCCTGACGGCAACCAGCAAATAACTGCTGTAATTTTTAATAGCTTAAATTAGACGTGCCATAGCCATAACCAGACCTAAATTCAATTGGTTTCTACAGCAATGGATAAGGCGTTACTAGCGGTCTCCACTGGCATGGGCCGTTTTTTTTTTTTTTAATTTTTTATGAAAGGTTTTCAAAACCAATAAATTAAACATTATGTTTTACATGCTTAATTTACATAACTGAAACTAATAGCATTTTATTTTCTACAAAAAGGTCAACAATTTTTTATTATTTAAGAATATACTATTTAAGAACATACTATCGCAGACAATTTTTGAATTTTTTTAAATCAATTTCGATTAAATTTTTTAGAATTTTTTTCAATTAATTTTAATGCTAAAAATTATATTTGATTTAACAGTGTAAAGAACTAAGGGCCATTCACACATTACGTAACGCTATTTTCGGATTTTTTATACCCCTGCCCACCCCCTCTAAAGGCTGTGATACACTATCATACACAGTCGTTCGATCTGTCAAAAAAAAAAATCGCGTGTGCTCAAAAAGTATGATAGTGTGGATTAAAATTTGATATGTGTGACAGATTTTTTGACAAGTCTTTTCGATTTCCAAAAGTTTATGAACATTTTCATAAAATGATAATTTCTATTAGATCAGAGATGAATTTTGTAAGGCAGTTGATAAGAAAAACAGCATATTCTGCTTCATTTATTTAAAGATATAGAGATACATTTTGAAAATTACATTAAGCGTTATTATTTTTTTAGAAATGCCAAATAATTAAACATAAAAATTATTTTAAATGTTTTTGCATCTTTTTTGAGTAATAGTGTGGCACCTATAAGAGATTTTGTTGGTGCGATTTGTTTGGAGTGTGACAGAATTCAATCCGATTTTCCAGTGAATGAATCGTACGACTGTGTATGATAGTGTATCACGGTCTTAAGTAATGCTTTTTACAAAATTTTCTATATAAATTTTCTAAACCGTAACAAATCTTTAACCCCACCCTCTCCCCCTCGAGCGTTATATAATACATGAACAGCCCCTAACGTGCACTCATTTGGCCGAATTTTCGCCGCGTCTGAACGTTCCACAAACATACGACTATAATGTCTGTATTTAAATAAAACAGATAAGTATGCGTTTGAATAAAGTTTGTTGACTTTTATATTATTTCCATGAATATGACATTGAGTTCCATTAATTTGTTTTTTTTTCACTGAACACTGTTTCTCATAGCCAACCATCTATAAACAATGCAATTAGTATCATTTCGTCTTCTATGTTTCTTTTTTTACTGTCTCATATAGAACTGAAATAATATTCAGTGTTTTTTTTTTAAATTTATTTTGTCTTGTTTATGTGCATTTATATAAGTATACATCGTTACATTAATATAGAAAGGCCCTAACTCATTATTTTTTTGGAAATCGAGTTTTTTGTATATTTCGTAGAAGAACATCTAATGTATCGAAAAATGCAAAAATCTCAATTTCAAAAAAATAATGAGTTAGGGCCTTTCTATATACATATATTAAGGTAACGATATACATACATACATATGTATCTACATACATAAATGTATGTAGATACATATGTATGTAGGTATGTAGGTAGATACCCCTGCATACATTTCAATATTTATTAACTTTAGTAAGTCTTTTTTTGGTGTTCACAATATATGCACATACATACACATGTATATATTTATACGATAACTATTGAAGAAAGACACTGCTAGAACTTGTTGCCGTTAAAATAATATAAACATCCACATCTTGTTCACGAATTCACTGATTTACAGCTCTGGCAGTGTGGATGGAAATATTATCGTGCTGTTCGATCCACGGTATGGGTGAAAATACATTTTTAAATTGTTTAAAACGCGCCTTCTAATATCATTTTGCACGATGATCCATTCACTTATTCGGTTTTCTTTTTTTTTTTTGTAAAACACAAATTTTTAAGTAAAAAGCAAATACCTTTTTTTATTCACACTACTCATTTTTAGCGTTCCGTAGACCAAATGTGAGAATTAACCCTATTTTTTTCGCTACTATGTCCGTCACACTACGTTTTCTTGAGAACCATTAGAAATACGGCCCTAAAATACATAATATGTAAATTTTTGGCCCTTACAGCAGCAAATATATACAATACAGATACATAATTATATACAGACTACAAATAAAACTGAAATATAAAAAAATCAAAATTAATGTAATTTTCAAAAACGCTAAAACTAAAAAAATCCAAAAACAAAAAAAAATTGTCAAAACGAAAAAATCGTCAAAAACCGGAAAAAAGCGCAAAATTTAAAATAATCGTCAAAACTAAAATAAATCGTCAAAACTAAAATAAATCGCAAAAACGAAACAATTGAAGCACAGCCGCGAATAACGTTGTAAATGACAATTAAAAAAAAACAGTTTTTTCACAGATTACCAGTAACATAACTCTCTTGCGTTGTTCAAACATCAAACCATCCAAAATTATGCATCTGATCGCCGTCAAAATACAATTACAATCAGTCAGTCAGTGGAAAACTTTGTAAGTAACTAATAAATCATGCAAACAAAATTGTCGAAAATACTTGATAAATGTAGCAGAGATACAAAAAGAAAAGATAATGCTAGTTATCATTATTTTCGATACGCTAAGAAAATGTAAACGAGAAAAACAATCTTGCCTTAAAATACGTTTTGTGGCTCTCCTGCAAAATCATTATTTTGTCACTTAAAACGTTATTCGCGGCTCACCTTCAATTGTCGAAAACCAGAAAAAAACGCCAAAACTCAAAAAAAAAATCGCCAAAAACGAAAAAAAAACACCAGAACCAAAAAACGCCAAAACCGAAAAAAGCGCCTAGAACCGAAAAAAGTTTACCCTGTACTTAAATGTCTACATCAATTAAGATATTCGATTCGATATGTAGGCTAAATTTCGTGTAATATTAAATATGTACTATTTAATTTCTTTCAGTTTCAAATACCAAATCGATAGTTGGACATGACATACCACACCCACAATTCTGCCTTGCTTGGTGTGTCTTCGTTGCAAGAACATTTCTTCCTTTCTTCAGTACTAGTATAAATTAGAGTTGGTTGCATCAATCTGGTTCATCGATATTAAACTTTTCTTCGTCAGAAAAATATTCGCTTAAAATTTATTAAATTAAAATTAAATTCCTTATTTACGTGATCCTGAGTGTATGTACACTTATGTACATATATACATATGTATGTACATACATATCTAATATAAAATCTAAATCAACTTATGTAGTTTCTCAATACATATTATACCTATTTTATTTAATTGTTTTTTATATTTATTTGCCATTTGTGCCAGAAAAAAAAAACAAAAAAAAACAAAATAAACTTGCACTGCGTCTTAAGTGTATCCATGACAAGTTTATTGACCCCTTCCCTATTCAACATAAAAAGCATTGCATTCGTCGTATACTAGTTTGGTAGTGAGTACACAACACATTCTGTCTGTCTGTCTGTCTGTCTGTCTGTCTGTCTGTCTGTCTGTCTGTCTGTCTGTCTGTCCGTCTGTCTACTTGCAATATACGACTACTAGCAGAGTAGGTACATTAAGTTTTGTTATTTACAAGTGATCGTTTAATGCAGTTCAGAGATTCCCTAATTCGCTTTATGTTTGCGTTATCGAAATGAAAGAAAATGCTTTCGAACTCGAAAGAATTTTCCATGTAATTAACAGGCAAATGCAAATGAATTTTCTGTCGTTTCGAATTATAGATAAAATTTTTAAAGTTTCAACCCCCTGCAACTGCAGTTTGAGTATCTCTGTAAATGCAATTCGCCAAGACTTTTTAACAATATTTTATAATGCAGACTGTGTAGTGTTTTTAAAACAAACAAACAACAACAGCAATTTTTGTTTAGATTTCCTTTCATTGTTGTCGTACGACTATATGTATATGAAAATCAATTACTAGCAGAAATGATTAATAAAACTTTTTGTTTGCAAAAGTTCACACTACAGTGTTTACCTTACGGTTTAATCTTAAGTACACTGCAAATACTAAACAAATTTAATTGAAATTTAATATTTATTTTTCTTTTTATTAAATTTTCATTGTACGAAAATTATACAAATATAGAAAATAGCTTGAGGCTGCTTGACTTGAAATGACAAATACAGCATTTCTCACATCTCTGCTTGAGACATCATCAACTACAACAACTAAAACACTAACAAACATTATTGTTGTTTTTTTTTCTCAGCGCTTAATCATTTTGATGCTGACCCAAAAATAAACTAAGAAAATTAAATTTTATTGCCCCACAAATGACTCAAGAGATACAATAAATAAATATATACATAACTAACGAACATGGATTTGTTTTGTAGCGTTTCTTGTTTTTATTTTTCTCTAGACAATAGATACAAAACAATATAAATGGTATTTTTTATTTATTCATTTTTTTATTTATTGTAAAGCAATTTGTATTTAAATATAGAAAAATAATTTGTTTCATGCACGACAGACGAACGAACCTAAGCCACCGTAATTAAATTCATTATATCAAGTCCACCTAGAACAATTTTTTTCTATTACAACTTTTGTTTCTTAAATATGAAATATTTATCTTTAAGTTATTGAATATTTAATTTTAATTTTAATTTTTTTAATAATTTCTTAGGGCTCTAATCATTATAACAAAATAATAAATTCTAAATAACTATGTCGATATGTATGTATGTATGTACATATCGCTCACTTACTACAATAACGTCATAATTCAGTAAAAATTAATTTTTGAGTTAATGTAAATTGAAAATATATGGCTGCACAGAAAATTTTCGCCATTTCCCTCATCTTGTTTAATTTTTCTTGTCGTTTTTAGAAAACCACATTAATTAATAAAGGCCTTATTCATAAAAAAATATTTTTAATTTATAAGAGGTTAATAAAACAGTTTGTCAAACAAAATTATTATGAACCCTTTATAAAGCGAATTTATTTTTTATGAATAAATGAGCAAACAGCATAAGTCCGCAACTTCACGAAAAAATCGCTGTCAAATTAACAAAGCCCGTAATAAAATCTCTCTAATATATGTTTTATTTTCTTTTGTGCTTAAATTTCTTTGTAGTTTTGCTTACAAAATATATGAAATTTATTGAAAGTATGGTAGTATTGTTGAGAGAATATTTATTTATATGTGAGAGCATAAGAAAAAATACTGTCAAAATAAAATAGATTCTATCTCTCGACTGCTTTCTGGGTCTGCTTTTTTGTGTGAAGTTTTATGGAAAATGTGTTTATGCCGCAATTCTGTTTGATCATTAAATATATTTAACTCCATTAGAATTGAAAACATATTGAACTCAAGCTCGATTAAAAAATTATTCCTGAGTAAATTTAAAACTTGAAACACGTTTTCTGTAAAACTAGAGTTTTTGACTTATGACATTATTCAAGTAATTTAATTTAATTTAAAATTATTATTTAAATTCTAGTTCGACTTCGGCATTCAATTAGGTGTTTTAATTATAAATATATGTACATAAATAAAATATTAATATAATCTTTTCTCACTTAAGCTGAAATCATCACACAGTTGTTTCACATGCAATTTTTTTATTTTTAGTTTTTTTTTTTCTTCATAAACAAATTCTCAAATTAATACATATAAATAAAAAAATTCAAAATTTTAAAAACCCCCGATATATTTATAAAATATTTGCTATCTTCTAAACAGCTGGACCGATTTTCTTCAAACATATGTAGCTAAGAACCCTCTCGATCAAGTCACCTTTCAAACAGAAATCACCTACATCAAAATCGGTCCAGCCGTTTGGTCTGTACGTAGACACGAACAGACACACAAATACACAGACACACACTACAAACTTATAACACCCCTTTTTTGTCTGAAATAAATAGGGGAATTCAGCTTAAGATTTGTTAAATTTTAAAATTTAATATGTTTATTAGCAACAATAATTTTTTTATTACTAGATGGAATAGTTTTTAATCAAATTTAATACCCTGTTTCCACAAGTCAGGCAGGCCACTCGTCTATAAAATTTGTATGAAAAGCATTAATTTTGAGAATTTGAAATTGTCTACTCAACTCGACCGTCAGTGTTGGGGAAGCAGGGGGTAAGTTTGTCTTTCCCGTTTAATTATTAAAAATGAAAATGTTTTTGAAATACATAGTCCTGATAACTTTAAAATAAAAAACATTTATGGCTCGACTATTACATGCGTTGCCAATTGCCAATATATTATTACGTATAACAAATGACAATTCTTATCTCCCATTATGTTTGATTAGAAAGAAATGGAAAAATTGTTGGCCCTGTTCTGCAAACGGAATGCGAGTAAATTTCTCGTTTTCAAACAATTAATAATGGTTCTCCTGCAGACGTGTTTAAAATCATACATGATAATTTTCTTTCAGATATGATATTTGAGAATCTATACACTGAAAGAATTTTCGGCATAAACTCGTATGAATTTCGACATTAATCTAATGAAAAATTCATTAAAATTCAACCAACGTCACGCTTCGTTAGATTAATGAAACCAGTTTCGTCAACATTATTTTATTGAAAACTTCATCAAATTTATTTAACAGTGTAATTAATGCAGTGCTATAACTTCATCGAAACAATAAAATAATTTCATGATAAGAATGAAATAACTTAAATATAAAGAGGTTTCTTAATAATTAGAAAATATTGTTGTCATAAATCCAATAAAATATTCTTACGAAACCAGAATACCAACGAAGCAATTCCAATGAAATTCTTTCACAATATTCATGAAATTTTCATTGGATTTGTGAAATTATCATTAGATTGGTGAAAAAATTTTAATGAAATTGTTTCATTGGACTTATGAAGCAAAATTCTTTCGGTGTATAATAAAAAAATTTAAAAAACTAACTCCGACAATAGTAATTTTCAAATCGATCGGTTTACAGAACAGGCCGATGTGTCTTATAAATCGATCGATTTTAAAGACGAAGAATAATTACACTGTGCAACAATGAAAAAACACACGAACTTGACAGTATAGGGTTGATTTTACTGCCATTTTGGCGATTTTTTATGGGGCCTCCAAAGATTTTGAAAATCGGTGCGCTCTCAAAAAATAGTGTCAACAGTTTTTGGACAAAATTTTTCATTTGTTGCATAGTGTTATCGATCGAATTTAAGTTCGAATAAACTTTTTAAGCCTTGAAAATAATTCAGTGAAATTTATTTTTAGATATGGGCGCGATTTGAAATAGATCGATTTCCATAACCAAACTAATTTTTTATAAAAGTCATCTTCTTGTATTTTATTAAAGGATAAATTTTAATTGATGTTTTTCAGGTGGCGGGGCCATCGAAATGGAATTATCCAAAATCCTAAGAGATTATTCTCGTACCATTGCGGGTAAGGAACAATTGTTGATTGCTGCTATTGCCAAAGGCTTGGAAGTCATACCTCGTCAACTTTGTGATAATGCCGGCTTTGATGCCACAAACATCTTAAATAAACTCAGACAGAAGCATGCTCAAGGTAAGTCTAGAATTAAATTGGTATTTAAAAGCATAACCATACTTTTTTTTTTTTAATAAAATTTCCGCTATGTTTGAAATTATTTTTCTTTTCCATATTTTAAAATTTTTGTTGATTTTTTGTTAAAGATCTCATTTTCGTTTTAATCTTTTAAGAGAAAAGCATGTCACGGCACCCACGATGCTTGCTTGCAACAAAAACGTCATAAATTATCGTTACTTTATTCTCGATTGTCCATAGTAACGTTTTTGTTGTTCTTGCTTTTTTATTTATCTATGAATATATGTACATATGTAAGTGGAGGCCATGTAACATGCAACTTACAATAAAATAAAATAATGATTGTTGTTGTGCTGATCAAAGTTGATATTAAAAATACATTTTGTTAGATTGTTTTTTCTTTTGATGCTAAAAGAAACTGTTATTTACGGTAAAGATAATGTTCGTAGTCATGTTCCATAAAAGTGGGTTTCCTACGTGTTCTTTATTGTCATTGACATAAAAGTTTCTTAATTTACTGGGTATTGTTAGTAGTTGTACAGCAAGGTGATGTTTAGAGAATACGGTAAAAATTATGTTTTTAAAGACTTCGTTAAGAAAAATTCAATCGAATAAATAGCAATCGAATAAGTAGAATATCTTAAAATTAAATGAAAAAAATTGTGTGCGTGTCCCAACTTTTTTTACAATAGGACCAATGGGAAGCTATATGCTGACAGACAAAAAAATAATTATTATAATCGGTCTAAAATGAAGTAACACCGCCAAAAAAAAAGTCGAATTGATAACCTCCTCCTTATTTTGAAACCCACTTTTAACGTATGAATGTTTTCTTGAAAAAATTAAAAAAATTTGTCATAAAGTAAAGACAACTGTACCAAATATACCCATAGACTATGCAATATTATTGAGTACTTTGTTGCTATTATTATTGTCGATTTGCTACACACTGTTCAATAAATTTCACAATATTAAAAAATTTATGGCACAACTATTCTTACCACATACATATCGTTACCTTAATATAGAAAGGCCCTAACTCAATATTTTTGTTTAATTCAAGATTTTTGCAATTTTCGATACATTATATGTTCTTCTATCAAAATATACAAAAAACACAATTTCAAAAAAAAAAAATAAGTTAGAGCCTTTCTATATTAAGGTAACGATATGTAAAAGTAAACAAAAGCTACACACACATGTGTGTTTATGATATTTTAAATTTAATTAAACCATAAACAAATTAAAAAAATTATAATTAACTAATTTTAAAAATATTAAAATTATTTTATCCAATATCCCTACAAGCAAAGTAATACGAAAATGATTCGAAATCGTATTGCTTGGAAGAAAAATATTATTGCGGCAACAATCATATTCGTATTGCGGAAGTTTCCCCCTTCGGGAGAGGTTGTGCGGCCAAGGCGATACTTCGAAGCAATACGAATGCAATACTTCTAGAAGATAAAACTATGATATTGCTAGATAATCATCTAACTGAACTATTTATGATATTGCCAGATTATCTTTAGGAAGATAAATTATTTATAACGATAGATTATCTCCCAAAATACAATTTTACTAAATTATCTCAAGAAGAAAAATAGATATGTATATATGTATGTATATGTACATAAAACTACCATTAATTTAAACTTAAAGCAATTTTTTATGGTCAACTAAATTCAATTTATCATCACAGGAGTCATCATATGTTTAACATAAAAAAGAATTTCTTGAGCTAATGCTTTGAAAATTTTCTGATTGTTTTTATTTTAAATTAAATATTTTTTTCTATCTACTTGTTAAAAACATATTGATATTATAAATTTATTGCGTATGTGATAAAACACCAGGCTCAACAAAAAGCAACATTTTAATAACACAAAATACCTTGTTAAAAGAAAAAATAAATAGTCAATACATTTTGAACTGTTCATTCAAAAAGTTTCACCAAAATGAAAATATTTTAATATCAAAAAAGTATTGCTTTGATGATTTTCTTCTAAATGATAAAAATAATATATTGTATTTATATCTTCTGGGCAATATATCTTCCAAATGTTTGTAGGGATATGGTGCCATACACCAATATAATATAAACACAAGCAATTTTATTGTACAATATCAATTATTGCACAATAATATTGCAAATGTGAGGGCACCTTAAGGAATGCAAACAAGATTTTATAAAAAATGTTTATATAATTTTGCTCTTACTACAAATTTTTATTGGATTTTTATTCAGTCGCAGGTCAAAGTTGTTTTGTTTGTATCTTTATAATAAACTTCGTGAGAGGCAAAATTTTCTACTTAATGCTTTTGTCGATTTTAAGCAGAGCTATGTATATTAATACATTCATATTTTTTTAGAAAACAAAATATTAATCTTAACTTTTTTTTAGATCCAAGCAAAAATATTTTGTCACGTAGACAAACAGTCTTGCTAAAGTTAATTTTCTTTTTATTTAATTTTTCTAACTTTTAATTATTTACTTCTTAGTACGAATTGTTTTATTTTTTGTTTACTTTTTATTGTGTTTATTGCTTTCATACCTATCAAAAATAAAAATCGAAAACATATTCGTACACATACGCACATACTCGTACATACATAAATACATACATACCCTGAAGGAAATTTCGATGGTGAAAATTTACTTAATCGCTTTTGACTTTGTCACCAGTACTACTCTCTAATTATTCCCCATACAATATTTTTTGCCATAGGCATTTAGTAACACTAGAACAATTGACTAGATAGTGACTACGTAGTTCTTATGGAAACATAGAGACATACCAACCAGACATTTACTGGTACATTTCTATACTTTACATACATACATACATATATTATAATTTATATTGACAAGTTATTGACAAATCTACCACATATACACCACATCCGTTTTCTCTATTTCTTTTATAGTGACGGATAAAAGAAAACTTGTAGACAATTTACTTACTACAATTGTCACTGGAATTTGAGTGTTGACATAGAGACACTTGGCCCCAGTCTGACTGCAGGGTACACATCTGTGCGTGTGTGTGTGTTTGTTTGTGGCTGATTTTGACTTGTTTTGAAATAAATAAGTGAACGCGTCATTATATGATAATTTGGTCTATCTTATCACTTTCGAAATAATGCCATTAATTTTATTTATGTATGAATGTATGGTATATTTTTTCATTTTAATATTTTCATATAAAAAAATTTATTTGTTTACTGAAAGCTACAGAAAAATTGTTGTTATACATACATAAGTATACTATGTATATTTTTTTAAACAAAGTAAACAAAATTCTCACATTAATTTTGTTTATGCATGTATGTACGTGTTATAGAGATGGAATTGCGAATAACTTTTCATTAAAATCTTGCTCAAGTTCTTTAGACTCATTTTGCACACTCGCGGGAACGTAAAGAAAAATTATTACAATCACGAAAACTCTGGCAAAAAAAAATGTTCATGAAATCCACTAATTCAAATTAACGATATAATGTACATATCTATCTGGCCGTGAAATTGTTAATTCCGTCCATTTGTATTTCAAGTCCAAATGGCATTCCGCAACTTTTCAATCACTCAAAATTTCTATTCATGAATACTCTCACTTACACTAGCCGAATTTTCCCATCTCTAGTTTATGGTTTAAATTTTTGTTTACGAATTCCTGGCAAAAATTCACAATTTTATGCCAATTTTCAAACATTCCAGCGACACAACATAGTATTGTTGTTTTCTACCATTCCTTTGAAGAGCATTTTTTTACGTTTTAGTTACGCGTAACTGCATGAGTATTACAAAATTTAATTTATTAATTGTTTTACAGGTGGCCAATGGTACGGTGTGGACATCACTAAAGAAGACATTGCTGATAACTTTCATGAATGTGTATGGGAACCTTCAATTATAAAAATTAATGCCTTGACTGCTGCCGCCGAAGCTGCCTGCATGATCCTCTCAGTTGATGAAACCATTAAGAGCCCCAAGGCTGCAGATGCTCCAATGGCTGGAGCACCAATGGGCCGTGGCATGGGTAGACCCATGTAAAATCAATAACCTTATTTCCCATCAATGTTCACTTCATTAATTTTCGTTGTTTCCTATTTAACATAAAGATCGTATTAAAATGTCCGTTGAAATCTAATTCAAATTGATATTTAAACTTATCATAAAAAACGCATTTATGTAATCATGTATTAAACTAAAAGAGGAAAATCCTGCTTACTTTTCTAATACACTTGCAAATACATTCATGTACATATGCATAAGTATGTATAAACAAATAAAATTACTAAATTACAAGGAATCTTTTTCTAATAGCAATAAAAAAAATGTAATAACACTACGATAAAAAAAATACCTGTGCCTATCTACATATGTTCCGTAACTTTGGTGAGAACTTTTATAGACGAAAAGTTTGTTACTAGTATCATTCTGTGAAACACAGGATGAGTAACAAAAACCTTATGCTATGTTTAGACGACACCTGTTTCGTGCTCTATTCATGCTTCACACCCCAATCATGACCGAATCAACTTGCTTCGCCATACAAAATTATGAGAGCGAATCAAGTAGATTCAATACGAATCTACTTGCGAAGCACGTAAAATTGGTATCTTCTCTAACTTTTATCGCAGTAATCGCCACTTTATCTGAACTAGCTGTCAAAACAAAATAAGTATATGTGTATGTGTGTGTTTGTAAACAAATGAAAACAAGCCAAAAAAACATAGATGTGAGTTTAATATAAATAAATTTAATTAAGTTATGAATAATATAAAAAGGGAAAATAAGAAGAAAATATAGAGATGCCTTCAAAAACAAGATTTTGCTTGAATCGAATTTATGTAAGTATGTATGCATGTATACACGTGCGTATCACAAAGTAGACCAGAGTTGAAGAAAGTGACTTATGAAAAAAGCTAAAATCATTTGTCGCGCAGATTCTGCGAGAAAGGGACAACTGCAGTATATTTATTATTAAAATGTTACCAAAAAAATCAAAACAAACAAGAGAAAATGTGTGCTTTGTGAAATATACACGTGTACATACATACATACGTACATACACATTTACAAAATTAAATTGAAGAATTTGTTGCATTTACTTAAAAAAACGAATGTGAAAAAGATTATTTGTATTAAAAAGTTATTAAAATTTGTTTGCAAATTATTCCTGATTTAACTTTAAGCATTTTCATTGAAAAATTTTAATTTTTACCTTTTATTTACAAAAATCACTCGGCGAATAAGACCACAAAGTGTTAAACGAAAAACATTTCAACAAGTAAACAATTTTGCAAAATTAGATGAAAGAATTTGTTGTGTTGAATTAAGAAACAAAGTGCGAAATAGCTTATAACTATTAAAAAGGCAATTACAAATTGTTTTAAGATGATTGCAGATTTCATTTGAAGCATTTTCATTAAAAAAATATTAATTTTTATCATTTATTTACAAAAATCGTCAAGCGAATGAGGTTACAAAGTATAAATTGAAATTAAGCTACAAAATTCCACCACGAAAGAAGGTTAAAGAAGACGCAGTGACAGAGTGAGCGAAAGATCCGAAAACGCAAATTATCTTCCGTCTCGTGTCACCTCTGGTATACCCTGTGGTGCGTATGATACGTATGAATGTGTGAATATACATAAAAAAAATGCCACGCGAACAGTGATGCCAACTTTTTCAGAGCAAAAATCACTGTGTGTTCATAAAAAAGCACTAAATGCAATATACATATTTTTTATTTATATTTTTATATTTATCTATTTATTTTCAATACAGAGAAAGCCCACATGGCTAATTATATATGTATTGAATGAGTAGAAATTAAAAATTTAAGTTAACTACAATCTTAAATATACTACATTTCATACGTTTTTGTAATAATTTCAATTATATCGAGCCATATTTCGATTTTGCGTATAAGTAGAACATGAGTAGGAAAATAATTGAAGTTCATTTCGCAAGACACTGCAATTATGGTGTATTAAAAAAACAATTAGATTTTAGGTGTTCCATCTGAATTAATTTTTATATGAACATAGTTCAGTACGTTACATTCTGTAGCTCGTTTCTGTATTTCTCGCGTCGTAAAATTTCCCGCATGAAACAAGGGAATCGTGGAAACAGTGTAAATTGAAACACATAATGGCTTTTCTCACATAAGTGTTTCTGTATCGTTACTTTGCGAGAACTATCTGTCATTTAAACAAATTTCCAGCAATTATTGGAACGATGTGAGAAAAAGTGTTTCTGTAACAATATTTTGTGAATAGTTTCTCGCAATTCTCGGATTTTAAATTGTACAAAAACATGTGAATTTTTGAATTTGTGTGTGAAAATATGAAAAATAAACTAGTTGAAAAGATATGCAACGAATTGTGTATATGAATGATTATATTTATTTAGAATTCGTTTTTGGAATTTTCTATAATAGAGACAGTTGCTAGAAAAAACTTATTTCAAGCATTTTACATTCACTTTATATTCATGTTCATTATTCAATTTTATTTTTCTTGAAAATTATTATTTTTTTGTTATTGAAATAAAATTTTGTGACTTTTGTTTTCATTTGACACTCGATTACTGGAAATATTCCAGTAAAAACAGATTCAGTGTTGTCTGTTTTCACATTCAAATACAGAAACACTTTTTTTTCACAAATCGAGAAACGATGGAATTTTGTGTTTCACACTTCATGTGAGAAATTTTACGATGCGAGAATTACAGAAACGAGTTACTGAACAACATAAGCCTTTTCCTTTTAGACCGTATTTTATATGAATGAAACAATTTGATTTATAAAATCATTATTGTATTTTTAACTTACTTTTAAAAAAGTTATAAGTGCTAAAAGTTATTTCTATTTCAACATTTGAACATGGTAATGTTAATAGTCTTAGAGAAAATATTGGCAGTATTAGAAATGGATTATGATTATTTGAATTTCTATAATTATAAACTTCAATCCAAAATTAATCAGTTCTGAGAAAATTTGTCCATTTATGTATCCTTAAATGTCTGCTACTTCGTTCTATTTCTTCAATTTCGCCATCCCAGCAAAAATTACCGCTTCCCAGAAGAATTTTTGTAAGCCAGCTAGAAGCAATGCATTCAGTTTCCAAAAAGCCATTCATGTTTTGCTTTACTAATTCATTTTACAGAAGTAGTAATGTGTAGTTTTTATGTATTCAGATGCAAAAGTTACTGGTTTACATTTTTTTTACTTTTGTCCACTTTGTTAGAGAGCCTTACGTTAGTACTTTTCAGAAGCATTTTTGAAAGCTTTCGTTATCAAGAAAGCAATACATTGCTTCCCTCAGTGGTTAGTAATTAGATTATTGTTGTAATTAAGTTATTTTATAACTGTAATTTCTAGAAATATATTCTTTTTTCTCACTATGAAAGATAACGTTTTTCTTCCTTCGTATTTCACCCAGCTGAATTAACATTCTGCAAAGGAAACTTTGCATGTCTAAAAGGGGTGAAAGCAGATAGTTTTTGAAAAGTGAAAATTTCTTATTTGGTGTTTCTTATAAACCACCACACTTTCACAAATTAATATTTAGTAGATATGTAAAACGCACTAAAATCAAAGGTGAAAAGCACCAATTTAGTGCCTTTTTTTAAGCAACAATTTGAAAAATTCCGCACTATTATAAATTGAAAAACTCTAAATCTAGTACAAAAAGCACTAAATTGGCACGCTGCACACGAAGCACGAATGCATAGTCTAAACAGCATGATTCATAAACATGATTCAGAGAGCGAAGCAAGTGATTCAACTCGTCGTCTAAACATAGCATTATTAGCTCATGTTTCTTGTAAGCTTATTTCAGGTTTTATATGAATCAGCCTGTGGAAATCAGGACAACCAACGTAATTGTTTGATTTTTTGCGACGCAAAAAACTTCTCGCAAATGCCATTCGTGAAATATTAAACGAATAATACCAAAGGTCATGAATCAAAGAATACAAGGTAACGCATTCAGCTTTTGAAAATATGTTTATGCGCATCTACGGCACATCAGCCGACTAACACAAACACATTCGCACAAACATGTGTATTTGATATAGGGCAATTTTGTTTACATTTCGATTTTGACGTCACGCTAGCACTCTCACGTTAACAGCCATGCGCAATGCTTAATCTTGTATTCTTTGATTCATGACAAAAAGTGGTGTAAATTATGCAAATGCCAAATGTCACTATATCTCTAAAACTAGAGCTGATAGGGAAAAACTAATGATGCCTTCGTAATCAGGAGATAAAAATACATAAGAATCAACTATTTTTATATAAACAACAACAACAAAAACTATTTTTTTGTGTTGTATATATGTATGTACATACAGTGAAACCTCTCATAACCGGCACCTAACATAACTGGACCCCTCTAATAACCGGAAAACTTTTATAGATCCAAAATTAAAATAAAATGATATTGCCTCTCTCATAAACGGACGAAAATACCACGTTGGTGAGTGTCCGGCTATGAGAGGTTTCACTGTACATACATACATACATGTCGTTGGTCACAAGTAGAAAGGCCCTAACTCAATTAACTGTAACTTTACAGGAGAAGGTAAAAATCATAGAAACTGTAATATTCATTATGTAACCTTTTTTGTACAATTGCTTGTAAAAGCGTTATATTTTACACTATTGCAATAAATTTTTAGGGCCTTTCTTCTTTTGACCATCGACATGTATGTACATATATATGTAATAGGTTAAACAACATAAATCGTCCGTTGGTTACTGGTTTGCCGCAATAATAATGTTAAGAATACATTATCTGTGCGGCAAATCAGTAACCACCGGACGAAAAGTTAATTTCTAAAAATCGGCTCAGCCATCTAGTTGTGGAAGCACTGCTGACGAAAACAAGTCGATGTCAGCCGCACGCATCGGTGGCAGCTTTGGCAATGAAAATAAGATCGGCGGCGGGTGTGAGCCACACGAATGGGATCCCTGTTCCTCCTATTAAGTTACCAAATTTAAAAAAAAAACATATATATGTACCTGGAAGCATATTTTCAAAAGCTTTTGAATTGTATCAATACCGTCCTGACACACTCAGAAATATAATGCACATTCGCAAGGCCTATTTATCAGGTCAACGCAATCGTCCTGATGATATTCTGTGTTTTCGTGTTTAAGCTGTCAAAAGTTATTTGCACCATATATACTTTAGTTCATGTTTGTGTGTGTTTCTGACAACTAAACATAAAGTTGTTTTTTGTATTGCTGTGTTTTTGTAGAGTTGCGTTGACCTGATAAATAGGCCTTGCACATTCGCAATTTTATATGAAATAAAATGTAGGTCACCGCTGATTGGTTTATTTAATTTTTTTTCTTTTTTTTCTATCACCTAAGCAATTTCTGTTACATGATACAATTATACAGGTAACCGCAAATCGACAACAAATTTACAGCAAATAAAACAACAGGGCTTTTTGTTGCTAGTTTCTGGTGCCAACTGTCATAGAGCAATGAAAGATAAACAGCGTGTGTGTGTGTTTGTAAAACATAAACAACATTTGGCAGATGGCACCACGAAACAAGCAAAACAGCTGGCGCTTCGCGGTTACCTGTATAATTGTATCATGTTCTGTTAGTAGCCACATACAAGGCGAATTCAGTATCAGGTGACCTTATCGCTACAACAATTTTATTACACAAAAAACAACACGTAGTTTGCTATGCTACAAAACCAATCTGTCAGAAGATTTCTAAGCAAATTTTGACGTTTTGGTTCAAAATGCCCAATTTGGTAGCAACAGCTGATAATCAGCCGGGCTGATAAGGTCACCTGATACTGATTTCGCCTTGGCCACATACATATACATACATAAATATGTATTAATTAATCTGAAAAGAAATGAAACACCGGCACTAATTTCTCTATGGAACAGTTGCACCTTGAAAATTTTCTGCTAAGCGTTTTTCTTTCGCGCAATATGACAACACCTATTCAATTGTCTGTTCTTCCACTGATCCTTCCTTCACACACGGGAAACGCACAATTTTTGTAATTTTCACTACACAATAGGTTTGATCCCGTACTTTTTGGGCAAAGTTCGGTAAAATGAGAACAAGCTATAATTTCTCTCAATAATACAAAAAATTTACAAAAGTACGGGAACAAGAAAAACCAAAAATGTTTACCAAAAGCCAAAGCATAAGTAAATACATACTTACACACATACACATGCATGCGTTTACTTACATGTTGTGGCATATCTAGAACGTTTTGTTTCTTAATTTTACATAAAAACTGATATAACTTAGTTCACCACTTGTTTATAAACCTTTTTGATAAAAATTTTCAATGTTTTTAGTGTTTAGGACAATTTAATTTTACTTTGTAATTGGTTATTTTTCAAACAGCTGATCGTTTATCGGCTTGCCCAAACTAGCCCAAAGAAAAATTACGGGCTGTTTCGGTCAAGAAGAAGAAGAACATTACTCTCTCAAAAGCTCCCTTACTTGCCCAAACTTTGAGTACGGGAACAGTTTTCGGTAAAATTGGGATCCCGCGGGCGCCCAATGTGGAGTACGGGATCAAACCTAATGTATCATTGATTATTCATTAGGAATGAAATGTATACATACATACGTGCACACAGCTTTGAGTGGATTATTGTTTTTGTATTCATTTGACGTTTAAACGTTAAACGTATGTGTGATGAAATTGAGAGCGATTTATGGTACGTGTGTGAACTTTGAGCTGAAACGGCCAAAATAGCTTAGAAAGAAGTACCACAGCCCCATCAAACAAAACACAAATGGCCCAATTGTGCTACATTTTGCATCACTGATGTAAATATATTAAACGCGGTAAAATGAGAAAAGCGCGCTTGGCAACGCTGGTTATAAAGTGTATTTATTTTATTGTGCGTTTCTTTAAATAAAATATAATTGTTTTGTGAAGTGCATTATTGTTAATTTTTTTCAATAAAATTAAAAGAAATTTTGAAATCATCAAAGAAAATGTGCATTATAAAAGTGGGCTGACTTACTACCTGTATTCGTAAATAGAAAACAATATTTTTATATGTAGATACGTACATACATACATCCATATTTGCATACATAAATTTCCTTTTACACACTTTGTGGCAACTGCATTTTGTGCAACACATAAAAGGCAAGAGGTAAGTGCAATATCTAAATCATTATTTTATTAAGGCACATTAATTGCGAAATATACAGCCATTGCTCGCTGTACACATTTAGACATAAAATCATCCCTTGAGTCGTAAAAGTTTTGGGCCTGATTTTGTTGTTTGCCCTACGACGGTTTTGGTCTTCGCTCCCAGTGGGTAATCGTTAGGTTCAGCTGAATTTCACTTATACTATATACATACTTATGTAGTTAATTTGCGGAGGAGACCGTTAAAAACTAGGAATGGATCTTGCAATGTCTTACTTCCTATAGTAATAAATAGGCAGTTTCCGACATACAAATGAGAAAGCATTTTCATTAGTTTAGAAATACGGAACAGACCTTCCGAAATAGGGCATAATGGAATTGACTCTTGGGTTCAAGTGATTATGAATTAGTTCGATTTAGAGGAGACATGCATGATTTTTACATTACCGTGTCGTGTTTGAGGGGAAATTTATAGATAGTAATTGCTCAGGAATGACGTGTATGACGTCTTTTCATAGTTTAACCATTTTTTTGCAAGGCGGCATTGAGAAAATGCATTTTCCCTGATTTTAAAGCTTTTTAATTAATTTAATTTTCATCAGGTGACAGGGAAGCTACCTGTCAAATTATTAGCGCATGCGCGTGTATTTCATACACTTTCTGACACATTGCTTAGACCCCTTTTAGACACGCAAAGTTTACTCTGCAAAGTCTTAATTCAGCTGGGAGAAAGACACACAGCTGAATTAAGACTTTGCAAAGTAAACCTTGCGTATCTACAAGGGTACAACTGGTTGGAACCCAGCAAGGCCTATTTATCAGGTCAATGCTACTCTACAAAAACACAGCAATACAAAAAACAACTTTATGTTTAAGTTGTCAGAAACACACACAAACATGAACTAAAGTATATGTTGCAAATAACTTTTGACAGTTTAAACACGAAAACACAGAATATCATCAGGACGATTGCATTGACCTGATAAATAGGCCTTGGAACCCAGGAGCTAACGCTGTAATTCGAAACGAAATAACACCCCTTTTCCACACGGAAAGGTTACTTTGCAAATTCTTAATTCAGCTGGGAGAAAGACAGAAAGAGACTGTACTACTACCTCTGTCTTTCACGCAGCTGAATTAAGACTTTGCAAAGTAAACTTTCCGTGTGTAAAAGGGGTATACATTAATTTCGTATTTCAATCGCATTCGAAAACATTTTCGTTCATCTCGAATTACAGATTAGACCTCAATTATTTTTTTTTGCTATTACGTTAAAAATCCAAACTGTTTGGATACAATGACCACCCTGATTATTCTTAACACGGTTTACAAATGCCAATTTTAATTGATCAACTTTTGAGTTCATGGAAGAGAGAGAGAGAAAGAGAGAGAGGAGATAATAATGAAGAAGGGAGCCATCATATTTTCCTCTCACAGATGAACTAAAAAGTTGCTCAACGAAAATTGGCTTTTGTGTACCTAGTTCTTTGTAACGCTGTAAATTAACATTGCTCTGAAATGTCCAACATAATTGAATGAAATGCGTCAATGTTTTTAACAAAATTTTTTTTATTTTTTATACTCAGTTCTTTATGTTACTAGTACGTAGATAAATAAAGATAAAAAGTTAGTTTAGACAGATAAACTGTAGTTAATAATGTACGAGTATTCAACACATAACTGCCATTTTTTTTCTAAATATGTTTTGTTGATAATTTCATTAAACATAAAATAAACTGACTTTAAAAAATTTTAATGTAGTCCAGTTATTTAAATTTTTTTAAACTTGTATCTTATTTTTTTCTTTGAACTAAGAAATCTTATAAATAAAGAACTCAAACACTCAATAATTTCTTGAAATCAAACAGGACACAGGAATGTTTTATTGGCTTTGTACATGCATACCTATCCCTTTATTAAATATTTAGAAAGTTGAAGAAAAAATAGAAAAATAACATTTTCTAGGTAACCAGTGAATCTAAGCTTACGTCGTCTTCTTTAATGAAATAATCTAGGCTTATACTACGGGGTTTTATTTCACAAAAATTGAATTTTGTTATTAATAAATCGTTTAAGGTATTATTATTGATGTTATTTCCCGATTGTGTTATGCTTATTGCAAGTGCACTAAAAGCCCCTTCAGAAGAAACTGGACATGCTGGTACTGCAAGTGCAACATTTATCACCTTCAACACATCTGCGTCTAGGGAGGCTGAATTGAAATATTCTACAATATCAGTATCAAATGAAACCATTTTTGTGTTGGTCATATTTATTAGCTTTTCTTTGAACGTTAGTTTTGCGTCAGAATCTTTGGATGCAGTGACGGCAAAACTCATAATGCGCTGTTCAAGTTTAGCATAAGCTGAGTTGGAAGTGGTAGGCACTTCAATTTTAACTTTTTGTTCCTCATTTGAAGACTCTGACATTAAATCGCCATGTAGCGACATATCCCTGAAGTTATCCAGTTCTCTCAAGGTATCAAAGGTTTTAATTAAGTGTTGCTATAAAAATTATTGCGTAACATCAAAATAAAATCATATTCGTATTTCGATATTAAACTCACTAATGCTTTGGATTCCTGCTGTTTAGAAATAAGGGGTGAATTTCTAAAATTAAAACGCGGATCTAAATAAAGTGCCGCAACAAAGGCATCATTTTCTAACAGTTTTTGCTTTCTGTTCTGCAAAGCTGCATGGAGTTTTGATGCCGTAGGACTAGAAATCTCTTCCAATTCTATTTCACAGTTTAGCCAATCTCTGTAGAAATCGCCCAAAATATACTGTTCCCTTTGCAACTGTTTAGTCCATTTGGCCAACGGCGTAAATGATGTTACAAACTCATTAACAAAGTGCCAATTTATAGGGCTGGCTATTTTGTCAAGAAGTTGGGATTTAATAAAACTTTCTATGTTTAGTAATGATGCAAGCATTTCGAATACCGAGTTCCATTGTTGGATGTTACTAGACACTGGTAGTTCTTCATCTACACCGCTAGTGCATATCAATTCGCGTATTTCTTTGACAGCTTTTATGCAATTCTCTATTGGTGTTTGAAGAGATTTTATGACATCATAGGCCGCAAGATGGATAGAGTGGGAAGTACATATTAGAACTGAAAATATTGACGCCAAAGATTTTTTTATGTTATCATTAATTTCATCAATCGCTTCATCATTTTCTTCATGTGCATGCATTTCTTCAAATTCCTCGATATGTAATTGCTGTAGAATTTGTTCAAATTTGTTGACATTTGGTCCATTATCTATCGTAGTTGAATAAATTTGCTTTAATTCGATTTCGTATGCTTCAAGACATTTTAAAACTTGATCCCTTAAGTACAAGTCCTTTTGGTTTCTCTCAAATTGTATCATTCCTATAACAATAAGAAACATAAAGAAAATGTTTTTGGTGAGGTATGTAATTCGTTTTATAAACCTTTTATAAATCAAACATACATATTTTTTATTTATGAATAAGGTACATAATAACATTTTTATTGTTGCATTAATATTGGGTTTGATGATCAAACTTTGATCCCGTATTTTTTGTGCGAAATTCGGTAAAATGAGAGCAAACTATAATTTCTCTCAATAATACAAAAAATATACAAAAGTACGGGAACACGAAGAACGAACTAAAAACACACACATTCTTATTCTCTTTCATTTAATCGTCAATGGCCTTTCACACACGAGAACAATTGTGCTGGCATAACATGCCAGTTTGTGGGTGAGAGAGTCAAAGAGAGGGGTTTCGTGTTTGGCATAATTTTTCAACCAGCTACATCCCCGCATCACCAGCACAAAACCAATACACATATAACTTAAAAAAAAACAGCAAATATCAAATGCATACAAAAAACACTAACACACACAAAGCTATGTATGCGTATACATTTTTATGTCGGATGAATTAGTCTCGTGTGTTCTTAAAAAAACAAAAATTGTGCGGCATAAAAATTTGTCTCGTGTGTGACAGGCCAATGAGCGTAGCGGTTGTATTAAATTTTTTATAGATGCACTGAAAGAAAAAAAATTGGCATGCGAAAAATATTCTATGGTCACCAATGCTTTTCGCGACATTCAATGTGTTTTATGTTACAAAAATTTTAAGGAAAGAAATATGTCTTAAAAAGACATTTTAATTTTTTTTTTGGAACTGCTTCACTAAACTGCATTTCCTATAAAAAATTTAAAGACCAATAAGTCGGCAAATATCGGCCGCAGCCAATTTTTTTTTTAATTTTTTTTACTAATTGCCTAATTTTGTAAGACAAAACGAAACGACACATACAATCGCCATATGAGAAGCTTGAAAATTTATAATGAAAATTTCCTGATAACTGCAGATGCAAAAAGTGCATTTTCAAGACATACTCACGACACACAAAAAGGCACTAAATAAAAATTCGAGGGATTTTTGACATTTTTCGTTTTTTTTTCGTACGAATGCGGCAATTGCCAAATTGGATTGCGTCCATGAAATTTCCTACGAGTGGACCGCGATTGTCATAAGTGGCAATATCCGTTGCGCAATGATTGCTCTGCTAATTGCTCGAGCAATTATTTCCAAGCCATCCGCTGTCACTTTTGTTATATATTTTTATGTATTTATTCTTGCAAAACAGTGAAAAATTCATCATCATCATCATCAACATAATAGTTGTGTACCGACTCATTTTGCCAAATTTATTTAAAAAAATCGCCAAAAGTCGCCAAAGTCAATTTTATGTAGTTTTCCTTTTACTATATCGAGCCTTATTTTCGACTTTATCGTCAGCGACATGTTACCGAAAATATACTCATAGTTCAGAATTATCAAAATGCAAAAATTGTAGATTACATTTAAGATACGGGCTGTAAAATTTTATCGTAAGCGACGACAATTTACGTGCAAAAACATATTTTAATATTTAAAAAAAAAACCTTCTACTGAAAAATTTAATTTTTGTCGCTTACGATAAAATTGAAAATAAGGCTCGATATATTTGATAGTAATTTTGTTTTTATATAGTCCTCGTCCATACAGTGAAACATTTGCTGCGAAACATTTTTGATTTCTCCTTTGAAACTGCATTGGTGTCCACCAGTGTTGTCAGATTTATTTTCAGCCTCCTCGCCAAATGACTTGTCGAATATCGCCAAATATCGCCAATATAATAAAACATTAAATTTTAGCTACAAAAATATTTTTATTATGTAATTGCATTGCAAATATCGTTAAATTTTAAATTCAGTAGGTAACGTCTATCGTAAAACATAAAAAATATGTTGTTTAAAGCGGCGCACCCACTTGCAATATGTCTGTGGCAAAAAGGAAAAAGTGCTTAAGTCGAGATAAGCAAATTTTGAGTTAATGGTACGTCCGTAATCTGCATATTTGAAAGTATCACTGGTCAAAATCACAATTTATTAGTGTGATTTTTCATGAAGTTACTATGACTTCCGACTTATTTTTTTTAGACTTCTAATCTCATTTGGAATAATAGCTTGATTAAGGTCATAATATGGTATATTTCAACTCAAATGTCTTACTTATAGTGTGTAAAACGGAGATTGGTTAAAAAAATAAAGGTTAAATGAACATTTCCTAATTTATCTGTAAAAGAAATAAATTTCTGAAAATCGACTTGAAACCTTAAAAGTGCTCTCCTGTAAAACAGTAAAATATGACTTAAGCACTTTTTCCTTATTGCCACAGATATGTAATTGTGCAATTTTTCGTATTGTACAATAATATCGGCAATGTGTATGTCATATTCGAAGGTAACACTATATACATATTGGCAAATATCAAAACACTTCTGATTTTTATTGTACAATCAAGAGAATAGTGTAATGTGGTGGCAACATTGTTCAATGTTGTTTACTTTTTCAATGTCAGGAATATTGGGCAATATTTGCTTTGCAATAATATTGCAAAGTAGTTAAATTAACATATAAAAAGTACTGGCGTATAAAAGACTTAAAAATAACTTATTGCAAAAATCAATCTTAATATGATAAATTGAAGTTGAACACCAAGATCAAAATTATTATTTAAATCTTGTGATAAAACGGAATTAACGTTCACTTAAATATGTGTTAAAGTACACATATCATATCCTTGAAGTAGTAAGTGCCAGCAGCATCGTAGTAATAATACAATTTAGGCAAGAACTCTTTCAGCCTTTTCCTGCTTCATTATCAAAATGTTGGTTCCAATTTATAAAAGGAAGTTTTCTTAACTGTGTTGTTTATCATCAATTGATAGTTTTTGGTCCATAATTTTTTTTAACTTTTTGAGTTCAGAAAATTTTGTTTGAGAATTTAGAACATTTAGAATTTTTTGCACGAAATATTTTATGTTGGAGAAAAAATTGCTTTATATAAACATATGTTTTAGCATTATTCTATTTTATTGAAATCGTTAAAATATAGGCAAAAATATCGCCAAGGAGTTCAAATATCGCCAAGTAAATCGCCAATCGCCAATCGCCATTTCAAAATTTTCATCGCCAAAACCAAATTTTTGTCGCCACGTTTGGCGAGATATCGCCATATCTGACAACACTGGTGTCCACACTGTGACGTTTTTGTTTTGCAGCTTAATACATTTTCTCATATATTTCACATGAGAATGAGGCGAGAATGACGTACTCAACAAGAACTTCGTGTACATCATGGGCAGCGTTACCATTTGTCAAGTTTTCCCTTTTTTTGGAAGTTTTTTGAGATGCCAAACAGTTTTTTGAAAATATAAAGTTTTTTCAAGTTTTTTATAAATATGTCCATAATTGAACTTTTGCAGTATATTGAATGAAAATATTAAGTAATGTTTGTATGCAATAAAACGATCTTATATTTTCTCACTCCCTTATTACTGCAACAGTGTCTAAAGGCTCAGTTAGCCTAACCATTTTCATTACTTTTCACATAACAATATCGTTCAGCTGTTTTCTTTTAAAATGTTGGTACTTTTGTAGAAAAAAAGTTTTTTTTTTAGATTTAGGAAGTTTTTTAAAAAATATATATGGTAACGCTGATCATGGGTGAGCATCATGTAGCAAATTTTTTCAAATCGAATTCACACGTATTCTTATTCTCTTTCATTTAGTCTTATCTGAGATAAATTTTTGCTTATCTTTTTACTCATTTTTCTTAAACGCACTGCGAGAAATTTATTATGAATGCTGTTTATGTTAAAAAATACTTTTGCCTACATACAATTAAAAATAATTTTCTCTTACAAATTGGTTTTTAGTAGTTTTAAACTCATTTTATCTAATTTTTCGCCCTTTTTTTATATATTTAATTAAACTATTTTTTTTGAGCTTTCAATATTGAAATAATAAAGCACAATACAAATAGACCTAAAGCTCAAAAAAAAAATAGTTTAATTAAGTTTTAAACTCAGAATTAAAGTGAATAATAATGTTTATTTATTACTTTTTGTTGAAATGGGTTTCTAGACAAAAATTCTTTCATAAAAAAAATCATATAAGAGTTACTTTTATTAATTGTTTCTGCCTGTTTTTTATTTATCTTGGTCACCCATGGTGTACATGAAACAAAGTACCCTTTGCCATTCCTCTTTCCCCTCTCGTCGACAAACTCAAATGTTTTGCAGCAAATGTTTCACTATACGAGTATGGACGAGGACTTAACACTTTTTAGGGTTCCGTACACCAAAGGTGAAAAAGGAACCCTATTGTTTTCGCTACGCTGTCCGTCTGTCCGTCTGGCCGTCTGTCCGTCTGTCCGTCACAGGGTATTTTCTCGAGAACCGTAAGAGCTACGGACCTGAAATTTGGACAGAGTGTGTAGACCCTTGGCCGCTACAACAACAAATACATGAGAGTTGGAAATTAAAGGGTGTGCCAAAACGAGCAACGAAAAATTTTAAAATCCCATGTAATATACATACAATTGTATGTATGTATGTATATTACATGGGACCCTTGGCCGCTACAACAACAAATACATGAGAGTTGGAAATTAAAGGGTGTGCCAAAACGAGCAACGAAAAATTTTAAAATTTCATCTAATATACACACAATTGGATGTATATGCACTTGAAATTTGTAAAGTTCGTGTATTTTTATACAGACTACAACAACTAACACTAAAATTTAAAAAAATTTAATTAAAGGGTGTACCATCAGTTATTGTAATTTCGACTATGTAATTTTGATAACTTGCTCTATCTTGGAAACGGTAAGAGCAAACTTCTTGAAATTTTCAAAACCGGTAAAACAAAAAAATCTCAAAATTATAAAATCGCCAAACCGAAAAAAAATCGCCAAAATAAAAAAAAAATCGCCAAAACGAAAAAAAAGCACCAAATTAAAAAAAATTTCTAAATCGAAAATAAATCGCGGAAAACCGGAAAAATCGCCAAAATGAAAAAATCGTCAAAATGAAAAAAAATCGCCAAAATGAAAAAAAAATTGCCAAGATGAAAAAAATCGCAAAAAAAATAACCAAAATGAAAAAAATCGCCAAAATTAAAAAAAAAATCGCCAAAATTTAAAAAATCGCCAAAACGAGAAAAAAGCGAAAAACAATAAAAAAAGTTATTTCAGCTGAAAAAACGTAACAAACACTGTATTAAAAAAATGCTCCAAGCCCAACGTACGGAACCCTTAGTGCGCGAGTCAAAGTCGCACTTTACTGAATTTATTTTTTATATAAACTTTTATAAAATAATCGTTTAAAAATTTAGCAGAAAATTGCCAAAAATAGAAATAAAATCACTAAAAATTATTTCTTGTAAATTTTTCTCAAACAAATTCAAAACTCCTTCATTACTATAATTAATGTAAGAAAAATTTATTAAAATAAAATTGTTTGAATTTCTTGCAGACGAGATTTTGGTAGGATTTATTTTTGAAACTACTCTTTCAACAGACTAATTTTCCTGAATTACGACATTTTCCAAGTTTAATTTTGTTTAAAAAAATAGCCATAAAAATCGCCAACAAATTAATTTATCGCTAGAAAAATAGAGATGTCGTGTGGCGAGAAATCGCCATATCTGACAACCCTAAGATATGAAAAAGTAAATTTCTGAAAAAAAAAAATTGCCATACGTGCTCTCGCCTCAATCTGGAAAGAAAAAAATTTAAAAATTTAATTATTCTGCCGACGTTATTGCTTGTTCTCAGCAATGAAATTTCTACGTCAAGACCCAGTGTTAGTTGAGATAAGCAATTAACAATTGAGAAAGCAAAGCAAACACCCAAGACTGCTCTAGCCGTGAAAAAAAAATAATAACGATGATGCGAGCGCTTCAGAACTGCTTTATCACTTATTCCCATTCTTCGTTCGTGAATGGAAACAAGCAAATAGAAATTTTCTAAGCAGCTGACTAACGAATGCTTATGTGAATAATTAGTGAACACGCTTTTTATTTTGACCGCAATTGTATTGTTATTACAAAAGTCGTATCTATGATATTCGGCCACTAAAATCTTAGAAGAAAGATATTTAGCTGGAAAAATTATGTATTTTTTAAAATACTCACCCAGTGTACTGGTGCAAATCTTGGAATTATTTATATATTGAATATTTAAAAGAAGTATACTGCGATCTATACGCGTTGCAACTTCAATTTTCAATGAGATCATGCGATTTTTTACATTAATCTTTATAATATCTTTTATATTGCTGCTCGAAGACTCTAATAATTTCACAATACATTGTGAATTTAAATTTGTATTGAATTTTTCCTCATATGGAGAAATCAAATTTTTAAAAAATTCATCATCATCGAATATTTCAAGCGGAGCATTTGTTACCGCCACTAAGCCTAAGCAGCATTTAAGGAAATCATTTTTGTCTATGATGCCTGTTTCGGATGTGCTCGATTGTTTTGTTAACCCTTTGTCGACCGACGGTACTGATAAGTACCATAACACTAATGAGCTTACAAAATGAAAAAGAAAACTGTTTTTATTCTTATTACCCAAAGGTACTTCTAAGTACACTATAACCTTTGAAATAATAATATTTTTTTGCGTATTGGCAACCTCGAATATTCAGAATAACGGTAAATTGAAATGTGTTTCTGCTGTACACGTGAGCTTTTGTGAGAGAGTTTTCAATTACCAAAACTAAGCATATTATAGCTCTTTTTACTCCAAAAGTGTGTTTTTATTGAAGAATAATTAGTTTTGTGCACATAAAGTTCTTTTTATATATAGAAAAGTTGTTAGTTGACTTTTGTTTTAGAAATAATTAAAGAGGACTGGTAAGTACCGTTGGGCTGCGTGTGCTAGTTTTTCTTACTTTTACAGCACATTTTTATTGTATGACACTAATAGGATTATGGCTGGAATTCGTGGTAAACGTCTTGGTACAGATGAAATTCTGACTATTCTGGAATCAATTCCAGTTGACAACAACGAGGACACTGATATTGAGATTGATGACGAAAATGACCCGGGTGATGACACATTGAAGGAGTACTTAGAGGAATTATTAGATGAAGATATTTCAGGCAACAATGACCTAATGGAAAATGAAAGTCATTCTGAGAATGATGACAAAATACTTCATATAATGCCTAGTAGCAGCGGGAAGCAAAATGTCGAGCCCAATCGCCGATGGAAATCGAAATCCCATGAAACAATTATTTCTGAATTCTTCCTACCGGACGGACCTGTGGAAGGAATATTTGAAAATTGTAACACCCCTACGGAATATTTTCTTTTATTTATTGAAAACATAACTGAAAATATATAATGTTTCAGTCAAATTTGTATGCCACCCAGCGGGCCAAAAATTTAAATTTAAAAAAAAACGAGTTTCAATCGTTTTTAGGCATAAACTTTTTCATGGGCTATCACAAGCTTCCGAGTTGGAAAAACTATTGGAACACAAGTGATGATTTTTGTCTGCCTATAATTGGGAAAACAATGAGCAGAAATAGGTTCGATGAAATATTGAGCAACTTGCACGTTAGCGACAATTCCAAAATTTCCGCAAGACAATAAAGACCGCCTCTTCAAACTTCGACCCATGATTGATGGGATGTATCATAGCTTCCAACAGTTTTATCATGGCACAAGACAACTTTCCGTTGATGAGTCAATGATACTTTTCAAAGGTCGAAATGCAATGAAGCAGTATTGCCCAATGAAGCCAATTAAAAGAGGCTATAAAGTGTGGTGCCTTGCTGACCAGAAAGGCTATATAAAAAAGTTTTCAATTTATCAGGGTAAAGACGAAGCTTTAGAAAAAAAATATTCTGACTTTGGTCTTGGAGAACGAGTTGTTTTATCAATGACTGAAAATGAGTGGGGAAAAAACTAAATCGTTTTTTTCGATAATTATTTTACTTCAGTCCGGCTTCTAGAAAAATTGAAAACAGAAGGAACATTAGCATGTGGAACAATACGCCAAAATAGAAAAGAAACTCCTAAAAATTTAAATATTGACAAGAAAATGATTAGAGGTGATTGGGATTCTAGAGTGTCATGTACAGGCATAAGCTTCTTCAAGTGGATGGACAACAAACCAATATTGTTGGCATCAAACTTTCACGGAACTGAGCAAACAACTGTTTCTAAGAGAGACCGCAATGGCAATTTGAACGATATAAACTGCCCAACGATTATAAGGGACTACAACTCGTTTATGGGTGGCGTTGATCACGCTGATCAATTACGAAGTGCCTACGGCCTTGATCGTAAATCTAAGAAATGGTGGCACAGAATTTTTTGGGGTCTATTAGAAATGGCATTTATTAACTCTTATATAATATATTGTCAGTCCTCTGAAAAAATAACTCTTTTGGAGTTCAGACGCTCTGTAGCTATGGGGTTGTTGACACAGAAAAATCCTACCATAAGCCGTAAAAGTTTGAAAGCGACGTCCACAGATGAACAATATGTTCCAAGTTGTAAAAAACGCCGAGGTAAATCGGAATCAGTTTCAAAGGATGTACGATTAGGAAATCTAGGAACACATTGGCCAACTTTTGTGGAAACTCGAGGAAGGTGCGAACTTTGCAGTATAAACAAAATTCAATCGAAGCCCTATTCTAAATGTTCTCATTGTGGTGTTTATTTATGTTGTAATGACAAAAAAAATTGTTTCGTTAAGTATCATGGAATAAGCTTATAACCTAACTACTCACTAAAGTATTGAAAATATAAATAAAACTTTTAAAAAATCATTGGGACTTTATTTTTACTTTTGACTCACGCTGACCCGACGGTACTTAAAAGTACCAGGTCCATCTAGGGGCCTAGCAGGTCCTCCAAAAATTTTAAATTTTCTAAATAGCTTTCTAAAGAACTTAGTTTCAATATTTCATAAAAAAAATTAAACTTTTTCAACGATGTCATGCCTTGGTCCACAAGGGGTTAATAGATCTTCAGTTTCAGGTGATTGTGGATACACATATTCTCTGTTGTAAACGTTGTAATTGTAATTCCCATGAAGAACTCTTTTTTTCGATGCGTTTAACTTTTGCTCAAACTCAATGTATGCTGGTGTTCTATGGCGTTTTTTGGTAAGAATAATTTCTTGATTATGCACTAGTTTATAATGCCGAATAAGATTATTTTTATTAGATGTACTTAATTTTCTTCCACACTGATTGCACTGTGCTTTGTTTTCAATTTCTATAATTTCATAATAATTCATTTTGATAAGCAATTTATTATTCGTTACAATCGCTCAGAAGGTCAAACACTAAATGAGAAAGAAACGCAACAAAAAAAAAGAAACCTCACGAATAGTGAGCAGACATTTTATACCTACTTCATTTTCATTCGTGAAGAGTTCATGTATACATAACGAAGGCACGGTTAACAAAATGTGTAAATAGGTACATATGTACATCTGTACATACATGTGTACACACATCTGCACACAAATACATTCATACATATGTACATATGTATGTATGTATGCATGTGTTTATGTTCATATAAACAAAACTTGAATTCATCGACGCGTGTATATTTACTCTATTACGTTTTCTCATACATCTTGCTGCTTCATTCACTTGTGCTATAGATTTTTATTCATGAACGAAGAGTGAACAAAAAGAAATTGATAAAGTAGACATTCATGAAAAAAACCGAATGCATCGAGCGCTGCCAGATTAATAAATTTTAAATATTTTCAATGATTTTTTTTCACTGACTTTATTTTATATACAGGGTGGGCCAAAAGTTACCATTGGGCTTAAAATTTTAATAACTATTTCGCTTATTAATTTTTTTTATTCTTTTTCTCAGATTATATAATATACAAAATAGATTTTTTTTACACTAAGTATGAAAAATAATGTCCCTTAAATGGCCACCGTTTTCAGCTTCGCACTGATGCGCTCATTTTAGAGCATTTGTTATAACATATTTTTTCAAAATTTGTGGAATTTCTGCAACAATGTTTGCCTTGAGTTCAAGGATTGTCTCTGGCTTGTTCACATACTCTCGCTTCTTCAAATAACCCCAAAGAAAATTGTCAAATAATTTCCAAATTTCTGGAAATTATTCGCCATTATGCTTTCAAGAGCAGGACGTAAAAAATCTTCTATCATACACCGATACCGCTCTCCATTTTTGGTTACAGCACTTTCATCTTCATTCTGGAAGAAGTAAGACCCAATGATATTTTTAGGTGTGATCCTACACCATATTGTACACCTAATGGGGTGCAATTGGCATTGATGAATGGCTCTTGGATTTTCAGAACCCCAGAACCTACAGTTCTTTATTACAAAGCCATTCAAATGAAAATTACCTTCAGCATCATAATCGACGATATGATCTTTGCGTTAAAATAATTGGTCTCTGATTTAAATAATTCTGGTTCTTTGTTCAGTTGTGAATCATTCTCCAAGTGTTATTTATATAATCTGAAAAAAAATATATATAAACGAAAAAGTTTTAAATTTTTAAACCCCATGATAACTTTTGGCCCACCCTGTACATACATATGTATATATCGTTCATTTACTTCAATAGTGTCACAAATGAGTTTTTTGAGTTAATAATGCAGAATAATGCTGCATTTCGTAGTTTATCTTGTGTAAACATTTTATATAAATAGCTTGTACCATCACCTCCTGAGAGAAGAATATTTGTTCATATCTTTATTGAGTTGTATGCAAAATGAAAACTTAAACACGTGTTTTCTGCAAAACTGGTTTTTTTGAGTTGTGACACTTTTGAAGTAAATGAGCGATGTGTACATACGGTGTCTCTCATTTATTAAAACCACGTCATAACTCAAAAACAAAACTAGTTTGCCACAAAACGAGTTTAAAGTTTAAACCAAATGCTTAAAATTCATAACGATTGGCCGATAAAATCTTCCGAAATCGTAAGGATAGATTTCTTAACGAATTCGTTGCGAATTTTCTTCAACTTTTTTAATAATTGTTTATTTTAATATTATTTCACATCATTCTATTTTTAATCCCCGACTAAAAAAAGAGGTGTTACAGGGTGGCCCAGAATTGGCGAAGGGGTTTGAATTCCTTATAACTTTTTTATTATAATTTTTCTTTTCAGTATTTTGTAGGGAAGACTTGGGAAATTTAAAATGGAACAGTACACAATTCAACAACGATATCTAACACCAGCGATGGAAATGACAGCATCGTGTTCATTTTCAAAAAAAAATATAAGCTAATTATCCTTTTCGACGAAACACCGCACCAAACGGTTCACTTAAGTGGATGTAATTCTCGCTGTTTAACTACTCTAGGATTTTCCGTAGCCCATATTCTGCAGTTTTGCCTATTAACGAACCTATTTAATTGGAAATGAGCTTCGTTGCTCATAATTAAGTTATGAATAAGATCACGATTTTCTTCTGCTTTTTGAATTTGCATAATCAAGTCGTTGCTGGTAATCTGTCGGTTTCAGTTTGTTGGACAAATTCCCCAAGTCTTCTTTAAAAAATACTGAAAAGAAAAATAATAAAAAAGTTATAAGGAATTGAAACCACTTCGGCCATCAAAAAAATCAAAAAATGTTAACTCGTCCTTTTCGAAATTATTTTTCTTCTATATTTAGATGTTAGAGCACAAAGCAAATTTGTGAAAACGATTCGTTAGCCATTTTCCTATTATATTTAACTAGAATTAAGGTAAGAAAAGTGCGATTTTTGAAAGTTGTTGGTATAACTTTGAAATTCCCAATCCCATCCCTGGTTCTTAGCTATGTTTGAAGAAAATTGGTGTAGCCCACGACAAATCTGACTTCAGAACAAGTCGAAACATTCGGTTAACGGTTTGGCTGCCGGCAAAAATAAAGTGAACAAAATCAACGGAAAAGTGAAAAAATAATCCACGTAAAAAAAAATTATTCATTATAAAGGGGGAATCAAGAAATAAGAAAAATATTCTAAGGAAAAATTATTCAGGATTGCAATTCTGAGAAAAGGGGAAATATTTAGATTCTAAATTTTACAAGGGAAAAAATAATTAACTAAAAATTAAATTTTTTGAGTTATGGTGTTGTTTGAGTAAATGAGCGATATGTATGTATATGTAAGTAATTGCCCCTGCGACAATATTTGCAGTATTTTATAGTATCGCTTCATAATTACATGCCCGTTACATTAACACATCTAGTTGCCACAATCTGGGGTCTCTTTTTTGTTTAATCGGTGACTTCTTTTTGTACATCCATTCGTACTACTCGTAGCTCATGTACAAATGAACAAAAATGTTTTGTTGTAGTGGGTATAGAAAAATAGTTTCTTCTCATTTCTAGCGCAATTCTGTAGCTCTACACAAATTCAGTTTTTTTTTTGCATATTTCGAAAAAATTTTTTGGTCGTTTGTTTAACTCTATCTTAACAAATTGAATAGCGAGTATTGTTGCAGTTTTATGCATAAAACATACTGTGAGCGTCAAAATAAAGTAAACATTATAAATTACTAGAATTTAATACTACGTAGTAGATCTATTAATATAGAGATATTTAATTATATTATGCATTTTTTTCTTGAAATTAGCTGCATGAAATTTTTTTTAGTTGACTAAAGAGGTCAAAGAAATAAAAAAAGTTACCTAAAATGCTTTAGGTCCAAACTTACGCTCTTGGCTTAGCTAACGAGTTGTCTTATCAATTTCATTGGTTAAACCACCTTCATTAGTTAACGAAAGAGTGTGAATTTGAGACTAGAGATTAATGCTCCATCGTTGTTCTTTTTTCTCGTGAAACAAAATTTAATGAAATTTCATGAAAAAATTCATAATTGCTCAGTTCACAATCCTTGTTGTTTCGTTTAATGTTGTATTTGAAAATACAAGTTCAACAAAATATCCCAATGAAAAAAGTAACATATTTGCAAAAGTTTTCTCTTTTGAGAAATTTTATCTTAAATTGTTTTTTCGTATACAACTTTAATTATTTATTTACATATTTATTTATTTAATCCTTACGAATGTAGTTCTAAGATTAAATTTAATTAGAGAGCACTAGCAACGTTGGTCGTTGCTCTAACATACAACTTTAAATAATACAACAAAGCTTGTGAATTGAACAAATGTAAATTAGGTAATATCTATATTTATATATGTTCAGCTGAGAAGCTCACTCGCATCATTTCAATAGTTATTTTACCGTATTTTTCAATATTAGAAATTGAAAAGTTAACATTTTTAATTTGATGAGAATTACATACTGCCAGTGATGCCAACTCTTGGGTCATCAAAAAATAGGGCAAAAAAGGGTAAAAATTAAGGGGCTGTTTGTCTAAATGCGAACGAACATTTATATCGAATATTAGCATTGGAAACAAAAACAAATTTAAGTTTTTTGTTTTTGTTTTTAATACAAATGTTCGACAGAAACGTTCGTTCGCATTTAGACAAACAGGCAATAAAAAAATTTCGGATAAAAAAGCACTAAGTTATTTATTTTTTTAGAACTAAATATTTATTTATTTATTTATTTAAATATATTTTGTAATACAGTAAGCCTGCAAGACCAAAATCGTATTACTAGAGTACATTTCTATGGCTAAAAATTATATACAATAGTTATCAGAAAAAAAATATATAACAATAAATGTGAATTTCTTTAGCATATACGTAAACAAAAAAGAATTTGTATAAATACATATATGTATTATTATATCAGAACAAAATAAGATATAAATGGTCAGGAAGTACATCTTTGAAAAAAAAAGTTCGAGCGGTGTGTTTGTATACCAAGTAGTCCATATCGGTGAAAAACGTAGATATAGTAGAAAAAAAAATATTTAAAAAATATTTAAAAAAACAGATACTTACAGATGTCTTTACATATTTAAAATAAAATAAAGACTTGGTAATGTACATATGTATATTCAGTATTCTAACGACTGGAAGTAGTTAAAAATACCTTTTTTAAAAAAATTGCATGAGTTGGAGAAAGATCGCAATGCGCATGGTAACGTATTCCAAGATCTAGCAATCCTTACAAAAAACAAGCGCTCAAAATAGAGTTGCTTATTAACGAAATGATAATTTGGGGATTTCTTGCAGATCTCGTAAAAGAGAATTTATTATAGAGATAATTGGGAGTTCCATATTTCATAACTTTGTAAAAAAATAACAAATTTCTTGCCAAAAGGTATTGTCTGAAATGACAACCAAGAAAATTTTTAACGAAAATAGTTGTATGATCACGATATGTAATACCGTAAACGAATCTAACAATTCTTTTTACTATTTGTTCAATTTTGCGTATATTATATCCGAGTGTACCAGAGTACACTTCGATACAATAGTTTAAATGTGACATCAATAGACTATGAGCAAGCATGTACCTGACTCTAGTAGGTAAAAACAAACCGCAATGATAAAGTTTTCTAAGTCCATACGTAATTCGAGAAGATAGGGTATCTATATGCTCGTCAAAGTTGAGATATTGATCGATAGTAACGCCGAGGCACTTAATAGATTGCACATAAGAAACTTCAATGTTATTTATTTTAATAGTTGGATTGGGTGCGATTCTAATTTTTGTACGGAAAATAATGGCTTTAGTCTTATTGGGGTTAATCAAAAAAGAGTTAAATGTCATCCAATTATATAGTTTTTGGAGAGTAGAATTAATATTCTCTATTATTTATGTTTTATATAAATAAGGGAAAATATTTATAACTACATCAAATTCATAGTGCCTTTAACGCATCTTTTGCTGGTCTAAGGCACCTTTTGAACGCTCGATAGCTCTTTCAAGCTATTTTTTAACAAAAAATTAATACAAAACTTATTTATAAGAAAATGTTTAATTTCATAAGAACTACGACACTTTTTTCTTATTTCTTAAATTTGCACAAATGACAAATCCTTGTTGTTTAAATGTGTTCATCGTTGCTTAACAAATAAATGAAGAAAAATTTCTTATAAGGAGTTAAAAAAATTATTGAGACAAGTCGAAACGTAGGGGAAAACGTACTCCTGTAAATATCATAATATTTCATAATTATCATCTTCGTTTATTGTAATAGTAATGTGTGTTTAATAAAAATATTTTTATCAAAAAATATTAATTTTCACTATGATACACAAAATTCTCTTCACGTATTTATGTATGTGTGCGTTTTTTGACACTTGATATCATAATATTGTTTTCTAAATATATATGTATTATGAAACAATATTATAATATCTGATATAATATTAATATAATACTAATATTGCAGTCCACACGTAATATGATTCTTTCTGCTATGAAATTTGACGTTTGCTGATAAAAATATATTTGATATATATCAGGTATATATATGATATATATCAAGTATAGACGCTATGTTATAATACCTTATCTTAAAAACTAGAAAATTTTAACAGCAGCAAGCTTTAACAATGAGATAAGTATAATAAAATGTTAATAAAATGAGATATAGGACGATATGCCCTTGCTCCCGAGGCTAACATAACATAAGAGGATAACTCTTAGAATATACTTAGGTCTAAAAAGCAAAACTTAAAAGGAAAATTAAAAAGAAAGTAAAACAAAAATAAAATTCTCAAAAAAGATACTAGCCTCTATGAATACCAGGTGTACTTTTCGTAAAAAAGCGATGTCTTATGTTAGAATTTATATCAAAATCAATAGCTTCTCCGTTACCAAATCCAATAGGTGAGAGATAATTAGTGTTGCTCTAAGTGAAAACTTTATGTTCATTATAAATTTCCCTCATAAGAGAATTATCATGCATTTCTAGTCTAGTTATGAATTTCTTAATAATAATATCAGATAAATATAGACCAATTTGCAGAGATGTAATGTAACGTAACCAACTTTTCATATAAAAATATCGATCAGCTGTTTCCTACGTTGCAGTTATATTACATTACAGTCGGCTAACTGAGGCTTTAAAATCTGTCCCTTATTCTGTAACTCGCTAAAGCTAAATCTGTATAAAATTGATTTTCGAAATAGATACATATGGGCATTTCCACAGGAATGTCAACTTTTTGTAGCGTGCGACACCAAGTAAATATGCTTGTTTATTTTTCAAAGAAAACGAAACATTTTTTTTACTTCTTTATATATTTGTGTAGGTAGTCAGCAGCTCTACGATAGGTAAAATTTTAAGAAAAATCGAGTCGTGTTGTTCAGAAATACAAGGTTAATAGGTTGCTGTCGCACGCGACAAAAAAGTGAAATTTCTCGGAGAAATGCCCATATGTATATTTTTGTTGTTGTATTTTTTTTTTGTACAATTAATAGTTAATGGGCCTAATTACGAGTGTCGGATTCCGACTACGAATACGATGATTTTGTACTAGATTAAAGAAAAAATTTTGCAATGTTATACGACACTGGTAATAAGGCCCAATATATTTAATTTTTTATATTTTCAACATTTTAGCGATAGAAATTTGCTTAATCTTTAGCGAATTGCAGAATAAGATTTCGTGTGTTCTACCGTAGCAGATACAATTTTTTATTAAGAATGAATTTTACTGTTTGAGTTGAAGAAAAAATTAATACTTGCGTTTAATTAATAGTTTTGACAAAGATTTAATAGTTTGTAACATACTTACATATCTGTAACAAGGAACGATAAAAGGATACGTATGTATGCATGCGCATATATGTATGGGTTGTTGAATAAGTAGTACATATATGTACATTAGAGTGGGTCAATTTGTATGGAGTAAAAAAAATTCAAGATGCGGTTGTCAAAATCGTAATATACGATGAATTCTAAAAAGGTTTGCCCAAGCAACCATGGGTCTAAAATCAAAATCGAGCTTCCCATTTTTAACGAGAAGTTTTTCTTTAAGTATTTAATATTCAATACAATTTAGGCAAATAAAAAAAATTTCATATACGAAAACAAAAGTTTCTCGTTAAGGTAGAGGTCCATAACTCGCTTTTTACGCGTTATGCTTTATACGCGTTTCATCCTCTTGTTTCTTTTTATACTTTGTTCGCGCTGAGTTACATGCACTGCTTTTCATGCGCCATTTTATTTTTGTTTTGATCAGCTGTGTGCGTTTGTTTATAAATACTTATAAAGAAAAAATGGAGAGTGAAATCGAGTTTTTAAAAGAATTTGTGGAGTTAGTGGAATTTGTATATTTAATTTTATGTGCAAAAAATGCCTATGAACAATTTCAAAAAAAGAAAAGGTTTTGGGTGCGGCCGTTGTATTTAGAACGGAAATTAAGTGGGTTTTTTGCAACCACATTTAAAAAAATTAAAACTTCTGACCCTGAGCAATTTCGAACCGCGACCAGGGCTGACTATTTATTCAGCATTTTAAATGATATTCTTGAGAAGAACTCGGCCAGGGCTATTCCAGCAAATTGTCGGCTGTTCTTGACTTTAATGTAAGGCTGAGTTTACATCTGCATTTGCCCAAAAAAGCGTAACCAACTAATTATTAATGAAAAACTGTTTGATTCAGACATGTATTTATTGATTTAAACTTTTTACAATCATGTTGGATTCTATAAAATTGTCTATTAGTTATGTATGGAACTATTTAACTTAATAAATACATGAGTGAATAAAACAGTTTTGCATTAGTTATTATTTACGCAAATTAATTAATTTTAATCAATTTTGCCGTGGATAATTAAAATTAATTATCCACGGCAAAATAACATTTATCGATAACGTAAGAAACAAAGTATTATTTAACGTCTTTAGCTTTCAAGAACAGCTGAATTTCTTTCATGGTGCTTGTAACGCGTACAAAAGTAGAAAGTAGACCTACTTTTCGCTTTGAACGCGCCTACGCGTTCTGCGTTTTTTGCAATGTAACTTGTCACATACTATTGCATTGATTCTACTTTTTGGAAAATTGCATAGAAAGCGTAACGCGCATAAAGCGAGCTATGGACCTCTACCTTTAAAAATGGGAAGCTCGATTTTGATTTTAGACCCATGGTTTCTTGGGCAAGCCTTCTTAGAATTTGATGTAGATTACGATTTTGACAACCGCTCGGTCGAGAAAAAAATTTACCCACTCTAATGTACATATGTACATATTTATATACATATTTGCGTAATAATGAACATAAATACATTTGTACATACCCTGTAGGAAATGTCACTAGTGAATCAGTAGTGATTCACTATTGACTTTGTCACCAGTACTACTGACTAATTAGTCAGTAGTTTTCTGTGTTTGAAAGGTGACTTGATCGAGATGGTTCTTAACCATGTTTGAAGAAAATCGGTCTAGCCGCTTAGAAGATATCACATCTCTTCTAGATATATCGGGGGTTTTTTAAATTTTTAATTTTTGTTAGTATACAATATAGATTGTGATTTTATTTGTTTTTGTGATTTCTTTTTGTGTATGTTTTTTAATTATTTTTCAATAAATTATGAATGTATTTATTTTAATTTGATTTTTTTAAAACTAGTTTTTATAAACACTCAAATTTTGCTTGACTTGTTTTATTTTCAACTCACCAATAAAACATTAAGAAGAAGGATAGTTGCGTGTATCTGAGAAGATGTTTTGTACGCATCAAAACCAATATTAATAGACGCTCCGTTGACAATGTCACCAAAAAAGTCGACAAAAGTAGTGACTTGGGGACACTTAACCCCACTTTTCCTTCAGGCCTTCAGGGTATTTATGTACCTATGAGTGTATGTACATGTGTGTACATACTTTTTTCGGCTGTTACTTAAATGATAAAAATAACTTTCCTGAAAAGCGCATGTGCAGTACATAAGTACTCTACAGAAATCTGTAGATACATATGGATATGTATACAATCCACATATAACTACATATGTAGGTATGTATAAAATAGGGATGTAACGAATGTTCGCAAATTATTAAATAGAGTTTATATGGAAACATTTTTTAATTTCGAATCCTACCGAATGCCATAATTTGCCACCTGGTGTACTTGGTGAGCCCGAAAAAAAATTAAAACCAAATCATTTACTGACCCCCATATTCATAAAAAAATAAAATGAATTTGAAATTCATTTTAGGAAAATTTTGTATAAAAAATTTTAAATAAAATACATTTCAAATTCATTTGAAATTTTATGAATATGGGGGTGAGTATTTAAATGTGATTTTTAAATGTCTTGTAAGTATGTACTCGTATTTGTATTCGCTTGCGCAAAAATTCAAATTTATTATTCGCATTCGCTAAACTGACGTTCGTTACTTCCCTAGTAAATATGTACATACATACATATGTATGTATTCGCTTCATAATATCCGGGTTTTATTTATGTACATACAAATGCATGTTTGTATGTATGTACATATGTATGTATGTACTTACATGTGTATGCATTCAAAACATCCCTGCAGAAAATGCGAATAGTGAAATTGTAGTGATTTACTAGTGACATTGTCAGTAGTACTACTGACCAGGAGTACCCCAGCCAATGTAATCATCTATTGACATCTAACATTAGCTTGTCATTGAAAATACACCACTAGACTGTAGCAATACTGACTAAGTAGTTCTTTTGGGTCCACATGGGGAAATTGGCACCAAAGACTCAGTAGTAAGTTTTAGGGGCTCTAGTCTACAATATCGATATTTCCTCGCTCGATGTCAATAGTAAAATTGTAGTGATTTACTAGTGACATTATCAATAGTACAACTGAATAGGTGTACCGCAGCCAATGTAATCGCCTATTGACATATAACATAGGGTTGTCATTGAAAATCTACCAGTAGACTTTAGCACAACAAACTATTGATGTGTTCATTGACAATGTCACCTGAAATAGACTAGAACTGTAGTCTCTAACGTATCTCTACTCGCGCATAAAAGGAAAGTTGTCGACATTTCAACTAGTGCAATTGTCGCTAGAGAAAAGTGTGTTGACATAGAGACATATGGTTCTAGGCTGACTAGAGGGTATGTACGTAAGTTTTTAATATTATTGCATAGCATAATAAAAAAGAAAAACAAACTATTGACGCGTTCATTGGCAATATCAACAGAAATACATTACAACTGTTGTCTCTAACGTACCTCTACTCGCGCATAAAAGGAAAATTGTCGATATTTCAACTAGTGCAATTGTCGCTAGAGAAAAGAGTGTTGACATAGAGACATATGGCACTAGGCTGGCTAGAGGGTATGTACATATGTATGTACTTACATGTGTATGCATTCAAAACATGTTAAACCGGGAAAATGCCGAAAATATCAACAAGAAATAAAGCTTTTTGAGTTCGAACTACCCACGTATGTACATATCAAAGTATGTCCATATGTATGTATGTATGTAATTATGTGTGTATTCAAGCCCAGTACAGACATGAACAACTGTGTTTGTTTAAGATTTGCTAGGAAAATTAAAAATAGTCAATTGCTTAGCTCTGGGGACATTTTCATTTCCAGCCACACCTTGTCATATTCTGCGTTGTAAGTTTATTTGAATGAAGAAGGAAGGATATTGTTGTAATCGGTGTAAATGCTTATTAGAATGTGTAGATAAATTGGTAGTTCAAACTACATGTAAACATTGGTAGATATACATACATACACTAGGCATAAAAAGTCTGCGTACATATGCTTAGAAATAGTTTTATTTTCCAAATTATTGTTAAATACTAAAACACCTAATCTAAATTAGGGTTTTTTTAACAGACTAACTCCTTACTAATTTATTTATGGCAACTCTGTTTCACAATGCTCGGTAACATTCATTTTATCGATCTTAAATTGGGAAAAGTTCCATCTCTAGCTAAGAAAAAGTCTGCGTACATAAATAATCTAACGGGATTATTTAAGTTGTAATTATTCGTTGCATATAGTTTTTGTTTAAATTCGTGTTCTTACGTGTATTTGGTGTATTTAACAAACATTTTAATTGCATAGTTGTTATGGATCGCAAAGAAAAAGAGATAAGTCCCGCAGAGCGCGAAATTATCGTCAACTTATGGAAAAAAGGAGAAAGTTTTAGAAAGATCGGTGAGACTGTGGAAAGATGTCATTCTTCTATTCAAAGGGTGATAAATAATTACAAAGAAACTAAACTATTCATATCTAAGCCGCGATCTGGTCGTCCATCCAAACTTACTGAACGAGAAAAGAGGTTTATGATTCAATCTGTTAAAAAGAATCCCAAGGTAACAGCCTAAAAAGTAGCAAACGATGTTGAAATTAATTTTGGAAAAGTTATTAGTAGTGATAGTGTTCGAAAAGTGCTAAAAAAATGATTACCATGGCCGTATAGCACCAAGAAAGCCATATATTTCACATTTCAGCCGACTAAAGAGAATAGCATTTGCTAAAGAGCATATAAACAAGCCTGTAGAATTCTGGGAAAAGGTAAATTTTTCAGATGAGAGCAAATTTTGCCTTTTTGGTATAAAGGGAAGGCAAATAGTGTGGAGAAAAGATGGCACTGCTCTTAATAAAGAACACTTATCTAGTACAGTGACGCATGGTGGTGGTGGTGTCATGGTTTGGGGGTGCATGGCAGCAAAAGGTGTTGGCCAGCTGCAATTCATTGAAACAACTATGGATAAAAGGGGCTATTTGGACATCTTAAGAAGCAATTTACAGCAAAGTGCAATAAAATTGGGCCTTCAGGGTCAATTTATCTTTCAGCAAGATAATGACCCTAAGTATACCGCTGATATAGTGAAACTATGGCTTCTGTACAATGTTCCTAAGCAATTGCGAACGCCTCCTCAATCACCAGATCTCAATCCTATTGAGCATCTTTGGGGTTTACTGGAGAAAAAGATCCGACAACATCAAATAACTTCAAAAGCAATGCTTAAAGATGTTATGCAGCGGGAATGGAACAATATAACACACGAAGAAACTACAAAACTAGTTCAATCTATACCAAAAAGATTAATGGAGATTCTGAGACGTAAATGCTATCCAACCAGCTATTAAAACCTTTTAAAAAATTCGATTTATAAATATATAAAAACGTATTTTGAAAGGCGTACGCAGACTTTTTCGTACGTTTTTCAATGAATTTTTTTGTTTTTATTATCCTGTTGTTAACTGTGAATTACTTTTGCTTAAGTTTTACATTATTTTCTAAAGACTGATATGTATTTAATAAATAAAATTCGTTTTTGAAATAATATATATATATTTTTATAATTATTTTGTTTCTTTTTAATAGGCAAAGTTTATGTACGCAGACTTTTTATACCAAGTGTACATACATACATATGTATGTATCTATGTATATAGTACATATTAGGTATGGGCAAATGAAAACAATGTATCGATATATATCGTATCGATGTTTTTCAACAGTATCGATATATATTTTTTGAAAACATCGATATTTCGATATATCGATATTTTTTGCAGCATTAATTTCGAATGCACAATTAGTCACTTTAAGAAATTTAATACAAAAGAACTATTTATATTAAGTTATACGTAACCTACTCTAGCTCCTTAAGACTTCGGCTGTGTGCAAATGGAATTTTAAATGTCGAAACTGGTTCACTGAAATAAATAACGTACAAATAAATGTCAAATATGGTGCACAGACATGATTACTACTAAAACAGATTATCAGCGAACTTATACTGCATTTTAAATAAAAGTTTGCATGTATGATGCAGCGCAGTGATGCATTTACGAACACAGCTTTCATTAGTCTTTACTTTCTGTTGCCGATCTGTGCTGTGCCGTTCTGTTTCTAAATTTTAATAGTTACTCTTTCTGTAATAAATTATCAGCTGTTTCGGACCAGAATGGTCATAGTTTTCCACTAAAGTGATAAGTTTTGCATCGTCCATTGCTGTTAGAGTTTTTCTTTTCCAGGACTTTTTCGTTTCCCGGAAAAGTGGAAACAACTTTCGATCAAAAAAATAATACAATTTCAGTTCCCGGCCGTAATTGTTGTAAAGTTTTAGATATAGTTCTACCATCGCATTCATAAAGTGAATAACGACATTCATCGAGGAGTGTGTACATTTGTACAAACTAAAGTTGCCAGCACAAATTTCCCGGGATTTCTTTTGCGGAAAATCCCGTATGAAAAACACTAAATGCTATTTTTCTATATAGTTTTATGTTTTTCTTTTAAATATTAATTTTTTTTTTTTAATTCTTAAAGCACAATCACAGTTTATTTCGAAATGTCTTATTTTATTTATGCTGCCACTTACAACTAGTTAACAGTTTTTTTATTTTCACAGGTTGAACCGAAACAAAACATAATGAAAGAAAAAACTAACGGCTTGTATATGATTTCTATAAAGCAAAAAGAGTCAGCTGATTAGTAACAGAACAGGAAGTAAAAACAAATTCTGCCTTTAGGCTTATACCCACACAAATCAAAAAGTCACCTGCCTTAGTCGGGTCACCTTATAAATTCGCCTGGGATGTTATTATGAAATTTCTCTTTTATTTCTTCGCATCACTAGTAGTGATGTCAATAGCTATAGCTCTTAAAAGTATCGAAACACGATACTCGTAAATAAGAATCGATGTATCGATATATGGGGTTTTGAAATATCGGCGATATATATCGATATTTATTTTCTCAAATATCGATATTTCGATATATCGATATTTTTTGCCCATCCCTAGCACATATGTACATAGATATGATTTATTTATGTACAGTTTGCTTATTTGTTTTATGTACACTTCTGAATGTATGTACATACATACATACACATGTAAATACATGTATGAGTGTGTGTATGTTTTGTTTATTTTTTTTTTTTTTATATTTTATTCCTGCAATTCAAGGACATGACCTTGAATATTGCCATCAAATTTCTAATGTTTGATACAGTTTGATACAACACTTTACATACATACATATGTACATATGTATGTACATACTTATGTAGATATCAATAAGGATTATTGAATGAATATTATTTATTTACAATAAAATTTTTAATATCTTTAGTACTTTTAAAGAGGTTTTGCAGTTTTATTAAACAATAAATCTTCATTGAATACCTACTTACATACTTATTTCTCCAGTCGATATCGAATGGCATAATTTTAATAATTCTATTATGAAAACATATGTACATACATATGTTTATTAGTTAAAAAATGTGACACGTACAATAAATTTTATGGCTCGATTATGGATGGCAATCGATCTTTAGTCCCGGTTCACACGTTTCAACTTTTGTTGCTCAACTCGTAATTCAGCTGTAAGAAAAAAAGCGATATTTGTATTTCCGTCTCTGTCTTTCTTACAGCTGAATTACGAGTTGAGCAACAAAAGTTGAAACCTGTGAACCGGGACTTAGTTGCGTTGTGAGTTACCAAAATGTTATTAAGTCCCGGTTCACACACTTCAACTTTTGGTACTCAAATCGTAATTCAGCTGTAAGAAAAAAAGAGATATTTGTATTTCCGTCGCCGTCTTTCTTACAGCTGAATTACGAGTTGATCAACAAAAGTTGTGGTATGTGAACCGGGCCTAACAGGGATCGGACTTAACAAATGCATGAATGTCGCTTCATACTGGGTGCGATATGCATGCACATACGTACATAAATTTCTATAATTTATAATGGATATCCTTGGTTTACGTGGCTACCTTCAGGCATTCAAGTAGAATTTAGATGATTCCTTTTTGATATCCTATTTCAATGAAATGCTTACCATATAAAAGAAGAAGAGAAAATATCGCATGCGATAAAACGTATTTAAATCGATGAATTTATTTCTCTTCACACACATATTTTTTGGAATACGTCAGTTTGAGTATTATACTATCCTACGCCAATTTTGGATTTTAACAGCCTTTTTATAAATCTTGTTAAGGTTTTTTAAAACAAATTTTCATAAAAATGTTTCTTAAAAAGCCTTAATAATTTTTATAAATAAGGCTGTAAATAAATAACTAAAATTTGGGGTTGAGTCAGAAAATTCAATATGGACACTTTCCGGTTTTTCAGTGCATTACTCATATACATACGTACATAAATACATACCATAAATTTTCATAACTTTGAAACTGATGAAAATCCCATTTCGAAAGTTCTACAGTACAATGACGACACCCTAGGCTAGTTTTTATTAAAAAAAAAAAACTATAAAAAATATTGGGGTTAAATTACTTTTTTTTATTGAAATGATCACTTCTATATTTCACCTTCAAAACACTTTTAGTATTATGGGTGATATGAATAAAATAAAGTATTTGCTTTTTACTTAAAAATTTGTTTTAAAACCCCAAATATGTGTGTGTTTTTTGTTTTTTTAAACAAAATTTTAAGTAAGAAGCAAATACTATTTTTTATTCATACTACCCTATATGTATGCAGATATATTTTTGTAGACCATTTTCGAATTTCAAAAAAGTAAAAATTGGTATCACGTTAGAAAAATTGGAATTCAAAATGTTCACTTCTGGTTTTGAGGTGCGTTAAGCGTATAAAGAAATTTGCGTAACTCATAAAGTTTTGGAGATCCCGTCTTGAAACTTTTGCAGTATAGTAAGAACATACTAGGCTAATTTTGCTAAGAAAAAAAAAACAGAAACAATGGGTTGAAGTTGAAAATTTTTCAATGTAAATTGTTTAGTTTTTTTATATGTACATACATATGTACATTGTAGATATGTAAAGGGTGTTTTTTATTGAGGTATAGAACTTTAAGTTGGCATCACTTTTTTAACTGGCGGCCATTTTGTCAGCTGTCAAGTGATTAATATTTAGTTTGGTTTGCCATTTCATCATGAACAGGTTGACAAAAGAACAACGCTTGCAAATCGTGCAAATTTATTTCGAAAATAATGGTTCAGTTCGCGAAGTTTACCGCAAGCTCCGTCCATTTTATGGTCGACATAATCGTCCAACAGAGCAATTAATTCGGTTAACCATGGATCGTTTTCGCACTACGTTTACTCTATGTGATAATACGCATCCGCAGAGACGTCGAACAGTGCGCACCGAAGAAACAATTGCCGCTGTAGAGCAAAGTGTTGAAGAGGACCCGAATGAATCGATTCGCCACCGTGCACAGCAATTGGTGCTTTGTCCATCAACTTTATGGAAGATTTTGAAGATTTTGAATGTGGATGAGTTGTGGTTCCAACAAGACGGCGCTACATGCCACACAGCGCACGTCACAATCGATTTATTGAAGGAAACATTCGATGAGCGCATAATTTCGCGGAATGGACCTGTCAATTGGCCACCAAGATCGTGTGATTTGACACCATTGGATTATTTTCTTTGGGGATATGTGAAGTCGCTCGTCTACGCCAACAAACCAGAAACGTTAGGGGACTTGGAAGCCAACATTCGTGGCGTTATTGCCAACATACGGCCCCATATGCTCGAAAAAGTGGTTGAAAATTGGACCTGTAGAATTGGCTTTATTCGAGCCAGCCGCGGCGGCCACATGCCCGAAATCATATTTAAACATTAATGGCATAAAATTATCCTTCCAATAAAGCCAAATTGATGGACATTAAAACGATTTTCTTGTGTTTTATTTCAATTCGAAGTTCTATACCTCTAAAAAAAACACCCTTTATATAAAAATTTTAAAAGTTATAAAGCATTATTTACAAAATTGTTTAAAAAATTATGAATAATTGTAATGAAGGCTACATAAATGAGCAAATTCGTTGCCAAGACTTATAGTTTTTGCACAGAAAAATAAAGCTTGGATATTTTTCTTTGAAATTGTTTCCTCAAAAATGAAGAAAATCGATTTTTTTTTGCAAAAATTCGACTTCTGCGTCTTTTTTTTAGATTGTCACAACTATGAGTTGGCATCACTGCTTTATTTGAGCACCCATTTAACAGCTGATAGTTGCTTTTTTTAAGTTTACTTTAAATTTAACTATGAATCAATTTACACCAGAGATTTTTGAGTTATGCCACTTTGGAAGTAAATGAGCGATACTCACATACACACACATAAAATGTTCATGCTTCATTGCCTCACAAAATGTTTGAAATAAAAAAACAATTTTTAAACAACTCAACTGCCATCCTCCAACAAAAAAAAACATTGACTGCAGTTTATGAAACCTTCTCCCGAAAATTCAAATCCAGTTTCTGCTAAGTTATTTATAATATTGATCGTTTATTGAACTTTATTATGTTTGTTTGTAAGTATCAATGTACATTTTTTTAATTGGGTTTTTTTTATCTCACATTTAAAAAATTGATGTGATGTAGCTTTTTTGGATTAATTTTTTAAGTAAAAAGAAAGAAAAGGAAAAATAACTAAAAGCAATCATATGTTGCTTCAAATCAAAATCATACAGTATTTTTCACATGAATATCCTGTTCAGCTGTCTGCATATTTTGGCAGCTGTGATCTCAAAATATGTATGTACATACGTTCAAAGTAGAGGTGGAAAACTATCGATAGTGTCACTATCGAAAGTTTTCGATAGTTTGAAAAACTTTATCGATATATCGTTTCAAGACTATCGAAAGCTAGAAAAACCATCGATATATCGACGATACTATCGTGATAGTATCGAAGTTGTATGGTTCTCGTATAATCTACGTATTTATTTACACTAAAAATTCAAAACACAGTATTTTTAAACAAAACAAAACAAAACAAAATAAAATAGAATTTTATTTATCTGTTCGATAGATAACAAAACTAAATTAGTTGTATGATAAATAAGTGTGATCAGTGGAAGAAATTTTCGGTCATCCAGATATTTTTGTTTATGAAAAGCAACATATTTTCTATTTTTTTGCCTTTAGTGGTGTACCATTTACTATCGATAGTGACTAAAAACTATCGATAGTTTTCAAGTATTAATCGATTGCAGAAATAAAACATCGATAGTCACAAAATAAATTAACTATCGATACTATCGATAGTGCCATCGATAGTTTTCCACCCCTAGTTCAAAGGATGTAAAGTTCATTGGTTATTAATTAAGTATGAAGAAAACTTAAAAACGCTGCTGCAGATACTGATTTAATCCAAAAGGCTCACTAGATAGTTTCATGTTCATGTTCAGTTTTTCTTCACAAAATATCTTAATTAATGAATGACTTTATTAACCCTTTGACAAACACATGGTTCTGGCCAGGCATATTTAATTTTTGAGCGTTAATTGAAATACTTCTAGTTTAGGTAGATAGCTGTATTTCCCGGTAGCCGCCTAAAATATTGTTGGCCTTCTATCTGTAAAAAAAAAATTCAAAAATATCGTTCCAACACGACGAAAACTGCAAAAGAAAAAGTTCCCCCTCAAACAAACACATATGCCTGGCCAGACCCTATACAATTTGTATGAAATAAATTATTATTATACTTATTTTGGGGTATTTTTCTACAAGTACAATCAATGCAGACTGCTTTCTAGGTATTTTGTTGTCAACCTTGTTTTTTATATTAAAAGTTATACGCAAATGGAACGCAGAACATGCAAAATGTACACCACGAGTATGGGTTGATATGACAAGTGTTGAGCTTGACGCTTTCATTGGGATACTATTGGCTTTTGGTGTCAGTCATAATACTATGCAGGTCTCAAGATTGATGTGGCAAACTGATGCACTTCCAATATTCCGAGCAGCCATGTCATATAAACGATTTGTTACTTTGATGCGCTGTATTCGATTTGACGATAGTCGTACGCGCGCATTTCGTCAACAGACCGACAAAGCTGCTCCCATTCGCGACATATGAAACTTTTTGAATAACAATCTTGCTAGTAACTTTGAACCATACGAAAGTGTAACCATCGATGAGCAGCTATTTCCATACCGTGGGCCCACAAAGTTCACGCAATACACCCCATCAAAGCCCGCTAAGTATGGCATAAAAGTATGGTGGGCATGCGATGCGATCTGATCGATACACCAACAGCGGCAGAACTATTATTGCTGATAACTTATTTACAACATTAGACGCAGCTAAACGTCTTTCGTCGATTGGACTAGCATACGTTGGCACCATTAGATCCAACAAAAGGTGTCTTCCCAAAGAAGTGAAAAAAGACAGCAAGCGTCCAGTGCTTTCATCTGTGTTCGGTTTCTATGATAACCTTATATCATTGTGCAGCTACGTTCCAAAGAAGAACAAAGCAGTAAATCTACTATTCACTGTGCACTTCACCAAGAAAGTTGAAGGCGTAGCATAAAAACCAGAAGCTATATTATTTTACAATTCAACAAAGGCCGGCGTTGATACAATGGACCAAATGGTAATGCATTACTCCACAAAACGGTCAACCAGACGTTGGCCCTTAGCATTTTTTTGTAACATGATATACGTCATGGGATTAGCCGCTTACATCATATGCAATGAAAATATAGAAGGAACCAGAAAATAGAAGCGACGATTGTTCTTGAACACGCTGAGTAAACAATTGGTTCTTGCTAATACTGAAACTCGCATGAAAAACAATCATATTTTGGGACAACATTCAACCCGTTTGGCCTTTGAATCTTTCATTGGAAGGCCGTTGAATATTCCCAGCAACATCCTGCCTAACCAACAAAGTGGCCCTAGTACACTGAATTCCAGAAAACATTGCAGAATTTGTCTCATGCAAGACGAAAAGCTGCGTAGGAAGAACGTTTTTACTGCACCAAATGCACTAATCCTGTGTGCCAACAACATTCTAAAGTTGATTATACTTGTTTTTCATGCATTCCACAAAATTAATAAAATTTTTTGTATAATTTTACCTATATAATATACGAGCATACTTCAATCAATTCAAAGTTATGGTACAGTTTTTGCCATACAAATGCATGAAATCGTATAGGGGTCTGGGCAGGCATATGTGTTTGTTCGAAGGTTTCAGAATATGTGTTTGACGGGGGGTTAATAGAAAATGTGCTGCGTTAAAGTAAATTAGTACAATTAAGTTTGTGTAATTTACATAGAGTGAAATCCTTTCTGATGAACAGTACTCAGAAAAAACTAATTTTCCATTTCCAACACAAAATTACCTGAATGAAATATTATTTTGTACAATTTAGGTTCTACAAAGAAATGTGTTCATTCAAATGCAGAAGTTTGTAAAATGCACGTCTTGAAATCGTGCGATTTCGAAAAACGAAAAACTGTGTTCTCTTGATGATGATTTAGTGTATTCGAAGTTAGGTTAGGAAGGGTGGTGCTATGACACTCCTCCAATCGGAGATGCAGTTGGGTCCATTGATACTCGTTAATAATAATATTTGTATCCAGAAGTGACCTTATTATCTGCCATTAAGCCACTGAACTCCCATGAAGAAGCCCCTGATATCCTCCAGTTTACACTTACCAATATAAATAATGCACTCATGGAAGCGTCTGCTCAGCCATCTAAGCCTATGACTTTGCAGCTTCGGGCAATGACAGATAATATGTTCAATGGTTTCAATAGTTAAGTTCATATACATTATCTTGAACATTTTAAATTAGCCGATTTCAAAACGCGTTATTTATAGAACACTCCTGTATGTTTGACAACAAACTCTGATACTTTCAACCAACAAATTGTTTGATTAGCTTGACTTTCTTTTCTTCTGATGACATCAGAAAAAGTAATCGATATAATCATACCACCTTTAAGGGTAGATCTGTTGAGCGCGCTTCACGATGTAGTTGGATGCATAGAACGTGGCCTGCAGTGTAGATAATATACCTTGGCCGCCTTCTTGGGTATTGAGGAAGCCTGTAATAACATTAACATAGGGGGATATTACAGGGTCGCTGGAAGTAGTCATAGGTGCAGGGTTTCCTTGTGTAGTGTATAGGTTTCCATCTAGGTAGCAGAATCATTAACTCAAAACTAGGAAGGAAGGTTTGAAAAAAAAAAACTCACTAGAGGTACGCAACGACATTCTTAGTTTCGATAATGATGGCCGAACGATAGTAAAATATGCGGATGACAGGAAGACAGGAAGCCCATTACCAGTAATGGGCAATTGTCTTCCTGCTATCAGCGAAACCATGCAAACATCGCTAAGCGAACTATCTTTATGGGCGAGTAGCGAGGAACTGTGGGGTAGACACAGATAAAACGGAGATAGTTCTCTTTACCAGTAGCTACAAAATTTATATCTTTAGATTCTGTGTAGGTTTGAAGATCAATGGGCAGAACTGCTGCCGAAAGAAGCACTCCTTTGGCGGTATCGGTTCTCATACTGCATTTTCTGCTCATCGAGGACTATGTAATAGGAACGGTAGCAAGGAGTTTTGGAGTAGGTTTTCGTGAGGCAAAGAATAGTTAATTTGTCATACCAAAATCCTGAATGACATTGGTTTAGGCTTGCTGGCTTCTCTTAAGCATGGATTTACAGACTTCAGGGTCATTGAGATTGACTTTCGTATAACAGTCTCATTAATAATATCACAGGAAATTTGGGGTCAGATCGGATATTATCTACGAGGGTTGTGCTGTTGTTACAGATGTACATAGGAACGGGCCCAGGGGCCTACATTAGGGAACCCAATGTTCCCAAGTCCTTCCGACTTGACTATAATGGCCACGGAAATAGTGGCAGAAAATGTGACTGAAGGTGAGTAGCTTCGAAACTAGCTAGTAACTGTAAGAGGACACTCTACGCACTGATAAACAGGGATAGTGTAAGGCTGTACTGGGTTCCAGACCATTCCAATGTTGAGAGAAATGAGGTGAATTGGCAAGATTGGGATCAGAACTAGAGGATGGCGTTGGCTGAAGTACTTAGCACGTTGACTACAAAATTGAAGGACCTGGGTATGAGATCGGTCATTCAGTAACAACACCACGTTTTTTTCTCAGCTGCATTAGCGGCCCTTTAAGTCAGTTGTAGGAAAGTTCAAGTGATAAGGGCATAGAAACTAGTCACTGAACTACACCGGGCTTCAGCGTATCCTTCGTCGGTATAGCTTAGCAGAATAATCGCCGAAGTAAAATAATAAATAAAATTACTACTAAACACAGCTACGAAAATTGAATACCCCTCATTGACACCAGAGGCGCTGCAACACTGCCTTATTAAAAAAAAAAACCTGCAAAAAGCAGAGTTGCAAAAGAATGATGCTTTTCTCTATATCTTCCTTCACCACCTGTTCTCTCTACCACTATCCCTTTAGCTAAATAAGGTAACATTGGGCTTTAAAAGGAACAAATAAATTTTGGCTCACTAAAGAGGATTCGTGAGTCGTATAGCCAAGGCTTGACCTGGCAAAATCTAAACTATTATTAAGTATGAACAAGAGGATCCTTGACTGATTATTGCCTGGTTAAAGCAAGCATCAGCAGGTGGGAAACTGGCACCCCAGATTTTTTTTTGGCTATGCGAATATAAGGGAGATCCAAAAACACTGAAACACTTTATATGTTATTGTTCGAAGATACAACTCCAGCGACTTAAGTGGCTGAATAGCATTTTTTGTGAAGAACTTAAAGATATCACGGAATGTAAACTCAACGATATCAGCGGGTTCATCAAGTGACAGGTAATGTGTACATTGATTATCATTCAGTCAGGGAAGGACTGAAACCATGAAGAGACTCATAATGGATCAATAGAGCTCCAAGCGCAAGTACTTAGCTCTGACCTATCCTATGAAAGTTGTCTGAAATAAGAGAACTTGCCAACATTATTCCCATTTCCACATGGTCCAAGTAACTTTATCTGTGACCTCAACCTTTGAGAGCTGATAATGCAAAACTTGAATACAATTATTTAACATGTACGAGTACATATTCAAAAGTACATACATATGAATTCACCTCAAAATTATGAGTTTCTGTTATAAATAAAATTAAGCTTTCAGTACTTTAAAATCTCTCCTTGGGTTATTTTGCATTTTCAGTATGTTTTTGAGACGAGATTTATTTCTAATTTGTATTTTGATACAATTAAATTGTCGATATTTGAAGGTAAGAAAAGACCTTTTAGCAAAAAAAAAATTGTTAGACTTGTTGTTTATATGAGCAATTGTCCACACAGCTTGCCACTGCAAATGCAGTTTTCCGTTTTGATTTCAATTTGAATATAAAAGAAAATTCATTCAAAACATCTTTGAAAGTTGGCAAAGGAGGAGAGAGCAATGAAGATAGCATAGAAGAAGTTATCAAAGCTGAAGCATCATCACCTGTCACAGTTGCCGCCTCATCCACTTTAGTCGATATTTGGTCTAAACAGGCACAACTTAACGCTACTGCCAACGATAAATTGCAAGCAACTGTTGTAGCTGTAGCGCAGTTGCAAAATGAAATTTCAGTTGTGTCAGTCCACAGTAAATTTATTGCAGAGAAAAGTAAACTTATGGCGCGCTACTTGAACAAAGTGAATGCTTTTCAAGCAACTAACACAACTAAAAGCGGTGATACTGGAGCTGTTGTTGTTGTTGTTGGTGATGATGATGGTGATGGTGATGGTGCCAACGATGGTCATGGTAATGCAGCTGCTGCAAATCAGTTTTTAATTCTGCAAGACTACATGCAGTTGGTTGATGATTTACGTGCGCCGCCTACTGAAGAGGAAGCTGGAGAGCATTCCTTGGATTACACTGTTATGAAATTGGGCTTGGAAAAGCATAAATTAATCGAATTGCAAACACAAATCTTGCTGGATGTACTGCAGGCCATGGAAACGTGGCAAATGTATGTAAAGCAACAATTAATCGATGTTGCTACCGTCTAAACTTTTAATAAGTAGTGAAATAGATTTGTTAACTTTTAGTGAAATTCTTGCATATTCGCCAAGGAATATACTCACAAAGTATATAGGTACATACATATCGTTACCTTAATATAGAAAGGCCTTAACTCATAATTTTTTTGAATTGGAGTTTTTTTTTCTATATTTCGATCGAAGAATATTTTATGTATCGAAAATTGCAAAAAACTTGGGCATATGGGTATTTCTCCAGGAATGTCTACTTTTTGTCACGTTCGACATCAAGCAAATATGCTTTTTTTCCAAGAAAACTAAACTTTTTTTTTACTTCTTTATACATTTGTGTAGGGCGTCAGCAGCTCTACATTAAATTTTATGAAAAATTTAGTCACATTGTTCAGAAATACAAGGTTATTTGCTTGCGTTCGCACGCGACAAAAAATTGTAATTTTTCGGAGAAATTCCCATATATACAAATGCATATTGTATCGAAAAATGAGCGAAAAGAATTTGAACAATTTTGGCAAGACGTTCACGAAAACACGTCAATCATCTCACTACTTTCATAGACCTTATTTAATAGAGCTTGAGCTAAATTTAATAATAAATATTGTTTCTGACCGTTTAAAAGTATTTAATTTCATTATTTTGTTGTTGTAACTGCTCTTCAAAGTGAATTATCCACGGATGGGGAAGTACAAATTTGAGGAGTGGTGGAGAGTTTGTTGAAGATATTTTTCGTCACTAGATTTTGCCAAAATCTACTTGAAATATGGTAGAACTTGGTGATGCAACTATGTTTTTTTTTTTCAAAAATTTTTACTAAAAAGTCAGCCTGTGTACATAAAATATGTGTGAATTAGCTACATTGCAGTTGTTTGGTTGTTTGGAATATTTCTAGTTAAAAGGTTTTGTTTTTTTTTTTTTTTTTTTTTAAGTTGGTGTAAACTGTATAGGTTTGGTTAGGTTAGGAATGGTGATGCTATAACACATCTTCACTCTGAAAACCAGTTGCGTTCATATGATTCCCTTCTATTGACCCGTTAATAATAATTTTATCCCTTTGTACCCAGAAGTGCCCTTATTATTTGGCATTAGTTCATTGAACTTCCATTATGAAGCCCTTGATATCCTCCAGTTTAGACTTGCCGATATCACTAATGCTCTCATGGAAACGTCTGCTCAGCCATTTAAGCCTATGACGTTGCAGCTTCGGGCAATGGCAGATCATATGTTCAATGGTTTCTGCTTGCTCTTGGTCCCCGCACATCGTACAGAAATCTGGAGTGCCAGTTTCCTGAATTCTGGTCGTTGCTCTGACCGAGCAGTGACCCGTTAACGCTCCTACCACGATTCGCATCGCCTTCCTATTTATATACAGTGGCATTTTGGATCTTCCTGAGTCAAGTTGTTGGCCACATAGGCCTCTAGACTCTTCAATCGTTCCTGTAGTAATGACCTATCGTTAATTTCCCTGATATTTCACACATCCACAGATCTAACGTCGATTCTATTCTTGCCAAGTTTTTTTTTAAGAAAAGAAACACTCAGGCAATTAATGCCTGCTTTTTTGCTCGTTTGTAAAGTAGCCATTTTATTGGTTATTTTACTTCGCCGATGACTCTGCTATACGATAACTACGAAGGAGGGCGCTCTGATGTTACATTAGTATTAGCATCTGCTGAAGTTGGTATAGTTCAGTGATCACTTGAAAAACAACTAACACAAAGGGACACTAGTTCACACCAGAAAAATGCGTGGTGTTGTTATTTAGTGACTGTCAGAGAGCGACCGGGCTCGAATCCAGGACCTTCGGTTTTGTAGTCAACGTGCTAACTACTTCAGCCAACGCCACCCTCAACACTGCTGTGGCCTGGAACCCAACATAGTCTGGCACTGTATTTTTTCATAAGCAAGTTGAGGGCTCTCTATCCCACAGTCACTAACAAGTTTTGATTTGACATGGTGTCCCTTTAAAGCGCTGCCTGACTGTCGACGTTGATGGATACCTTCTCGCCTTGAGCCACATTTCTGGCCACTAGTTCCGTGGCCCTGAGGATCGCCAAGATCTCAGCTGGGAAAACACTGCATTCATTCGGCAGCCTGAAAGAACTACGAATTTTCGTTCTCAAGATATAGACACCAGCCCCTGTGCCTTCCCCCATTTTTGGCCACTCTGTAAAAACCGCCCTATACTCATATAGCTTATCAGATTTGACCCAATAGTCCTTATCCGAAATTACCAGTGAATGTGTTCTACTAAAATCAATTTCAATGACATTATAGTCAGTGAATCCAGGGGTTACGGATCTCTGATCACTAAAACTGATCTCATTTAAGATTGATGTGTTACCTGTTGCTCCAGTCTTCACCAAACTTGCTTCAACGAGTCTAAGGAGACTTCTAGTCGCCATTCTCACCACAAAGTGAAGACTGGCGTCCAAGGCAGTCTGAGGTGTGCTCCTCTGATCACCTGTGATGCCCAACGAGGCACATCTCTGAACCTTAGCTAGTAATCTTCTGTGCCTCCCACCATACCACACAACCATAAGAATTAACCGGCCTGATAACCGATGTGTTAACACAGTTTACTACCTTCAGTTGCAGACTGCAATTTCCTTCCAATGGAGTTCCTGCATGCGTAGTAGGCATTGAGCCCATTCTTTAGCCCTTACTGCGTGTTCCTTTTCCAAGAAAGCTTGCTATCTAGGGGGAAAAAACCCAAGTATTTCGCTCCCTGTGCCATTGTCTTGTATATCTATATTCAGTGAGATTTGTACCTTTGTACGTTTTGGGCTGCAGTTTCAATGTTATTGCAGTATGTAAAAGTCGTGCATAATTCGCCCCTCTGAATCTTTTCATGACTTTCTTTCTCGTATAAAAACATACAGTATGTATGCATACAGTACAGTATGGTATGTATGTATACATATGTACAGTATTTAGTTTCATAAGTTCTCATTTTGGCTTTTAATCCAATTCGCAACCATTAAATCTTGTAGCCCTATAATAAGATACGACAGACACAACAAACGTTGTAAAAACTCAGCCAGATATTGAAAAGTAGTAACTGCGTTGTTTATCGTTGATAATGGAGGGGAAAAAAACAGGATGGCTGGCTGGATGAGTAGCTGGCAGCCGCCATCAGTTTAGGCAAGAAAAGAAGTACTGAAACATCTGCCGTATATAAAACAGGGAGAAAAAAGTATATAAAAACATATAATATAAATAAGTATGTATGTATATGTATGTTGTATGTATTCGTATGTATGTATGTATAGTATTCCCTTATTAAATGGCAAAAAAGATTGATGATATACATATGTAGGTACGACACTTTGACTCTCGACTTTGAGTTTGTAACCGACGAATACTTTTCGGTTGTTGGTTTACTGTTTTGCCTCGCTTTAGTTGCCACCAGGGATGGCAAAATTGGTACAATTGTACTTTTTTTGGTACTATTCAAACTCGAAAAGTATAATAGTACACCAATGTTTAATTCAGTACATTTAAGACATCTGCCCAGTTTTTATAATTTCAATCCGCATTTATTTGGATTGTTCAAAGGTGAAAATTGTGTACATATGTATATGTCGTATTCTTCTTACTTGAAAAGTGTTGTAAAAGTAAAACGTAACGAGAAAGAAAATGTGAACTAGTACCTTTCGAAATTATTTTTCATCTGAATTCGGATGCTAGAGCATATGCTTTATAACATTCGACTTCACAAGCAAATTTGTGAAAACTATTCGGTGACTTTGTTCCTTCTGGCTACCGACGATTATTTTAATAGAAATAAATAAAAATAATTCCAACTAAAAAAATGTTAGTACAATTAAATTAAAAAAAGTACAATTTTCTTAAGTTGTTGGTACAATTTCAAAATTCTCAATCCCATCCCTGGTTACCACCATTTATTTTGCTTTTTCTCTTACGCCAGACACAGCAAAAACATCTTACAGATACAAATAAATACGTTACTTAATATAGATATATACATATATATAAAGCAGACCTGGAAAGTTCATTACCATTGTAATTTTTCATAAAAGTTTATTAAAAAAGTAACTTTTAATTTCTATTTGATTTTATAGAGGTGATTGATCAATTATGAATCTAGCAAACTTCAGGCTGAACTAAGGATATGTGTTAAAGTGAATCTTCCTTTTCTTCAGAAAATATTTTCTTGGCTAATCAGTCACCCGGTTCCTTTGTTTAATCAAAGACTATAAATATATATATATATATATACTATAAATATATATATATATATATATATATTTATAGTCTTTGGTTTAATCCTTGGCAAAATCATCCTTTGCATAACCAGTATAGGTGGCATTGGCTGAAGTAGTTAGCACGTTGACTACAAAACCGAAGGTCCTGGGTTCGAGCCCGGTCTCCGACAAAGTCATTAAGTGACAACACCCTGAATTTTTTTGTTGTGCATTAGTGTCCTTTTGTATCAGTTGTTTTAGAAAAGTTCAAGTGATGCAGGCATAGACACTGCTAACTGAACTACACCGGTATCAGCGAGTACTAATCCTCATGCAACACATTAGAGCGCCCTCCTTCGTTGGTATTGTGTAGCAGAATCATCGGCGAAGTAAAATAACCAATAAAATGGCTACTTTACACAGCTTTGAAAATTTAGTACGCCTCATTGACACCAGAGGCGCTGCAACACTGCCTTAAAAAACATGCAAAAACTAGAGTTGTTGAGTTGAGTTGTCCCTTTCCTAAAGAAGATAAAACCTAGTAAAAATAGTAGTAGACCTAAGAGTCACTTCTCCTTAAAAAAATATTTTGAGATGTGTATTTGATATATTGACATAAAATATAAATAGTCAACATCAGCGCCATTTTGTTATAGAATGCTAAATTGTCATTGAATTAATGAATTGATGTTGACGTTGATACAAAAGAGATGTTGACACAAAAAACAAACGGCGGCGACGTTTACGCCGACAACTGGTATAAGGTTGATTTCTGTTTGGCCAAAACAAGTGAATTTTAGCTTTACTTTTTCAAAGCATTTGTTTTCCACACCTGACATTTTCGTAGTATGTATATAGACTTGTGCGGTGTGTAGAAGGGCATACATAAATGTATGTCGTGTTTTTATATAACAATCAGTTTTTTGTTTTGTTTATATACTGAGTACCTATATGTATTTACTAGAGATCGACCGAAGGGGTTTTTTTTGGCCGAAGCCGAAGCCGAACTTCGGCTAAAATCCTAAACTTCGGCCAAAACCGAAGCCGAAGCCGAATGTTTTAAATTTTAAAAATGATACTTACGTTTTATATGAATTAAGAAAAAATTTTGCTTTTTTGATATCACTGAAATAGCTGTAATATCTATTGGATACATAACAAGAAAAATAAAACTATTTTGCAATTTCTAGATTGCTTTTTCATATAATCACTCACAAGAACGTCCAAGTAAAAGAAAATAGAAAGCAACAGAGTTGTATTTCAAAGCAACCCTTTCAAAACGTTAAACAAAATAGAAACTGTCGGCGAGCAACGACCAAACATAATTTTATTTTTCAAGCTTGGAATGAAAAATATTCGGCTTCGGCTAATCGGCCGACTTTTGCCATAGGCCGAATGTTAGCCGATTGCCAATTTTTGGCCGAAGGCCGAAGCCGATTAATCGGTCGAACTCTAGTATTTACTTACATAAGTATCTATTCACAATATACATACTTATTTGTGTGTACATATGGATCGATGTACAATGTACCTATCAAAAATTATAGCGCGTTTGGAAATGCCTTGCACTTGTGTGGGGTGTTTTTTCCAAGAGGGGTTCTTCCTAATGATTATATATATACCTGCATATATACATACATATGTATGTATGTATGTATGTATATAGTATCTGAACCATTGTAGGTTTAATTATAAGTATGTACACAATTTCTTTTGCTAAGAGTAATGTTAAAATACCTTTGGGTAATATACCACGTATGTATTTCATACAGTCATCCCCGGTTAATCTACCACGTCAAAATTATCAAGACTTCTGGCGATAAGGTGTGGAAAGCATTTAGACGAATACATACGTTTAATCATTACATATCGTTACCTGAAACGCATAACCCCTATTTCTATTTCTTTAAGTTTGGGAACAAGAAATAGTCACTTGGGGCTAAATCTGAAGAAGGAGGGAGCAATTCGTAGCCCAACTCATGGATTTTTGCTTTAGAAATTGCACATGCGTTTGTGTTCGATTGTGAGGAAACGCGGCACACATCATTCAAATTTGATACCACCGAGCCATGTGAGATGCCTATGGCTTCCACAAGCTCTCTCGCCATATCGTGAATTTTTTAAATTATTTAAGATGTAGAGACCTCAGTATTAGATGCCTTGGGTGCTAAAGTTGTTGTGGTAAGAATGGTCTAAGGGATGTTTACGGACTTGATAAGCGATATCATGTCCAACGCTTTGGGCACACTTAGTAACTGGGTTACAGACTGTAAGCTAGGAGTGAAGCCAAACAAAAAGGAACTGGGGGGTTATGTAATCCGAATCGAATGGAAATGTGTTCGAATTGCAATGTTAATAACATACAAATTCGAACAATTTCCGTTTCGAATCGAATTACATAATAACCCCCCTGGTACTACTTACCACAAACACCAAGGTACAGAACTTTAGACTTCCTCGGTTGAATAATTACGAATTGTCGCTATCGAACAGCGCAAAATATCTAGGAGTTCATGGAAACTGAATATCCAAAGTAACTAAAGCACACTTGCAGTTCAAATTTATTATTATTTTTTGAAACGACCGTGTAAATCTGTAAAACAATTAACCGTGGCTGGTAATGAAATAAAAGTTAATTAATGGTAGAATTTTTTTTAGAAAAAAGAATGGCAAAAAATGTGGATTTAAATATCAAGCTAAATTAGGATTAAAGGTAATTAAGAGTGGGGTAATCAAACAGGGTTGTACTGTAATTATGCAGTAGATATACATATGTACATACATATGTACATACATACATACATACATATGTACTTATGTAAACACATATGTTGGAAAAGTTTTGTTTAATGTTTTAATGGTAAACATTGGAATTTTAAGAAAAAATTAAATTATTCCCTTAATGAATTGCTTGTTATATACATACATATGTACATAGTATGTATGTATATTTATTGGTTCCTTCGGCTCCTGATAAGGAGCATAGGGCCGCCGAATTTCTTGTTATTGGGAGGTAATTGTTGTCACCTGAAAATACATACAATACATACATATATGTATAGGTATATATATATATATATATATATATATATATATATATATGTATATATACTATATACATACTAATGTAAATACATGCACTGATATTAAATTTGGTTTATTTTCTTACTCTTACTACCTACATACATATGTACATATACAGTATGTCAAGAAAATGTTTTGACATAGTTAAAATCGTTATAAATTTTGATTTTTATCATAAATATTTTTATTTTTCTTTGCATTATGAAATTTTTGGTTATGGATTTAATTTTATTTACATTTAACTGAACAAATAGTAGTAAGTTATACGCAAAATTAAAAAGTGAGAGCATAAAAATTACATGAAAGAAAATGTTTTTACATCCTTGTATTATATAGTAAGAAAATAGGAAAGATTTTAAGTTGTACAAAAATAATTTTTTTTTTGGCTCCATTGGTATTAAATCGGCTTGTAAGACGACTTCTCATGGAAAAAAATTTTCTTTTCCAAATATTCCGCCGAAATTTCTCATATTCCCCTCGTATTACTGTTTTAAACTCCATTTACTTCTTGAAATACCCTTTGGAAATACTATTTTTCAAATAAATCCATAAATTTTGAATAGGGCATAGATCTGGACCTTGAGATGGAGTATCCATAACGTGACCAGAAGCTTTTTACAAAAAGCGGGACACGATCGTTCAAAAAGCGGGATTTTGACGAAAATACGGCCAAAAAGCGGGATTTTTAAATAAACAACTATTTGAAAGCGGGATGTGTAATACGCACATAAAAAGTTTCGTATGTACTTAGGAAACACAGTTTTTAACTCAAAAGAATCGATTTTAAATAAACAAAAGTTTTTATTAACAAAAATTTTTATTTAGTAACGTAAAATAAATAAAATTAAAGATTTTTTGACTTCATTTACAAAACAAAATACGATTTTTATACATAAAATATTTTATGTAAATAATTTTATAATAATTTTATGTATAAAATTTTGATTTACATATGTATGTATGTATATAATCAAAGAATTTTATTACGAATTTTATTATTTATATATATATATATACATATATATATATATATATATATATATATATATATATATATATATATATGCGTATTAGTTTTTATTAAAATTTGTACTTTTAATAGGTGTTAAACTATTTTAATATATTTAATTAAACTATTTTTTGAGCTTGAGGTCTGTTTGTATTTTTCGTTAACCTTCGGTTAACTTCTTCAGGATAAATATTGTTTTGATTTTTATGTTTTTCTTTTTCCTATTTTTTCTTTTTTCAATTATACAATTTTCAAATAATTTTCAGTTACATATTAATAAAAATATATTAAGAGATAAGAAATTTCAAAACTCTAAAAAGCGGGATAAAGCGGGATAAAAATTCAAGGCGGGATCAACCTCAGAAAAGCGGGATGTCTGGTCAGGTTAAGTATCCACAACTTTGTCGCAATTGAAAAGACACCATGTTCTTACCGAAAGTGCCTTGTGTTTGGTGTCATTAGATTGATAACAACTGGAAACTTGCATGTTTGCCAGCAATAAACCCAAATTTACTCGAGCTGTCATCCAAAAAAATGCTTCAATATATTAAGGCACTGCCCCGCATTCATGGTGTTCTCAATAAAGCAAATTTATCCCACGTTTTACACCATATATATACATATGTACATATGTATGTATATATACCTCCAATCCATCAACCAACCTTTTTTAAGTTTTACAGATGGGTTTACGGTTTTACTTTCCAATATTTTTTAAGATTTTTTTTCCTCCATACTTTGTTAGATCCATCATTCTAATAAAGCAGAAGTTTGGTTTCGTCGCCGAAAATCACATTATCGTAGAAGCCATCAAGCTTGTAAGTATGCGTTATCACAAAAGACAATTGTTGCTGTTTGGGCTACACTCTATTAAGCGGGGATTTCCGACCATTTATTGAAGTACAGTCGATTCTTTTGAGCAATTGCTTTTGTCTCATGGGAAACTGTGTGAGTGGTACATCAATACGTTGAAATGGTTTTTCGAGTAAAGTTGGCTTTATAGCCGGTAAATATGGAAGTTTTAAATTTTTATTAATGTATTGACCTCAAACATGAGGCACTTTGGGTAAGAACATGGTGTCCTTTCAATTGCGGTAAGGTTGTGGATACTCCATCTCAAGGTCCAGATCTATACCCTATTCAAAATTTATGGGTTTATTTGCAAAATAATATTTCCAAAGGGTATTTCAAGAAGTAAATGGAGTTTAAAACAGGGAATATGAGAAATTTCGGCGAAATATTTGGAAAAGAAAATTTTTTTCCATGAGAAGTCGTCTTACAAGCCGATTTAATACCAATGGAGCCAAAAAAAATTATTTTTGTACACCTTAAAATCTTTCCCATTTTCTTACTAATTGAAGTCTGTGCCTAACTAAACAGCGTAATATCTGTGGCAATAAGGAAAAAGTGCTTAAGTCATAGTGTTTTCACACTGACTTGGTTTTAATAAAAGTTGGTTTTAATGTCAAAACCAACTGTTAAAACCTGGTTTTACCATACAAATTGTTTTTGTTAAATCCAACTTAAAACCATTTCTGAATTGGTTTTATTTTGGTTTTATGAAATGAAACCCTGTTTTCGCTGTGGTAAATGCAGTGCTGCCAAGTTAAAATGACCGGCAGCAGCTGACAATGTTTATGCCAGTGAATAACAAGAGATGTCGCTTGAAAGATTTTCAACTAAAAAAATGGATGCAGCAGCAACAATAAGTAAAAAATTATAAAATAAGAGTTCTTTCGAAGAAAAACAAGAAAAATATTTTCATTGACCTCTTGAAAGTGAAAATAAACGATATGACATATCGAACCACCGATAAAAAAGTTGTATTTTGTGATTTATGTGTACATTTTTTATATACAATAACTTGATTTCCAAGCACTTCTTCACTTTGTATTACTAGTTCCATAATTTTAAAATATTTATTTACAAAATATAAAATAATTTCCATTTTAGAGCGCATTGTAAATTTTCTTCGTTTTTCATACAAACAAAAACAGTTGTACAGTTTGTCAAATAATGTTATAAAAAGCAGGAGATCTATTTTATTTTGAGCAAAGTGTTATAAAAAGCAGGAGATCTATTTTATTTTGAGCAAAGTTATTAGACAGTCTGTGAGTTAAAACCTGAATTTAACAAACTGGCAGTGTGAATGCAAAATCAGCTGTTTATGGTTTTAACGTTAAAGCCAGGTTTTAACTTGCAGTGTGAAAACACACTATCATATTTTACTGTTTTGCAGGAGATCCCTTTTAATCGTTTAAGTCGATTTTCAGAAATTTCTTTCTTTTACAGTTAAATTCGGTAATTCTCTGTTAACCTTTATTTTTTTAAGCAAACATCGTAAACACTGTAAATAATACATTTAAGTTGAAATATGCCAAAGTAATAACCTTAGTTAAGCTATTATTCCAAATGAGATTAGAAGTCTAAAAAAGATAAGTCGCAAGTAATTTTGCTATAACTTCCCGAAAAATCAGACAAATTAATTAAGATTTTGACCAGGGATACTTTCGAATATGCAGATTACAGATTACCATTAACACAAAATTAGCTTAACTCGACTTAAGCACTTTTTCCTTTTTTCCACAGATATTGTGGTGTACATATTGCGGTTTCCTTGTTTTTACATACCCACCAATTTAGGATGAACTTCACTTCGGTATACTGATTTATTGTACAATTTATTGATCGAATTACAACTTTATAAATACCCATGAAAGAAAATGCTCCGAATTCGTAAAGAATTCGTAACGACTGGTCGACAAAATCTTCCGATTTCGGAACCGAAATATTACCGAAATCGTAAAAATGTTTGTATGAAATGGTTGACACGACTTCGTAACGATATGTCGGTACGAATTCTTTCCGATAAGTCGGTACGAATTCGTAACGACATGTAGGTACGATTTCTTTTTGCTTTTATAGCAGAGTACCGCTTCAATGTTATGTGGATGTTATTGTCGAAATAATTTGCACATACCTACTCACGTTTTTTAATATTTATTAAAAAAAATTTTCACAGACTTTTACTTTATGTACTCAAAAACCAAAGTTTTAATGTTTAAAAAAATTGTTCAGAAAAACTACCGAAATTTCTTAACGAGTTCGGTACGAAAAGTCTGAGTTCAGACAAACTACCGAAATGTCTTAACGAATTCGGTACGACAAGTCTGACTTCAGAAAAAGTCGAAACAATTTGTTTGGGGAGTATATTCATATGCATGTATGTATGTACATACATACCCTGTCGGAGAATGTGTGGTTGACTACAAAAATAGTTAACTTATAGTTAACTTTTCTTAGACCAACGGTTCTCAAATGGGGGTCCGTATGAAAATTCCAAGGGGTCCGCGAAGAGTTAAACAAATATTGTTATGATTCCTCAAAAGTTAATACTAATAAGATTTAGTAATTTGTATAATAAATGTAAAACGTATATTTCGCATTGCGGTAGGCCGTGCTACTATTAAAATTTCTGAAGGGGTCCCCGAAGAAAGAGCTTGTGAGAACCTCTGTCTTAGACTGACTAAAAGCTGGCTGCAAAGTCATCCCGAACAAACCCAAATTTAATTCTTAAGTTGAGTACGTAATTGAATTTGATGAGAGCCAGCAAATTTATTCTCAGCTACTTTAAAACTCATTTCAGCTTTATATTAACATTTTGCTGTTGTTATTTTAGACGGCAGCTTAGCCGAGTGGTAGCGCGATGAGTACACAACATGTAATGTTACATGTTCGAACCCCAACTGATTTGAAAAAGTCAACTTTAAGTTAGCTGAAAGTAGTGCAGAGTGAGACAAATGACTACCGCCTAGGACATCGCAATGTTAAAATAGTCAGTTGATTGCATTGCAAAGTAATCCAAGTGTCAGTCAGTACTAGTTGCGAAATAGTTAGCTTAAAGTAGTTTAAAGTTAGCCAAATTTCCGACATATTTGTTTGTCTTAAGCTACGAAACTATGTACATATTATATAAATACATATGTATGTATGTAGATATGTATTTCTTTTCTTAAATTTAGCAATATGCCAAAAAAATTGACTTTTTAATTTTCAAGCTATGTTGTTTTAGTTTCAACAACTATGTTGAATTTCAAGGCATAATATTCAGCCCACTTTGTGCCGTACAAAAAACATTAAAGCCAATTTTATTTTTTTCTTTGCATTTTATTTAAAAAAACGTTTAAAAATGTATCAAATTTGTAAATATGTTAATATAAATTTGAAACTATTTAATTATTTTATAGCTCTTCTCTTTCTCATTCAATTATCTTTCAACTGATTTTCAAAAAAAATTTTTAATGAAATTTAAATTACCTTTCAAATTGCCGAATATAGTTAGCACAAATTATTGCCGCTAGATGGCGCAAAATTCATTTTTATTGAAAACTTTATCAAAACACCCTGTATTTGCAAGTACTATGAGTTCATATGTTCAGCAAAAATACTCGTCAAGGGATTTTGTACTAATTTGCCAAACATTATTTGGTCGAATTCCGGCAATTTAATGGTCAAAAACAAAAGTTGCTGCTGAAGCCCTAAAGAACCATTTTCAACAATAAAAAAGTTTTTTTTTCGCAAAAAGTCGATTTTGGCATATTTGCTACTTAAATTACGTGACATTTTTATACAAAACTTTCATGAGCACATTATCCACATCTTTTTGGATCTAAGAAAAAGTTATATTAAGGCAAAAGAGTTATTCATGAAAGCCTTAGAATTTACGTTTGCATACGCGTTCGCATAATGGCGAAAGTGATATACAAAAATGAAATTTGGACATTCATATAGAAGGATCAATAAGTCAGTGACTCTTTGAATGAAATACAGGTTTTTAGATAAAGAGAAAATTCCTGTAGTCTCCTTTCAGCTCTGTACAAGAACAAGAAATAGTCACTTGCGTCTAAACCAGGGTTACCGTTCACCCGACTAAAGTCGCAATTTGACCCTTTTTTAGCGATCTGCGACTTTTTGTGAGACTTTTTTTGTCACCGACTTTTCCGACTTTTTTTAATTTTGTTGCGACTTTTTACCCTTTTTTGTGAAACTTCTCAAAAAACAGTTAATTTTCAGTAAATTAAAAGTTGTTTGATTATTTTTATCAACAAAAAAATCGTCAAAATAACCTCGGCAAAATTTATAAGCAATTCACAGATTATTTTTCATTTGGAAACACTTTTATCACTTTTTTGCAACATGCATGTCATGTATAAAATGTATTCAAGAAATGTTTCATAAATTTTCAGTAGAAGTTGCAAAGAATAGTTTTAGCTAAAATCTTCAGGGTACATGAAAACATGTACATACCCAGCAAAAAATTTCATAAAAGGTAATCGGGTTTGGAATGAAGCATTTTTGGTGGAAGCTATTCCTTACTGGATTAACAAGGCGTGAGACTAAAATAATCGATTCTTGAGAAGTACTTACTTTTTTTTATTTGGCAACTTGTTCACGTAATATATTTAATCTAAAAAAATTATTCTCATCATTTAGCAACTTGTATATAATTTTTTTAAATTTTAGGTAATGCGATTTGTAAGCGAGTAATGAAATTTGGTAATCAGAAAAGTAAGTCATTACATGGTAATGTGTAATTTTTTGCTGGGTACATATATAAACACACGCAAAGAAAAAATATGGTTGAGGTAACCATAATCAAACAGCATATATGGTTGCAGTCCAATCATTTTATTGTCAATAGAAAAACAAGCTTTAAACAATATTATTATCTGATTTAATAATAATATTATCTACAAAAACAATTAACTTTGTTATACCTAATCTTAGTATTGTAAATATGACAACACTATTGGTAGATGTGACTAAAATATAATTGAGACTTACCATACCATGTGCTAATATTATAATAATATTGTTAAATACGACCATAGTATTATTTTATATAATAATAATATTTTGTTTTTTAACCATATATTTATTGGTTTTGTTTAAAACAGCTGTGCGTTAAATACAAAATAAAAATAAATTAATATTCTGGAAATAAAATGTATATTTAGAAATGTATACTTACATGTGTGTATAGACGAAATACAGACACCTATGTATAAAGAGATATACATATGTACATATTTTATATATTTTTATTTATCTACCCTTTTGTTTATACTCTTTTTTATTTATTTAACACCACGCGCGCACTACCAATAGCTTACAAACGAAACACTGAACTGACAGATGTTTCCGCAAAATTTTTTTAAAAACTTAACACAGTATGGTTTTGGATAACATTATATTGCTATTTACATCATACTATTTTTACACAATAATACAAATTATATTGCAGTAAAAAATTTTTAACAAAACTATATTGTTAAACTTTAACCATATCGCACTTTCTATGAATATAATAATGTAATTATTAAATTCAAACATTACTTTGTTTATCGTAACGTAATTAATGTTTAAAATAACAATAACTAGTTTGCAACGACCACACATTTGTTTCAGAGAACATAATATTGTTTTCTCAACCATACTACAACCATATCTTTTCTTTGCGTGCATGTATAATGCAACTGCATGTGTTGTGAAATATGATGAAAATGGATTCTGCAATAAGCTTTTTGTTTTGTTTCAATTGTTTTTTTGTTTTTTTATGCTTTTTATTAATAAAAAAACGTTAAAAAAAGAGGTGCAACTTTTATTTTCTCAAACGACTTTTTTGTGCGACTTTATTTTCACAAAACGACCTTTTGTGCGACTTTTCTAAAATTCCTAGCGGTAACCCTGGTCTAAACCTAAAGAATATGGTGGATGAGGGAGCAATTCGTAGCTCGATCCATGCATTTTTTGCCATGGAAACAGCGCATTTCAGCACTCATGACTAGGGGCGATGAGAAATGAATTATAAAATAATTATAGATTCATTTTGCAATTAAATTGCTGCAATTTGTGAGTGCTTATGACTTGCAGAATTGCATAGCGAACACGCACTAATTCTCTTGCAAATGTTTAGTTTAACTTTTTTTGTTTACCATATTAATTCAATACATATTATCGTCACCACCACGTAAAACTATCCAATATGCAAAATTCATTTTTTAAATTCGTTATCTTAGTACCCTAATTTGCACGATATTCCTCGTTTCAAAATGCTGAAATTCTCATGGATGATAGTATACCTCAATAGGAAATGTTGTAAGTCTGACACTTTTTGGAATATGCTGCAGCGATGCCAATTTAGCGCGTTTCGCGCTAGATTTAGCGCGTTTTAACTACTCCAAACGCGCTTTTTTTCGTCTTGGCGCGTTTAACAAAAAAGCGCTAACTTAGCGCGTTTTGCATAAAGTCAGTAACATCATTTCCGTTTTTTTTTTCTTTTTTTGTATAAATTTATCAATTTTCTAGTATCCAAAATTCTGATAAATTTTTTTTTTAATTTCGTTAATGATTCAGCTGTTGCAAATAAAATTCCCTTGCCTGTGATTAGAATTAAAAACGCATTTTAATACTGTAAATGGCAAATATCTTTAAATTTCACAACTACAAATATGTAGTCATACCCGTGGCCAAAAAAATTTATAATTATAACTTATTATAGCTGAAGTACAAAAATCATTTGAATCGCAAAACTATTCGACATTTTATACGAGTATGTTGTTACTCGTACAAAGTTTGTTAAAGAAAATTAAAAAAAAAACTAAGGATTTCGATTGTTTGGTGATTCTGATTCTGTATTAAATTATTTTAGTTATTTAGGATATACATAATTTCGAAGTAGCAATATTGCAAAATCTAAAAAAGAGTAGCTAAAAAAAGTACATTTACTAATAAATACATCGACTTTTATTAAAATTTAATTTAGCGCGCAGAAAAATAGCGCGTTTTAGCTATAAATAGTTGACAATGCTGCAACTCAGCACGTTTTGAGAAGGGGAATAGCGCGTTTGGGTTGTAAATAGTTGGCATCACTGATACGCTGACCTTAAATTCACAATTGCGGGTCTTCAAGCTCTTATGAAAATTGCAAATTTGCATATTGGATAAATTGACATGTTAGGGACGTTATGTACAAGTGTGGGTCACTAACTCAGTGTCTTTTTGAATTTCTCATCCCTTAATTGAAATGGCAGCACTGTTCCTGTTAACAGGCAACTGTCAATTGTGTTTGGCAGCCGTTGACTGTCGCGCGTTTTGAGAAGAAAATGGGAAAAAAGCATTATTTTTTGCGGAAAAAACCATCTGCCGTACAAGTAGAACGTTCTGGACGCCCAGTTGAGGTCTCTACATCCGAAACAATTGAAAAAATTCACGATATGGTTTTAGCCGATCAGAGATTGAAAGTGAGATAGTTTGTGGAAGCCATAGGCATCTCACATGGCTTAGTGGTTTCAAATTTGAATGATCACTTGGGTATGAGAAAGCATTCCGCAAGATGTGTGGAGCGTCTGCTCACAATCGACCACGAACGCGCATGTGCAGTTTGCAAGGCATAAATCCATGAATTGGGTGACTATTTCTTGTTCCCAAACTTGCAGAAATGCCTCGGCGGAAAGAGATTTGACTCCAACGACGAATCATGTTACAAACAAATGCCTATTGTGATGACTTCGACAAGTCATATTTTTCGGAAGGGATAAAAAATTGGACAAACGTTGGACTAAGGGCTAATAAATCAGCACAACTTAATCTCTATTTTTGATTTAAAATGTGTTTAAACTAGCAAACCTATAAATCAATAAAGTATTTAAACCATCTGTAAAAGCATAAAATTGGGCGTTTAAACTACCAATACAGGCCATATGGTTTTTTTTTACTTACAGACCATATGTTTTGCATTAAAAGAGCGCTCAATTTTCTTCCAAGCCTTTACTTTTTCTTCAGATCCTGTTCGACCTGTTTTCTTACACTCTATTATTCTTTTATACTATTCTACTTCGCCAAGCATAAATATAATTCCTTTCTCAGTAAAATTTGGCGAACCTTAATTAAACACTTTCAGCTTTTATGTCTTTTTGATTGTGCAAAGAATTGATAGCCTGTTGCAAAACAGCTGTTTTTTGACATTTATTCTAGTGTTGCCACAATATTATTTTTTAAACTACGCATAAGGTATGGTTCACTGATTTACTCCTGTTGAGTTTAAACTACATATAAATTTGAGTTTACTTTAACTAAACCAGCGTTTAAACTTTGACTGATTTATTAGCCCTAAGTATATAGAACCCAAGGCAGACTATGTTGAAAAATAAAATAACTTTGTATATAAAAACCTGAGTTTCTTCAAAAAGGCACCCAGTACATTACTAAAAGAAAATTTAACTAGAATTCTAACATGGAAAGACTTGGTTTCTTTAAAACCTGTAAAATTTTCAACATAAAATAAATAAAAATTTTTTTGGCATCAGCTTTAAAATAAAAAGAATACCTACAAGAAATTGAAAAGACACCCTGGAGATTATGAACGAAAAAAATTTGAATAATTTGTGGTGTTCTGTGTAAATTGCTGGGATTTATTACAATTTTTAGTTGTTGGTCGTGTGGTGAGGTTGTCTAAAGAAGCAAGTGACTGACTGACTAGCTGCTTTTCCTTTCGGCGTCCATTGTCTGTCTGTCTGTCTGTCTGTCTGACAACAAAATGAGATCTTTTTTAACCGACAAACGATCTTGTAAGTAGGTTTTTGTGTTTGCTCGATGCAGTGTGATATTCAGCAGAGGATGCAGAACAAAAGTGCAAGAAAAGAAGCACACATAATATGCATAAAAAAAATGATCATAATTGCTTTTAATACAAATTCTTTTTATGGAATTGTTTCTTGGTTCCCTTTTTATTTCAATTTCCCTCATAATCGTGTTTATTGTCTTGAGAACAAGAAGACAAAAGAGACTCCTGCAGATCATTCATTTTTCATTTGTGTGTGGTTCCAAATAACCCTGAACATGTGTGCAGCAGTAGTCTGTGCGGCCTGCGTACATACTTGCAACATGTTTAACGCATGCAATGTAAGTGCAACATTGTTGTTTGTGATTGGAAAGTATTAAATTTCAGATGAAATCGATGTTTTCAAAGGAATAACATGCTCCGGTAGCAATGCAAAAATAGGGTTTCATAGCACTACACAGAAGTGTAATCGTGATAAAAACTCAAAAAGGGCCTAACTTACAAAAATTTCAAAATCGTAGTTTTGATTGATTATGATGTAACTATGTATGTATGTAAAATCCATCTATAAACAATATTTTTATATGAAATTCAAAAGACTACTGAAAACTAAATGCACTGAAACTTATAATGTGTTTTGCTTTTTCTGTAAAATATTTTAAATGTAATTTACGCCTTTTTTGAATTTATGGGCATTTCCACTGTTTGTCACGTTGTTAAAATTTCTTCTTTCTTAGTAAAAAGTTAAAAAAATTCTGCAATTTTTCTAGAAAAGAAAACGACATAAAATTGATACAAAATATGTGACTTCTGATCTTAAATCAGCCCACCGAATACATATATGTACATATATTTAAGATCAGTCATAATATTTCACATAATAAAAATGACGTTTTCTTGTGTAATCCATTGAATTTGAATTTTTTTTCTAGCATAATTTTGTTAAATATCGGACAAGGCCAAATTTTTTACGCAATGAATACATTTTTTCTAGTGCCTTAAAAATGCTCTGTGCTTCGAGAAATAGATGAAAGCTTTTTATTGAATATTTTTCATTTCCTTAAGAAAAATTCCACTGTAGTTTGGGTCGATTGTGTTATCTCTGTATGTGCAAAATTTTGTAAGTTTTATTTCTTTATAGTTTTTTTTCCTTTTTTACCGTTCCAAATTTCTCAAATCTAAGCAAGTTATTGTTAGTAAAGGCTTTTATCGCCAACCAACTCATTTTAAACCGGATTCCAAAAAGTACGCTGAAGACCATATTCGTAACGTATTTTATGAATTGTTTTGGTAGTACGAGTACGAGTACTGTACTGCCACTGTTTTTGGTTGGCTTATTACTTTAAAGTTTAAACTATGTGTGTGTGTATGCGTGCACTGTATCATCAATTATACCCAGTTGGCCACGTCTTTAAGACATCTTTGACGACGGGTACAAGACAATGGTAAGTCGTAGAAGACGTATTCAAGACAGCTCTATATAAATCGGCGAGGTCAGACAATACGAGATGAGTGATACTGTCGCTCAGATTGTCCTCAACAAAGTCTTATTGAAGACAAAATGTATGACATTGTCGCTCAGATTGCCGTCAACACAGCTTTATTGAAAACAAAACGAAGGACACTGTCGCTCAGATTGTCCTCAACAAAGTTTTATTGAAGACAAAACGTGTGACATTGTCGCTCAGATAGTCATGAACGACGATTTCCTTTAAATTGTCTATTAGAAAACCCAATCGACAGGCGACATGTCGTACATAAATCGTCGAAGACAATGTCGTCTGCAACGATTTGGCCTACTGGGTATGCTCAAAATGAAATGAGGAAATAAACTAACAAAAAAATTAAATTATTAAAAATTAAGACAATAAAGATAAGTTTGAATAGATATTGTTTATGAAATTCAAACTGTAGGCAGTTGCAAAAGCGAAAACTAAATTTACGCGACTTTAGGAACACGCAAACAACAAATGCGATGCAGCAGCTACAAGGCATTACAATAATAACAAATGTTGTGTCTGTGTTGCTTGGGAAATTTTAGATATTTTAAAAATTATGTGTTATGTATTGTTATTATTATTTTTTTTTCAGACTAGACAACTATTTGGTGAAATAAACACTTGCTAAATGTACTTGCTTTTTGAAATATTTGTTTTTTGTCTGGTTTATCGGTTTGTATATTTTCAGATAAAATAATATAATGCGATTAAACTGCCAACTTGTAAAACAAACTGTGAGTCAAATAGGAATTTTCGCTTGTTTTTTAATAGCTATGCTATTTATGTCACGACTATACACTATTACTGTTATAAATTTATATTTCTTTTGATATCTTTGTTAAGTACAGCAGAGTACGAAAATAAACGAAATAAAAGGCCCTATTATGAGCAACTTTCGATCTTCGACTGTAGTCGAAAGTACTGATCGAACGAATTTTTATTTGGTATTATGAAAAGCATTCGACAAAGAAGAATGTACTTGTTGTGAATGTCACTCAAAGTGATTTTTGAAATTTGCAACAACCTTACGTAAAAATTAAAAAAAAAAACTTTTATAATAATTTTTATCTTAAAATACATACTTCATCGAAAGCTAAATTCTGTTCGATAGAAAATTTGTTGCTCAATGAAATTTTCGATGCTCATAATATGAATTGAATATTCGATGTTCGAAAGGCAGCGAAGTTGAAAATCGAATGCAACTCATAATCAGGGCTTCCAGAAGCTTTGCGAAGAAAATCATCATTTGTCGGAAAGAAAATCATATTTTGAAGAAAAAAATCATCACAAGTCCAATTTATTTTTCAAATAAAAAAGTAACAACAATTGACATATTTATAAAACAATGATGCATTTTTGTGTATGTGAGGGTGCAAAATAGATTGCCTCGCCTTACAGGCAAAACAAAACAGTTCGCAGTTTTATTTTTTATTGCCGAACGTAAGGGTCTCCAAAACAAATTTTTCATTACATATTCAGCATTTTCAGTCGGATCTTAAACTGTGATATATCGATATTTTTTCTCGAGAAGACCAATGTTTTGCTTCAAATATCCCGTTCTAGTATTTACCCACCAGATCTCAGTTCCTACCACGCTAATATACCACCCTAATTTCAGAAATTTAAAGCTCGCAAAAAATCATTAAACGTTTGCTAAGGAAATATTTCAATAATTCCAGCAGAACTATTTTAAAAAATATTTTGTTTTTTGCCGAATGTAGTTGACTTTTTCCATTTTTTGTCTTATCTTCGGTATTTACAGTCGGATCTTAAAGTATGATATATCGATGTTTTTGTCTCGACGAGCCCTTTTTTCTTTAATAGTCATTGACCTAAAGTACCCTCTTCTATTATTTACTCATCATATCTCAACTTATACAACAAAGAATTAAAAAATTAATGTAAGATCAAAAATTAAATTTTAATCAAAGATATTTTGACATGATTCAAGTTGGCTAATTTCTCCTCGCTCTGCGGTATGAACAACTTGAACCATACGATACAAATAAAACTGATCGCCTCGAACATTCCAGCCTCCTGCATTCGCTGGTATTTCTTTCATTGGAATGCGTTCGTAATTTTTATTGACATGACTAAACGGAATAAGCAATAACAGATCCGAATTATTAGTTAAATGCTTACAGTTACATAATACGAAACACAAGAGTAGTTAAAAACTGATAAAATAATAAACTTACAGTGTATGCAATTCTGAATGTCTTCTCCGATACTTCCTGGCCAGATTCTGTTTCTTTATTTCTGTTTAAATGGTCCCAATAGAGCATTCAGTTAAAAAAAAAAATAAAACGGTTCAGCTAGAATTATTGAAATAATTTCTTTGCAAATGTTTAATGAATTTTTGCGAGCTTTAATTTTCTAAAATTATTGTGGTAGAAACCGAGATCTGGTGGGTAAATATTACAACGGGATATTTGAGGTCAATGACAATAAAAGCAAAATATTGGTCTCCTCAAGACAAAAACTTCGATATATCACACTTTAAGTTCCGGATGTAAATGCCGGAGATATAATGAAAGATGAATTTAGGTGACCCCTACATTTTTTTTTTCGAAACTGCCTTGCAACAATACTTTATAATCGGTGGTGTGAGGCGAACTTTTTTTTGTGAGACACCCTAGTGCATAAGTAAAGTGAATGTAGAAAATACCCTGCAGAAAATGCGAATAGTGAAATCGTAGTGATTTACTAGTGACATTGTCACTACTGACCAGGTATACGTACCCCAGCCAATGTAATTATCTATTGACATTTAACATTAGCTTGTCTTTGAAAACCCACTACTAGACTGTAGCAATACTGACTAAGTAGTTCTTTTGGGACCACATGGAGACATTTGCACCAAAGATTCATTAGTAATTTTAGGGCCTCTAGTCTCCAATATCGATATTTCCTCGTTCGATGTCAATAGTAATATTGTAGTGATTTACTAGTGACATTGTCAATAGTACAACTGAATAGGTGTACCGCAGCCAATGTAATTGCCTATTGACATATAACATAGGGTTGTCATAGAAAATCTACCAGTAGACTTTAGCACTATTCTTTTACGACCATATGGAGAGATTTGAACTAAAGAATCACTAGTACATTTTAGTGACCCTCGTCAACAAACTTAAATACATACATATGTACTGAAGTTTTTAACATTATTGCATAGCATAATAAAAAAGTAAACCAAACTACTGACGCGTACATTGACAATGTCACCAGAAATACACTAAAACTGTTGTCTCTAACGTACCTACCTCTACTCGCGCATAAAAGGAAAATTATCAACATTTCAACTAGTGCAATTGTCGCTGGAGAAAAGTGTGTTGACATAGAGACATATGGAACTAGGCTGACTAGAGGGTATATAACAAGCTGATACAAAAGTGTTTTCTTCATACATATATAGATACTGATAAACAAGGTTGACAACAAAGAAAATTTTACATACATATCGCTCATTTGCGAGAAGAGTGGCATAATTAAAAAAACGCGATTTTTGAGTTATTGATGCAGAAACATGCGTCACACCAAAATCTACATATTATGTATGTATTGAAACTAAAAATCATAATTTGCAAAATTAAAAATCATCATTCGAGAAAATAAATCATGAAATCATATTTTGGTCCAAAAATCATCAAAAATATGATAAAATCATCATTCTGGCAGCACTGCTCATAATAAGGGCCAAAATGTTTGATTTTGTTTTGTTTCATTCTTTGAAGTGAGTAAAACAAAAACAATGAGAAGAATTGCTCAATTTGTTCTTGTATTGTTTTTGCAGATGATCACAAACCAGAGAACACAGCCGATTGGCTGTAAGCCGGTTAACAGCCGGCGCCGGCCACAAACAATACATTAATTTAATCGTACCTACGCCAGTAGAAAAGAAAATAATGGGAAATAAATGGAAACGTTTTGAAATATCTGCTGCGAATTTGACATCATCATATAATATGATTTTATTGCATTTTTATGTCCTAATTTACACTCTGCATTAGATTATTGCGAATATCGATAACAACATAATGCAAACTGTTAGTAAAATGACAGAAATACTAATTTTTCCAATAACTATTATTATTTTGAATAGCCCGCCATTTCAACAGTTATCAAGCCCAGGGCTTAGATTTTTTAATGACCTAAAAAATACGACAAAAAATGAAAAGATACAAAAAAAATACAAAGTGACCTTAAAAATAAAGACCCAAAAAATGCACTTAAAATTGTTCATTTCAATCAATTTTATTAAATGCTTTTTTATACGATCTACGATTACACTTTGCAACGGTGAAAAATCCGCACGGTCCTAACAGAATAGGTTCTATAGTACTACCAAAGGGTAGTAAAACCCTATACCCAGTTTGGCGATTTTGGTGAACAATATTTTTTATGGGCCTACAAAGATTTCGAAAATCAGTGCACTCTCAAAAATGGTGTCATAAACTTTTGGCTAATTCAGACTTAATGATAGCGCTTAGCTTTATGTAGCTAAAAGAGTCTACCGAGCAAATCTTGCTCACATTTTATACCAAATAAAAATATTTCTTCCTGCACTTTTTTTTTGTGCAAAAACTAAGGAAAACTAATTTTTTTTCATTTTTTTGAGAATAACTTAAAGGGACTCCTAGTTTTTTGCTAACAATATTTAGCAAAGTTGTACCTACGGTAAAGCTGAACAGCTTTTGTGAACATATCAATACAATCTAAACAATGAAAATAATACACTTGGTATAAAAAGTCTGCGTACATAAACTTTGCCTATTAAAAAGAAACAAAATAATTATAAAAATATATATATATTATTTCAAAAACGAATTTTATTTATTAAATACATATCAGTCTTTAGAAAATAATGTAAAACTTAAGAAAAAGTAATTCACAGTTAATAACAGGATAATAAAAACAAAAAAATTCATTGAAAAACGTACGAAAAAGTCTGCGTACGCCTTTCAAAATACGTTTTTATATATTTATAAATCGAATTTTTTAAAAGGTTTTAATAGCTGGTTGGATAGCATTTACGTCTCAGAATCTCCATTAATCTTTTTGGTATAGATTGAACTAGTTTTGTAGTTTCTTCGTGTGTTATATTGTTCCATTCCCGCTGAATAACATCTTTAAGCATTGCTTTTGAAGTTATTTGATGTTGTCGGATCTTTTTCTCCAGTAAACCCCAAAGATGCTCAATAGGATTGAGATCTGGTGATTGAGGAGGCGTTCGCAATTGCTTAGGAACATTGTACAGAAGCCATAGTTTCACTATATCAGCGGTATGCTTAGGGTCATTATCTTGCTGAAAGATAAATTGACCCTGAAGGCCCAATTTTATTGCACTTTGCTGTAAATTGCTTCTTAAGATGTCCAAATAGCCCCTTTTATCCATAGTTGTTTCAATGAATTGCAGCTGGCCAACACCTTTTGCTGCCATGCACCCCCAAACCATGACACCACCACCACCATGCTTCACTGTATTAGATAAGTGTCCTTTATTAAGAGCAGTGCCATCTTTTCTCCACACTATTTGCCTTCCCTTTATACCAAAAAGGCAAAATTTGCTCTCATCTGAAAAATTTACCTTTTCCCAGAAGTCTAAAGGCTTGTTTATATGCTGTTTAGCAAATGCTATTCTCTTTAGTCGGCTGAAATGTGAAATATATGGCTTTCTTGGTGCTATACGGCCATGGTAATCATTTTTTTTAAGCACTATCGAACACTATCACTACTAATAAATTTTCCCAAAATTAATTTCAACATCGTTTGCTACTTTTGAGGCTGTTACCTTGGGATTCTTTTTAACAGATTGAATCATAAACCTCTTTTCTCGTTCAATAAGTTTGGATGAACGACCAGATCGCGGCTTAGATATGAATAGTTTAGTTTCTTTGTAATTATTTATCACCCTTTGAATAGAAGAATGACATCTTTCCACAGTCTCACCGATCTTTCTAAAACTTTCTCCTTTTTTCCATAAGTTGACGATAATTTCGCGCTCTGCGGGACTTATCTCTTTTTCTTTGCGATCCATAACAACTATGCAATTAAAATGTTTGTTAAATACACCAAATACACATAAGAACACGAATTTAAACAAAAACTATATGCAACGAATAATTACAACTTAAATAATCCCGTTAGATTATTTATGTACGCAGACTTTTTCTTAGCTAGAGATGGAACTTTTCCCAATTTAAGATCGATAAAATGAATGTTACCGAGCATTGTGAAACATAGTTGCCATAAATAAATTAGTAAGGAGTTAGTCTGTTAAAAAAACCCTAATTTAGATTAGGTGTTTTAGTATTTAACAATAATTTGGAAAATAAAACTATTTCTAAGCATATGTACATATGTACGCAGACTTTTTATGCCTAGTGTAGGTATAGCCCTGCAAACATTACCATCGCGGCCATTTGTCTGATACTATTTTCTTTTTTTTGCTGTAATATAAACATCCGATGACTTCGTTTAAAAATATTGTACCCAATGAAACATTTTATTTGAAGACCCTTTAGTAGAGTTACCGTTTCATGTACCTTGTTGTCGCTCCTACTATTTCCCTTAGTGTAACTTAACCGATAAATGTCAACCTAACAGAAATTCACACTCATCGTAGTCGTAGCGCTACTGGCAGGTAATAGAAACCATTGTAATATAATTAAAAGGAATATACATACATTAAAAATTTAAGCATTTATTTGAAACAAAAACAGGACCTGCAAAATGCATATCCCCTTAATCGTGTTTCTATGTTAATTGTATAACGGTTTTAATTAACCCTCAATAGTACAACATTTTTAAAAATTAACATCTGTTTTCTCCGAAAAATAAATTAAAATGTTTTTCAAATTCACTCAATTTCTGTTGCAGTGCTCTTTGGATAATAAATTAAAGCAAGCCACAGACCTTGCAACTGTTGGTACAACATGAGCAAGTTGTGTATAAGATTGTATAGTGTGTGGGGTCGTCGTATGAAGTTGTGTATCGGTTGTACGAAATATTAAAAAGATTTGATTTTTTGGCAAGTTGTATAGACAGGTTGTAAAATTTAGGAGTGTGTTGTACAACTTCATTTCATTTTGTTCTTATTTTCGTTGTGGTCATATGAAAAACATCGCGCTCGAATTCAAATTTGCGTATAAAATGGAGAATTCAACAGAAATAAGTGATTTTATATAATTGTATGAGTTTGCGCGGAAGAATTGCTTTTGTATATGCATCGGAACTTTTGACAAAAGGTCATTGAATAATTCGTCTGACACCCAGGTGTAATTTTTATAGTCCAGTGGCTCACTTTCTTTTAATATTTCCAAAAGTTTGTTATTAGAATACGTTTTTTTTATATAAATCACTCCTTTAAGCAAATTCTTTTTTTCTGTCCTTTTTTACGTTCTTCTTCTTATTTTGTCACCAAAAAAAAAAACATCCATTACAATACGCGACATAACACCCGATGTCATGTTTACTCCAAAAAAAAAATTAAGAAATGAAGTTGTACTCTAATGTTGTACACGTTGTTGTAAAGTTTGTGGGCAAAACACACAACTTGTTAATCCAACGTGTTGTACCAACGGTCGCAAGGTGTATGGCTTGCATAAGATCAATTTAAACAATTTCCTCTTATGAATTCCCTATTAATACTATGTTTAGACGGTACGTGCTTCGCTCTCTATTCATGCTTCACGCCCCAATCATGACCGAATCCACTTGCTTCGCCATACAAAATTATGAGAGCGAATCAAGTAGATTCAATATGAATCTACTTGCGAAGCACGTAAAATTGGTATCTTCTCTAACTTTTATCGCAGTTAATCGCCACTTTATCTGAACTAGCTATCAAAACAAAATAGGTATATGTGTATGTGTGTGTTTGTAAACAAATAAAAACAAACCAAAAAACATAGATGTGAGTTTAATATAAATAAATTTAATTATGTTATGAATAACATAAAAAGGAAAAATAAGAAGAAAATATAGAGATGCCTTCAAAAACAAGATTTCGCATGAGTGGAATTTATGTAAAGTATGTATGCTTATGTGTATGCATGTATATACGTGCGTATGATACGTATGCATGTGTGAATATATATAAAAAAATGCCACGCGAACAGTGATGCCAACTTTTTCAGAGCAAAAAACCACTGTGTGTTCATAAAAAAGCACTAAATGAAATAAGTACTCGTATATATGTACATATGTATGTATGTACATAAATATATTTTTATTTGTTTTTTTATATTTATCTAATTATTTGCAATACAGAGAAAGCCCATATGGCTAAATATAAATGTATCGAATTAGTAAAAATTAAAAATTTAAGTTAACTACAATTTTAAATTTACTACATTTCATAGGTTTTTGTAATAATTTCAATTATATCGAGCCATATTTCGATTTTGCTTATAAGTAGAATATGAGTAGGAAAATAATTGAAGTTCATTTGGGAAGACACTCCAATTATGGTGTACTATTTTAACAAAAGATGATCAACGAGAATTATACTCCTCGTTTCAAGAAATGCAGTTTCATCTTTTTCCTCTGGCCATAAAACTGTTTTAATAAAACAATTAGATTTTTAGGTGTTTCGTCTGAATTAATTTTTACATGAACATGGTTCAGTATTTTACATTCTGTAGCTCGTTTCAGTATTTCTCGCATCGTAAAATTTCCTGCATGAAATAAAGGAATCGTAAAAAAACTATGTAAATTGAAACACAAAATGGCTTTTCTCACATAAGTGTTTCTGTATCGTTACTTTGCGAGAACTATCTGTCGTTTAAAGAAATTTCCAGCAATTATTGGAACGATGTGAGAAAAAGTGTTTCTGTAACAATATTTTGTGAAAAGTTTCTCGCAAGAACTGTCTAAATAACTCGAATTTTAAATTGGTGCTAGAACAACCAAATTTGTACAAAAACATGTGAATTTTTGAATTTTTGTGTGAAAATATGAAAAATAAACTAGTTGAAAAGATATGCTCGTTGCATTGTTGAACTAAAATTATTATTAACGAGTCGATATGATTATATTTATTTAGAATTTTTTGTGGAATTTTCTATAATAGAGACAAAAGCAATAAATTGCTTCCCTCAGATGTTAGTAATTAGATTGTTGTTGTAATTAAGTTATTTTATAACTGTAATTTCTAGATATATATTCTTTTTTCTCACTATGAAAGATAAAGTTTTTCTTCCTTCAGATTTCACCCAGCTGAATTAACATTCTGTAAAGGAAACTTTGCATGTCTAAAAGGGGTGAAAGCAGATAGTTTTTGAAAGGTGAAAATTTCTTATTTGGTGTTTTTTATAAAGCCATCACACTTTCACAAATTAATATTTCGTAGATTTGTAAAACGCACTAAAATCAAAGGTGAAAAGCACCAATTTAGTGCATTTTTTTAAGCAACAAGTTGAAAAATTCCGCACTGTTATGAATTAAAAAACTCTAAATCTAGTACAAAAAGCACTAAATTGGCACGCTGCACACGAAGCACGAATGCGTAGTCTAAACATTATGATTCATAAACATGATTCAGAGAGCGAAGCAGGTGATTCAACTCGTCGTCTAAACATAGCATAAATTGACATTTCTTACATTCTGCTTTATTACCGCCACATTGGAAATATATACATACATATGTATGTATGTATGTATGTGCATACATATGTATGTGTGGGCTCGTTTATTATTTCTTATGTATGTATGTTTTATTTGATTTTATGAAAATGGAAATAAAAATCAATATTTTCCATATTTAGCCCACAAGTAAGTACGTAGCATGTATGTATGTACATACATGTGTATGTATGTATGTGCATATGTATGTATGTACATACCCTTGCTTATGTACGCACAAACATACTCGTCGTACGTACATACATACGTACATACATACAGATGTACATACCTTCATGGTTTAATTCCTTTACTTGCCGGGGGTTGTTTCCCCATTTTACATTTAACCGTTAAAAAGTTCTCACAGCAATTCAAATGGGAACCAACAGCGTTGCCACAACTTTTTTAATGGCAAATTCTCACTGTAGAAGAAAATGGCTAAAGAAATTGATATTACGCTTACGCTACAGTTACACGACCAAGATTTGCATTCAAGTTTTTCACACATACTGGTTGTCAAAAGCAATTTAAATTGAAAGCTGTGACGTAGGCTGCACGCAATTTTCAAGCAATTTTCAAGCAAATTTATTTTCAATATGCCGTTGATAAGAAAACAGCTTAAACACACATTTTCATGGCATCTATTTAGGTCTATAAACCGCAACACATCATTACATTTTTTACATATTTTTGTTCCTAATAATATTTATTTAAAGTTAATTAAAGTTTTTAGGAGGAACATAACATTATGTGTAATAAAAGAACATAAAAATACTATGCCGGCAGAATATTTGAAAACAAAAACGAAAAGTGTGCTCATTGAAATTGGTGTCAGTTGTTTTTTGCCTATAAATTTGAATACACAATTGGAAAGAAAATTTGAAGTCAAAGTCCCATCAAATTCTGAAAGTGTGAATGTGTTAGTGAAAAAGTGTGAATGTATTGAAATTTGAAAGGCAAAACTTGATCGTGTAACCCTCAAGTTAAGAAAAATTTGTCGAATGTTTTTTTAATTGTAAATAGTAGGATATCTCATTGATAATGAAAAACAATATCAACCAAATGTCCCTCATGTCTACGCTTGCAGGACGATATTCTTTTCATGAAATTTTCCATTACCAATTCGCACATTTACGGCTGTATGTCTCCGATAACTCCACGAATTCCATTTTTGAAAGTTTCCGTATTTGTAAACTACATAGTTTTTTTTTTAACAAAGCAAAGCAATTTTGATTAACTACTTGTGATTGAAAACTAAAGGTACGCTGCGAATAACCTTGTAAGTGATAAACTTAATAATTTTTCAAAAGGACAAAAAAACGTCTTTTAAAGGCAAGATTATATTTTTGTTAATTTTTTTTAGATTTTTTCGCATTAATCAATTACTTTCGACAATTTTCCGTTCTTATCATTTTGCTAGTTACTAAAGAAGTGATTATCAACCTCTTTTGTTGCGGCACACTTTTATATACATACATACATATGTATATACTAGATCCTTTAGTTGCTATAAGAAGCATAGGGCACACTTTTAACGATTTCAAAATTTGGCGGCACACAAAGAAAAATACATATACATACAAACATACGTTTAAAAATTATTTACTTAACCCTAACACAACTTATTAATAGGAATACTTTTTAATGCGAAATTTGAGCTTGATGTTTTTTCGATAATTTCATTTATATTTGGTCGTAAAAATCGTCTTATACATTTAATAATCTTGATCTACTTTTAGTTTTAATGCTGGTTAAATAAATACAAATAAGATGTCAAAAATAATCACACCTATCGTGAACATTTTATCCCTCGAAGTATTTTACATTTTCCCCAAATTGCAATCGTGAATAATTTTTCCCTAGAAATGCTTTCTCTTTTTTAATTCCTATCGTGAACAGTTTTTCCCTCAAAATATTTTCACTTTTCTCCAAATTGCAATCGTGAATCATTTTTCCCTAGAAATGTGTTCCTTTTTTGATTCTCCTTATCATGAATAATATTTTTCAAGGGGATATGTTTTCGCTTTTCCCTTGTTTTTTTTTCACTTTATTCTTGCAGGCGAACTGAATTATTACATCGTTTAATTTCAACATTATACTTCCAATTAAATATTAAAATTTATAAATAATTATTTTTAGGACTAGATCACATGTAGTAAATTTTAAAAACACAACTTTATACTTAAAACATTTCATTTGTAATCCCACTTCTGGGTCTTTCAATTAATATTTAAGCCTAACAAATCTTCTTCAAGTAGAAGCGTACGTATTTGTACGTATTTTCAATGCATTCAAATAATATTTTATACGTTTAAATGTACTGAAAATACGTACCCTGCTGCTAACGCAACGCTTGACGCCCGAATTTAGGTTGGACTCCTTAAAGCTATTTTGGATATCATTGGATAATTGCATCTAATCTTAATCCAAAATGAATTAATTGATTAATAGTTCGTGCACACTTTCGTAACAATGTATATCTAATATATCTAAAAAGAATCACTATACTAAATGCTTAAGCCTGGATCACACCACCGGCACAATGTACCGATTTCCGCCGGCACACTGCAATACTGCCTTATGGTCTTATTTCTAAATTAATTCCAGAATAAGTCTCGATGGCTTTATTACCACCAATGCAGTGTGTGTGCAATTATGTCTTTATATTTCAATTACTTGTGAAATAAGGCAAATTTAGCTTATTACCTATGACTTTATTTCAGTGAGCCGACGAAAATCGGTACATTTTCACAATAGTGTGATCCAGGTTTAAGACTCCCTATCCTACAAAATCGTTTGCCTTTTGAAAAAATACAACCCAGATCTAATGAATTCTTGTTGACTTTTGAAAATGTTCATAGAGTCTATCATAACAGGGTTGTATTTTCTCAAAATTCGTACGATTGTGTAGGATAGAGAATCCTACCATTTACAAAGTTCTTCCACAGGCTGATTGAAAAGATGCATAGTTTTGAATTGTTTGATGTTTGAATAATGCAATAGAGTACAGTAACGTTAGTCGCGGATTTGCTTAAATTTTATAAAGTTCTGTGAAAGCAAGATATTTACAGCCCTATGTATAAGCTAAAATTGGCATGAAGTTAGCATAAGTGGAGAAATTTAACATGATATTAAAGAGTTTTGCCACGAAACTTCACCTTAAAAAGCATGCTAGGACTTAGAGGTGGGTTAAAATTACATAGGTAATGCAACGATTTTTAATGTCAAATTGTATGGAGGAACCAGTGTGCACACTTAATTTTTTTTTAATTCGGTAGAATCGACAAAAAAAATCGGTAGATTTGAATGAAATTCGGTAGAAAATATTTTTTATTTAAAGAAACATAAAAAATAACAATTCAAAGAAACATAAAAAATAACAATTCAAAGAAACATAAAAAATAACAAAGTATATGTACTTATATATAAAGAGTAAGTGCAAGGAGTATCAAACAAAACAGGTTCCAAAAGCGCATTTAAAACTTCTCATATGATTGGAAATTGAACTGCCATAAACAATGAAGCATTTCCAATAAAAAAAGTGTCATCCCCAGTTATTTGCCCTTACCCTTTATATAGTAGATATGGTATGCATACTAAAATAATATACATAAATAACTGTAAATTAGTTTTTGTACATACATATGTTTTATAAAGCTA